>CANTUR010000304.1:1887500-2512500 GCA_947683625.1 Mallotus nudiflorus
GTGAGGTCTGATTCCCCTCAATATATTTTTTCAGGAGATTCCTCGTCATTAGACCTTAGTAGTAGACCTTTACGCTGGATTTCTTCAGCCCTGGCTAGATTATGTATCTGAACTTTTATTGTATTATAGAATACTGCAGTAGTAGTGCTTTGTATCTATAGAATGTTGTTTTAGTAAGAGACCTTTCTTTGAATATTGTATGAAAATATTTTTATTTTATGATATGACAATTAAGTGTTATTTCTATATTGATTTAATTTTTAATTCTGGTGTATTTTTTTATTTATTTATTGCATGCTTTTTATTTTTAAGGCTTGCTATGAGTTCCGGATTCGAAAGAATTCCCTTTCCCTAGCGCCGGTCATGACTCCCGGTTTGAGTCGTGACATTTGAGTTCAGCTCTAAAGATGTATAAAATTTAGTGAGTAGCTCAACATAGGTGTGTTGTTGCAAAGACATAAATTTCTTAAGTCCACAAGTAGTTAACAATTGATCAAAAGTTTCATGCATACCTACAACTTTAGGGAGAGAGGAGGGTATATACTTACAACTAATGATCTCCCTGAACTTAAAAAATGTGAATTGATCTCCTTCCTTATGAGAAAGAATAAGGAACTTAGCTTTATAAGTGGGTGCCAAGTCCTCCTCGGCATGCTCCTCTTGAGGCCTTGAAGATCTAGAACCTCTAGTCTTAGGCATGTTGATAAAGATGGTGAAGAGAAATTGTGTAGAAAAGAAAAGAAAACGAAAAGAAATGATAAAAAGGGGAGGGGTGTTGGCTAGGGTAATTTGTTAAATAAGGGGAATGTAGAGAGGAAGATGGTGTAAGGAGATAAGAAAAATAAGAGAAGATGAAGAGTATGGAAGAGGAATGTGTTAATAGTGTATGGAGAAAGGAAATAAAGAGTGTAGAGAAGAAATAGAAAATGTATAGGAAAAGATGAGACTAAGAAAAGAAAACAATTAAAAAAATGGTAAGTTGAAAGAAGTTATAATTATGGTAGAGAAAAGAAGTTACCAAAAAGGTGAAAAGACATGACCTTTGGTGAGAAAGGACATGGCTTAGGAAGTTATGGTTAAATTTTATTCAAATTGTTGGGAATTGAAATTGAAAACATGTGAATAAAAAAAGAGACGAAAATAAAATAGGATGTAAAATTAATAAAAAATACTAATTATATGTAAAATTAGGGTGAAAGTGACAAACAATTAAAAAGGTATAAAGGGTAAGCGATGAGTTGGCATGACCATGCCAACTTGGCACTAACTAATTCTGTTTTGAGTCAGCATGATCGTGTCAACTCAGCACTAATAAAAAAATTAAAAAACTCCGATGCATGGGGATGACTCGTCCCCTTTAATCTTTATAACGAGTCGGCACGAATGGGATAACTTAGCACCGAGATAAAATTATATCTATTGAAATATACTAAAAATAAACTAATTGGAAAGTAATAATGTGGACATGGTAATGCTCAAAGAAAAACATACTAAAATAACCTAAGAGAATTAAATAAAAGAAGAAATCACTAATATGTAAAGTATAAAATCTAACAAAAGAATTAAATTTTAAGAATTAAAATATGAGTATCATACTGTGCTATATTTAATGGTCTATAGCTTGACCGTACCTTTATCAAATTAAGGTGTAGAAAGAGATTGACCTTGCTTGATTAATTGCTTTACTAATCAAATAAGGCTTGTGACAATGGCCATTAACCTTAAAAACTTTCCCTTTTTCATTAGCAATTTCAATTGCTCTATAAGGATGAACCTTAACAACCTTAAAAGGACCCGACCATCTCAATTTTAACTTTCTAGGAAACAATTTTAGTCTTGAATTGTAAAGTAAAATAAGTTCTCCCTCATAAAATTCTCTCTTTATTAAATGTTTATCATGCCACAACTTAGTACGATCTTTATATAACTTTGCATTTTCATAAGCATTCATCCTTAATTCTTCAAATTCATTAAGTTAAAGCAGCCTTTCCTGACTCGCCTTCTTTAAATCAAAATTCAAAGCCCTTGTTGCCAAATATGCCTTATGCTCAAGTTCCACAGGCAAATAACAAGACTTCCCATAGATTAATTAGTAAAGTGTAAGGCCTATTGGGATTTTAAAACGCTGTCCTATATGCCCATAAGGCATCATCAAGCTTTAATGCCCAATCCTTCCTTGAAGAAGATACTATTTTCTCCAAAATCCATTTAATCTCTCTATTACTCACCTCAACTTGTCCCCTTGTTTGTGGGTGATATAGACTAGTAACTTTATGTGTTACCCCATATTTCTTTAAAAGAGCCTCTATCACATGATTATAAAAATATGAACCTCCATCACTAACTAATGCTCTAGGAGTACCAAACCTTGGAAAAATTATTTTCTTGAGCATCTTCTTAACAACTTTAACATCATTAGTAATGATTAGTACCATAACTAAGATATATTTATTGCCCAAAGAACTAGGGAATGGACCTATGAAATTTATGCCCTAAATATAAAAAAGGTCAACTTTAAGAATTCCATTTAAAGGCATCTCATGTTTTCGAGAAATATTAACCATTCTTTGGCACCTATCATATGTAAGCACAAAATTCCTAGTATCCTTAAATAATGTTGACCACTAAGAACCAAATTGAGGTACCTTAGACATTATTTTTAATGTACCAAAGTGTCCACCTACATCCAATGAGTGATAATGTTTCAAAACATCTTGAATTTCATCTTGAGGAATGCACCTTCTAATCAAACTATCTCCATATCTCTTATAAAGCAAAGGTTCCTCCCAATAATAAAATTTACTATCATGCAAGAATCTTTTCTTTTGTCTATAATCTAACCCATAAGGAAGAATACCACTCACAAGATAATTGACAATATCCGTAAACCATGGAAGTTCTTTTAATGCTAAAATAAGTAGATGTTCACTTTAGAATGTCTCATTTATTGGCACATTGTCATCATTCCTCTTTAATCCCTTTTGATATAGTCTTGATAAATGATCCACAATAAGGTTTTCACTGCCATTTTTATCTCTTACTTCCTAATTAAAATCTTAAAGCATTAGAATCTACCTTAGAAGTCTGGGTTTGCATCCTTATTACTTAGAAGATACTTGAGGCAACATGGTCTGAGTACACAATTACCTTTTGCCCCACTAGATATGCTCTAAAGTTATCAAATGCATAAACAATAGCAAGCAACTCTTTCTCTGTGGTGGTATAGTTTCTTTAAGCTGCATTAAGTAACTTGTTAGAATAGTATATTATATAAGGCTTCTCTTCTTTCCTTTGACCTAAAATAGCCCCACTGCAAAGTTACTTGCATTACACATAATCTTAAAGGGTTGCTCCCAATAAGGTGGTTGCAAAATAGGTACTGAAATAAACAGCTTTATTCAAATTTTCAAATGCTTCAAGGCATGCCTCATCAAACTCAAAATCATCATCCTTAGTAAGTAAATTATATAATGGCTTTTCTATCTTGGAAAAGTCTTTGATAAATTTTCTATAAAAACCAATATGTCCAAGGAAGCTCCTTATATCTTTAACACACTTTGGGGGTGGTAGGTTAGCAATCACCTCTATCTTTGCTCTATCAACTTCAATGCCTCTATTGGAAACCGAATGCCCAAGCACAATCCCTTCTTGTGCCATGAAGTGGCACTTTTCCCAATTGAGTATTAATGCATGCTCCTTACACTTATTAAGAACTTTAGAAAGATTTTTTAAATAATTTACAAAGTTAGATCCATAAACACTAAAATCGTCCATGAAAACCTCTATACAATTATTAGTTAAATCACTAAATATTGAAAACATGTATCTTTGAAAAGTTGCATGAGCATTACATAAAATCAAAAGGCATATGCTGAAAGGAAAAAAAAAACCATATGGGCATGTAAAAGTAGTCTTAGTTTGGTCCTCAGGGTGGATTGGAATTTAATAAAAACCACTAAGCCCATCAAGATAACAAAAGTAGGAGAAATTGGCTAACCTCTCAAGAACTTGATCAATAAAAGGTAATGGAAAATGATCTTTCTTAGTTGTTTTATTTAACCTTTTATAATCAATACACATACGGCATCTCATGATAGTGCTAGTGGGTATTAAATCATTAGATTCATTTTTAACAACGGTTAAGCCTTCCTTCTTTCGAACAACTTGAACAGGGCTTACCCACCTATTATCATTAATGGAATATATAATTCCATTGTTGAGCAACTTAGTTACCTCTTTTCGCACCACTTCCTTAAGAGTGAGATTAGTTGCCTTTGGACTTCAATGGAAGGCTTGGCATCATCCTCTAAAAGTATTATATGCATGCACACTTTAGGGCTAATACCCTTTAAGTCATTTATAGAATAACCAACAACACCTTTACGACTAAGTAACACAACATATAAAACATCAACATTATTACTAGGCAAAGATGAATTCACAACAAAGGGAAATTTAAAGTTAGAGTCAAGAAATATATATCTTAGATTTAATGGTAAAGGCTTGAGCCCTAGCTTCACTTTTTTACTTTAGATCATCATCCCTCTTTAAAGGTTCAAAATTTGAAGTTCTATAAGGAGGAAGGTATAAAGTTGCCTCTGAGAGTTTCACATAATCTTCTTGCACTATATATGGCTCAATAGGGTCTTGCCTTAAGCATTCATGTATCATTTCATTAATGCATTCATCAATAATATCAAAAGAATCAATTCTACTTGCCACTTTTATTAGTGAAGACTTCATCATCTTGAATACATCAAACTCCATATGTTCATTATTCACTTCTAATGTAATCATTCCTCTTTTCATGTCAATGATTGCTCTTGTCATCATTAAAAATGGTTTCTTAAATAAAATTAGGATTTTAAGATCTTCCTCTATACCTAAAATAATAAAGTCGGTAGGTATAACAAATTTACCCACTTTAGTTAGCACATTTTCAAGAATGCCAAGTGGATAAGTGATAGATTTATTTACCATTGAAAGACATATATTTGTAGGCTTAAGCTCTCCTAAGTCAAGGCTCTTATAAATGGAGTAAAGCATAATGCTAACACTAGCACCAATATCACACAAAGCCTTATTAAAATAAGTATCACTAATGACATAAAGAACAATAAAACAACCGGGATCCTTCAGCTTTGGTGGAGAATTGGAGTACATAGCCTTGGATTCTTTCATAAGAGAAACTAACACATACTCCTTAAACTTGCCCTTATGGTTAATGACGTCCTTTAAAATTTACCCCATAATGGCATATCCCTAATGGCATCCATAAATGGTATGGTAATAGTGATTTCCTTGAGATAATAAAGGAATTTGCCAAATTTCTTATCCAAGTAATGTCTTATAAACCTTTAAGGAAAAGGTAGAGTTTTAAAATCTACCTTAGGTTCATTATTTTTAGGTGGCATAACATTCTCCCTTCTATCAATTTTAGCACCATCAAAGTCACCTTTACCACTAACTATAACTTTATCATCTCCTTACTATCCTCATTTGCTACTATATTATTATCATCAACCACTCTTTTACCCTTATTAACAGCTTTTTCAACCTCCTTGCCACTCCTCAAAGTAATTCCTTGACAAGTCTTTTTTAGTGGGAACTTTGATAGGCTAGGAAGCTTTCCCAAGGGTTTAAAGTTAGAGAAAGAGGCTTGTTGAGCAATTTGGTTTTAAAAGATATAGTTATAAGTAGTAAGTTGTTCAAGTTTGGAGTTAATTTGCTTAAATTAATCCTTATTTTATTTGTTGATGGTCATTTATTGGTTAATGAATTGCTCCACAAGAGTTTCAAGGTTAGATTTAGTTTGGGTAAAGTTAAAAACTTATTGTTTCATGGGAAATCATGGTGCATTTTATGGTTTGGTGTTTGGGTTAAATGGGGGGTTTAATTAAGAGGATAGATTTGACCATAAAAATTTAGGTTGATTTCTCCATTGAAGGTTATAATGGTTTGAGTTTAGTCCCACTCTTTGATTGAAAGCTCCTTACATATAACTCATACCCTTATTAGAATTCACATTACATTGAGAATATGAATGAGATCCTCTATACAACTCATAGAATTAATTTGAGATTTACTCCCAACTTAGTGAGAGCATCTACCTTTACATTCAATAGTTTGATGGTGTTAAGTTCTAAAATTCCTTTTGCTTTTGCCATTGTTGTCTCATCACCCATATATCCTTGAGATGCAAGTTCATCAAGCAAAGTAACAGCCTCTTTAGTCATTTTATCCATCCATTTCCCACCAGAGGCTGCATTGATAATATTTTTATTCTCGTCTACCAACCCATTATAAAAAATTTAAGGAATCATCCAATCCGGCAAGCCATGGTATGGGCATTGCCTTTGGAGTTCCTTGAATCTCTCTCAAGCCGTATAGATTGTCTCACTTCCATTTTGCTTGAAAGTAGTGATCTTATTATGAAACTTGGCTATCTTATGTGGTGGAAAATATTTGTGTAGAAATGCTTACTTCAATTGGTCCTATATTATGATTGGTTCACTAGGCAAGCTAGCAATCCAAAGTTTTTCTTTATCCCTGACTAAAAATGGGAAAAGTCTAACCCTTATTACATCATTTGTTACACCATTGATTTTGAAAGTTGCACACATATTGAGGAAAGTCAATATATGAGCATATGGATCCTCTCCTTGTAAGCCTCCAAATTGATTATTTTGCACCATTTGAATGATGCTTGGCTTGATTTCAAAATTATTGTTAACAATCCCTCCAAAACTACCCGTTATATCGGGTGTGGCAAAATTGCCTAATATCATTCTTTCAGGTTCAGCCATATTAATCAAATTCTGTTGATTCACTCTTTTATTACTTTGTTCCCTATGTAAAGCATGTAATGTTAATTCAATTTCATGATCAAAGTATAAAGTATTATCACTAGCACTTTTAGTAAGCATCATAAAGAGTAAAATCACAATCAAACAATCACAAATTAACAATTACAAAACTATAAAAAAAATAAAACTAAGGCCTAAAGCAACCTTTCCCTACCTTAAATTAATGAAAATTCTAAACAAATTCCCCAGTAGTAGTGCCAAAAATTTGGTGTCGGTCAAATTCATACTTTAGTCTCTAAGACTAGTTATAGAGCAAATAAGGGTGTCAAATACTAGGGAATTCAAAGCAATTTTATATTAACCGAGTAGTGATGTGTGTAATTTCTACATATATTTTGAGTTGAATTCTAATGGATATTGAATAAGTAATTGGTTTAATTTAGGTAGAATTTGAGCTTAATTGAGAAATATTATAGTTTCTTATTTCATTTAGGATTTTATCATTTTTTGTCTAATTCTAGTCAAATAAGGATTTAATCTGAAAGGCTAATTAGTTTTCCTTTTTTGTAGGAAAGCTTAAAAAGGAATTCCAAAAAGCTTAAGGATTTGTCTGACGCCACTTCAACATCGGAGGTGTTCAACCAATGTGACGTTATGAAATTTTAGCTTTAAGTTATGCATTGCCATGCTAAAGTGATGTGTAACCGGTGCTGCTTACTGGAATCCTGACCTAAAGAACTATGTGTCCATGTCGAAGTAATGCTAAAGTGGTGTCAGCACATAAAAATTTCCTTTTTCAAGAAGGACTCTAGAATTCTAAAGGATTGGATTTTCTACTAAGTTTTTCTATAAAAAGGGGATGCTATGGCATTCATTCAAGATTATTAAAGCTTAAAATAAGAGCAAAATGAAGATTGAAGGAGACACATATAAGATTAAAAAAGTTTTATTTTATTTTCTTCTTCATCTTTTAATTCTTTTGAACATGTTTGTGAGCTTCACCACAATTATGCGTGGCCAAATTTCTTTTTAGGGTTTAGGTTAGGAGTAACTATTCTATGATGTGATTGAACACAAGTTTTATTAATTTGATTTTTAATTAATTTTATGAGTTACTCTTCATGTCTTGTATTCAGTTAGGGGGCTAATTGATTGCATGTTTATGGGTAGATTCACCAACAATTAGGAGAATTGATTAGCTTTAGACTCATAGGACTTAGACAACAAGAGTAGGCAAGCTCTTCAGGGGACCATAATAGTAGGCAGGGTTCTAAGGTGGTAAACCAATAAATTATTAAGGAATTTAATGAGTTTTGATTTGCTTCTTAATCACGAGAGTAGGTTAAACTTTAATCTTAACATACTTAATTGAACTCAAGAGAGTCTTTAGGTATTTTAGAACAATTATCCTTAACTGAAATCAATGTCTTTTGCTTGTTAATATGTTCATGATCTAATTGGAATAGTGAAACTAAACCTAGCTCTAAGCTTTTAATTATTTGATTTTAATTCAGTTTAAGTTGCTTTGTTTTATATTTGCTTAATTAATTTTTTTTAATTTACTAGCTAAGATCATAAGTAAAGATATTAGTACTCAATATACAATCCTCATGGGATTATAACTCTTTATACTACAATCATGATCAGTGTGCTTGCAGGTTTAAAATGCAATAAGTTTTTGGTGCCGTTGTTGGGGATTGGCAATATTGATATTAATTTAATTTTAATTTTCTTAGACTAGTATTTTTCTTTTAAATGTTACTTGTTTTGCTATTTGATTTTTCAAGCGATTTTTGCTAGTTTATGAACACTCGATCTAAGTGGACAAACTTAGAGAAAATCAACCTTGAAATTGAGAAATCATACAAGAAAAATCAAAAGGAAAAGCACAAGAAAGACAAGCAAACCATGGCTGAAGATCAAGTGGCATAGCAAGTTAAGAATCATGCTCTTTAAGAATACATGATGCCTAATCTAGGAGACAATTTGAGTAGCATTTTGAGACCAAATGTGGATGCTAACAACTTTGAGATCAAACCAACGACCATTCAAATGGTCTCACAATTTTAGTTTGGAGGTCTCCTAAGTAAAGATCTTAATGCTCATTTAGCTCAATTTTTTAAGGTTTGGGACACTTTCAAAATGAATGGGGTTAGTCCAAATGCCATAAAATTCATATTATTCCCTTTTTCCTTAAAGGATAAAGCCAAGTTGTGGTTACACTCACTTGCACCAAAATCCATCACTTCTTAGGATGTGTTATCAAAGATTTTTTTGAGTAAGTATTTTCCACTTGGAAAGACATCAAAGTTCAAACAAGAAATCACAAGCTTTATTAAACGCCAAGGTGAATCCTTATATGAAGCTTGGGAATATTTCAAAGACTTACAACGTCAATGCCCTCATCATGCAGTTCTAAAATGATTGCTCATTCAGACTTTTTATCAAGGACTCACTGAGCCAATGAGAATCACCATAGATGCTATAGCTTAAGGCTCATTCATGAGCAAGACACCAGATGATGCATACAATCTACTTGAGACTATAGCATCTAATAACTATTAATGGCATGGAGAAAGAAGTTCACCAAAAAGGGTTGTAGGAATGCATGAAGTGGATAGTTACAACCTTTTAAATACAAAGATTGACATGCTCATAAAGAAATTAGAGGCTTCAACTAAGGTATCTAAACCAATGGTTATTTATTCTTGTGAATATTGTGGAGGAGGTCACTCAACTATAGAGTGTCAAAGGGGTTTTTCTTCTCAAGACCCATCAATTGAGCAACTCAATGCTTTTAACAACTTTTAAAGGAATTAAGAAAATCTTTACTCTAACATATACAACCTAGGATGGCGTAATTACCTCAGATTTTCATGGTTAAATCAAGGGGGAGTCTAAAACACAAACTAAGGATTTAAGCAGCCCTCACCTAGTTTCAAACAAAAGAATACTTTCCATCAATAATATAAAAATAAACTTAACCTTAAGAGCATTATGGAAAACATGATGGAAAATTTTCTTAGAATTCAAGAAGAATAAAAAAAGACCATCAAGAACCTATAAATGGAATAAAAGGAGGCTATCATGAATTTAACATCTGAAGTTGCATATTAATTTGCATCCTAAGCATCTCAAATTAGTCAAATTTTTGTGCGTGGAAAGATGTTAGAGAATCAAATTTCTTCACAATCCAGTGCCTCTAATTTTTGACAACTGGGTAAACCTCATAATCAAGCCGAGAACCCAAGAGAGCAAGTGAATGCAATAATGCTTCAAAGTGGAAGGCAGCTACTTGAGGTGGGGATCAAAAAGGAAGAAGATGAGGTTATAAGGGATGATCATAAAAAAGAAAAACAAACAAAGGAAAGGAATAAAAAAAAAGAAGTGCCTAAAACTATCACGCCACTACTACCCTACCCTTAAAGGTGACAAAGGAACAAACATTACAAGAAATTTGAGAAGTTTTTGAAAGCATTCCAATAACTCAAACATAATATACCAATTTTGGATGTGATCAACATGATGCCCACCTATGCAAAGCTCTTAAAAGACATCCTTACACATAAGCGAAAGTGGAAAGATCATGAAACCATTCCTATTAATGAGGAGTGTAGTGCTGGCATGCAAAATAAGCTTTCATAAAAGCTTAAAGATCCAATGAGTATTACTATTCCTTATGCTATTAAAAATGAATTTATAAGTAGGTCTTTATGTGATTTAGGTGTAAGTGTGAGCATAATGCCTCGTTCTTTTTGCAAGCACCTAAACATTGGTAAGCCACAACTAACAATGATGTTACTACAACTTGCAGATAGATCTATCATCCATCCCTATAGAATTCTTGAACATGAACCCATTAAGGTTAGAAACTATTATGTGCTAGGCGGTTTTATCATCTTAGAAATAAAAGAGGACATTCAAATTCCAATTATCTTGGGGTGTCCTTTCCTTGCTACCGCTGGTGCAATTATTGATGTAAAACATGGAAAAATTACTATGGAGATAAGAGACAAAGTAGCGTTTGATGTCTTTAAGGAGCCATGACAATCCCTATTGTTGACTTCTTATTTTCGAGTAAATGTGGTTGATGTTTGTGCTGAAGATGTTCTTCCATAAGTTCCTAAAGAGCCACTTAAAGCATGCCTCATTTATGATACCAAAGAGGTGATAGCAATAAAAAAAGTTAAGAAGAAAAAGGTGTAGATGTCGAGGTTTAGTGTGCGCTCAAGATCTTAGCAACCACGATACTATTTGAGCTCAAGGCTCTAGAGAACACACTGACCACTGTCATAAAGACATGGCGTGGAGATGAGGAGTCGCCACCCAGGGTAATAACTGGGACAAATCAAAAAAAAGGTGGTACTCGATTCCCTAAAAGAAAGCCAGCACCACAATTGGGAGATTCTGGGTACGGAATACTAACTTCTTTCAGTCTCGTGTTCTTTTAGAATTACTATTTTATCCTTTATTTACATTCAATTTCATATAAACCTTAAAAAAATAATCAACTCCAGGCAAAACTAGTCATGAAATATACATGTAAAAAATGCATTCATCATAACTCCTAATCCCTAGGTTAGTCTAATCTACATTAATTTTAAATAAATGAGCTAAATCTACATCTTTTAATTTACAGGTGAGCCTAAAAACTAATGGGCCTAATTCTTATTCAATTTTAAGTGAGTCTATGTCTATTTATTTTAATTCTAAAAATGGGCCTAAATCTGCAAATTATGAAGTATTTAATTTAGTAGGCTTAATTCTACATGTTTTAATTTTAAAATGATCTTAAGTCTACAAATTATGGAAAAGGGTTAAATTAAATTGGCTAAGTCTAAGTTAATTAAATTAAATTAGGTGGGCTTATATCTAAATTAACTAAATGGGCCTAAGTTATTTCTACCCTAAATCTAATTAATTATGGACCTAAGTATGCATTTTTATTAATTAAGCCTAAAACACCTAAATTCAAATGGGTTAAAGCCTAATGTGGGTCAAGGGTCCAAAGCACATAAACATATAAGCAAACAAGCCCAAAATAATAAAATAATCAAAATAATCAAATAAAAGATCAAACAATTAATTAAATCTATTCTAAAACCTAATTTAATTAAAATGACCATAAACAATAAAAAAAATAATCAATCAAGTAAAACTAATTTCAACTACTTAAATCTAATCCAATTTTAATTAAACAACCTAATGATTACTATAGCCATTAATTTTAATTAATTACCCAATTAAAACTTTAATTTTACTAATCGATCAATTAAAATTAAACACACAAGCACACACACCAAATTTCATTATTTCCACTATTGGGGCTATTACAACGTACTAATGAGAAATAATAAGAAAGAAAAGAAAATTAATACAACCTAAAAATAAATAAAAATAAACAAACTAAATAAAAACCCTAGAAATTAGATTTAGCTACATGTTTCTATCCATGGCATTCCATGGACCTTTATAGATTAATTCCCTAAATATGACCATTATGTGATCTCCTTCATCATCACCATCACAAAAGGTAAAATAATGGTTAGTGAATAAAATTATAAAAACAAATTAAGTAAAACTGAAATTTAATAAAAATCAAAGTCATAACAAAAGAAGAAAAATAAAATAAAGCAAGGGGAAGATAATGCTTATGGATGGTTGTGGTTGGCTCCTTAGACTAGTAAAATCACCGTTTATTGGTTGAATGGATCTTCAAAAACTTGTTATTTTCTCATCAAAAGAACCACTTACTCCTTTCCAATAGTATTTTTATCTCCAGTATTATTTTTCTCCTCCTTTTTTTCCTTCTTTTTTTCATCCCCCATTTTTCAGAGTCTAAGTTCTCCTTTTATAAGGGAAAAGAAATAAAACCCCTAATTTATGTACTAAGATTTCTAATTTTGAAAGATCTTATTTTCCTAAAGAGTTATAATTTTAAAAGGAATTTATTTACTGCAGATGCAGATAAATC
The DNA here is from genome assembly GCA_947683625.1 of Mallotus nudiflorus. NCBI lineage: Eukaryota > Viridiplantae > Streptophyta > Magnoliopsida > Malpighiales > Euphorbiaceae > Mallotus > Mallotus nudiflorus. The sequence goes on from CANTUR010000304.1 coordinate 1,900,281, forward strand.
CCACAATAAATTTAAAAAAAAAATTAAACCAATCAAAACTCAGGAAAATATTTTTTATTTTCTGTAAAAAACACAAAAATAGACAAAAAAAATGCATAATTCCAATCATAATTCTATAATTCTGATTTTTTTAAAATTTTAATTACAAAAAAAAAGAATCCTAAAAGAAATTAGATTCTTCAATTAGGTCTTAAAAAGGTATTACAATTAAGTCCTTAAAAAATAATGAAACTCTTTTTGAAAACGTATTCAAACTTTTAAGGTTTTGAACTTCAATTGTTGAAGACCTACTTATAACATTTTCATCATTAGAGTTCTTTGTCGCATCCATATTTTATTATCCTGAAATTGGGTGTTTACAGTTGCCTCCCTTTGTCATTTTTTGCTTGACAAATTATGGCAAAGCAAATTAAATCGTAATTTCTTTTGAACAAAGTTCGGGTATTTACCTGTGCTCCTTGAAGCTTTGGTCATTGGTTCATGATAAATACTTGTGTTGCCATACAACACTGGCATAAACTTGGAATACCTAAGGAAACACTAAACTCGGACGTATAGCATTGATTTGGATGGATACATCACACTTAGTCGTGTGATGTTGACCATACTCAGTCATATAGTCAGATCTGAAATGATACATTGCACTCGATGATACAATGTCGACTACGCTCAATCATATAGTCTGAATGGAATCAATACATTACACTTGGTCATGCAATGCCGACTATAGTCAATCGTATAGTTTGATTGGAAATAATACATTGCACTTAGTCGTACAATGCCGACTACACTCAGTCTTATAGTCTGAATGGAAATGATATATTGCACTCGGTCGTACAATGCCAACTACACTTGGTCGTATAGTCTAAATGGAATTCAGTCATGCAATGCCGACTACACTCGGTCGTATAGTCTGAATTAAAATGATACATTGCACTCGGTCGTATAATGCCGACTACACTCGGTCATATAGTTTGATTTGAAATGATACATTGCACTCGGTTGTATAATCTGAATGGAATTGATACATTGCACTCGGTCATACAATGCCGACTACACTCGGTTGTATAGTCTAATTTGAAATGATACATTGCACTTAATTGTACAATGCTGACTACACTCAGTTGTATAGTCTAATTGGAATAGATATATTGCACTTAGTCATACGATGCCAACTACACTCGGTCATATAGTCTGATTTCTTTTATTTTGATGATTTAATAATTCAAGGAATTATCAAATCATTATAGCTTCACAATTTAGGAGTAAATTGCAAGAAAAGCTTTGGACTTGAATGTAAATAAAGTTAAGGGACTAAAATGGATGTTTGCCATTTTAATATATACCTTACTTTTGTCGATTCATTTCCCATCTCTTTCATTCTTCTTCTCTTTTTTTTTTCTTTCTTTTTCTTTCTCTTGATTTTGAAATTTGGCTACTTTAATTATTCTTTCATCTAATCTCCAATTTGAGATCCGTATGATCCTATGGCTCACCCAGGACGCAGGCTACATGGGAGCAGTTCTAGATAGTTAGATCTTATCATATCTCAACTACATTTCCCTCAAAACAATTTGGGGCTCAATGAAAGGGAAGAGGTGCTCCTTTTGACTTGCTTGCACTTTCACAGATGCTCACAGGTTGGTGATGAGGTGATTTTCTCTTTTGTCTTTTACTCTGCAAAAATACATTTCTGTTAATACATTAACATATTTATGCATGCAATTATAGATATATCTTATACAAATTAGATAAAATTACATGAAATTGTCAATTTTGAAGCAAAATTTTGCAAAATTAGTTTTAACACGTCAGAGGACTAACATAATTTAGTCTGATTTCTAAATTTTTAGTCAAAAATCTGGATTTTCAATTAGAAATCTAAAAATTCGATCGGAGTTCTGGATTTTCAATTGAAAATCCAATTTTTTGATCTTTTTTTTTTTAAGAAAGAAAATAAACAAAAATTAAAAGTTAGTAAGGAAAGTAATCCTGTCATTTTTTGAATCTTGTTCAGAAACCACTGAAATTCTCAAGTTGTTTTCACTTGGCTCGAGAACTCTTTCATGATTTATTGAGAGAGGTTGTACAACACATCTGGGCATCTGACTTTTGACATTTCATTGCTACCCTATCGACTGCTTAAGGTAGGTTAGATCACCATTCCCTTTTTGCCCTTATCGAGAGGTGGATGGATACTACTCACACCTTCCATATGCAAGTGGGTGAGCTAACTATTTCTCCCATGAGCTTTTCTGCTATCACTGGGATCACCTTCGGAGGTACCTCGATTCCTTTTGATATCCATTACTGCACTTTTCCCAAGGATTCCAGGAGTTGTTATATTTGTGACTTGCTCGAGTTTGATCCAACATGGAAGAATCAAAAAAATGTGCTTCTTTCTTCTCTTGTTCAGGGTTTCTGAAGATTGCCCACTACCACAACTCGTCAGATCCTTCAAAAGGCAAGATGTTTCTTATTGATACTATTAGGCACTACCCTCTTCTATGAGACTAGTCATGAGGTTAGCATTGTGCTTTTTAGTCTCCTTTAGGATCTTGCTAGAGTAACTACCTTCGATTAGGGATTCGCAGCTCTTACCTATCTCTACTATGTACTAAATAGTATCTATAGAGGTGTTATGATGATGTACGGCTTCTAGCATGTTTTGCATGTATGCCTCTTTAGTGTCTTCTACTCCTTTTTAATTTTTGCTCTTTTACAGCTCTCTTTCACTCAACTATCTTTTCCTTTTTAGATCTGGGGCATTGAGATCGGGTTGATTTGAGGCTTTAGCACTATTAGCTCTGATAGGAGTCTTTCATTAATTTAGAGATGGGGTTCTTCTCGTCTTGCTAGTGTCAAGTATCACTTACAAACTTATCGGGGCCAGCTAAACTCTTTAGAGTGGGACTTGGTAAGATAAATTTAACTATTAGCATTTGATCAATTGTCAAAGTTAAATAAAATTTATTTGAACAAATCTATAGGTCAGATCAGATTAGTTGGCTGGTGCTAAAGACATCCGGCAATACATTTTCATGACTATTGTTGTGAGGCTTGAGATTATGAGGATTTTGCTTCTTAATTATGGTTACCATATGTGGTATTTAGGCGAGCTTGTTTATCATTAGCATATGGGGCCTTCTAGGAGGTGTGTTCCTTCTTCTATTCCATCTTCCATACTAAGGAGTTGTAGCTTGACTGGACTTTAGCTTAGAGCAGCTCTTACACTCTAACACTACTCAAGCATTCTTACCACTATCAGGAGTATATTCAAGAGAATCTCCTAGAGTAGGTTCCCTTAGATCCACTTGAGGTATGCTTTCCATCACTATTCCTCCTTATCACTATCTCACTTCATTCTCCTTCATTGTTGTGGATGACATTTATTTTCTATGCAAGTTAAAGATGCTGCTGATTTTGCTATGGAGGAGGAGACTGAGGGTGACACTGAGAGGACTGAGCAGGAGGTTGAGCCTACGCAGTATAGTGGAGCTACTTAAGGTGATACTTCCTCGAGTACCATTCTAGGCGATATTCCCCTGCTTAATAGGTCTATGTACTATGGTCTCCTATGGTCCAGGCTCCTGTTGAGTAGCACATGTACCTTGATACGATTCAGATTCCTAGCTTTTCTCCTCCTAATGCTTCACATATAAGCATATTTTTTGCATTCCCAATCCTGTATAAATTGACACTTGTCACTGAATTAGTATATGTCATTTTACGGATCCCTCGAACACATGCAGAGTATCTATATGGACTCACCTCATCCCAGAGATTATTTACTATACAAATCACAGATAGTTGGCGGGTTAGTATTTATAACAAGTATGCAAATGTATGCATGTTATGCATGATATGCATGATTTTAACTATCCTTATTGTGACAGAGTTATGCTAGAGATCTGAAGCATGAGAATGAGAGGCTTCGCAGACAACTTGCTGGTCTTGGCTTTAATGGTCATGATGCTAAGATTTTTACACCCCTAGATCATAATGATGATCCTGCTAGAGGATGGAGTCCTTGGCCAGACACTAGAGCCCAGGATGAGTGATCTTTCATCTTTAGGACTTGTGCTTTCATGATTGTATTTTTCCTTTTTCTGTGAACTGTCCTCCCTTTTCTGAATGGATTACGGACTTTTATTTTGGATTGACAATGAAAATTTTTTTTAGAAATCTTGGAAATCTGATCAGGATTACAAATTTTTTATCAGAATTTTAGATTTCCGATCGAATTTCTAGAATTCAAATCGGAATTCCATATTTTTTATTAGAAATTTGGCTTCTGCTCTTCGCCCTTTTTTGTTCCAATTTCTGATTTGAGTTCGATCTGCACATGTAAAATCCTAATCCCATCCAGGTTAAGTCTTTATGTCTGTGTAAATAGCATTGTCAAAGGGTAGTCACCCATTCATGCTTGTTGTTTGCCTAATCATGACCCAAGTCACCCTTAATTTGATTAAAAAGTTTCTTAAGAGCCTTAATGAAGATAACTGGAATAAATTGTTGCCCTATCATGTCAAATCTTTGAAATCCCTTCAACTCATAAGAATAGATCATCATTTTCTTCATGCTGCCACCTCCTTCTAGGACATCAAAGACCATGTATTTAGGTTCAATGGACAAGAGCTATGTCTACTAGTCAAGGAGTTTACTACTATCCTTGGCTTTTCTTTAGACTCAACTGTTGTGATTGCTTTTCCTGATCTTGAGATGTGATTTCCTGATAGATGCGATTTCCCGATAGATTAGTGATGTCCTTTGCCCCCAAGTGACATATACATGTACGCACATCACTCTAGGGCTATCAACCTCTCTTCTCTGATCATTTCTTGTGGGACTAAGAATAAGAATAATGCAACCTGGGTTAGGACTGTCTCTTTTTGCTTGTATGCTCAATTTTTGCTAGTGGCTTCTTATAGGGATGCTGACACGAGAATTGTCAGTATTCTAGAATAAGTAGGAGTTAGGGCTAACCCTGTGCCTATCATACTTGCTGAAACTATCATTGGGTTAGATAATTTCAAGGTTCAAAATTGACTCTCAAGAAATTTACTTCTCCTTCGGGTATACAGCCTTTTTTTTTTCCCTAAGCTGCCCTTTCATGTTTTCAACTTAGCCCCTCCCCCCCCCCCCCTTTTTTAGATTTGGCTACAGGAGAAATTGAGTCTACTTAATCCTCCTACCAATGCCTTAATTTATCAACTTTATCATCTACAGTCTCATCCGTACTATAGGTTAATGGATTGATTGGATGAAAGGCATTGTTAACATTGAGATTATATGGATATGTCCTTGGTGGAAGTTGAAGTTTGTGACCATCAACTTGTACAACCACTGCGTTCCTGTTCCTGGGTTACACTTTTCAACCTTCTTTTCCCTATCAAGCCTTTGCCACCAGTACAGTTATCCATAATTTATTGTGACTGTTATATGTAGCTTCAAAGGCTTCCCTCTGAGGCAAGATTTCTTGGATAAAATAAAGAACATGTGGCCTCATAGAGCATTGGAGCGGAACATGCATTTAGATGTTGATATGACTACTGATGACAATTATAAGACTTGGGTTATCATGCAAGCTACAAAACCACTAGGATTTGCTAAGTACAAAAGGACTCAAGTATTGCTAGATGAGTCATAAAAGAAGAAACAAAAATAAAAATAGTATAATGATCTCATAAGCCTGGTCTTTTAGGCTCTTATGTTTTGTTTTTCCTTTAAGTGTTTATGCTTTGTAATAAAGATAGAATATGCAATATTCATACAAAAATTTCATTTCAATTTTCTTCACTAATTAGGGTCAAAAAAGTACATTTATTATGACACATAACATAACTCCTGTTATCAACTAGTCCTTTCGAATTTTCTAACTGAATATTTTTCTCTCACTCTTATTACCCTAATTTCTGCCTGACTAGCTCTTTACGAGTTTTCTGATCAATGGGATCACTTATTTTACCTTATTCCTTAATTTTTGCCTGTCAGCCCTTTGCGGGTTTTCTAAGCATTGAGAATGTCCTAATTTTTGCCTAACTAGCCTTTTCAGGATTTCTAGCTAGCAGAATTTTTTTTAAAGGTAGTATTTCTTAAGGCAATCCAAGTTAGTTGGCTTAATGAACTCATTCCCTTCTAAATTTGATATCTTTGTAGCTCCTTTAGGCAGGATTGTCTTGACTAGATACGGCCCTTCCCAATTTGGTTCGAATTTTCCTCTCAGATTAAACACCATTGCCCTTGACTGCTTTAGCACCATATCTTCAGCCTTTATCTTTCCAAGTTTGACCTTCATGTTAAAGGCCCTCACTATCCTTCTTTGATAAATCTGAGTGTGAAACAGAGCTTCTATCCTTTTCTCATCTAGAGAGACGAGGTGGTTGTATCTCTTTTGCATTTATTCACTTTCAGGGATTTTTGCTTCCATAACAACCCTCAAGGATTTAATTTCCATCTCTATGGGTAAAACTACTTTACCACCATATACTAATGAGAACGGTGTCTATCTTATAGTAGTACACATTGTAGTTCTATATTCCCATAAGGCAAAAAGGAGATACTCAGACAAATCTTTATACGTTCTCACCATTTTAGAGAGGATTCTCTTTATATTCTTATTAGCCACTTCAACTGCACCATTAGCTTGAGGTCAATAAGGTGAGAATTTATGGTGCTCAATCTTGTATCTCTATAATAATTTAGTTGTCTCTATCTAAAACTAAACACCATTGTCCATCACAACATGATGCAGGATCCTGTACCTATAAATAAGATTCTTCTTGATGAATCTTGCCCTCTGTCTAGCTTTTAAAGTACTGAAAGATTCTGCTTCTATCCATCTAGAGAAATAGTTAATCACCACCACTATATATTTATGCCCATTCGAAGTAGTTGGCCTTATCTCCCCTATTATATCTATCCCCTATGTTGTAAAGGGCCATGGAGATGTTAAACTGTTTAGCATAGTAGGGGGAAGATGGTTGAGGTTTCCATATATTTGGCATTGATGACATTGTCTCACTATCTGGACACAGTCTTTTTCCATGCTCATCCAATAGTACTCTTATCGAATTATTTCTTCATCAGAATCATGCTATTCATATGAAACCCATAAACCCCTGTGTGAATTTCTCTCATCGCCTGTTCTACTTCATCCTTCTTAAGACATCTCAGTTGTTTTCCATTCGGCATTCTTCTGTATAATACCCTATCATGACTTGCATAGTGATATGCAAAAACATGAAGGGCATATCTTTCTTTGGAATTTGCCCCATCTAGGTATTTCCTTTCCTCAATGAATCTATGAATGTCATAAAACCATGGATTTTCTTCTAGGCCTATCTGAATACTCATAATTGACTCTTTACCATAACATGAAGTTTTCATCTTCATTATCACTAAAAGCTTCATCATCAATCCCATCAGTTTATCCCACATTGAAGAGAGCATCGCCAAAGCATCCGCCATTTGATTCTCATCTCTTGGTAAGTGCATGAAGAGACATTTAGTGAAATTCCTTATTAGCTTCTTCAAATAATAGATGTAAGGCTTCAACCTCTCTTCTTTTACTTCCCATTCCTCATTAGCCTAGCTGATAACTAATATGGAATCTCTGTAAACCAGTGGGTATTTGGCTCCCACTGCTAGTGCTGCTTCTAGCCCATAGATGCATGCCTCGTACTCAGCCATATTGTTCATGACCTTGAAGTCCAATTTCTTAGCCATTGGGATGGTTTCTCCTCTTGGTGTGACAAGAATCACTCTCATCCCTACTCCTCTAGTATTCATAGCCCCATCAAAATAAAGCTTCCATTCTCATTGCTCTATTACTACTAAGTTCTCATTTGGAAACTCTAAATTCCACTACTCATTTTCATCGACTGCATTCTGTGCAAGGAATTCTACCACTACTCTTCCTTTAATTACCTTGGTGTTGACGTACTCAATATCAAACTTAGTCAAAAGTACCAACCATCGCGACATCTTTCCAATTAAGGTTGGTACTTGAAATAAGTACCTTAAGGGATCAATTTTTTAAACAACTTGTACTTTGTAGGACTGGAAATAATGCCTTAGCTTCCTTGTGGCCCATATCATAATCAAACACGTCTTCTCCATAAGATCATACTTCTCTTTATATGGTTGGAACTTCTTACTGAGGTAATACACTATGTACTCCACCCCTTTTAGTCCTTCTTATGCTATCATTGCCCCCATTACTTTTTCCTCTAAAGCCAAATATAAGATTAAGGGTTTACCTTGTCTTGGTGGCTTTAACACAGGCAGATTAGTAAGGTATTCTTTAATCTCTTATTAAAGGATTTTTGGCATTCTTCGTTCCATTCCACAGGCTGATTCTTCCTTAAGAGCTTAAGAATTGGATCACAAATCATTGTGAGTTTTATAATAAACCTGCTAATGTACTGTAGCTTCCCAATAAATCCTCGTACTTCCTTTTTTGTTCTTAGTGTTGGCATCTCCTGAATGGCTTTAACCTTGTCTGGATCAACTTTTATTCCTCAATTGTTGACTATGTGTCCCAATAACTTTCCCGAAGTGACCCAAAAGATACATTTCTTCGAATTAAGCCTCATATTGTATCTTTCTATTCTTGCTATAAACTTGTCTAAAGCCTCAAAATGTCCTTCCTTAGTTCCCGAATTGACCATCATATCATCGATATACACTTCCACTTCTTTGTGCATCATGTCATGGAATAGAGTTATTGCTGCCCTTTGATAGGTTGCTCCTGTATTCTTTAACTCGAATGGCATCACTTTATAGCAGTATGTCCCATATTCTATGATAAAAGCAGCCTTGATCTTATCCATGAATGCCATCATTATTTGGTTATAACATGAGAACCCATCCATGAAAGAGTACATTGCACTGGATGCTGCATTGTCGATAATCACATCAATATGGGGTAAAGGAAAATCATCTTCCGGGCATGCTTTATTCAGATCCCTGAAATCCACACACATTCAAACTTTTCTATCTTTTTTAGGAACAGGTACTATGTTTGCCAACCATTGAGAATATTCTACCACTTCTAGGAAATTGGCCTGGATTTGCTTAGCTATTTCTTCTCTTATCTTTTCTGCCCATTTTGGCCTTAACCTATGAAGTTTTTGTTTAATAGGTTTAGCCTCTAGATATATCAAAATGTGATGCTCTGTAATTTCTCTATCTAGACCTGGCATGTCTTCATAGGACCAAGCAAATACTACCTTTCTTTTTATTAATATTATCTCTCATTTTTCCCTCTCTTCAGGAGTTAAATAATGTGATATAGAAATGTGCTTTGGTTGTTCATTTATGCCAATGTTTAATGAATCTAATTGAATAGAATTAATGTCAAACATGCATGAACGATCATTATTAAAGTGCACAAGACCATCAGAATCAACATCACATAAATAAGCAAAACCAGAGTTTATACCATTGATCACAGAAAAAATAGCATTTTTATCCTCAAATAGACCAAATGTTATTACATCAGTTTCTTCATAAAAAACATCATTAAAACTATTCTTAATAATGTTGGCTAAATCCTGTGGTGGTTCTTTGTCATGTGGTAGACAGAGTAGCTCTTTAATGGCCTCAATCCCCATCTTCTCAGCAACTTTCTTCATCACCTTATCTTTGTTGCCTTGTACCAGACCTTTAACTATCTACTTCTTGAAGATCTCAAACCCAGGAACATTCACTCTAACTATTTGAACAGGCTCCTTTTCACCCAGGTAGAACTTCTCTTTCCTTTCTTTGACAAAGTTATCTTATAGCAGTCCCATATTCCTTGAGAAGTTATTCTCATCAAGGATCCTTCTTCTAGCTCCTTTAGTGCCAAGTCCAGCCTTTATATAGCCTAATCCTCTAGTATCATTTTGTCCTTTAAAATTCAAGAATTATAGACTTCCTTGCTCATTCTTTCCCAGTCCTTGTCCGGGTCGATAATTCATCTTCTTGATCATGCTCATAACCTTGGTTCCATCTCAATTCTATCGGAAATCATGGCTATCTAGAAACTAAGAAGGGTGACTACTTTCTTATAACCATCCATAACTGTAGACACAGTCTTACCCACACTAGCATCTAAATTCACAACTTCTCCATCGAATAGGAATTTCACCTTTTGATGCACAGTTAAAGGCACTCCTCTCAAAGTATGATACCAGGGCCTACCCAAAAGCAAAGCGTAGGTGACAGGGATATCCAACACGGTGAACTCCACCATTGTCTCTATAGGTCTAGTTTTTATAAGAGCCATGAACGTTCCTTCTACATTCCATGTGTTGTCATCATAAGCTCTTATTATAAGGTCAGATTTTGTTAAATCCTCCACCTTCACCCCTAGATTAGGCTGAATCTATAGCAGGAAAACATTAATGGCAAACTCATCATCCACCATCACATAATTAGTCTTCTTCCCTCTAACTTTAGGTGGGATGAACAGAGCTTTATTATGATTTCTCCCTTCTGCAGGTAAATCCTCATCAGAAAAGGTAATAACCCCATGTTTCTTCTTAGTAACCTTGGGCACCATTGCTTCAGGGGTTGCAGTAGTGTTAATATTCATCTTGGCTAAAGCCTTGATGAGAGCTTTCCTGTGGCTACTTGAGTGCATCAAGAGCTCCCAAATGCTCATATTTGCTTTTTCCTTCTTAAGTTTTTCAAGGATTAAGTCATCCTCATGTCCATCTAGGCCTTCTCTTTCAGCAGCCTCCTCCCTCTCTATGGTCTTCTCCATTGGTTTATAACCCTTACCACTTCAAGTGACATAACTGACTTCTAGATTATCCAACCATACATTGTAACCTTCAGTGCCTTCTCCATCAGAGATGTACCATATGTCTATAACCCTAATGGTTCACTCCTTCTTTCCATCTCTCCACACCTCAACCATGCATTTCTCTTTATTATCTGGCATCTTATTATCATTAAATTCATCACCCCATCCTGTAGGCACGATCAACTCAATAGGTATATCAAAAGAAGGTGGTTTGGAATAACACACCTTATAGTCAAATTTACCTGAAGGTTGTCCTAACAAGTCTTCTATTCTTTCCTCATCTTTAGGGGCATTAGGGGGTTTCTCAATTATTTTAAGTTTTAGATCCTCAAAGGAGTTCAACACTTCTTCCTCACTAACCCCTGAGTTGATCATTATAGTAGTTAGGGGTGGTACCTTTCGGTAATTAGGGAAAGGGTTATTCTTGGTGTTTGGGTTTGGATTGGATTTCTTAGGGTCCATGATTTTTTCAGAGTTTATAAGGTTTTGGATCTCATGCTTGAGGCGCATGCAAGAGTCAGTGAAATGAGCAGCAACTTGGTGAAATTTACAGTAACTGTTTGGGTCAAAATTAGGGAGATTTGGGTTTGGTGGTCTAGAGGGGGTTAAAGGTTTAAGAAGGCCTTTTTGGATCAATTTGTCAAGGACTTTAGATAGGGGCTGGTTAAAGTTTGAAAATTTCCTGGGTCGTTGAATAGCATGGATTCCTACAACCCGATTAGTATTTCGTTGTTGTACGCCCCCTATTGGGTAATTTCTTGCTCTGGTGCTTATAGTGATCCTCCTTTTCTAGCTTTTAATCTCTTCAGCTTGCAACCTGTCATCGTAAAGGTCTACAAATGTCTTAAGGTTCAACATTTGCAACCTTTCAACCAGATTGGATAACACATTTTGGACTATCATCCTAACTTAATCCTTTTCAGCCAGCTTGTTCTTCATTAATCCTGCCTTATTCATGAATCTGGTCAGGAAATCTGAGAATGGTTCATTAGGTTTCTTTTTGGTCAATTATAGATCCCTAATGGATACTTCGACCCTGGTGTTGTAGTCATATTACTTCAGAAAGGCGGGTACATAGCTCTCTCCAGTCTACTCGGATGGACTTCTCCAACCCATAATACTAATTAATAGTCACACCCTCCAAGGATAGCACAAACAGCCCGATAACCATAGACAAAGGAGTCGTAGTGGTGCTTATGGTAGTAGTGTATTAACTAAGGTGGATCCTCGGGTCTCTTGTACCGTCAAATTTTTGCAACTATAGCATCTTAAATTTATCAAGTAACTTATCCTCCTCGAATTACATCACATCATCAAAGTCAAATGAGTATCCAATGCCCTGTCCTCTCATCAACTCCTCTATCTTGGACATCTTCTGAGTCAGTGCTTTCATCTGCTTGGATTCCAGCTCTTGCACTTGCTCAAGAGATTCTCTTTTAGCCTTTTCAACCATGTAACTCTCAACATCTTCCAACTTCGTTTCCATAGCAGGCATGTTCCTAGCAGCATTGTCATTATTAATGGGTGGTGTACCCACAACAGGTGGATTGATCGTAGCAGGAGGTGTAGTAGCAGCAGGTGGTGCAGTAGCAACAGGTGGTGGCATCAACCCAGCCAGAGCTTGTCTCAACTCATCTTGCATCATCGCTCTCATGTCATATATCACTGCTCCTTTAACATCCTCTAGGGTTTAGTTTTCTCCCTCGTGTTATTCCATTTCTTCGACTTGTTCAAGTTGTGCAGTTTCTAGGCAAAGCAAATTGATGGCACTCCTTTCCAGTCTGTTAAGGATCTCTTTCACAATTGATTATAGACTCAAATCAGTTCTCACTAGTTTGTAACCTTTCTAACTCCAAACATAGGACGACCCTGATGAATCTATAATGGTTGTAAGATAAGTTGTTAGTATGATGCATGTAATGCATGTATGCATGATGCATGTGCTATGCAACAAGTAATAAGTAACAATAAAGTCAAGTATATACATCTTTCCAACCTTATTCCTCCCACACACGCATTCAATGGCGAGTCTCTTTTCCTAGGATTTTTGGTTTTGGCCTTGATATCAACAAGGGATATCAAAAATCGATGTGCATTTTAATTCTCTCAAAGCAGTAAAGCAAAGAAATAGTATTTCTAGGTATAAAAGCATAGCCCAATCTTTATTAGTCCTGATGGGCCTCTAAAGTATGGGCTTGGGCCTTTATAGATAGAAATACTTCATGGCAACATTCACAAGAAATTTGGGTAATCTTAGGGGAAGTTACTAAGCCACTATATGAGCTAAGTCCGGTAAAAAAGTTGAGGTTCCTTTAGCAAGATACCCTCCTTTAAGACTTGAGTTACAGGCCAAGGTCATAAGGGCCTGGCATCCTTTGCAAACTCGAGAGAAGACTACCCCCCCCTTTAGGACTTGGGTTATAGACTCTGGTCAAATGAGCCCGGTAATCTCTCTTGAACCGAGTTAAGGCTAAAAGTAATGGTTAGCCAATTTACAATCCCATGAAACTAGTGGAATCATAGAACCATAAACCAACGCCATTGGTTAATAGGGACATGTAGAATGAATGCAAGAATAAAATAATAAGTAATAAAATAATTCTAAAGAACACAAGTAGAATCGGTATCTCTTATCCCCAGTGGTGTCACCACTATAGATGGCAGGGTTTAGCGCTCATCCAAGATCTTAGCAAATGCAACACTGTTTAAGCTTAGGACTCTAGAGAACACACAAGCCACTGTCACAAAGACATGGCGTGGAGATGAGGAGTTTCCACCCAAGGTAATAACTAGGACAAATCAAAAAATGTTGGTACTCGATTCCCTAAAAGAAAGCAAGCACTATAACCAGGAGATTCTGGGTGCGGAATACTAACTTCTTTTAGTCTGGTGTTCTTTTAAAATTACTTTATAAATTACTATTTTATCCTCTATTTACATGCAATTTCATTTAAACCCTAAAAAAATCAATTCCAGGCAAAACTAGTCATGAAATATACATGTAAACAATGCATTCATCATAACTCCTAATCCCTAGGTTAGTCTAATCTACATTGATTTTAATTAAGTGTGCTAAATCTACATCTTTTAATTTACAAATGAGCCTAAAGACTAACGAGCCTAATTCTTATTCAATTTTAATTAAGTGAGCTTATGTCTATTTATTTTAATTCTAAAAATAGGCCTAAATTTACAAATTATGAAGTATTTAATTTAGTGGGCCTAATTCTATATGTTTTAATTCTAGAATGATCTTAAGTCTATAAATTATGGAAAAGACTTAAATTAAGTAGGCTAAATCTAAGTTAATTAAATTAAATTAGGTGGGCCTATATCTAAATTAACTAAATGGGTCTAAATTATCTCTATCCTAAATCTAATTAATTATGGACCTACGGATGCATTTTCATTAATTAAGCCTAAAACACCTAAATTTAAATGGGTTAAAGTCTAATGTGGGTCTAGAGTCCAAAGCACATAAACATAAGCAAACAAGCCCAAAACAATCAAAATAATCAAATAAAAGATCAAATAATTAATTAAATCTATTCTAAAACATAATTTAATTAAAATGAACATAAACAATAAAATAAAATAATCAATGAAATAAAACTAATTTTAACCACCTAAATCTAATCCGATTTTAATTAAACAACCTAATGATTTCTATAGCCATTAATTTTAATTAATTACCCAATTAAAACCATAATTTTACTAACCGATCAATTAAAATTAAACACACAAGTATACATACTAAATTTCATTATTCTCACTATTGAGGCTATTACAAAGTACTAATGAGAAATAATAAGAAAGAAAAGAAAATTAATACAACCTAAAAATAAACAAAATAAATCAAAACCCTAGAAATTAGATTTAGTTACACGTTTCCATTCATGGCATTCCATGAACCTTCATAGATTAATTCCCCCAATATGACCATTATGTGATCTCCTCCATCATCACCATCATAAAAGGGTAAAATAATGATTAGTGAATAAAATTATAATAAGAAATTAAGTAAAATTAAAATTTAATAAAAATCAAAATCATAATAAAAGAAGAAAAATAAAAGAAAGCAAGGGGAAGATAATGCTTATGGATGGTTGTGGTTGATTCCTCAGACTAGTAAAATCACCATTTATTGGTTGAATAGATCTTCAAAACTTGTTATTTTCTCCTCAAAAGAACCTCTTACTCCTTTCCAACATTATTTTTGTCTCCAATATTATTTTTCTCCTCCTCTTCTTTTTCTTCTTTTTTTCGTCCCCTTTTTTTAGAGCCTAAGCTCTCCTTTTATAAGGGAAAAGAAATAAAAACCCTAATTTATGTACTTAGAGTTCTAATTTTGAAAGGACTTATTTTCCTGAAGAGTTCTAATTTTAAAAGGAATTTATTTACTACAAATGCAGATAAATCCCACAATAAATTTTAAAAAAATTTAAACCAATCAAAACTCAGGAAAATATTTTTTATTTTCTGTAAAAAACACAAAAATAAACAGAAAAAGCATAATTTTGACCGGAATTACTTCCTATCGAAATTCTATAATTCTGATTTTTTTATTTTTAATTACAAAAAAAGACCCCTAAAAGAAATTAGATTCTTCAATTCGGTCTTAAAAAGGTATTACAATTAAGTCCTTAAAAAATAATAAAACTCTTTTTGAAAACGTATTTAAACTTTTGAAGTTTCAAACTTTAAGTGTTGAAGACCTACTCATAACATTTTCATCATTGGAGTCCTTTGTCACATCTATATTTTATTTTTCCAAAATTGGGTGTTTACAAAAGGGGTCTTTGGAGAAAGCTAAAAAAGAATGGCAAATTAAAAGGGTTGTGAAGGATATAATTTTAAGAATTTTTCATCTTCTCTTCAAGTGTCAAATAAGCGAGCTCAGGTGGGGGAGGATTATTCCTTATTAATCCTCCCTAAGTGAAGATCTAGCATGTTAAGCTAATAACCTTAAATTAAAGCTAATTGGGAGGTAACCCAATGTTTTTCTTACTTTTCTTTTATTTTCTTTCATTTTTATGTTTCATTTTACCTTAATTTTCATTAATTTTTGTTACTTTTTACTTAGTAAAATCATGCATGAAGAAAGGGAATTAAAAGCTAAGGAATGGAGTTTGGTGGCTACACAAGGGATTAACACCACATTCTCATGACCCTAACACCACTTAGACACAGCATGTATACATCGATGTTGTCAAAACCTATAGTATTTAATTTCAACTCGAAACCCACACCACTTAAGCATCACATCAGCATCGGTGTGTCTCGAGAGCCTCAATGTCATACCATTTCAATACTACTTCAACATCATGAGTGTGCTTCATCGCCAAACTTGCATATTTTCTACTGAATGTCACACCGATTCCACACCAAATCAACACAATGGTGTCTCATTGCACCATCAGTCCTCATACCCCGAAACCATTTTCGCACCACTTCCACACAGCACGAGACTTTTTTTTCGACACCACTTCAACATCACCTCAACACCGCGGTGTTATCCAATCTACCACAAATTGATTTCAGGCCGAATGTAACACCATTTCCACACTAGATTGACACATCGGTGTCTCACCTCGACACCGCTTTTGCACCCTAGTGTCACTTCCTTTAAACTCATTTTTCACCCTTTTCAACCCTAGCTATCAAGCAACATATCTTTTATTTTCTTTCCCTTTTCTTTTTCTCTCTTTTTCTTTTCACTTTCCACCCCATAAATCCAATTTTTGTCATGATCTCACTACCTAATCATAGTGAAACAAAAATCAACCACTAAAAGACCCACTCCTCCACCCAAAAAGAAACCTTGCATGTCTTCAACAACACCAGTTCTACACACCTTGCACAAATGGTGGTTGATTCATTCTCTAAATCTATAAGCATCAAATTTGGGTTAGTATTTTTCTCTCCACTTTCTTTTTATTTTTCATAATTGTGTTTCTTTTATTTTTGTTTTTGCATGTATTTTGGTCATTGAGGACAATGACAATGATTAATGTAGGGGAGGGTGCCATTTGCATTTTCATTTCATGATTTTTTTTTTATCTAGCATTTTTTCTTCATATTGTATAACCATATTGCATTTAGATAGTTTATATTCTAGTTAATTGTTTTTATAAAAATAAAAAATAAATAAATAATTGTTCAAATTTTCATTAACTTCAACTCAAATTTTCTACACTTTTAATTGGGCTTGTCCTTAAAATTTTTATTTTATTTTTGTGCAAAATTGATGCTCAATTATAATTAGAGAAAAATAGTGTATAAGCTTACTTTTCAATTCAATTATCAAATTATTGAATGGTTTATTAATTAAGATGGTTATACATAGTCATTATGTATGAAAAATTTAGTTCTAATAACCTAAATATGAACTTGAAGATTGAATTCGAGCATGAATTTTGGAGAGAGTGCATTTTGGTTTGTGATTAGAAAAAGAAGAAAAATAAATAAATCTCTCTTTTCTTAAGTAAGAGCAATGCTTCAATTCAAATTTTTACATGCTCTGAATCTACTCCAATGCTCTAATTAGAGTATGGGTATCCAAAAGACATACTTGGCAATATCCACGCTTAGTAATATGAGAACGACAAGGGATAACTAAGAGTGGGAAGATTTGAATTGAGAGAATAAAAATGGTGAGATGGAGCGTAAAAAGCACTTACTAAAGCCAAAGGCAAAGAAAAGATGTTGCAAAATAGAGCGTAAAACACATTCACAACCAAAGCTAAGTTATAAATCTTAATGTTTCTAATCTAGAGTTAAATTCATTAGATTTCAAAGAGTTAAGTGCTTGGGTTATGATTAGTAAATTGTTCATATATGATGTATTTTTTATCTAATTATCTTCTTTAGTAAACAATTTTCAGTCTCAATGTTATTGGTTTGCATGTCTTAGAAGCTATAATCTTTGGTTGTAGTTGAGTTTGTTCTTTAGATTTTAAATTTAATTTTTACTTGAGGACAAGCAAAGCTTAAGTGTGTGGGCATTTAATGTATGTAATTTCTACATATATTTTGAGTTGAATTCTAATGGATATTGAATAAGTAATTGATTTAATTTGGGTAGAATTTGAGCTTAATTGAGAATTATTATAATTTCCTACTTCGTTTAGGATTCTATTATTTTTTGTCTAATTCTAGTTAAATAAGGATTTCATTTGAAAGGCTAATTAGTTTTCCTTTTTTGTGGGAAAGCTTAAAAAGGAATTAAAAAAAGGTTAAGGATTTGTCTAACGCCACTTCAACACCGGAGGTGTTCAATCAGTGTGACGTTCTAAAATTTTAGCTTTAAGTTATCCGTTGCCATGTTGAAGCGATGTGCAATTGGCTCTACTTGCTGGAATCCTAACCTAAAGAACTGCATGTCTATGCTAAAGTGGTGTCAACACATAAAAGTTTCCTTTTTTAAAGACTCTAAAATTCAAAAGAAATTGGGTTTTCTACCAAGTTTTTCTATAAAAAGGGGATGCTAGGGCATTCATTTAAGATTATTGAAGCTTAAAATAAGAGCAAAATGAAGATTGAAGGAGACACATACAAGATTAAAAGAGTTTTATTTTATTTTCTTCTTCATCTTTTAATTCTTTTGAACATGTTTGTGAGTTTCACCGTAATTATGCGTGGCTAAATTTCTTTTTAGGGTTTAGATTAAAAGTAGCTATTCTATTATATGATTGAACATAAGTTTTATTAATTTGATTTTCAATTAATTTTATGACTTTCTCTTCATGTCTTGTATTCAATTAAGGGCCCAATTGATTGCATGTTTATGGGTAGATTCACCAACGAGAGTTAAGAGAATTTATTAGCTTTAAACTTATAGGACTTAGACCATGAGAGCAGATAAGCTCTTCGGGGGACCATGACAGTAGGCAGGGGTTTACGGTGGTAAACAAATAATTGTTAAGGAACTTAATGAGTTTTGATTTACTTCTTAATCATGAAAGTTGGTTAAACTTTAATTTTAACATACTTAATTGAACTCAAGAGAGTCTTTAGGTATTTTAGAATAATTACCTTAACTGAAATCAATGTCTTTTGTTTGTTAATGTGTTTATGATATGATTGGAATAGTAAAACTAAACCCAGGCTCTAAGCTTTTAATTATTTGATTTTAATTCAATTTAAGTTGTTTTGTTTTATATTTTTTTAATTACTTTTATTCAATTTACTAGCAAAGATCATAAGTAAAGATATTAGTACTCAATATACAATCCTTGTGAAACGATAACTCTTTATATTACAATCACGATCCGTGCGCTTGCGGGTTTAAAATGCAACAAGTTAGATATTTAGATATCTAGGCAAATGATATAACAAAAGATGTTGAATTGTTCTAATTATCATAAAATTACTAAAAATTACAAATTACTCTAATTAACCTGGATGTATTAATAACAAATTCTAGCAATATATATTAGAACTACAATTCCAAATTAATCTAAAAACTATAATAAAAGATAAACACATGTAATGATTGGAGAATGTGACCTCAAGTCCTTAAAAGCAACTCTCATTGTCAATTAAGAGTGTTCTATTTAGAGTCCACAAGCATTCTTATGTCTTTGTAAAGACAAACAAAAATCATGATGTTCCATGTCAATTTTTAAACCCCTTAAAGTGAATTTCTTGTTTCCAACTATTTTCGTATCCTTTAAGTAAATTCAATTACATTTCCATCAAAATGACTCAACTCTCATTGCAAACATTTTGATTACTAAGTTATATATGATGATCAAATATACATGACACATTCCAAAACTCAATTGAAATTAAATCATTCATGCATTATAAAGGATAGAAATATAGTTCATAAATTAATTCAACCTTATAATTCTAATAAACAAAGATTTAGCCAAAATACATAGTATCCAAATTCAAACAACAACAAGGAAGTATTTTAAACATCAAGCAACTAATTAGAGGAAGAAAAAGAAAGTTTGTGTTGATAAATTCTTCAATGCTCTTTAGGAAGTTACTTGATCTTGAATAGCCTTCTTGATATCTTCCTTGCCTTCTTGATTATGTCTTGTACTTAATATTTCAATCTCTTTTCAACAATAATGCTAAGAATGATAATGGATATTTCTAAACAAAAACTAAGTGTTTTTCATACATGAATAAATTCAAGTTCATGTATTTATAGGCTTCCTCAACATCCCAACTTATGCTCCTTTGAAATAGATGTGAATGTGAAAGGGTGCAATAAAAGGGTATGGGAACTACTCTACACCACTATGCCGACTCAGGTGGAACTCAGCACACTTGGTCTCGGTCACGACTCGGCACACTCGTGACAAGTCGTAACCGACTCGTCTTTTGACTTTCCATGCACCATACTTCATTCTAAGCTATCCAAACACACTTCCATGCATGATTTAAGCCTAAGAGAATTTAAAAAATACAAAGTTAAGGTAAGAACAACAAAGATGAAAGTAATAATGTAATAATCAAGCAAACATAAACAAAAACTAATGAAAAGTATAACATAATATCCTAAAGAACTACGCTATTTTGCATCCTAATAAAAACTGAGACTACAATATATGGGGAAGGAATAAGACCTTCAAACACAATTGAACCAAAATAAGTAAAAAACAGCCAAAAAACTGTTGCACCTCCACTAATCCCTTACTGAGATTACTCATATAATAATCACTTCCAGTCGCTAGAGGAACTAATGCTAAGGTAATGAATTAATTCCTTCAATGACTAGGGCAGTGAGTAAAAAAAAACAAGGATAGAGTTTGAAAAACTAAACTCCTAGCTAAGCCAAACAACCTAAAACAAACTAAAAAAACATCCATACTTAAATACAGCTGTCCAAAATAGTTGAAATAAAGCAAAAAAGTGAGGGTGAGCTCCCTAATTCAATCCAAGACCAATAGATATTGACCTTTTGAAGAATCCTTACTCTTTGGCTCATTCTCTGCGAGTGCTACTGTTTTTTATATTTCTAAAATTATAATACAAAATATATACATTGATCAAGGACATGACACACTTCAACTTCTATATTGTTTTAATATTTTTTGGTAATTACTTTTAGTACTCTCCCAATATCTATTTGTTTTCATATAAAAAACTCAGAGTTCAAATCCTACAGTATAAGGTGTACTTTTCATCATTTTTTATGCCACCAAATAGAAGTTACACCTTAAGTAATCCAAGTGGCAAAAGATATTCATATCCAGTCATGAAGAGTAAGGTTCGAACCCATTCTCTCCTTTCCTTAGTGGACTGGTAGAAAATTAAACTATTACAATCAGCTTAAAAAAAAAAAGAAGTTACATATGCGGGGCAAGTCTCATTTGCCATTAAATACAAGAAAGGTAATAAAAATAGCAGAATCGAGTTTTTGTGTTTTAAGATCTGATCCATGATGCTGACTTTTGTATACAACTAACGGTTACAGGAGTTTACAAACTCAAGACTGTAAGGTAACAAGTCAAAATTGACAAAATCACATTTGGTTTGAGGATAATCGGGCAGCTGGAAGAATATACAGTTTGCTGCTGGCACAAAAAACATTCTATTGCTGTACATTATAATTACAGCCTTTTTATTTTTTATAAAAAGGTATAAATAAAAGAACACAGAAAAAAAAAATCTGAAGCAAAGTGTCCTCTTCTTCAAGGATTACTAAAAAATTGCAGAGAAGAGAAGGGGGTTGCTAGAGAAAAAAATTCCAAGGGTAACATTTGGTCAATGGGAACAAATGTTAAATGCAAACATTTTGCAAAAAGACATTAAGTAAATTAATGCACGCATATGATTGTTATTTTATGAATTTTGATCAATGGGATACTGGCAAACTCACTACAGCAAACAACTGTGTTGAAACAACATATACTTAAATTTGGCTGTACCCTCCTTCAATAATCAATCAAATTTGCTAAACAGTTTAATCAAAGACATCCTCAATGCAAAATTAGACATCTTCATTTTGGTGTTGTTAGAAAGAAATAATTGCAACACTACCAACATATTCTGCAAATACTAGAGCAAAAAAAGGCATTGTACATTATGCAATGAAGTGCATTCCTGGTGTATTAAAATAGTATACTAGAACATTAATGCCTAATGCATACCAAGAAGATTGCCGCATAATTCCATGAAGCACAGCTAATAAGGATTAGATTCCATAAAAATATAGAACTGCCTAGCAAACATTTGTAAAGCATCAAGATGCAGTTGTGTAATGTATCACAAAATTTACGTTACTCTCTTTTTTCAAATTTGTCAGTATCACGAACAAGCTGCATTGAGGGAAGCACAATTGCAGCCACCGGATTATTCTCTAGTCCGCCACCTTCATCAATAATCAATCTAAGACCTTCAATATGAAGTTTTCCATGATGACCGCTAACCACAATGGTTGGCTTCTCAGTTAGTTCCTACAGGGCATCAAACACAAAAGACCTACAGTTTAGTTGAATATTTACAACAGAATATTGTCTCAAAACATATGCCAGTTTAGCTTAAGCAATGAACCATCCATCACCTTTGGGATATCCCACACATTTTTCCTCCCACCTAGAGCCTCTATCTTGGGCACCCTGGTGTCCTTGGCTTTCAACATTTTGAGCTGTTCTTCGACATTTTTCCCTTTCTCTAAACCAGCATGCACAGCAATCAATTTACAGTGTATAATTCCTTCTTTGTTCTCTATGCATACATCTTCCTGCAAAAAGAAAATTGCATATTACCAATGTCAACTCTCTTCACTCATTCTTATGATGAAAATAAAGCCGCTGAAAATGTAGAATCACAAAGAATATGCAATCAAACTGATTGGCTCTAATTCTCTTTATGCAGTTCTATTATGATGCTACTACTAGTCATTTACTTATTAGATGTTGAGAACATTAAAGGGACTAAGTCTTGCCTCTTCATGGATCCAAACCAGACTCGCCAGAAACTTCTTATGTTCCTCAGGAACTGCCCTCATCAAATCTGTACGCAACAATTATCATTCAATATAAAATATAGCAACATAGAAGTACAGCACTACTCAAAAACACAACTGTGCTAACATCAAAAGCACTACTCAAGAACACAAATGTACCAACATCAAAATTGATAATCAAATAAAGAAACCAACAATTCAAACACCAAATGATGCACAAGAACCCACCTCACATTGAAAGCCCCAAAAAAGAAAAAATTCGTAATTGATAGTTGAAAATCACATTTACTAATCTCTATTCCATATTTACAATTGAATAACAAAAGCAAATACATGCCTCAAATGCCACTATATTCTAAACACATTAAAAAACCAGAAAAAAAAAACACCCAAGAATCATCTATGGATATAATAACGAAAAAAAAAACTTAATTTACCATAAGAAATCAAGGAAAAGAAATATTCACATACATACCATAAGATCCGTGAGGGACACCATAGGACTCAAAGGTAGGCCTTGCATCATAAACAGAACCCTGAAATTCAGTCCCTTTAACAAGATCAACCTTAGACTTAATATGGCCAGCCCATATCCTTCCTTGTAGATACATATTTTCATACCCAACTCCCTTATACCACCCTTCTCTTTCCTCATTCATTTCATACTCCTTCCATCCTTCTTGAAACGAAACACCATTTCCAGGCTCAGGTAAAAGTCCAAGAAAAGCAGCAAAAGAAAGGTCATGATTACCAGATAAAAAGACAAGATCTTGATTTGGATATAAAGATGGTAACTTTATCAAGAAATCAAGAACTTTCTTTGTATCTGGACCTCGGTCACAATAATCACCCAAAAAGATTACAAGGGCAGTGTTAAATTCTTGGGGGTTCATTACGGTTTTAAGATTAGACCATAAATTTTGAAGCTTTGAAATGTGGCCATGGATGTCACCAATGCAAATGACTACTCTGTGTTTGTCGGTGGCGACAGTAGAGCTTGCACTTGTCATTTTTATGTAACGTATCTGTGGAGATTTTGAGCGTCCGCTCTGTTGAGAAAAGGGCTGCGCTTGTTGGCTTCAATATTTGGGACCTTAGACCTTTAATAAAGTAATTTTTTTTTAACAAATATTTTTAATAAAGTTTATTCGGTTCCAAAAAAGAAAACAAAGTTTATGATGTTCAACAATGTCTTTTAGTTCGTTTATAAATTTTTTTTGAATAAATAAAATTTTGATCACTGTTTTGGTAAAATCATTTATGTGATTTTTTTGTATTTAAACACTTTTTATATCATATTTTTTAAAATTTTAATATTTTTCTAATAAATATTAATTAAAATGTATATTTTAATGTAAAAATAATATACATTTTCAATGTTAAAATCATACACCAACTAATATATAATTCAAGTCACTACAATAAACTCATAAAAATAATAATTTAGATGTATTTTTAATTTAAATATGAATAAAAAGAAATAAATTATAAAATAGATTTACAATATTTTTAAAAATAATCAATTAGTTATATTGATTATAAATTACATATAGAATAATTTTATCATTGAAATTTAATATTATATTAATATTTTCTCATAAAATAATGATAATATTAGTTAGAAAGATACTAAAGTGTAAAAAAAAAATATAAAATACACTGTACTTAAATGCCAAAAAAAGTATAAGACTAATTTTTCTAAAAGGTAAAACTATAAGAATCCAAATTGTACTTATCCCTTTCTTTTTTACATGGTTGAAATTTTTTTTTTCGAAGAAAAAAAAGAAAGATTGCTACTTCATATGCAATTTAAAAAAATAGGAAGAAGTTAAAAATAATTTTTTAAAATATTACATTTTTTTTGGTGAAATTAAGTATTACATTACTTAAAATATATTACACTGAAGCAGGACTTTTAACTAGTTTATAATATAAAATTTTGAAATAAGGTTCAATTTTTATCCTGAACTTTTTGACGAAAATCAAATTAGCCCTTTTATTACTTTTTAACCATTGAACTATTTAATTAAGTTCAAATTAGGTCTGAAAATTTAAAAATACTTTCTATAAATTTAGAAGTTTACTTGAGAAGGAATGAACTAACATTTACTGACAAATAATGTCTATGCTGATTTTCCATTTGATGATTATAATTGCGAAATATAGATCAAATAAAAAATTAAAAGGGCTT
Organism: Mallotus nudiflorus; assembly: GCA_947683625.1. Classification (NCBI taxonomy): domain Eukaryota; kingdom Viridiplantae; phylum Streptophyta; class Magnoliopsida; order Malpighiales; family Euphorbiaceae; genus Mallotus; species Mallotus nudiflorus. Next base: position 1,925,193 of record CANTUR010000304.1, read on the forward strand.
GTGAATCATTTTATGGTGTCACTATGTTCGGTCCATTGACAATCAGTAAATTCATTGATATGTATTCATTTTGATCCATTACATGCTGCCACAAAGGGTGAAAGGGGAAAAAATTGCTCTGTCAGCTTATGAAATTGGAAGCTCCATGGACTGATGCATCACACATGCAAACTGAACATCTCTTCGATGCACAATTTTTAGCTAAAATTAGATTACCTGCATGGCACTGACATTGAAACTTTTATTTTATTTGGTCAATTGCAATTTCATTGTAGCAAACTGAGACTAACATCTGGGGAAGGAATAAGACCTTCAAACACAACTGAATCAAAATAAGTAAAAAACAGTAGAAAAACTGCAGCATTTCCACTAACCCTTGACTAAAATTACTTATATAGTAATCACTAGAGGAACTGATGCTAAGGTAATGAATTAGTTCCTTCATTAATTAGGGCTGTGAGTAAAAATCAAACAAGAATAAACTCTGAAAAACTAAACTCCTATCTAAGCCAAGCAACCCAAAACAAACTAAAAAACACTTATACTTAAATACAGTTGTCCACAATAGTTGAATAAAATAAATAAGTGAGGGTGAAACTCTGTCCAAAACCGATAGCTATTGACATTCTGAAGAATCTTTGCTCTTTGACTCATTTTTTGCTGAGTGCTACTTTTTTTTTTTTTATTTCTAAAATTATAATACCAACTATATACATTAATCAAGGACATAACACTTCATATTCTATATTGTTTTAATATTTTTTGGTGATTATTTTCGATACTCTCTTAATATCTATTTGTTTCCATATCTAAAACTCGAGCTTAAAATCTATAGTACAAGGTGTGCTCTTCATCATTTTTTATGCCACTAAATAGAAGTTACATGTAAATAGAAGTTACATGTAATTACCGTAAGTAACTCATAACTCAAGTGATAAAAGTGTTCATATCCAAATATGAAGAATAAGGTTCAAACCCGTTCTCTCCTTTCCTTTATGGACTGGTGGGAAATTAAACTACTACAATCAGCTTAAAAAAACGAAGTTACATATGCGGGGCAAGTCACATTTGCCATTAAATACAAAATGTCCTTTTCTTCGAGGATTACTAAGAAATTGCAGAGAAGAGAAGGGGGCTGCTAGAAAAAAAAATCCAAGAGTAACATTTGGTCAATGGGAACAAATGTTAATGCACACATTTTGCAAAAAGACATTAAGTAAAATAATGCACGCATATGACTGTTATTTGATGAATTTTGATCAGTGGGATACTGGCAAACTCACTACAGCAAACAACTGTGTTGAAACAACATATAGTTAAGTTTGGCTGATCTTTTCAAAAGCTTCTTCTAAAAACATACCCTCCTTCAATAATCAATCAAATTTGCTAAACAGTTTAATCAAAGACATCCTCAATGCAAAATTAGACATCTTCATTTTGGTGTTGTTAGAAATAAATAATTGCAACACCACAACCAACATATTCTGCAAATACCAGAGCAAAATAAGGCATTGTACATTATGCAATGAAGTGCATTCCTGGTGTATTAAAATAGTATACTAGAACATTAATGCCTAATGTATACCAAGAAGCTTGCCGCAAAATTCCATGAAGCACAGCTAATAAGGATTAGATTCCATAAAAATATGGAACTGCCTGGCAAACATTTGTAAAGCATCAAGATACAGTTGTGTAATGTATCACAAAATTTACGTTACTCTCTTTTTTCAAATTTGTCAGTATCACGAACAAGCTGCATTGAGGGAAGCACAATTGCAGCCACCGGATTATTCTCTAGTCCGCCACCTTCATCAATAATCAATCTAAGACCTTCAATATGAAGTTTTCCATGATGACCGCTAACCACAATGGTTGGCTTCTCAGTTAGTTCCTACAGGGCATCAAACACAGAAGTTTAGTTCCTACAGGGCATCAGACACAAAAGACCTACAGTTTAGTTAAATATTTACATCAACAGAATATCATCTCAAAACATGCCAGTTTAGCTTAAGCAATGAACCATCCATCACCTTTGGGATATCCCACACATTTTTCCTCCCACTTAGAGCCTCTATCTTGGGCACCCTGGTGTCCTTGGCTTTCAACATTTTGAGCTGTTCTTCGACATGTTTCCCTTTCTCTAAACCAGCATGCACAGCAATCAATTTACAGTGTATAATTCCTTCTGTGTTCTCTATGCATACATCTTCCTGCAAAAAGAAAATTGCATATTACCAATGTCAACTCTCTTCACCCATTCTTATGATGAAAATAAAGTTGCTTAGAATTCAGAAACCAAGGAAACACCAAGAATATGCGATCAAACCGATTGGCTCGAATTCTCTTTTTGCAGTTCTATTATAATGCTAGTGGTAGTCAGTTACTTATTATATGTTGAGAACATTAAAGGGACTAAGTCTTGCCTCTTCATGGATCCAAACCATACTGGCCAGAAACTTCTTGTGTTCCTCAGGAACTGCCTTCATCAAATCTGTATGCAACAATTACTCATTCAATATAAAATATAGCAACATAGAAGTACAGGACTACTCAAGAACAGAAATGTGCTAAAATCAAAATTGATAATCAAACAAAGAAACCAACAATTCAAGCACCAAATGATGCACAAGAACCCACCTCACATTGCAAGCCCAAAAAAAAAAATTGTAATTGATAGTTGAAAATCACATTTACTAATCTCTATTCCATATTTACAATTGAATAACAAAAGCAAATACACGCCTCAAATGCCATTATATTCTAAACACATTAAAAAAGCAGGAAAAAAAAAACACCCAAGAATCATCTATGGATATAATAACAAAAAAAAAATTAATTTACCATAAGAAATCAAGGAAAAGAAATATTCACATACATACCAGAAGATCCGTGAGGGACACCATAGGACTCAAAGGTAGGTCCTGCATCATAAATAGAACCCTGATATTCAGTCCCTTTAACAAGATTAACCTTAGCCTTAATATGGCCAGCCCATCTCCTTCCTTGTAGATACATATTCTCATACCCAATTCCCTTATACCACCCTTCTCTTTCCTCATTCATTTCATACTCCTTCCATCCTTCTTGAAACGAAACACCATTTCCAGGCTCAGGTAAAAGTCCAAGAAAAGCAGCAAAAGCAAGGTCATGATTACCAGATAAAAAGACATGATCTTGATTTGGATATAAAGATGGTAACTTTATCAAGAAATCAAGAACTTTCTTTGTATCTGGACCTCGGTCACAATAATCACCCAAAAAGATTACATGGGCAGATTTAAATTCTTGTGGGTTTATCACGGTTTCAAGATTAGACCATAAATTTTCAAGCTTTGAAATGTAGCCATGGATGTCACCAATGCAAATGACTACTCTGGGTCTGCCGGTGGTGGTAGTAGAGTTTGTGCTTGTCATGTTTATGTAATGAATCTATGGAGATTTTAAGCCTCCGGTGATAAGAAGGCTGCGCTCGTTGGCTTCAAGATTTGGTACTTACACCTTTAATAAAGTTTTTTTTTTAACAAATATTTTAAATAAAGTTCATTCAATTCCAAAAAGAAAACAAAGTTTATTATGTTCAACAATTCTTTCAAAAAAAAAACATTAACTTTTAATTTGTTTATAAATTTTTCTTTTCTATGCTTAAAACTTTTAAGCCTGTCCCTTTAATGTAAAAAAAAAAAAATACAAAAGAAGGATGATATTTCATATGCAGATTTTTAAAAAAATTTTAGGTAGAAAATAAAAATAAAAATTTGTTTATATATATATATATATATATATATTAGTAAATAATTACATGTTTTGCAAGTGAATAAAAAAATTTATTTGACCCGTAATATATAATAAATAAATATATTATTATTATTATAGTAAATAAAAGTTTTAAAAATAATAAAAATGTTATTTATTTATATAATAATTTAATATTAACTTAATATAGTCATAAGTCATTACAAGTGTAGGCGATGAGGTCAGGTGTGCATCAAAGTATTTGACAATTATGACATTGTGTGAGGTCAGGATCCACTAGAAGATACAAAATGTTATTGAGGCTCAAAATGAAGATAGAGTCATCACGCAGATAAAAGTCGAAACACATTATACAGCAACTGAATTCCACGGAAGTTCTCAAAAGCTATCATTAGATATCGGATTCGGAAACTAGGTATGAACTTTTGGAATACCCACCCAACCTTACAGTTAGCCTCCATATGTGTTTTGTATTTTATTATCATTGATTATTAAATTATTTCTTTATTTTAACGTGGATTACAATCATTTTCAATTTTTAATTTTAGTCTGAGTTTGCACATTAATCCAATTGTATGCTTATAGCTCGATATACATCACAAATAAAACAAATAACTATAATTTATAACCATACATTCCAAATAAATAGGAAAAGAAATTAAGGATTACAACCTTTAGTGCAAATAAATGTAAAAAAAAAAACCGAAAGAAAGTAAACCATACATAGACCAAAAGTAAACTAATTAATTATATAAATAAAATATCTCAAGAACTAATTAATGGAAAACTTATTTAGTAATTAAAAATTACCAAATAATTCCTGCAACAAATACAAGTTAATCCAAGCTCGCAAGACAATAACATTATTTACAAAATAATTGCCAAACGATATTCAAAGAAAATAAAGATGCAAATACAAAATAATCCACAAAAATCACAAAAATCATCATATAACTATAATATTGAATAACATAATAATAATGCATAAAATCAAAATATAATAAAACAACACAGAATTCATGCGAAATAAGCAAAATAGACATGAAAAATCAAAACAAAAAAATACAGGTTATGATCAAGTGGCAACGTCGTTGCCTCCTAATTAGGATCGCCTCAACATGAAGGGGCGACGCCTCTTCATAGAGGCATCGCCTCTTCAACAGAGACAATGACAGGTTACATATCTTAAACTCTAAGAAACTCAAATGTTCACGCAAATAAACGAAGACTAACAAAAATATATAAATATCAACAACTAATACTCAATCTTTTATGTAATCATACTTTACATATGACTTCAAATAAATAATAAGACTCAAGAAAACAAGCAAGTGAGTAATAAATTAAAGTTTTGATAAAATAAAAGAACTTTGAAGCTTAAAGATAAGGAGTCTCACTAACTTGGATGAGATTGATGCTCCTAACTAAGCCCTCAGAGTTTGGTTGGTTAACTTGGGTGTTTTGAATACAAAAGAGCCTTCCTTCTTCTCAAGAAATAAAATTCTTTTGGTCCCAAAGTCCCTCCTTTCTTCCTCTTTTTTCTCTCTTCTTTTCTTTCTTTTCTCTCTTTATTCTCTATTCTTTTTTAGCTATAGGAACGTTCTTTGTCCAAGAGTCCCCTTAAAAAAGTCTCTTTCTCTTTCCTCTCTTTTCTTTTTAAACCTCTCCCACTTTTCTTTTCCCAATTTTCCAAAAACTCACTCTCAACCTTTCCCATTATCTTCCTCATTCCCTAGGCCCTTTTTCTCTTCTCTCTGCTTTTCTTTTTATTTTTTTACGTTTGAAAATGTCTAAATCTAAAGCAAGTGAGTCTTCAACTATTGTCATTAATGTTATTTAATGTTGCAGACAATGGGTATAAAGAGGTGTTGCATCTTCGATGAGGCGTCGCCTCATTAATGCCCAAGGTGAAGAGGCAATGCCTTTTCATTGAGGCAATCACCTCTTCACCTAGCCCAGGTCTAGGCCTAGTGGGCTAAAAGGCGATGAGCATGAGCTTTGACTTGTTGTTTGGGTTTGAGTTTAGTGTTTTGAGCTTGCATATGGTATTTTGGGCTTAGAGGCTTGGTATTTGGGCTTCTGAGTCTATTTTAGAGGTTTCTGGAATCCGTTGCATCTCAAACTCATACTTTCTCATCATTAGACTTTTATTGTGGGCTGATCAAACTGAAGGTGTCCGCAACAAGTTTTATAAACCTTTTATTTAAATAATTATATGATATTACTTCAATATTTTTATAATTAATTTTTCTCAATTATAGAATTGATTTTATATAAAAAATAATAATGGTCATAATTAATTATAAAATAATAAAAAACCATTAGATATTTGTTAATAAAAAATTTAAAATAATATTTTTTATATATCAATTTAAATATTACAACCTCATGCAACTTATAATTTATTACAATTTAGTAAAATTTTATTTGAGCTATGACAATTTTTTTTAACATTTTTAATATTAATAATTTTATTTACACAAAAATTAATTTAATGTAATAATTAAATGATAAATATTCATTAATTTAATTTTAACTTTTTTTTGTTAATTTTTATAAAAAAATATAAAAATGATAATTACACTACTTTTCTACAAATATACTTTCAAACAAATTATATTCTCTATTTTTTATTTATTAATTTTTAATTTATAAAAATATATACTTTTAAAAAAAATCATATACTTTTCTATACTTCTATTTTCATAAAATTTATTTATTTTGATTTTAATTATTTACTTATTAAATTTAATATAATAAGACTTATAAAATTATGTGATCTAATTTGATTTATATTAGATAAAATATAAGTAGACCCAATTAAAATAGAAATTATGTATTTTAAACAAAATTATCACTAAATTTTTTATTAATTTAATTTTGTTAAAGATAAAATAGAAATTAACATAATTAAAATAGAAAATATACTTTTAATTAAATTATAATTATATGTTAATTAATTTCATTTTTATTAAAAATAAAATAGAAATTAACCTAATTAGAATTTGAAATGTACTTTCAATTAAATTAGAACTATATTTTAATTAATTTAATTTAATTTTTTTAGAGATAAAATAAAAATTAACCTAATTAAAATAGAAAACATACTTTCAATTAAAATTACAATTATATTTTAGTTCATTTAATTTTATTAGAGATAAATTAGAAGTTAACCTAATTAAAATAACAAATAGACTTTCTACCAAATTAAAATTATATTTTAATTAATTTAATTTTACTTTATTAGTAAATTATGAAATTATCCAATTTTTATATAATAATGAGTGAAGTTTTTTTTGTAATTTTGCTTGTCCCCCCTTATATATATATATATACACACACACACACACACACACTAGTGAAAAACCACATTTTTCACATGTAAATAAAAAATTTATTCAACTCATAATATATAAATAAATAATTAAACATATTATTATTATTATTAAATAAAAGTTTTAAAAATAATAACAATGTTACTTATTTATATAAATATTTAATATTAACTTAATATAATTATAATTCATTACAATTTTTATAAATTTTTTATTTAAATAACCATATGATATTACTTCAATATTTTTATAATTAATTTTTCTCAACTCTTAAACTAATTTCATATAAAAAATATTATGATCATATTTAATCATAAGATAATAAAAAATCACTACTTATTTGTTAATACAAAATTTAAAAATAATGAAAGTTATATTTTCTTTATATAACAATTTAAATATTACAACCCCGTCAAACTTATAATTTATTACAATTTTACTAAATTTTTTACTTGACCTGTGACATTTTATTTCTTCAATATTTTTAATATCAATACTTTTATTTACGCAAAAATTAATTTGATATAATTTTTAAGTTCAACTAATAATTAAATGATAAATATTAATTAATTTAATATTAACTCTTTTTTGTTAAATTTTATAAAAATATCAAAAACGATAATTACACTACTTTTCTTATAGAAAATTTACTTTTAAACAAATTATTGTCATGACCCGAACCCGAGGGTATGTGACCGGCACTGGAGAATGGGTAGGCATAAGACCCCTGAAACCCGTAGTAAGCCTTAAAGAAAAAAAAAATAAAACCTTCAAATTTAAAACTTTATTTCATAAAAAAACATATTATCAAACTTATTTTTCTAAAAATAAACATAATCGTGCGCAACATAAAATATTCTCTGTTATCAAATATCATGAATCAATCTTAAAGCATTATCCATAAGTGTGGTTAATTAAAGTACAATACATAAGTATACTTAAGTTATACAATCTCATAGTACAAATACTACTACAGTATGCTAGAGTTACTACTATAATACAACTCACAATAACTTACATAATATAGTCGGTGATGAAGAAATCCAGCGTAGAGGCGGTCTGAGGTCGAACTCTCAAGCTCTTGAAAAAAATAAATTGAAGAGAATTAGACCTCATTGAGTCAGTTAATAAAAAGAGCTGTACAGTTTGAAAACCTTTTTGAAAACCATATAGTCATAGGGAAAATAATTTATAACGTATATATATATAGCTTTTGAAAAATCTCGGTAGAACCCTAAACCCAAATTTCTAAATGACCAACTGGGCCCATTTAATCCTCATAGACTGCCGGTTCCCGAGAGTAAAGGCATCAACCGAGGCAACAAGCCACAGTCATCCACTTAATCCAAATACATGGCACTGGCGGTTCCCGAGAGCTAAGGCATCCACCGAGGCACCCATCCCAGTCTATTATTAACTTTCCAATCACTGGCGGTCCCCGAGAGCAAAGACTTCCACCGAGGCACCCGTCCCAGTTCATATCCATAAGTCATACATATATCGGATCCATCTCTCAATCTCTACCATGTGCATACGGTCCTGGTGAAACCCACCAGATAGTCCGTTCTATCAAAATTTCTCAAAATTAATTTTAAATAAATAAAATGCACTTAAATCTTGAATAACAACATTTAAATTAAATAAATCATATAATAAATACTAAAAATATGAGCGCACGCATCTTTAAATAAAACACACGTACAGATCAATTTATCAACTTACAGGATGAGCGAGAAGGCTGACGACCACGCGTCTACCTCGATCCAATAGCTTCCGCTCCAGTATTTTCTAGAAAAAATAACAGACCTATTTTAAAAACACATCTATGGAATTAAAATTGAAAATCGATAGAAATAGCAAAATTCTAGACTAACTCGAGAAAGACTAGATAAGACTCAATTCTAGACTAACTCGATGAAGACTAGATAAGACTCAATAGATAGGAAAAACCCTAATTAACTCTAAGAACTTATGAAAGATGTCACATTTTATGAGAAAATCTATTAAAATTTCGGCAGAGTCTCCTTTGTAAAACGGATATCTCTCTACCATAGGTAGAGTCATTCCTGCATAGAAAAATATACTACTAGTATTCCTAGATATTCACACTCGAGTCGGACTTCTAAAACTATACTTAGCCCCGACTAAGATCACAACTAAACCATCACACAAAAATTAAATCATTTATTTCCCAAAAATACATATTACATATAAATATCCATAACTTAGAAAATCATCTCTCATTAAAGCTTAAAAATAAAAATTCATAAACATATATATAATATTTGGAAACAATATTCAAAATTAACATTACTTAATTAAAAATACTAATTAATTCATAAAAATCCTCTATACTTCTTAAATATTAATAAAACCAACTAAAATATATATTTAACTATAATTAGCATAAAATTACATATTTACCCATATACTAGAAAAATACACATAATATTCAAAAATAATACCTAATATATTATTTGAAATTAATTTTCGAAAATTAGTGTTAACTAGTCAAAAATAGTAAATAATTTGTAAAAATCCTTTTAATTCCTTAAATATTATTAAAACCAACCACAATCTATTATTTAACTATAATTAACACAAAATTATATTTTTACCCGTATAATACATAAATTTACATAATATATTATTATTACTAAAAAAAATTCCCTAAAAATTATACAAATGCCTAATTTTCTCAACATCAAATTTCTTAATATCAATAAAAACATAAAATTAACTAATAATTTCTTCCAAAAATATAAATTTAACCTAATTATCCACATTTGACATAAACTTAAAATAATTATAAAAATAGTATAAAAATCACAAAAACCATAAATTAAGTTCTAAAATTAATAACATTTAATAATAATACCAATTATCAAAATTCCATAATCTTTAACAATTAATTTTTGAAAATTAATAAAATATCCAAAATTCACAAGTAACACAATAATTTTCTAGAATCTTAAATAAAATCAATCTACCAAAAATAATTAACATTAATTACTCTAATTACTAATTAAATTCAAATAAAAATCAAATAAAATTCTGTAAAATCAAGAAAAATCAAAATAATATATGAAAATTGGATTTAAACAACTAACTTAGCATAATTAATCATCTAACTTAGAATAATTGAAGCTTAGCACTTAAATCAACCCAAACAGCCAGAAAACAACCCAGAAACAACCTAAAAACAACCCTGCACAACTCACCTTCAACCTTGATTTCCGACATCAAAAATGGGTTGCAGCGGCGAGGCTTGGCATCAATCGACGCCTGAGAAGGTGAGGCAAGCTGAGGGAGCAACGACGGCGCTGATCCAGCTCCGACAGTGGCAATGGGAGCTCAAACCGAGAGAGAGGGAGACTGGAGGGGAAGAAAAGGAGAAGAAGGAGATGCTGGTGGCTGCTACGGCAGTGATGGCTGCTCCGGGAGGTTGAGGCATGCCAGAGGGAGAGGGAATACGGCGGTGATAGTGACAGACGGGGAGGAGGGATTGCGGTTTGGGTGTGGTTTTCGGGTGATGGGTGTGTGTTTCTATACTAACACACACACACACACACACACACATATATATATACCCAAAAATAATTTTTACATAACATAATAAAACCCTAAAATAATAATAACATAATCTATCTCAATTAAATGGCTAGATAATTAACAATTGTATAATATAGTTTAAAATTATTTATTAATAATACAAATTCAAAAATTACTTTATTTAAATAAAAATATAGGTTATTACAATTATATGCTCTAATTTTCATATATTAATTTATAAACATATCTACTTTTAAAACAAATTATGTAGTTTTCCTATTTTCATAAAATTTATTGATTTTGATTTTGATTATTTACTTATGAAATTTTAATATAATAAGACTTATAAAATTATTTTATCTAATTTGATTTATATTAGATAAAATATAAGTAGACCTAATTAAAATAGAAAAATATATATTTTTAACAAAATTATCACTAAAATTTTAATCAATTCAATTTTGTTAGAGATAAAATAGAAATTAACATAATTAAAATAGAAAATACATTTTAAATTAAATTAGAATTATTTATTAATTAATATCATTTTTATTAGAGATAAAATAGAAGTTAAACTAATTAGAATAGAAAATATACTTTCAATTAAATTAGAATTACATTTTAATTGATTTAATTTTATTAGAGATAAAATAGAAGTTAACATAGGAAACATACTTTCAATTATATTTAATTAAATTAATTTCTATTTGAGATAAAATAGAAGTTAATCTAATTAGAATAGAAAATATACTTTCAATTAAATTAGAATTGTTGTTAGGGATAAGATAAAAGTTAACCTAATTAAAATGGGAAACATACTTTCAATTAAATTAGAATTATATTTTAGTAAATTTAGTTTTTATTAGAGATAAAATAAAAGTTAATCTAATTAAAATAGGAAATAGACTTTTTAACAAATTAAAATTATATTTTAACTAATTTAATTTTACTTTTATTAGTAAATGATTAATTATACCATTTTCATATGAAAACTTTTTTATAATTTTGTCAACCCCCTCCCCTTCGTGTGCGTGTGTATATATGTATCTTAACTAGTTTATAATATAAAATTTTGGAATAAGGGTCAATTTTCACCCTAAATTTTTTTAATGAAAGCTAAATTAGCTTTTTTTATTTATTTACTTTTTAGACCAATTTAACCACTGAACTATTCAATAAAGGTCAAATTTGATCTAAAAATTTTAAAACATATTTTTTATAAATCTAAAAAAATTTTAAAAATTAAAAATTTAACAATCAAGTGTTCAATAAAGTTTATTGAGTTCAAAAAAAATAAACAACAAAGTTTATTATGTTCAACAATAATTTTGAAAATTTCTTGCATAAATACATCAAGGTGAGAAATGTACAACATAAAAGTATATTAACCAGTTTACTAGTATGGAATTTAAATTTTATTCAAAAACTTGAATTCTATTGAACTAACATTTACTGACAAATAATGTCTATTTATTTTTGTGTTGATTGTCAATTTGATGATTATAATTGTGAAATATAGATCAAATTAAAAAATAGAAGGGCGAATCATTTTATGGTGTCATGCTATTCGGTCCATTGGCAATTAGTAAACTCATTGATATGTATTCATTTTGATCCATTACATGCTGCCACAAATAGCGAAAGGGGAAAAAATTGCTGTGTCAGCTTATGAAATTGGAAGCTCCATGAACTGATGCACCACACAAATATGCAAACTGAACATCTCTTCGATACACAATTTGGCGCTAAAATCAGAGTACCTGCATGGCACTCTCATGAAACTAGTCGCTACTTTTTTTTTATTTCTAAAACTAGTAGCTAATAAAAAATACATGCGCTATCATGGAGAGAACATACTCCAAATTCTATATTATTTTAATATTTTTTTTTCAACATCATTTTCGGTGCCCTCTCAACATCAATTTGTTTTCTTATACAAAATTCCAACTTAAAACATTGAGTATCAAATGTACTTTCATCATTATTTATGTTGTAAAATAGAAGCTATATATAATCTTTATGAGTAGTTAAAATATTAAAAAATATGGATATCCAAATATAAATAGTAGGGTTTGAATCTCTTATTCATCATTTACTAAGTGGAAAATTAAACTATTTCAACCGGTTAGAAATCGTGACAAGTTGCATTTTCCATTAAATAGAAGAAAAGTAATAAAAATAGCAGAGTCTAGTTTTCGTGTTTTGAGTAGATCTGATCCTTGATGCTGAATTTTGTATGCAACAAACAGTTACAGGAGTTTATAAACTGTAAACTCACGACTATAAGTTAACAAGTCAAATTGACAAAACCACATTTGGTTTGACGGTAATCAGGCAGGTGGAAGAATATACAGTTTGCTGATGACACAAATAACATTCTATTGCCGTACATTATAATTACAGCCTTTTTATTTTTTTGTAAAAAATGTATAAATAAAAGATCACAGAAAAAAAACTGAAGCGAAGTGTCCTCTTCTTCAAGGATTACTAAGAAATTGCAGAGAAGAGAAGGGGGCTGCTAGAAAAAAAAAAAAAAGAAAAAAAATCCAATCCTAACATTTGGATTTGGTCTCTACAGTTATGGATGTCTGCAAATGTTTTTGTGTTGAATTTGAAGAGCTAAACCTAGTCTATTTATAATGCTGAAGCTGGTTTTATCTTTTTTGGAAGTTAAGGAATTTGATGCCATATGCAAAGACAAAGACGAAGAGGAGAACCCAACCAAGATGGGCAACAGCAACAAAAGGAAGAAAGTCATGCTCAAAGCCTAAGCCTTCTTTGAGGAATAACTTTACTGTCACATTACGAGATCCTGGTACTTCAACAGTAGTATTCTTGTCTCCCAATTGAGATGTCACAACTCCATAGATTGTCCAAGCTACAGGAGATGCCCAGTAATACCACCTCCACCATATAGGTATTTGCTGTTAAAAATTAGCAGAGATGAGTAATAATGCCTTGAAAGTAAGGACAATGGGGAATACAAATTGCAAACTTTAATGTGAAAGACTTGCTGCTTGAGCTATCGAGTTTAGAATTTAATACCATCCTGGGAATGATAAAACCGGTAAATATGTTCCATATGGATATGAAGAAGGACATGAGAATGGCAGCAATTTGCTGGTTTGGAGTCAATGCAACAAGCATCATCCCGTACAATGTGAAGTACACAAAAGACATGACGAAAAAGTAGAAGAACCACAAGAACTTTCCAACCTTCCACTCAAAGCCAATCATGGAGAAAAGGATAAGTGCGTATACAAAACCTTGAATTGAAACATAAATTGCCTCTATTGCCACCTGCAAAAATGGGAGTTGTTACTTATAAAAAGCTCTTTATACAATTTTGTAAACAAGTCAATAACAAATTTCAGTAGTTCTTTGCTATGATATTTTCTTAAAAGTTCTTCAAATGTGGCAGAGGTTATACTTTTACCTGAGCAAATGCATAGGGCAGTGCAGAATACATTCCAGCTGCTCTTTCACGGTAGAAAACTGTTCTTTCAATAGCAACAACAGGTAGAACAGAAGAAGTATTGCATGCTCCAAGGAAAAATACTGCAGAATAAAAGGCTCCCAAAAGATTTATAAGATCTTGCTGTTTACTCCTGTTAACAGAAAAAAATTCACTTAAGCCAGTGCAATAAAATCAATACTGTTTTTACTTTTTTTTTTTTCAGAAAGGCAAAGAGCTGCTTTTATAGTATATTTATAAATGTTAACCGCATTCATATTACGTGGAAAAACTTAACACGCTTCTATGTGCTATGACATTTTCAAGACTTACGTCTTTTGTCCTTTGTTCCAAAAGATAAGACCAAAGAGAACTCCGATTATGACTGTCAAGAAGAAACGGATGGCATTATACTGAGGGTTTCTCCAGTAAGACCAATGTTGTTTCCAAAAACATGCCTTGCATTGAACAAGGAAAGATTGAGAGTATTTGGTTGGGAAGTGGAGATCCTTAGAGCCAGGTGGTGGAGTGCTAAGCTCTTCAATAAATTCTTGATTCCTCCTGAAAGTGTTTCAAGAATACAAAAGAAGTAAATGAAATTAAACATTTTTGGCCACTATTCTCTACGTGTGTAATAATATTCAGACGTACTGGTGGAGGGAGGAGTTGGCAAAAATTTCTGCAAAATCCACATTCAACTGTGTCTCCATTGAAGGAGTACTTATTTCAAGCATCCATGTAGCAGGGTTGTATCCATCTTTGATCTTAGGAACGCCAAGAATAGCCTGTATTAAGTTAAGAATATTAGTAATAGTATAAATCCCTGATGTAGAAATATTACTAGTCTGTGATTGTTTGTTTCAAAGCCAAGAATTCATCAAGAATATGTATCAGTTGATGATTGCTTGTATAGACACGAGCCGTAAGAATTAACTGCACCCGTTGATGCTAAATGAAATTAAAAATGAAAAAGTATATTGTGAAGTACTCACTTCAAAATATTCTATAAGCTTCTGAGAATGGTGACCAAGGGGTCCAGCATAAATGACTTGGCCACCTCGTTTCATCAACAGTAGCTGCGAACAGAGTTAAATATATCTTGAGAATAGGCATAAATAAATATGAACATAAGAACACTAAAAAGTCTAATTAAGTTGATAAAAACCTCATCAAAAGCCTCAAAAATGTCTATGCTTGGCTGGTGAATTGTGCATACAACAGTTCTTCCTGTATCCACAGTATTTCTAACAGTACGCATAACAATGGCAGCTGCTCTGGCATCAAGACCGGAAGTTGGCTCATCCATGAAGATGATTGAGGGATTAGCAACCAACTCTACAGCTATTGTCAACCTCTTCCTTTGTTCTGTTGATAGACCATCTATTGCTGGAAGTCCAACTAGGGCATCTCTGATAGAATTCAGCTCAACCAACTCCATAATTTCTTCAACAAATGCCTACATAAATCACATCGGAACCATTAAGGAATAATTTTTACATTAGGGAGAAATGGAAACGAAACATTCTTTTTGAGAAAAAAAAAAAAAAAACTTAAAATCTCCCATAGAACCAATCAAGGAGGAAATGCTACATGCCTTTCTTGTTTTTGTATCTACATCCTTAGAAAGGCGTAGCCAGGCAGAATACAGGAGAGATTCATAAACAGTAACATGTGGTGAATGAATGTCGTTCTGTTCACAGTAACCGCTCACACGAGCAAATGTTGCTTGATTCTTCGGGTAACCAGAGATTTTAATACTTCCTTCGATGTACCCCGTTGTCTTTCTTCCAGCCAAGACATCCATTAATGTTGTCTTCCCAGCACCACTTACACCCACCAGTGCTGTTAATATACCTGGTCTGAAAAAACCACTAACATCTGTTAGCAGTTGAAGACGCTTATCTTGCACACCTTCATTCTTCATTTCCTGCAATGGAAAAACAATCTTTCATATCAACGTCACTTATTAGGATCTATAACATTTTGGCACCTGGTTCTAATGTATGTAAAAGAAATTTTCAATTTCTTTTGACTCAAGAAATCTGCACTATTCAATTCGTTCAAAGTTTTGGTCCAAAAGATCACTTCATGTATCTGCATAATAACTGAACAGGTGTAATTTAGCATTTAGCGGGCCTTCCAATTTAGCAAGAGATTTCCAGGTAATTGATTATTTAATTAGTCATTACCCACTCCAATGAATTATTACAGCTACCATTTGGTACTAGGAATTTAGTACCAGAAACTAGAGCCAAGCAGCAACTGTCCTACGTACATATGGAACTAAGTCGGAATACAAGAAAAAAGTAATAGCATTATCAAAAATAGAAATGTTCTATATGAAATAATATTGGTGCATAAATAACTACTCGATGTTTTTTTGTAAAAGCTGATAAATGTTCTATATGAGATAATAGTTGCTGCATAAATAACTACTTGATGTTTTTTGTAAAAGCTGACAAATGTTTCCCCAGTAAAACACAAATAATTCATCTTAAACAAAATGCCACATTGAAACATAAGAAATGACAGTTTTGTAAGGAGCAACTTACAGCAGGCATATCCACGTAGTAGTTAACATGGTTGAAAGCAAGTGAAAGGGGTTGGAAGGGCAAAACCATTCCTCTTTTGGTTGAACTACTTGCAGCACCAAAACGATTTGAAAAATTTACAACTTCCATATCAATACCTGCAATTGTCATCGAAATCTTATCCATATCCATCAAATTGTTGATTCTTGTTTATTAAATGTGTTGTGATAATGTGGAAGATTTGCTTTACATATTTACAGACATGTTTCATAGAGGTCTTAGGAAATGTCCGTTCATTTTTTTTTTTTCATAATTTAGAGATTGTGAACACGTGTCTGGAATAAGTTGATTACATTCATATCTCCTCTATTTTCTATATTTCATATTCAATACTCATGTTCTAGCACTCATATCTTGCCCTTCTTGAATCATTAATCAAATGTAAATTTTAGTAGCTCACATCTTCTATTAAAAAATGAGGGAGAGGGCAGGGGCTGAAGGCAAATAGAAGAGGTTTAGGTAAAGACTTGGACCTTCTTTTTTATGTTCTCCAGCTTTTGAGTCTTCCTTATTAACTTCATCCACAATGATAGCTTTTGAATCGCCGATAGCTGAAAAGAAATTGAATTTTCATGTAAAAAAATTTATCATCCTTATTTCATTTCCTTCAAAGATACTTAAGAAGGAATGAAATGAGATAACTTACGATTCAGGAAAGTTAATGCAACAATAAATAAAATGTTGAATAGAACAGAAAATCCGAATAGTGCTCCAACACAAATCCAAAACCAATAGTCATCAGTAAAGAACCCTCTACTCTTCAAAAGGACTTTGCCAACCGTGGGTTCATCAACCCTAGTGTCTGGATTGGGCTACAATGGTAAAAATTAACAAAATATGATAACAACTCATTAGTCACCAAACTAAAATTTAGACAGTAACATTGATGTGTCTACGGTCCACCCAATAGAGTAAAAGTTTCCATTGCAGAATGAGAATCGATATTGAAGAAATCAAAGCATCAGAAATCTTACTGCATTCCATCTTTCATCTAGAAATTCATTCATGACAACAGCATTCTGTCCATACATCATAGGAGAAACATAGTAACCCCAAAGCATCCAGGGTGCAATATCATCTGTGGTAAAAAATGAAAAGAGTGTAACCAAATCTTTCGTTTAGAAATAATTTTAACGCTCCACAATTTCGTTTAATTAGAGTGCAGTAGCAAGCTTGTAGACTAATGCCTTGACGTAGCAAAAGAGTTGAAGCAGCGCATAGTAGTCAACTACTTACCTCGGGCGATAATAAATCCTCCAAGCACAAAAACCAAAAGCAAGGTAAAGGAACCGAGCGTATTTGCAATAATTGGAGTTCTTCCAATAGCAGCAATGAAACGAAATAGGGACAAAGCCATCTGATGTATAGCAAAAAATGCCAGGAACTGTCTAAAAAACCTGATGAAGAAAAGGAAAAATTGTCGTGAAATTTCACACCAATAATCTTTGACTAATTGAATTGGCCAAAAAGACATAAATTGAAATCCCGTATCTGATTAAATTGGCTAATGAAACAAAAAAAAAAAAAAAGTTTTTCAAACTTTCCAGCGGATAACGATTGGACAAAACGCACCTAAAAATTATGGAACCACTTACCTGCTGGCAGAAGGAGCAAAACCAATGGTGTAGTATGTTAGAACAATCCATATCCCTGATTCCAAGAGTGATAATGGGATTCTAAGTACCCATATAGGTAAGGCGAAAGCCCATGCTGGATAGAACAAAAAGTCCCTCTGTTTGAAGAAGACAGGAAGCCTGAAAACTGTCAATGCGAGTTCTGCCGTCCCATTAAACATCACATTAATTAGACTGTTAAACAGAGCTCCAAAGAATTTTTGTCCATCTGCAACGGTTCCCACTTTCATTTCTGTCCTCAGGAACACAGTGAAAGCAATTATTGACATGAATGTTATTTGAGTGGTTTTGAATATGTACACAAAGGAATTTCGCTTTATTAGTAGCCACTCTCTTGAGAAGCAAGCTTTGAACAGTTCCCAATTTGAAATTCCGTACTTATCCGTCACTAGTGCAGCAGGGTGATTTCTTGATTTATCGTAAGGTACACTAAGATCTGATGCAAGCTGTTGGCCAATATGGAAAAAGCTGAAACCTTCCACAAAATCTCGAACTGAGACAAATGTATAAGGTTCATCCTTCTTGTACCAATATTGTTCTTGGTCCTTCTTGGAAATCACTTCTTGTAAGAAATCAGCAACTCCTTTCCTTTCGGGGCATTTGAAACCCATATATTCAAAAAACTCTAGGATATTTTCACGAGGACCTTGGTAGACAATCTGACCTTCTGAAAGTAGGATAATGTCATCAAAGAGTTCAAATGTCTCCGGTGCTGGCTGCAGGAGAGAAATGATCATGGTTACATCCAGAATATGAACCATTTGCCTCATGAACCTACAAATTTGGAAAGTGGTGGAACTGTCCAACCCCGTTGATATTTCATCCATTAAGAGGACTTTTGCTGGTCCCACCAACATTTCTCCTGTGTTCAGTTTACATATCAACTATTAGAATTGTATTCAAGCTGCCATAGATGAAGAAAACAGCTACCGGAAAAATGGCAAGACCACAAAATATAAGGCAAAGGAAAAAAAAAATTGATACTGTCGGGCCAGTTTTTTTTTTTGGGTCAAGACTGTTGGACCAGTTTTAGCACAGATAGCCTGTATAATTAATCGGGGAAGCATCGCTAGCACTAGATTGGACTAGAAAATTACTTGATAACCTATTTCACATCCCAGAGATGATAAACTATTTCATATCCCAGAGATCGAATTCTACTTCCCATGCTTAACCTTGTCCAAGAAAACATACCAGTGGTCACACGCTTCTTTTGTCCTCCAGAAATACCTCTTCGCATCATATCGCCAACCAGAATATCCGCACAAATATCCAACCCAAGTATCTGTTAAAGATTCAGGACAAATAACTCTTCAAGTTCAACACAGAGGGAGAAGAAACAAGAAGCAGATGCACCAACTTGAAAGCAGAAAACAAACCTTGAGAACATAATCTGTAACTAAACTAGTTTTTTGGCCAGACAATGCTGTGGCTTTCATAAATGCATCAATCTCAGGGTCTGGTTTAATTCCTGAGTCTTTCTCTCGTCTTGAAAGTTCTGCCAGCATTTCGTACCTTGTGCCCACACCTAAACAGCGTCCAGAGAAATCAAATGTCTCTCTTACTGTCATTTCTCCATGGTGAATATCATGTTGACTTATATATGCACAGGTTCTCTGAGGAATAAATTCGTGCAGCTCATGTCCACAATAGGTGATTTTCCCAGATTTCTGTACCACAAGTCATCCAGAAATAAATCAAGTTGTGATATAATTAGTAGAATCCATGTAATTTAGAGTTTGGACATAACATACCTTCAAATTCTTATGAAGTTTCCCAGCAAGGGCTTGCAACAATGTTGTTTTCCCCGCACCAGGAGGCCCGAGTAGTAGGGTCAACCTGCAAGCAAATTACCATATGATCGGTAATTAATTGAAAGGCTGCACCTCAAAAATAAAGTATATCTTCAACAACATTTTCTATCAATTAGTGACAAATAAAATTACTTCCTATATTCTGTAAAATGCAAATTGACATGATAATTTTGTAACCCAAAGAGTGAATTCAAGATACCAATGTCTTAACTATACCTGGATGGTCTGACAATTCCACTGATATCTTGAAGAATCTGGATTTTCCTCTTCTTTGACGGAGCAAGCCGAATCAACCCAAGAACACTCTATCATAGAAATCAAAACAGGCAAACAAAATTGATAACCTGTGAACAATCACTTCAATCTCAAATCAAAATGGAACAAATCCATTTTATCATCCAAGAAAAACAAAGTCAACACCAACTAAATAACGGTAGATTTTAGAAACAACGTCTTCACTAAAAGCAACTAAATAACACTAGATTTTCTGCATTTTGATGGACTACAAATCTTAATTCACTTCCAAAAAAATTTACAGTTCACAGATGTTACTCCACTTCAAAAGTACAAAAAAAAAAAAAAAAAAAAAACCAGCAGCAGCACCTCTATGGAGTTTAGAGTAGCATTAAACAGAGTAGGAAGAGCTCTGCTTCCTACATGAACATCTCCCGCCACTGATAATTTCTCATACCGAACTTCAATCTTTGGGATCTCAATTGCAACCCTAAAACATCCATTTATCCAAATCAAACAATCAAAAAATATATCCATATATGTCAAAATCATTCGGACATTTTCAGACTGCAAGATCTCGAGTTTTTTTTTTAAAAAAAAGAAAATTATCTAATAAATAGCTGATACCTATCAGTTCTTTCTCTGAGTCGCATAAGAAACCTCTCATTATCATCTTCAGCATCTTTTAAAATACTTTCCATCAACCGTTTTCTATCTTGCATCCCAAGCTTCCTAATATCAACTTCACTCTCAACAACTCTTCCATTATCAAGTACTTGTCTCAACATTCCTTTCCTCATTCTGTCGTACGTCGGTAACCGCTCGATTGCAGCCCACCGGAGCTCCTCCTCATCCTGTTCCCGCCTTTCACTCCGACCAAAAATATCATCTCCAGCTGTCCAGCTCCGACGACTGCCTGATGCAAAACTACGCCTACTTCCTGTTGATGTTCTCGATAAATCATCTCCCGTTATCGCCGCCGCCATTTTCGGAAGCAGGTACACTCCGTTGCTTTTATTCTACTCTTTTGAATCTGTAAAATCAATAGCGAAACGCCCTGCGACTAACTCTGCAGTAGTTATTAACCATGACTATGGCAGTCTGTTCACAGAAGGTAACGGATTTTATATATCGCCGGTGGTGGCAGTTTCCGGCGACGAATGTTTGAATTTTCACGTACAATAGTAGAGGAAGATAGCGCTATGGAGTATTTAAAATGTTTTTCGGAGCAAAAACTTTCAGTTTTAGCTTTTAAGGGAGTCGCTGTAGCCAGCCGTTTTTCTTTTTTTCGGCCTTTCTTAACAACCTGTAGCGAGCCATTTGCAGCCCTTGGATATGGAGGGATGCATCCAGGCCCTTCGTATCTTTTTTTTTTTTTCAAAAACATTTGTTCTAGAAAAAAAAATCTTACTAGCTGTAAGTATGTTACATTGTTACCCTTGAATTTGTGGTATATTTTAAATTAGTTATAATGATTGGCAAAATACACACATAAACTCTTCTTACTTTTTTAATATATAATAATTATTTTTTTAATTTTTTAATTTTCAATATTTTAAATTTAAAATTAATAACCTTTTATTTGTATGTATATATTTGAATGCTGTATATCCTTATAATTAATAACATTTTTATTAATTATATAGTTGATTGTTAAAATTTTATAATTTAAAACATAAAGTTTGCAATATTTTATAAATAGAATGAAATCTTCAAATATTATTAATCTTTTATTATTTATAATTTAAAAATAATTAATAAATAAAATTATTAAAACATTATAATATTATTAATTTAAAATTAAAACATTGAATACTAAAAAATTAAAAAAATACTTATCATTGTAACTTTAAAATAATTAGAATATATATGTATGTGTGTAAATAAATTAATAATATTAATAAAAAGTTATGACTGAAAAATAATGATAAATTTATTGAAAAAAGTAAGAGGATTTTATAAAGTCAAACTTTAAATATAAGGAGTTAAAATTTTGGTTACAAGTATAGGGGTTTATGTATGTATTATACTTATAATGATTTGATACTTGTTAATTTTATTTAAATAAATATAAAATAATTAGTGTAGATCTGATATAAATAATTTTATAAAATTTATTTATAAATTGAAACCTATATATTTGATTTAAATAAAAATTTTATAGTATTTTTTATTTTTATAAAATTACTTATTATTAAATTATATTATATTATTAAGATTTTATTTAATAAAATATTCATTTAAATAAAACACAGTTTATTAAAAATTTTATTTAAATATAAATTTTATTTAAAATTTAGTAGAATTAAACCAAACATGAAATTATTATATAGTTTTTAATTAAATAATAAAATTGTTTTAATTTAAATATAAAACTATTTGATTTAAATAAGTCAAATTTAAAAATAAAATTTATTTATTTATTAACATATAAATATATGCTTATTTTTAAAAAAAAATTTCGTTTCTCTTAATTTAAAAAATATCTTTAGTTTCTCTTAATTTTAAAAATATTTTAAGTTTCTCTTAAAAATTATTATTTATTTTTTATTACATTTTATTTTTTTTGAACTGATTAAAATAGTTAATTCTTACCATAAGGAGTAGAGCATGGGGAATTGAGTTCAAACCCTACTCTTCACGCACTTTTTATTACTTAACCTACTCATAAAAGATTTCTATTACATTTTATGAAAATATTATTTTTATAAATTTATAAAAGAGAAATTTAAACCATATATGCTTGAGTTATGTTAAAATTTTTTAATAAATAAAAAATAATAACATTAATATCTTAATTTAAAAATTAAGAGATAATTTTATCATTTTATATAAATTTTTTAATATTATATAAATTATTGCTTAAATATTGAATTTTCAGTATAATTATTTTTATTGAATATCAATATTTTTTATAAAGGGATATTCTTTAACAACAAAATTCAGCTTCGTGCTGCCATGTTGTGTGTATGAGTGGAGGTTAAAATAATGTAAAGGAAAATTATATTATGTTACAAAAATTAAAAGGCAAACATGATATCATTAATAGATCATTAGTTCATCATTAAGTGTGTGTAGTTGTAATTATATAATTATTATAGAGCCCACAAATATTTAGTGGCTACTTAAGCAATGAATGATAAAAAAAATAAAATAAATACTTAAATAATATGCATAATAATACTGTAGCAAACAAGAAAATATATTAGTGTAAAAAAAATTATAAATTAAAAAAAAAATAAAACTCAATGCTATCTATGCAATTTTTGGTTGTTTTCACACCCACGTGGACCAATTAGAAGAGAGAAGAGACGCATGTGTATTCAACCTAATTTAATTGAAATCTGACTCAGTCTTAAAGAAATAATTAGTTTGTTATATATTTTCCTAATTTTTTGTTGGAATTCAAAAATTAAATAATTATGTTTGAGAAATTTGAAATTTGAAAATATTTGATCGGTTTAATTTAAAATTAAATAAAAAATAAATGAAATACTAAATTCACTAACTACAATAATATATCGAAATAGACAAAAATAAAATAATTTGGTTGGCTTTGAAATTTTATTTATAAATTGATCAAATTATATATATTTTTTAAAAAATTAAAATTTTATATTTTGTTAAAAATTTTAATCTAATTTAGCTAAATCAACTTTCACAAAAAATCAAATAAAAATAAATTAAAACTAAAGTTATATTAATTTTAAAATTTAAATTAAATCTATCAAAAAATCGAACTCAACTCGAAATTTATTAATTTTACAATTTTATCTTTATAATTAAACAGAGAACCGTCTCTGTCTTTTAGGCACAGGTGTCATGTACTAATTTCTCCATCAATCCTCATTTATGGACATAATTAAATGAATTAATATTAAATGAAATCTTCTACAGGTAAGTATTTATTGATTGGAATCTGTTGGTCAATTCGAGATCTTTCAAATTTGAAAATGTAAATGAACCTTACGTATTAAAATTTGACTTTTTTTTTTTTGAGGGAGTATTAAAATTTGACTTGACAAGTAGTACAAAAAAAATTATAAATGTAATTTTTAATCGCAATAGATTTTTTTTTTAACAACATAAGTTTATCCATTAATAATAAAAAAAAATAGTACAACATAGAGGCCCATAAGATAGAGTTTGAGACACATGGATTAATTACAAGTGAAAAAACTCATGAAACAATCTACCAGGGTATGAACTCTAATTTGTTGGAGACGGATGGGGAGGAAGCAACAGCTCACACTGACGACGGCGACCATGACTTATCTAAAACAATTCGATTAGTTTTAATTTACGAGAAGATAAATCCCTAGATTGTTAAAGAAAGCACAAGCTAAAGCTAATCCATGTTAAGTCTTCGACGGTTGCAACAATTTTGAACATGTTTTTTACCTAGACTTTCTTGAGCTTTATTGGAGAAGATTATCTTTGTTATAGACATAGATTAAAAAAGATTCAGGCTAAACAAGAAGTAGCTGATTGGCATAATCAATAGCATAAAAAGGCTATCAAAACACACTAAAATATGAACATAACTATATAATTATCAACACAATTATTAACTATAAATCTAAAAAATAGAAAGAAAAAAAATTACAGTTAAAACCAGTAACCATCTAAAAAAAGTATTGTAGAGGATATTGTTTATCGAGAGAATGCAAAGGAAATGATAATGTTACCTTTATTTGAAAAAGTCTTTTTTGCAATAGAATTATTTTTTAATCCATCCTTAGAATATTTTTACATTTTAATTTTGAAAAGCATATGTGAATGACAACTTAAAATTTTAATTTTATTAAAACTCAATTAATTTTGTTTAAATTTTATCAAAATAAAAGTGTATAGAGCTTTTTTTTTTTGGTTAGAAATATAAAGAAAATTGATTGAAAAATATATTAATTAAATTTTTATACAATTTAAAAGTTAAAACTGTTAAGTTAAGTTAATATATAAATTTAGTTAATCCAATTTATGAAACCGATGTTGATTTTAATTACTTTTAACACAATTCATTGACACATACTAGTCCCGATTAGCATGTTACACAACAATCCAATAAGCTTACATGATGAAATTATTTAAAACATCATGTTTGACCACATAATAAGAAAAAAGACATTTTAATTAATAACAATAATGCAAGAATAATGTATTTTGAATATTGACTATGGCTCTGACGTTATGTCAAAATGTTGAGTAAAATGTATCGAAAACACATCAATTAAATATTTATCCAATTTAAAGTGAAAGTATCCGATTGATATATAATATGCACTTAATTTAATTTATCAAGACTTTAAACAAAGGGCGCCCGGGGGATTAAGAGTATATATATATATATATATTTTGGGGAGGTTGCTTGTGAACTGGTATCTTTTACACTATCAAGAATTTATTATAAGGGTGACAAGTTAGTTGGCCAGTTAAGGTTCTTATTATTGGCCAAATTGTCTGTATTTTTCAACTGGGTCCTAGTCCGCTGTCTACTTCAGTTTCTTAAATAGCAAGTTACTCTTGCCCCTGAAATTTGCTATAATTTACGATCTCTCCCTTTTATTTTTATTCCATTAATATTTTAATCTTTTGATCAAATTTTTGGTAAATGTCATATATTAAAAAAATATTTGGCTCCTTTATTTTATAAATATAAATAGTTTAACTCTTATATTTTAATAAAATTAAGCATTTTAATTTTTATATTTATTTTGACTTTGACATTTTAAAAATAATAATGAACTCTTTATTTTGATTGATTTCACTTTAAAAGTAAAGTTATTTATTCTTTTTGGTTAGCAATTGTAAGTTTTTTAAAAGTTGTGTAAAAAAAATTTTAATTAAATTAACTGCCAAAAAGTGAATATAAAATAAAATTGATGAAAATTTATAATTTTACTTTTTATTTAATATATCGATAGAGGTATATATGTGTTAAAAATTTAATTAGTATTGAAATTATAAATTTAAAATGATTAAAAAATTAAATGACTAAAGTGTTTTAAAGTATTTGAACAAAATGATAAAGTTGTTTTATTTTTAAAAAATATAAGAGATTGATAGAAAAAACTAAAATATTGATAAAATAAAAATTAAATAGTGATTCTTCGATTTTCAAATAAGATGGGAAAAATTGTGAATAAAATCAAATTTTACGGTAAAATGTAAATTTTCTTTTGTTATTTTAACAAGAAAAGTAATTTGGTCTTTCATGGATATTTGTGAGATCTCAATCTTTGGACTTCATATACGCATCTACCAATTAGGATTGGTAGTTGGTATCAATCACTTTTTTTTTTTTTTTTGCCATTATTTGTTTCCACATGGTCTATGTGATCTCTTGCCTGCCTAAGAAAAACTTTTAATTGTTTAGGTTTTTATTCAATTTGATCTTAACATTTTTTTTATATAAAAAGATAGATGTTAACATTTAAATACACTTTGTAAAAAAAAAAAAAACATTTGAATACACATAAAACATACATGTAACAATTAGACTAATTTAAGAGATTGTGCTCACCAATGAATCTTAGCTGACCACTAATAAAATTAATGGCAATATTGTAAAATATTTAGCGTAAATTTCAGTAGGAATTTATTAATAAAAAATAATAGTGCTATTTAATTTAATATATTTAAATGGACTCGTTATATATCTGATTTGATATTATATTATTAGAAAATATTATTTTTAAAATTGATTAATATAATTTTAAGTAATTGTAATGTATAGGAAATCAAAAGCAACTTTCTTCATAGCTAGTTATTGAAAGCAAGTTTCTGGTTGTCAATTTCACATCATCATCACGCCATATCCTTAATTAAAAATAGGTATAAGTAACTATCTAATCGGCTATTTGGAAAATATTCTTTTTTTTGTGATATATATAATCACATTAAATAGTTATTAAATAGTTATTAGGAGATATTTATTAGTCTAATAATTCAACTCAAATTGATATCATTCTAATAGTCTAACTCAAATCGATATGAATCAATTAAAATTTAATAAACACTGAGTATCAATAATTCAGACTTAAAAATAAATTTTGATACTTAGAATAATTGCAGGAATAGATTTGCCAAAAAAAAAGTCAGAGGCTAATGAATTTGATTATACGTATCAATAAAAAGCCTTATTTATGTATTTGATTAATATCTAAATTCAACAAAGTCCAAAGAAGTATACTATACTGTGTTTGCTTGCTGTCATGTTTGTTCTAGATCGGAACATAACCCATTAATTAATATCACCCGAGTTATGGGAATATAAATACATGATAAAATAAAAATTCAAAATATATTTTTTTAAGTGATTGATATTGTAAACACACAATCTAAATTTAAAATTATGAATCAATTATTTTCTTTAAATTTAATCATATCTAGTTTTTTTTGTGATCACTAGTTGAATCATCAAGGTTATGAATCATATAATCTGAATTTTTTTTTTTGGGTCTGGTCTATTGCTGTAAACAATAAACATTCTGCTCACATCATGGAATAAATCAGGCAAAAAAATTATATTTTTAGGCCCATGTGACAAATTTATTACTATTTTTTCATAAAAAAGCATACATTATGTAAATTTTCTTCAAATAAAAAAAATGTAAGTCAGATATTAAGAAGCCAATGACAACTATACCATTTATGAACAAGAAAATAATAATAATAATATAAGGGTTCCATCTTTGATGTCATTTGCTGGACATTTGACTTGAAAAATTAAATGCAAGGAGCTTAAAACCAAGTAGCAATGAGTGCGGTGCTATTTGGGTTCCAAAAAGAAAAAAAACAAAAAAGAGTCTTTTGTTGTTTAGTTTTTTTTCCCTCTTTTTTTCTTTCAACTCATTCATTGGATAACTGTCATGACTTGGAATGGGTGGATACAATGACAATTGCTGGATTTGAATCCAAATATCTCATGTCAAAGTAAGTTTTTAGAATTCACGTTTTACTGTTTGTGAACTTCTTACTTTCACTATTCAATTGAGCTCTCTGCATACACTGTACTTTGTAAGCCCCAATTGAAGCAACCCAAAATTAAGCTAAAAGCAATCATCTCATTTCAGTTGCATTAATTTACCGTATCAACTAAGTTGCACATGGTTATTTATGGGTTTGTGGAGATATGAAGAAGTGCAGTTCAAATCTTCCTCCGGTTTGACTTCTCAATCGCATCATAATTTAGGCTGTACGTTATCCAATTGCGGTATTCATTCCCTTAGCATTCATCATAACAATAACTTCCAATTGATATAATGTCCGTAAAAAATCGAAATCAAGAACTCCACAATTTTCACAAGTGAAAATACCAATAAAATAGTTCTTTGATTGGCACCCTTTAGTTTAATTTAGAGTTATTGTTTTTGATCATGATTTTATTTCTATGTATTTGTTAAAACAATGGTAATGAAAATTTTATCTTTGTTAAAAAAAAAATTGTTTGAGAGTCTATAAATTAAGATCATTTATCAATTCCATTTCACAAATTCCGAAAATGACTTGATAACTGCCACAGCCGCCTTCATCTCCTTGGATCAACTTCGGGCTTTTCAGTTCATGTTCCCAAACCAAGTTTGTTTAGAGGAGCGAGCTTCAGTTCCTGCTTAGAACGCTGGTGAATAAGGTCCCAAGGCCAGTCCATCAAGAAGGCTGTCACTTCTAACCATAAACATTTTACCCAATTCAATGAAAGGAAGGGAAATGTCCTGAGAATTGCAGCAAAAATTAGCCGAGATTACTATTTTAAGCTTCCAATACTAAGGCAATGATCTCCAATTTGTTCAATTCCAAGAGATGTTCCACAAGAAAAACACTCGGATGGATGCATTACACAAGTCAAACTAATTCCTGCCAGTTAAAATTTGTCCAATTATCACATATGCCTGATAGCTACTAGGCTCCCGGAATAGTGCCATCTATATCAAAGAGGGGCTTTATAAGTATCTAATTTGTTCAAGTTTACAATCAGTAGGGAAACCAAGTACCAGGCAAATAGGATCTTTTGTATGCATGGCAGAGAAGACAATGCATCAATCTCCACTTGCACAGCCCCTGCAACCACAATGGACGCACTCTATGACCTTCTCCTCCCTAAGGTTCTTGGGCACTCGGCATACGCATGTAGTTGCAAAGTTGTGATCCCGTGGCTGCATGCATCTTAAGCAACAGAGACGTTCATATCCTGGCTGCAATTTCAAAAGATAAATTGTATAGGTTATTTTATATTCTTAATCATATAATCTCATTCCTTTTGTCAAAGCAATACAGGAATATCAACATGACTTTCACCTAGATTTTCCCTCCCTTCACCCAACCAAAAACATGCTTAAGCTATATAACTTAATGTCTGCAATAAATCACACAAATTCTATGTACTTCTGTTCGTTACTTAATATCTCATTCAACCATGTTTACCAAGTTATGTTTGCAATACAAAAAAAAAAAAAATCATT
Source organism: Mallotus nudiflorus (assembly GCA_947683625.1). Classification (NCBI taxonomy): domain Eukaryota; kingdom Viridiplantae; phylum Streptophyta; class Magnoliopsida; order Malpighiales; family Euphorbiaceae; genus Mallotus; species Mallotus nudiflorus. The sequence continues at coordinate 1,955,021 of CANTUR010000304.1, forward strand.
ATGAAACACCTTTTTTGCAATAAAAATAAAAAAAAACACTTCAGCGAAAAATTCTAGAAGTGTTTCAGATTTTAATTGCACAAGTTGTTGGACTAACCTTCTTCCACTTTGCAATAAGATTGCGGTCAGCATAGCCTTGATCCAAACAAAACTCATACAATTCCTTGCTTATTTCCTTTCTCCGATGGTAAAGGTCAAAAATGTACCGGCTCTTTTGATGTGCTATCTTAAAAATAGGCCATAAAGCCTCACATTTTCTCTTGCCATCATGGGGGTCATTTTCAGCTGTCCAAACAATTAGGGATTTACCACTGTCAGGTTTACCTAAGTTCAGCAAATAAAATAAGAACATATTCAATGTTTTACCCAGTGAAAAAACACTAACCTTCTCTCATCTTGGCTTGAAGTTCACGTAGGGTGGGCTCAATCAATTCCCAGCCTTCGGGATACTTGACACGATTTGTCTTCACCTTTGGCATTCTTTTGATCTGTCATCAAAGTGGACAGATTAGTTACACACACAAATAACGCCATCTGGATCATCAAAATCAACGAAACTTTTGCTAAGCAAATGCCATAAAAGAAAACTATCTACGACATCTCCTACACTTTCTCTGACGTTTTAATTTCCAAATGAAAGCAATAAGAACTTCATAAAAAAAGCAAATATAAAATTAGCAAGTTCACAAAATACGCACAACCAACTATTCAGAATAATTACAGTATCATCCTGTGCAAGCTCCAACCCAGGTCATACCGACACTCAATTTAAGTACATTTCAAAAATTTAATCTATAATTTCCTTCTCAAATAGCTAATGTTTTGCCGCTTGAACTGCATACTGCGTCCAAAAAATTTGCAAATTGAGTTTGAATTCCCCTTAAACAAACCCTCAGTCAACTACATGCTACCAAAAAATCGATGATTTCTTTAACATGACTGCATGGAAAAATTAAAAAAATAAAACGGAAAACAAAAGGGACAAGACTCACAAATTATATAGTTAAGCAAATGTAAAACAAACAACAAACACATAAATGTCCAATATGTTCAACTGAATTCTTGCAAAATCATGTAAAGGAATCGAATTCCAGCAAAAACATGAGAACCAAGTAAAGTCTTGCATATTTTTGCTTTTTGTTTTAGGATTTTCAGAACACTGTAAATAAATTAAATGAATTGTTAATAAAATTGCAAACTAAGTTAAGCAATTCCAAGAAAACCCTAGAATCAATGGATGATAAGCTAAACCAACTTTAATGGCACAAAATAAAATAAAATAAAATCACTAACCAAAATGGATTAAACATAGAGATAGAGAAGCAAAATGATGATAGAATTGCAGATTAAAACAAGAATACATGAAGTTTAAAAATTGAAGGTACCTTTAAATGTGAAATTGGAGCTGATGAAATCGAACAATTCCGCAAGGCCAATGATTAGATTAGGGATTTGGGGTTTCAATTTTCTTGGGTTCCCGTAATTTCGATTTAAAACAGAGCGGAGCAAAAACCTACTTTAGAAAAAGAAGGCTCCAGACAAATACGACTAGAGCACGACGTCGTTTGTGGAGTTCTTTTTTTTTTTTTTTTTAACAATGTTCCTTTTCAATACCAACATTTGTATGTATGTCTATAAATTATAACCATTAGATTAATACTTACTTAATAATTGCTATTGATATGTATTATGAGTATTAATATATAATAATAATCAATAGTTATAATTAAATAAAAATAATTTAACAGTCATAATTTCTTTTATATAGATATAAACGTTTGTACCGTAGCAATAACTATATATATATATAGGCAAAATCTATAGTGAGACTCTTAAATTTATTGGCTTTTTAGCTTTAAACCTTCTAAAGTTTCATTTTGTATATTTAAGTTCTTAAACTTGACGGATTTAAAGTTTTAAACCATTCTATCATTTTTCCCTGAAATTTTGTATTTATAATATTCATATCATTTTTTTACTTTTTAACACTTATATCATTTTTGAAATTTTTCTTATAGTTAAAAAATAAATTTACTTATTTTAATTTCTAATATTTTAAATTATTATATACATATTTAAATAATTTTAAAATTTTAAAATAAACAAATAAGTTAATGCTATTTTGCTAAATTTAAAAAAAAATTATAATAATATTACTATTTTTCACAATATTTTAAATTATTGTGAATAAATTTTTATAATATAAACTTTTTTAATGTACTAAAAAAGTATGATAAAAAAAATGAAGGTTAAGATAACAATTATAAAAATTTGAGTTGGTTGGAAAATTTATAACTATTTTTTGGTAATGCATAAACATGCATTGATATCCACTATTTATAAAAGTTATATTATAAAAAATTATTCACAATAATTTAATTAAAAATTTTGTACAAAAAACTAAAAAATGTATTGAAAATATAAAATTTAAATTTTGAAGAATTATAAAATATTTTTTTTTATCATAATCTCTTTTAATTATGATATTCTTTTTCATCATAATTTTTTATTTTGAAAAAAGTAGTTTTATTATAATTTTTTTTAATTTTAACATTAACTTCTTTATTTATTTTTAAGATTTAAAATTATTTAAAAATTTATATAAATTTATGTTTTTAATTTAAAATATTAGAAATTAAAATAACTAAATTTATTTTTTAACGGTGACAAAATTTTAAAAGTAATATAAGTATTAAAAGGTAAAAAATGGTATATATGTTAGAAATATAAAACTTTAAGAACCAAAAAGAAATAATTTTTGTTAAAAAATTAACAGTATGACTTAAAACTTTAAACCCGTGAAGTTAAAGAGTCTAAATATACAAAATGAAATTTTAAAAGACTAAAGTTAAAAAGTCGATAAGTTTAGAGACATTAATATAGATTTTGCGCTTTTTTTTTTTTTGAAGATTAACTATATGTATTTAGAGTTTGACTGATTATATCTGAGAAGAATCATAAAAATATCAAAGATGTCCAAACAAATTTAATTTGAATATAGACACTATTACTGGAATTCAAAATGTCATTTAGATGAAAATAGCCATGTGAGTAGACAAGAAATTTCTTTTTAATATAAAATTTATTAAAACTTCACAATATATATATATATATATATATATATATATATATATATATATATATATGAGTACTTAATATTAATAAATTATAAATTAATTAAATATAAAAAATGATAACTTTTAAAATAATTTTATTTGATTATTTTCTTAATAATAATAATAATTGAATAAATAAAAGAAAAAAATAGAAATGATTGAAAAAATTACATAATTTTTACTAAATACATCAAACACAAAAGTAGAAGGTGTTTTTAGTTAAATGAAAGACAAATGTTTTGGTTGGAATAAAAAAAAAATATATATATTTTTTAATAACTGAGAGGTTAAGAGGAAAGTGGGGGATTTAACCCATATTTTACCTTATAATATTCATCACCTAAGGAAGATGTAATAGAATTAAAAAGTTTTATATAAAAGAGAATATGTATATAAAATAGAATTTGTATAATTTAAAATAAGAATTTTTATAAATTTTTTAAGAAAAAATATAAAATTTATAGTTTTATATATAAGACTTTTAAAGTGAATGTTGACATATGAAAAAAAAATATTTTTTAAATTGTAGGATTAGTAATTTTAGAATTCAACATTTAACATTTTTTTAAAATTTTATTCCTCCTATTAAGTTTTGCAATGCTTAATAATTTTAAAGTGCATAGTTATTTCATTTTTAACTCTACCTCTTCACCATTTAATTACATTGTACTCTCATAAAAAAAAAAAACCTATCATGCAACATTTGGTCTAATCTCAAAATTTTCCCCTGGACCTTCATCTTTTTTATTTTTTCTTTTTTGATATAGGAGATGACATATTGATCCTGCTTTGCAATGGATGAGATGAATTTGGAAATTTCATGTTGCTAAGCTACTTTGGTGCTAGCCCTTGAAGGCTTGAACCTTCATTTTCTTTTTAATTATATTTGCTAAGACAATATAAATATGTGTAGCAACAACAAAATATGATTAACTTTCATGTTTAGCAAAGATAAAATTACTTCGCAAGTGATTATCACAACTCAAATCTCACCAAATATTAAATTTTTTTCCCTATTTTCAACACCTTAAAAAGCAATCCATTCTATTCAACCACAATACAAGTCGATAGCTGATGATATTCTTGTCAAGAAGTTCAAATCTCGATTAACAATTTTTTTCAAGTGCCTAAACAAAAATGTATTGATTCAGTTTGTCCAAGTATATAACTGTAAACAGAAAGCAAATGATAATCTAGCCAAGCATAAATCTTGCAGGAAAATGTAGTGCATAACATATAAAACCAGGCGCGGTCTTGTACACAAAATTGTACATTGGATGTTCCACAAAATTACATGATTACAAAGATGCAGCTTCCTGAGTAACAGACTCCATAATGTGAACTCCAGCCTCCCTTCAGAAAACACAAATGAACGATGCAACTTCTGAAAGCTCATTTCCAGGATCAAACCATGAACTATAGTAGATGTCAGTCTATTAGAGTATGTATGTATGAATCCCTGCCGACAAGTTAACCTGTCACCCAGAAGAGAATGTACACGGAATCCTATGGCATCGCATCTCTCTGTTGAGAGCTAGAGTCTTTCTTTGACCACTGCACTATTGAGGCTTTGGGTGTTCCAGATCAGCACTAGTGTGTTTTTGTGCACGGCCCTTTTGTGACCCTCTTGGAAGTAAACATTTGAAGAGGATCTTTGGAATTTACATCTCGATATCTTAACAGTACTTAAAAAGGATCTGTTGGCATACTGAGATGAATTTAAGAATAAGAATGCAGATATTAGATAAATCCACTCGATTTGCAGGAAACATGAAATGGGAAATGGAGGGAACCAAATCATAAATTAAAATTAGAACCCACTAAAAATTAGTTGAGGATGCAGGCAACGTTATTGCTATATATCATATATTTTCTGATGTTCCTTCCATTACACCTATAGCTCTGACATTCCAAAAGTAACCTCACATATATAGGTAAAGGATAAGAGTTTTAAATAACAGTTTTGCAAAACATACTTTGTATTGCATTCAGTGTAATGTTATTGGATTGAGTCAGACTGTATTGGACGGAAAATGGTTCATGCTACCAATTAAAGACTCTCTGGTAAAGAGTACCTTTCAATTTGGGAAGTTAAAAAGAAATGTTAAAGAGTCAAAGAAAAGAAAGTAGGCAGAATTTGAACAACACGAGCAAAATGAGTTGTTCACAATTCCATGTAACGTATCGAGTGGTCAAAATTAGGTTATATATCAGTAGATACATCGATATGCTACCTAGATTTAGAACCATGCAAAGGATGGTCATGTCCTAACTTTCTTTCTCCTGTCCCACCCTACTCTCCAGCAGCCAGTGCCCTTTGCAAGGAAGAGCATCTTCCATAATTTGTCATCTTATTGGGCCCATTCAGCAGAAGCACTACATCAAGCAAGATGCAAAATTCTGAAGATCATTTCCTTGTCTAAGCATCACTAGAGACTGCTCTAAAACTCCTTCATATTCATATATTGGTCCCATAAGCTGGAATTATCTTTCCCAAAAATTTATGTTTTGAACAAGTAAACATCAAGCAAAGACAAGCTGCAAAATGTCCAAACTTCATCCATGGAATGAGACAATCATGCTAAAGTTGGTCTTACTAAAAGAGGAGTTCATAGCTTAGATTTTGAACTTACATCTGGAATGTCAAAGTCACCTTCACATGCATCACATAAATCTAATGAGACTTGCCGAAGCAATGGCATCTGCAATTATGTAAAAAGCACGTAAGTTGACACTTTTATCCTAGCTTAATTATCAAACAACAGAATAAGAACGAACTAATGTAATTTTATTACAATACCTTTGAAGCAGCATCAAGGATGAAGCTTCTGTGTATCCCTTGGCCCTGCACAATGTCAGTAAGATAGATTATCAAATTGCTGGTCTCTTCAGGTAATCTCATAGACAAGAGCCATTATAGAAAAAGTTCTTGCTGTATTTTACATAAATGCAGGATCAAATGAATAGCAATGTAAGTCAGCATTCCATGACAGGGTAAGATTTCCGAAACAAATAACCACTGGATAGAAATTTGGGATAAAACTAGAAGCCATATGATAACACAGTCTCTTGATTTGATTAAAGTGGATTCTATTGGCAGAGCCAGGCAAGAGGAAACTGAATTAATGGATGACTCACATTATGACGCAGAAGGATATCTTCAAGAGCTCTGCAGTTGAATAAAGAAGTGACACCAGTTGCTGTAACTTCTCCACAGTCCTGGAAGAAAGAATGAACGGAAATAAAAAACATAAATTACCTCCTAAAGAGCAATAACTTTGTCCCAGTCATTATAAGCTGAAGCAAAAATATAACATGAGTAACAACCACAAAAGACACTTCTAGAAAGGGAGGTAGATTGTATGTGTGGATAGACAAGCATACATCTCTCAAATCATTTTTAGACATTGATCAAGGAAGAGCCTTATTGCATCTTGTATGATGAAGAAAAATGTTGAATTGAAGAGGAAATGAATTTGAATCCAAAAGAAACTGGAAAAAAAAAACCTCAAGGCGGATACAAATTAAGCCAGACATCCATGTGAAATGATGTGCAAAGAATCTGCAGTAATAACAAGCCACAGTGTAGGCAAACATGTTAATAACTAAAATATTCCTTAAAAGAATGCCAATACATAGCAAACAAAATGCAGCTATCTAGAATGTAGCAACAGAAGAAATCCTTAATTATCCTTAATTAATAAAAGTTCTGAGAGCCGTTTGCTACTCTTACAACAGCAATTATGATTTGAACTATGACATAAAATAGAGAAAAGCAGTCAATAGAAAATGCAAGCAATAGATAATGAAGTGTGAACTGTATGCTTCACTTTAACAATGGCTAACCTGAATTGAGAAGCCTGCATCCAACCAATGATAACTCAATCAAGTTTACACAGTTCTGAGTAAGGACAGCCAAGTCATTATTGGTCATCCAAGGAGTTACCCTTTCAAGACTCAATTTCCTTAGATTTGGCATAAAGTGTTTGAAGCTTGATATAGATATATCACCAAGACAGTAGCACAGAGCCAGTACTTCCAAGTGCCTCATGAAGGTCACAATATTTATAATGACAGTATCAGAGATTGTCTGTAAAAAACAAATATCAGTAATGAAGGGCTTTCAAAAGAAAATTTTAAAGAGCATGAGAATAAGGAACGCAAATGATAACAGATTAACCTGGATGGACCTAGCAATATCTAGAAAAAATGTTGAGAGAAGTAGAGGATGCTCAATCAGCATCTATAAGAAGATATAACTGCATTCAGTGGTGCAAATACTCAAATTAATCTTTTTCAAATGCTTCATGTTTTCTTTGAAGTCCTTCATTATAAAGTCATAAAGAGTACATGAAAGATACTAAATGAGTACTAATAACCAAGACATCCGAACATCTCATTGTGATGACAATCATACAGCAATTACTTGTGCCTTGGATCAGATAAAAAAAAGATGGAAAAGTTATCATTTTGGCAAGTCTCAAGAAGAGTGTAATTTGACAAGCCACGTTGGTTTAATAATTTGAAAAAATCTCTAGATCACATTTTCATTTCTTGAAAGTAAGCTTTATTTATTCATAAACATCTCAAATAATATCAACAAGTTGAGAATCTTTTCCGAGGGACCTTTGATAAATTATACCTGAAAATAAAGAGTTATGGACTCCAACATGGGACAACTTGTAGCAAGTAAGCTAAAGGAATCTTCACCTAATGATCCCCCCAAGCCAACACTTATTGCCCTTAATGAGCTAATGGCTGGTCTCAAAGCTTCTAAAGATAGCCAAGAAAATCCCCAACCAAGTGAAATCTCTTCCAATATGCAATTCTTCCCTAATTCAGTATAAAGTTCTCTATGTGGATATGGGGAGGAAAGTTCTACTCTGCTGGTGTTACATTCTTGCTGAATCAGATTTTTACAGCCCCTAGCATTCAGACACTTCAAAGAAGGATTTCCTTTGACGATGTGAGCTAAAGCATTTCCAGAAACCTGCAAATGTGAAAGAACAATAGTATTTCAGTTAGCAATAAGGGGCTTTGATTTCTTTCCTATTTTATATTTTTCCTGAATATTTTCCCTTAATTTAGGAATATATACAGCTGTATAAATCTGTAGGAATATATATAATTTAGGAAGATATATACAGTTGCATAATTCTGTATTTTTTCCTATATTGGTTCCTTGTATCTTGTATATATATCATAGAAATATATGAGAATAATTATTCCACATATTTATAACTTGGTATCAAAGCAGGGAGATAAATTTTGCTCTGAAAATTTCAACCACTTGTTCTTCATTAAAACCCTAGCCGCAACTGTCCCTCATTCTAAAAACCTTAACAGTAGGGCAGTATGTCTACCAAAACTGGTCTTGATCATAATTTAGATCAAGTTAGTAGCCGTATTCTAGCTACTTCTCCATTACCAAACTAGAAGACGCATATTCCTTGGTTCGTCGAGAAGTACAACGACAAGTTACCATGGGAGCAGAATTCCACTTCGAGGCTTCAGCTTTAGCCGTCCAACAATGCAGTCTAAACTCTTCTCTTGGAGATTCTACAGCTTCCCAATTTCGATATTGCACCCACTGCCATAAGAATACACACACAATTGATATGTGTTGGAAGAAGCATGGCTATTCGGAATGGTATAAACTCAAGCAAGCTGAGAGAAAAAGCAAGAAATCTGATCATAATGTTTCTGTTATAGATACCGCTTCAGCCCTATCTTATGCTTCTCATATATCTCGGGTATCTTCTCAAGGAGGTAATTTTGGTTTATCTGCTAGTTCTACTAGTCCTGATACTTGGGTTATTGATTCATGGTCTACTGATCATATGACTAGTAACTCTTCTCTCATTGATTCTCTAACATCTTCACCAGTTAAGTTTGTCCAGGTTGCCAATGGGAATTTTATGCCAATCACAGGGGCCGGAAATGTGTCTCTTTCTCCAAAATTTTCTATGTCCACTGTTTTACTTGCACCTACACTTTCAAATAACCTCAAGATAACAAAGAATCTTAATTGTTTTGTTATTTTTTACTCGACTCATTGTGTTTTTCAAGACAATCTCATGAAGATGACAATTGACATTGGTAGAGAAAGGGGCAGTCTCTATTATTTAGAGGATTACTGAAACATAGTGACACCTACCCGTGGCTTTGAAACAAAGAGAGAAACATCTGATAGAGAAAAAAATTATTCTTTGGCATTGTCGGTTAGGACATCCATTTTTTTCCTATTTGGAACGTATGTTTCCTAAATTATTTTCCAATATTTCTGCTTCCAATTTAAGATGTGAACAATGCATTTATGCTAAAAATCATCGTGTTCCTTTCAAAGTTAGTTCTAATAAAAGTGTTATTCCTTTTTTATGCGTTCATACTGATGTGTGGGGTCCTTTCTTTACCCATTTTGCTTCAGGACATAAACATTTTGTCTCTTTTATTAATGACTGTACTAGGGTCAGTTGGATCTATTTGATGAAATCTAAGAGTGATGTTGTCCATATTATGCCTCAATTTTACAATATCATTCTCACTCAGTTTAACACTAAAATTAAAGTTTTTCATTCCGACAATGGTCGTGACTTTTTGAATCAACCTCTTGCTGATTTTATGACACAACATGACATTCTTCACCAAACAACTTGTGTTTACACACCCCAACAAAATGACATAGCAGAACGTAAGAATCACCACTCATTTGAAGTAGCTCGAGCTTTATGTTTTACTATGCATGTTCCAAAATGTTTTTGGGCTGAAGCTGTCATGACTGTTGTTTTTCTTATCAATCAAATGTTTGCTAGGATTCTTGATTTTCAAAATCCTTTAAGGATGTTATCTAGATTTCATCCCATTCCCTCTACTTTAAATATTTGTCCTAAAGTTTTTGGTTGTGTGCTATGTTCATGTCCATTCTCTTCATAGAGATAAACTTGATCCTCGTGCTATCAAATGTATTTTTCTTGGCTATTCTAATTCACAAAAAGGATACAAATGTTATCATCCTCCTATAAGCACCTACTATGTGTCGATGGATGTTCAGTTTTGTGAAAATGAGTCTTATTTTCTTGGAGATATCTCTATGGTTCCTCTTCAAGGGGAGATTGGTAGTAAAAACAAGGAACAACTATGGATGGGAGAGAAAAATATGGGTTTCAGGTATAGAGAATATTAAGAAAGTTGGGGAAGCCTTAGCTTTAGATGATGTACCTATGGATGAGAGACTAGTAAATGATGAATCTAATGGTGAGAGACTTGAAAGACTAGTTAGGTTTTTTGAGGAAAAATATTCTAGAAGAAAGGAAAATGTCACTATTATACCTTCTAATTCTAGTACCTCTCTCGATGATACTACTGTGCCATCGGATGAATCTTCTAAGACTAACATTGAGGTATTTAACAATTCTCTTGAAACTCTTGAAATTTCTAATCTCAATTCTGTTTTTGATCAAAATAGGAGATATCCTTTTCGTGAAAGAAAGCTCCTGATAGATTTCGTTTTTCGAAAGCCTCCAATGTTGTTTATCCGATCTCTAACTTCATATCATATCACCGTCTAAGGCTAACTTGTCATTTTCTCTTCAGTTGTCTTCTATTTCTATTCCTAGTCATTTTCAGGAAGTCCTTAAAGATGCTAAGTGGAAGGATGCAATGGTAGATGAAATGACGGCTCTCTAAAAGAATTCTACTTGGGAAATGGTCGAGTTACCAATGGGAAAGAAGACCGTGGGGTGCAAATGGGTATTCACCATCAAATACAAGTCAGATGGAACAGTTGAAAGATACAAAGCTAGGCTGGTCACGAAAGGCTATACTCAGACTTATGGTATTGACTATCAGGAGACTTCTGCACCAGTAGCCAAAATGAATACTGTTCATGTCATAGTCTTTTGCAGTTAATTTAGACTGGTCTCTACAACAGTTTGATGTGAAAAATGCCTTTCTTTATGGTGATTTGATAGAGGAAGTGTTCATGGATCCTCCCCCAAGATTTACATTGGAAGAAGAAAAGGCATGCAAACTAAAAAAGGCTTTATTCGGATTAAAGCAATCACCAAGGGCATGGTTTGGAAGATTGAGTGATGCAATGAAGAAGTATGGATCCAAGCAGACATTGGCAGATCATACCTTGTTTTATAAACATGATCATAATGATATTACCTTACTTCTTGTCTATGTTAATGACATGATTGTAACATGTAATAACATACATGAAATGGAGAAACTTCGAAGCTATCTAGCCAAAGAATTCGAGATAAAGGACTTGGGGCTTCTTAAATACTTTATAGGCATCGAAGTCTCTCGATCTAAGCAAGGATTGTTTCTTTCCCAAAGGAAGTATACTTTAGATCTTCTAGCTGAAATTGGTTATTCAGCTTGTGAACCTATAGATACTCCTATTGAGGTAAATCATGGTCTTTCTATTTATCATGATCAAATTCCAATAAACAAGGAGAGATGTTATAGGATAGTGGGGAAGTTGATTTATCTAACCCATACTAGGCCAGATTTAGCATATGCAGTCAATGTTATGAGTCAGTTTATGCACAATCCAAGTGATCATCACATGAATGTTGTCAACCGTATTTTAGCTTATTTAAAATCAGCTCCAGGTAAAGGTGTTATGTTCTTTAAACATGGACATCTTGATGTCATGGGATATACAAACTCTGATTTTGCTGGCAGTAGAATGGACAAAAAATCTACTTCAGGATATTTGTCGTTTGTTGGAGGCAACTTGGTGACTTGGAGAAGAGAAGTAAAAGCAGAATGTTGTTTCATTATCAAGTGCAGAAGCTGAATACCGTGCTATGCATCATGCAATTACAGAACTTTGTTGGCTGAAAATTCTTTTAATGGAACTTGGGTTTAGCCCTAAACCTATGGTGTTGTTTTGTGATAATATGGCAGCCATTGAGATCGCTAATAATCCAGTACAACATTATCAATGGCAGAGGTTGTGGGCTGTCAATTGCTAAGATTATGGCAGAAATTATGGCTGAAATTTCAACATCTCATTTATCATAATCTGTGTTAGTTGTCCCATAATTTATGTATAAGCTATATATAATCTTACCTAAAGTAGATTAGCAGTATTTAGTGTAATTACTGTAAATATTTTCTTATCTAAAATAGGTTGTACAACAATACTTTTAAAGGAAAGATCATCAAAGAAAGAGGCATTCAATTATTTTCTCAAACTTTGTTATGGTATCAAAGCCTGCCTCTAAAATTGATAACTGAATCTTTAAATCTCTGTCAGTTTCTTTTTACTTCTGTCTTCCAAAGTTTTCTGGTTTGCTTTCATTTTTTTTTGGTTGATTAATTTCTGATAAACAACTTTGGCTTTGAGATTTCATTTTTTTTGGAAGAATGTCTGCTGAGAATTTTCTTGGAAGAATGTCCACAGAGACTTTGGCTATCAAATTTGCAGAAAAGAACTATGCAGCATGGGAATTTCAGTTTAGAATGTTTCTAAAAGGGAAGGAACTTTGGAATCACAATGACGGGTTTGCTCCTGCTCCTAAAGAAGGTACAAAACTCAGTCAATGGGAGGCAAAGGATGCTCGAATCATCTCCTAGATTTTAGGTTCTATTGAACCTCATATGGTGAACAATTTACATTCCTTTAGTACAACTAAGGATATGTGGGATTATCTGCAGCGCATATATCATCAAGATAACACTGCAAGACAATTTCAACTAGAACTTGAGATTGCTAACTTCAGTCAAGGTAATCTCTCTATTGAGCAATATTATTCTGGATTTATTAATCTATGGAGTGAATATTCTGGTCTTATCTATTCAAAGGTACCTAAAGAAGCCTTAGCCAGCCTTCAAGCAATTCATGAAGATAGTAGGCGTGATCAGTTTTTTATCAAATTGAGGCCAAAATTTGAAGTTGCATGGGCTGGATTAAGAATGGAAATCCTGTCCCTTCCTTGGATATATGTCTTGGAGAATTGTTGCGTGAAGAATTAAGAGTGGCTAGACAAGTTGTTCTAGGTTCGTCCAAGAAGACATCTGAGGTTGTTAATATTGCTTATGATGCTCAAGGGAAGAATCGAGGAAAGGGACAAATGCAGTGCTATAGTTGCAAGGAGTTCGGGCATATTGCCCGCAATTATGGTAAGAAATTCTGTAATTATTGTAAACAGAATGGATACATTATCAAGCAATGTCCTAAACGCTTAGAAAATCGATAAGGCCAAGCTTTTCAGGCTACTATCTCAGACCCTACCACTATCAGTTCTACAGCCATAATTGCTGGCACAAATCAGTCTCTTGCTACTCCAAAAATGGTCCAACAGATGATCATCACAACATTTTCTACTCTTAGACTTCATGGTCAAGGTAAGATTGTTTCTTCTCCTTGGTTTGTTGATTCTTTGGTATAAAATCATATGACTGGATCACCTGATTGGCTACATAATCTTCAGAAGTATACTGGTAAACAAAATATTCAGATTGCTACTGGGAGTAATCTTTCAATTACGGCCATTGGTGATATTGGACCTTCCTTTTGTCAGGTGTTTGTCTCTCCTGGATTGTCTACTAGTTTAATTTTTGTTGGGCAGTTGGTGGATAATAACTGTGATGTAAATTTCTCTCGTTGTGGTTGTCTTGTGCAGGACCAAGGGTTGAGGAAGGTGATCGCGAGGGGGCCTAAAGTGGGCAGATTATTTCCATTGCAATTTACTATTCCTAGAATTTTGTCTTTGACTTCTATTATTATTGAAAATAAGGCTGATCTTTGGTATAAATGATTGGGCCATCGAAATAATGTGATATTGTCTCATTTGATGAAGCTTGGTTTTCTTGGCAACAAAAATCAGTGTTCTTCTAATAGTTTATCTCTTGATTGCTTTGTTTGTAAACTAGGAAGGAGTAAAGTGTTACCTTTTCCTACTTATGGTACTCATGCTAATACATGTTTTGAGATTATACATAGTGATGTTTGGGGTGTTACTCCTATTATTTCACATGTAGTATAAATATTTTGTGACATTCATTGATGATTATAGTCGTTTCACATGGATATATTTTCTGCGTACCAAAGCTAAAGTGTTAATTGTTTTCAAAATTTTTATGGCTTATATTGAGATTAAATTTTCCACCTCCATTGAGGTTTTATGGTCTGATAATGGTGGTGGATATATGTCACATGATTTTCAAGCTTTCTTACAACAGAAAAACATTATATCTCAACGATCATGCCCTTATACCCCTCAACAGAATGGGATGGCCGAACGAAAAAACTGTCACTTGCTGGACATGGTTCTCACTTTACTCTTAGAGGCATAAGTTTTGCCTAAATTTTGGGTGGAAGCTCTATCAACTGCAGTTTATCTTATTAATTGGCTACCTTCTCAACAATTGAATTTTGATTCTCCTTACTTCCGTCTTTTTGGTATGCAGCCTGATTATCGTATGCTACAAACTTTTGGATGTGTTTGCTTTGTTCACTTTCCTTCACATGAACGCCATAAGCTTACAGCTCGATCAGTAAGGTGTGCAGTTATAGGATATAGCACTACTCACAAAGGATTTCTGTGTTATGATGTTGCCACTAATCAACTGCATGTCTCTAGAACTGTGGTTTTCTTTGAACATGAGTACTATTTTCAGCAGTAGGATCTCCCTTCAAATGGTGTTCTTCTTCCTAGCTTTGATGATATATCTCCCTCCATTGAGCGTTTTAAACCTGGTTTTGTCTATCAGCGACAACAACCCCTATCATCGCAAATCCTTCCTGACCTTAATCCAGTGCCCACTTCAATGGCTATTCGATGATCTAATTGTATAAGTTGTCCTCCTTATAGGTATGGTTTTTCTGCTATTTTAACTGATATTACAGTTCCTACCTCTTATTCTCAGGCTGCTAAACATGTATGTTGGGAGAAAGCTATGCAAGAGGAATTTCAAGCTCTTCAAGAGAACCATACTTGGGATATTGTTCCCTGTCCTATTGATGTTAAACCCATTGGTTGTAAATGGGCATATTCCAGTAAGCTGAAATCTGATGGCTCACTTGGCCGATACAAAGCAAGGTTGGTGGCACTCGAAAATCGACAAGAGTATGGAGTTGATTATAAGGAGATATTTGCCCCAGTAGCAAAAATGACGATAGTACGACTTGTTCTAACTATTGCTGCTTCTAAGGGCTGGTCATTACGATAGATGGATGTTAAGAATGCCTTTTTACATGGGGATCTTAAGGAAGCAATTTATATGAGTCCACCACCAGGGTTATTTTCTACACCCTCTTCCAATGTTTATAAACTAAAAAAGTCACTTTATACTTTAAAACAGGCTCCGCAGGCTTGGTTTGATAAGTTTCGATCCACGCTTATAAACTTCTCTTTTGCCCAGAGTCAATATGATTCCTCATTGTTTCTTTGTAAGATTGCTACACGAATTGTTTTGCTCCTAGTATATGTTGATGATATCATTATTACAGGGATTGACTCTGAATTAATTTCTTAGCTTCAACAGCGTCTTCAAAGCTCTTTTCATATGAAGGACTTGGGTCCTTTACGCTATTTTTTAGGCCTTGAAGTAATCTTTACAGCGGTTGGTATTTTCTTAAATCAGCATAAATACATTCAGGAGATAATTACATTGGTTGGTCTTCAAGATGGTCGATCTGTTGATACTCAGAAGTGAATGTTAAATATCATTGTGATGACGGTGATTTTCTGCCTGATCCCTCCTTATATAGACGTTTAGTGGGGAGCTTGAATTATCTAACTATTACTTGTCTTGACATTTCTTTTGCTGTCCAACAAGTTAGTCAATTTATGCAGGCCCCTCGACACTTTCACTTGGCT
Organism: Mallotus nudiflorus; assembly: GCA_947683625.1. Taxonomy (NCBI): domain Eukaryota; kingdom Viridiplantae; phylum Streptophyta; class Magnoliopsida; order Malpighiales; family Euphorbiaceae; genus Mallotus; species Mallotus nudiflorus. The sequence goes on from CANTUR010000304.1 coordinate 1,970,976, forward strand.
GCTGTTCGTCGCATTGTTCGCTATTTGCGAGGCATTTCTACCCGAGGTGTTTTCTTTCCTGTGGATTCTCCTATTCACTTGATTGCATATAGTGACGCTGACTGGGCTGGTTGTTCTGATACTCGACGTTCCATTAATGGTTGGTGCATGTTCATCGGCAACTCTCGTCTCTTGGAAAAGCAAGAAGCAAGATCGGGTGTCGAAATCCTCCACTGAGTTTGAATATCGTGCTATGTCCTCTACATGTTTTGAGATTGTTTGGCTTCAAGGGCTGTTGGGTGAACTTGGGTTTCCTCAAATGGAACCTACTCTGCTTCATGCGGATAATACTAGTGCTATCCAAATTACAGCTAACCCAGTGTTTCACGAGCGCACCAAGCACATAAAAGTGGATTGCCACTATTTGTGAAGCATATGATGCCCATGTCATTTCTCTACCTCACATCACCACTGATCAACAGACTGTTGATGTATTTACTAAGGCTCTCTCATGACAACAACATCATTTTCTGGTTACCAAATTGATGCTTTATGATCATCCAACATCAATTTGAGGGGGGATATCAATGGCACAGGTTGTGGGCTGTCAATTGCTAAGATTATGGCATAAATTATGGTGGAGATTTCAACATCTCATTTATCATAATCTGTATGTTAGTTGTCCCATAATTTGTGTATTAGCCGTATATATTCTTAACTAAAGTAGATTAGCAGTAATTAGTGTAATTGCTGTAAATATTTTCTTGTCTAAAATAGGGTGTACAACAATACTTATTTAAAGGAAAGATCATCAAAGAAAGAGGCATTCAGCCATTTTCTCAAACTTTGTTAAACATGATCGAAAGAAGCATGTTGAGATCATGTTGAACTTGACAAGAACTATATTAAAGATAATCTTGATTCTAGCACAATAGAAATTCCTTATACTAGGAGTTCAAATCAGTTGGCTGACATTATGACTCATGCTGTCAGTAGTGGACCATTCCATGCATCGCTATCCAAGTTGGGCATATGTGATATCTACGCCCCAACTTGAGGAGGAGAGTTAGCAATAAGGGGCTTTGATTTCTTTCCTATTTTAAATATTACCTGTATAGTTTCCCTTAATTTAGGAATATATATACAGCTGTATAAATCTATATGAATATATATAATTTAGGAATATATATACAGCTGTATAATTCTGTATTTTTTCCTATATAGGTTCCTTGTATCTTGTATATATATCATAGAAATATATGAGAATAATTATTCAGCATATTTATAACTATTTCTTATAAATATAATGCCATAACTTCATTTCACCACAGTTATGATAACAAGAAGAACAAGAACACTCAAATTTGAGTCACTTTCAGTTTGTCAGCTTTGTCAAATACCTTGCACATATGGCCTAATTCAGCTACATCAGAAATACACAAAGGAACAAGAATATAATTCAGGACAAGTAAAATGCAGGAAGAGCGAAGAAGAAAGTGCAAGATTTGTTTTTCCATTATTCACTGGATAGCCCACAAGCAGGAGAGATCTGTCATTTGCATGGTTAAGAGAAGACCGTTTGAGATTGCAACTTGCAGGGCCAAATTCAATTGCAGTTTTCATACAAAAGTGATTTATGCCTTTTCTCTCAGAAAGAACATTGATTTTATAGTCAGAATCATCTATAGGTGAATTTTTACTCTAGGCAATTTCCCATTGATAAGCCCGCTTGAAATGCTTGAAAATCTTAATATCTTGTTCAAACCAGTTAATACATGAATATTTACAGCCATAAAGCAAGCAATTTATTACATAATTATCAGTGATGACTTCATAAGGTGCCAGACTTGATGAATGTGATGACTAACCATTGTATTAGACACATCAAGTGTCTCCAAGGAAGAACCTGAAAAACGATAGAGAGCATCATCAAGAAGGTGGGTATCCCTCAAGCAGAGACTTGTTAGTGTTTGTGCTTCTGAAATAAGCTCAAGTAGAGATCTTGCATCCACACCTGAAATTAATTTAATAATAATTTAAAAGACTTTGAAAAATGTTCAGTTGTCATAACTCCAACATGAATTAACAATTGCACAAAGAGGATCTCCTGATACTACATCTGTTGTTATCAGACATCAAATCATTAATCTCTTTCAATAGTTCTATGTGTCTGAGAGTAAAGGTCAAAGAACCATTCTTTCAAGGATAGTAACTGTGAAGGATAAAATAAGAGCAGTCCCATCCCTTGATTTCCCCCCAACTTTCTCCAATTCCATCCAGGGTTTCAATCAACAATGCAAAGATAATTTATAGCTTTATCCTGACAAATCTGTCCAAATAGGAGATGAAAGTTAGAAGATGCTACTCACCTGTGCAGCCACCCATATGAAGTGTCTGAAGTTTAAACGCCAGTGTATGTGAACATCCTTTCTCAAAGCGGGCAGCAGAAGGACCAAAATTTGGACTTGTGGAACAAAGAGCTTGAATCGAACTTTTCCCAAATAAAGTATCACACACTAAAATTGAGTGTAGTTTAACACATCGGCTTATGAGATTTGATATGCCAATATCTGTTACTGAAACACAACCTTTAAGATTTAGATACTGTAAGGAAGCGCACAGCTCTGTGATATACTGGAGGTCCATATCTGCATTTAAAATAGATGAAAAATTACTAAAGTGGCTAGCGAAGGGGGCGAATAACGTGCTATAAGGATTCTTAATGTGATTAGAAGTTATGAATTTGCTCATTTGGCCAAAATTTTCAGCAGATCCCTCTAAACTGGTACAAATTTGGCATGGAAATTTTTTGTAGCCATGAATGTCCAGGTTAGATGGATTTTCATAATGGAGTTCTTAATGAATCAAACATACTGGCCAATCATGACTTGGTTTGCAAAAGTATACCTATGCAACCTCAAAATGTGGGTATCTTTTATCTCATGGCATCTAATTCCAGCAATGAACTATCATACAATGGATCCGGCAACTACAAATAAGCTATGCGAACATTCTACTTGAATTAAACAATTACCTTATTTAAGAAATGTTAAAGAAAAGGGCTTATATATATCTCACCAGAAACATGACTTCGACCCTCCAATATAAGTCTAGTGAATTTTGAAAGGGATGGCCCTGAAAGATAAGATGTCATGCCCAGTATGCCACTGCCAACAATGAAGGACTTGTTTGATACTGGCTGCAGTATAGCAGGGCTAGAAGATACAACTGAAACTTTAGTTGGTATAAGTGGAGTGATATCAACAGTCAAGTCAACCTCACTTATGAGTGGACACTTCAGAATCAATTTATGCAGAGTGCTCATCCTAAAGTTCAAAAGATATGCTGCTTTCAGTTTTCTCAATGATGGAAATGACTTGGAGAAGAACTCAATGGTGGATTCAAGATGTAGCCGTGGACACTTAGAAATATCCACCTTTTCAACTGCTTCGAAAGAAAGAGTTGGTGGCAACCCATGCCAGAAACCACTTCCACTTTGATCTCTGCTCAGATGATCAAGATTAATCAAAGACTTTCTAATGCTTTTCCTCAGCGTAAGGTCCATGCAATATGAAGGAGGGAGCAAAGAGAGGACAAGAACCACCAATGTTACTTGCGGACAACCTGAAAGGTTCACTTTCTGCAAAATGAGCAAATGTTTTACAGCAATTGACAAATGGAAGAGCCATGAAAATAAAGCACCCAATGAGTTGCAAATCATTGGATGAAGAGAGGGCACAAGGAGATAGATCAAGGAAAACCTTAGAATATTCTGTCAGTCGAATTCTGAGATTGTTCAAGTCCCCATCTCTAAAAAAGCCAATGGAATCTGCAGGTGGATTCTCCATCAATCTACATATTGTCTTAATGCTTTCCTCAGCAAGCTCTGAAAAATAGCAACACCTTTGTTTTCCTAAAATATGGGAACAATTAACGAACATCATTATTGCAATCAATAAAAAAGTTAAAAAAAGAAGACGGAAATTTACCACGATTTTTCATACCTGCAGCAAACCATAATGGTAAAAGACCAATCCGGATCTGTTTAAAACCAATAAAAATTATTAGAATGTTAAATCATACACAATTAAGACTTCAGCAAGTATCCATTTTACGAAAAGACAAAAGATGGACTTGTATTATCTTATAATTAGCTACTCAAGAATTTAATGCTGCTTGCTCAGTTCCAATTTATGGTCTATATCTGTGGGTCTATATCTGTGAGAGGCACGAATCTCGAAAGTGGGATGCAAGAAATGGATTTTAAGTTCTATATAATATTAGTAATCATTAGGTTGTTGTTTGAAACACCAATTGAGCTCTCTCTCTGGAGTATTGAAAAGAGAGAGTTAAAGCATTGCCCATTAACTTCTTAAATCATTAGTAATCACTTTTCCCATACCATGCTTCTAATGAAATTTTTTCTTTCCTCTTATTATTTCAAGTCTTTATATGTGCTCACATTTTCTACATTATATCAATAGATAAATTTTTTTAAAAGCCTATTAGCCTACTAGCTGACCATTATGGGCTCCACAAAAATCTTATGTATTTGAAAAGGAATAGGATAGATCAGCGTACTGACAGTAACCACTTAATTGCACAACATTTCATCAGACATTACTTTTTGGCAATTTAATAGACTCCTAGATATCCATTAAGCACTCGAGTTATTCGTTCTACATTTCAAAAGAAAGGGAAGAAGAACACATTATAATGATTCTTAGATTATAGAAAATGATGCAGAGCCCATTATCATTAACATAATCTGGTTGGCACTTAATAGGATTACAACATGCCTATAGAGTGTGTAAGGACAGTAGTAACTTAACCTATTGCTGGAATTGTGTCATTAAATAGTTTAAGATTGATTTTAAACTAACTCCTTCTGAATTAATGTGAACATAAAGAGTCAGTAACTGATTTTTTTTTTCTTTTGAATTAACATAGAAATGCAGCAACCAACTAGACCATCTTAAAATTTTTATAATAAATAAAATAAAATAAACAACACTTTTTCATTAAGTTTATTGGGAATTTTAGTATTTGTTGAATGTGCTGGACAACTAGGACACAGAAAATTAAGAATTTTTTTTTTTTTTCATTAGTAATCTCATTTTTACCACCCAAACCATCAGGCATTGTCTCCAACAACCTCCAATTGTCCTTAATATAAACGTTAAAACATTTATCCATACCTGTTCCAGAATGCTAGTGCAGTCATCTTCATGTTTGCCTGAAGATTCCAGCTGCTTTCTGTTAGCATTGAGCCAAGCTAAAAGTGCATTAGAAAGATGCAGCTCACTGGGCAACAAAAGCGAAGGTCAGAATCCGGAGACATATTAAGTGAACAAAATCAGGCAACACAGAAAATAATCTACTTACCTTTTTACTGTCAAATGCGGATGCCTTATGCAAATAAATAACAAATTATAAGGAACGTGTCCAAAATAGCTACTGGAACTGGCCCACATCTGCAAATAGCAATCCTTTTATCAGCTTACTGGAAACAAATTATTGCAGTAAAATAGTTTCAAGGATAAAGACACCAGCTATACAGCCATAGACTACAGTTAATTCAACTGGAGTAATTTATTTAACTACAGCAGCAAGCTTAGAGGAGTATCCAAAGCAAAGAAAACTAGCAATTCATTCAATTCATTTACCATTTAATTTAGCTATTGGTGACATATATGTAGCCCGTAATTTATTACTCTTAAAGAAAAGTCTTAAATTTATGCATAGTAGAAGCCATGCATTTCTTTCCATTAGTACCCTTGTAAAATGTGTCTTCATGTGTGTGATTTTGTTGACATGTCCATAGGACCTAAGCCCAAAAACAGTGAAAAATGATATGGTGTAAAACATCATCAAAAGTAGAAACAAGCTGAATTTACTATGGGACTGCTCAGAAGTAAAATGAAAGTTAAGCACATACAAAATTTCTTGCTAGATAGCTCGCACACAATTCCGGAACAAAATCATTTGCTGCAATGCATTATAAATGCATGAATTAGTGTCAATGCCTTTACAACTACACCAATGCAAGTAGCTTGAGTCTGCATATCAAATTATTTATAACAGCCTTCAAATACCAGAACTACACTCACCATGCTCGAGACCGAAGTTCCAGATATTAATCAAATCTTCCAATTGTATTTCAAGCAAACAGGATTTCTTTTGAGACACCTCATGAAACCAAGTTTTACACTTCAACAGCAGCGACTCCACTCCGAAATAAAGCGCAGCCTGAACATGATATTCCAGATTTTTACAAAAGCACAGAATAATCCATCCACACAGCAGAATAGGAAATTTACCTCAAACAGAGATAGGAAATTTCTAGCATTGACATCTACTTGGCAGCAATAAACACACTTCAAAATGTGAATGAAAACTTCCATGTTCCACTGGATCGAAACACAATTCAGGTTTGATTCACTGCAAGAATTGATCGAGCAATCAAAACTTTTTTTTTGCAAACATTAAACACACTGCTGTGCTGAGCTTCAATTCAACTGTACCTAAAGCTTCCACTAAGAAGGCCATGGAAATAGGAAGATTGCTCAACAAGCCTGCTAATACAAGAAGACATGAAACGATCAGAAGAAGCCGAAACGATTTGTATCAGAAAGTTGTTAAGTAATGGCTTACCTGTTTCGATGAGCTTGAATTTTGACTGTTTGGCAACAGAGGATATCGGGCAAATTCCAGGTGTGGATATCCCTAGCTGAAATGAGAGTTTCTTTGTGCTCGATTCCATTCAGATTTGTGCATAGCAGAGTAACGAGTTCATCATCGGAGTTTGGTTCCATCAGAACTAAGAATCAGCCGTTGGATTTGGAACGTAACTCGCCAAGGAGAAGGAGGAGCAGGAGGCTCAGGCTCGGTAAGAAATGATGGGAAAAAAAAACCTGTCAAAACGCAGCGTTTTTTCTTTTCTCTCTGTTGGTGGAAAAGTCCAAATGATTTTATTTCAAAATTTAGTAAAAATGTCATGATTTATTATATTTAGCGATTTTAACATAAATTATTATTATGTTAAATTAAATCATCATATCTGTCCATGAAAAATCTTACGGTTATATGATTTAAAGCGTAATATATTATAATATAATGCACGAATTTATCTGCCTACAGAGTCATTTCAAAAGAAAAAAAAAATGAAATTTTAATTAACCGGCAAATCAAATGACAAAATTCATTTCATAAACAGAGTTTTCTGTATTAGAACAGAGTCAGTGTTCATGTGCTTTCTTGAAGCTGAAACAGTAAATAATCTATGCATCAACAGTGCAGACAGAAACCAGAACATGAACGACTTCTAACTCTGAAGAATAATCACAATATGCAGGCCGCAAGATGCAGATTCATTCATCAAATCTCTAAGCTTTGCAGCAGATTTCTTGTTATAGCTTGAAGGTGCTCCTTGTTGTAGCGGATAGAACTTACTGGAGTTGGTGGAATAGAGTAACAGTCCTGGAAGAAGGGATGCTGAAGCGCCTCTGCAGCTGTAGGCCTCTTGCGTGGATCCCAAGAGCAGAGCGACTTGATGAGGCTGACTGCGTCCTTACTTGCTGATGGAATAAGCAAAGACAGGTTCGTACCACTATTCTCTGGAAATTGGTAGCCCATATTTCTTGCTAGACACAATCCATCTGACCAAGACTCCATTGTTGGAGTGCCTATTGTTTTGCATATTTTCGCCATTTGGTCGAATGCGTTTTTACCAGGAAACAGAGGTGAAAACGTGAATAGCTCTGCCATTATTGCACCCATCGACCACATGTCGACCTTGCTACTATATCCTTGTGAACCAAGCAGAACTTCGGGAGCCCGATACCAACGCGTCGTCACATACTCTGTGTAAGGTGGCTGTGAATCAATCTCTCTGGCAAGACCCAAATCAGCAATCTTGACTGTGGTTCCTTTAACCAACAGGTTATCAGGTTTCAAGTCGCGATGAAAATATCCTGCCTTGTGCATGTAAGCGAGACCATGAAAAATCTGAAACAACCACTCCCTGACTTCATATTCTGTGAACTTAACATGTCGGCGATCCCTCATAACTTGATAAAGATCAGAATCCATACACTCAAAAACCATAAACAAGGCATTATGTTCTAATATGAGTTCCTTGAGTTGAATAATATGGGGATTCTTGTGCATTCTTCGCAGTGACTTAACCTCACGAAGATTGAGACAGTCTTGCAACGTATAATATCTTCTCTTGAGCTTCTTAATGGCAACAACTTCACCAGATGTTTTATCAATAGCTTTCGAAACACACCCATAAGAGCCCTGACCAAGTTCTTGGATTAACTTGAACTTCTCCATTAGATAGTCGATGGACAAACAGAAAGAGAGGAAAAGGAAATTTGCAGTAGTAAAAACTATCTAATCTCCCGAATAATTGAGAGAACAGGATCGTTGAATTACGAAAGGGATGAAAATCATCGCATCAAAGACCCAAGAACGAAGGAAAAAAGATGAACGAAAAGAACTGAAAGAGAGAAAAAAAAAACAAAGAAAGAAAGGATGGGGACTAACCTGAAAGCTGCAGAGTGTAGAGTGAAGATGACCGGTCCTTTATATAGGCATCGCATTTCTTTTCTGTTATTATCGTTATACGTAAATTTACAAGATACTCCTTATTCACTTAGGAATTATATTAGCATATGCCTCTACAATATATAATTAATGTTTAGTTATCAACTAAACTAATTAGGTTCGCAAAAGTGTTAAAAAAAATTAGGGTTGGCAACCTAATTAGGAAATAATTAATTAATTTCGCCTATTTTTAAAAATTAACTAAAATTTAGTGAATTTCATTGTGTTATTTAAACTGTTTGATTTTAATATTTTATACATATTCAGTAATCTATATATACAATTGCGAAATCCATAAATCTTTAAATTTAATGAATTTTGCTCAAAAAAATAAATTTATTAGTTTCCTAAAAAAGAAAATAATTACAGAATTATTTTTAATTTCATATAAAAACAAAATTGTTATATAATATTTTTTTTTACTAATATTAATTATTTGATATTTTTACAAATTCAGGGTCCTATTTTATTTATTCAAGGGAAAATGGTCTCATTTATCCCTAGCTATAGGTTAATTTTTTAAATAATTTTATCTTTTAATTTGTGTCAATTTAAACAGTTAACTTTTTGACTTTTTTCAATTTTATCCAAGTTTTAATTTATATGTATAATTGATGACGTGACTTGCTGACATATAAAAGATAGTGCTGACGAGGCAAATAGGGGTGAGCAAAAATAACTAAAAATCAAATCGGTTCGACTCGGTTTAAGTTGTAAAAAATTTTTAATTATATTTTTACTTTAAAAATAAAATATTTTCAGTTTGGTTTGGTTTTTATTGTAAAAAAATTAATTAAACTGAACCAAATGAAATTTCTAAAATATCTTAAATTTATGGAGTTTATGGTTCGATTTGATCGGCTTATCACTAATATTTCAAAGTAAATGAACAATATCAGTTTTTAGATATTTAAGACTCTTAATAAAATTATTTAAAATTAAAAAATTCAAATCAAAATTATTTAAATTCATTTTAAAAAATCAGTTTGATTGATTTTCTAAAAAAATAAATATAAAAAACTAACAATAATAGATCTCATAATTAGTATTAAAATAATGAAAATTACATAAATCCAATATGTTTAAAATTGTAGAATTAAAGAAGTTAAGCGAATAAACCAATTGAATTGAATTTGGTTTTGATCATTGTTCAATTTAGTCTTGTTATTTTTAAATATTTTTTGCTTAGTTTGGTTTTATATATTTTTTCAACCATACAGAATCAAACTTTTTTTTTATTTTAATCTTGATTAAAATGACACCATTGTCCCTGTCAACACTATTTTTTAACATGTCAGCAATTATACATATTAAAAATTGGATAAAATTGAATGAAGTTAAAAAGTTAACTATCTAAATTGATACAATTTAAAAGATAAAATTATTTAGAAAATTGGTTTATAGTTGAAAAAAATGGGAGAATTTTCCCTTTGTTCAATTATTATTATTATTATTATAATGAAATAAACAATTTTCAGTAATTTTTTAAGTTTTCATTTTATATTTAATTAAATTGTAGTTTATTAATTAATTATTTATTTCAATAACTTCTTTCTACTTTGTCGTGCGCTTATTTATAAACATGTTGAAGAAGGATAAGTTGGCGAGGGATTGGAGCTATTAGCTTGCTTCTCTTTCTTTCTACAAGAATCATGGAACAACAACACCAAACTCCTACCTCTAGTATGATCTCCATCTTCCTTTATTTGCTAACTTAACAAAAATGCGTTAGCTTCTCTTTTTTAATATTCGAGTACAATATCAATCAAATTTTTTCTGATCAATTGTCAAAAATTTAAAATTCTCGCCACTTTCTTGATCACCACATGAATTTAGATATTGAAGATAATGTATGTCACTTGTAGTGATATTTATAGTGTATAGCTATATATTAGAAGACAAAAAATTTTAGTGGTTTTTCATTTTTATCCCTGCACTATTTTGTGGCCTGTTAAATAGGGGGTGAAGAAAATAATTGCAGTTTATTAACACATTGTAGATGTCACTATTATGTTATACATATACTCATAGGCACACATATATGTTGAGATTTGCAAACATTGTATAAGGGGATAAAAGCTCAAATATAAATTTCAGATAAATTTACATTTAATCTCAAGTTAATTTTATAAATTAATTATGTTAAAATTTGATTATACACCTTAAAATATTTAAATTTACACAATAATTGATGAATAAATTTTTTATTCAATCATTAAAGTCAAATTTTAGGTCAATTATCAATTGCTATTTATATTAAAATTGATTATTTTTTTAAAATATATATCATTTGATTGAAAAGTTTTTAAAATTCAAGAAACTTTTTTAAAAATTTCTAATAATTTCTAATTAGGTTATATATATATATATATATATATATATATATATATATATATATATATATATATATATATATATATATCAATTTTATTTATTAGTTAATTGTTATAATTAAATTTTTTAACCTATAGGACTTAATAGTACTTTAAAAAAGTTATAAAATTTAATTATATTCAAAAAAATCAATCTGGTCTAATTTTTCATATTTTTTCAATTGTATTATGCTATCATTTGATGATGGAACAATGAGAATGAGACTTAGCTTGGTAAAGGCTGCACATGATGCCCATGTTTATGGAAAGCCTTCTGTTAGGCCTAAACAACAAGGAATGCTTTTTTATTTTTTCATTTTTTTGCTGTCTAGAATGTTCAAGTATTAAGAAAAACCGGTATGTCCTGTTTGCTTCTAATTCCATTTAGTCATACTGTAGGCAGTGGATTCAGTGTGCGTCTAAGTGTTTGATGATTATAATACTGTGTGGGCTCGAGATTCATTAGAAAATACGAAATATGTCACAAAACTTAATCGGAGATGAAATTGTCACCCAGATAAAAGTTGAGACATACTCTACAACAAATGAATTCCATGAAGGTTCCCACAAGTCTTTATCAGAGATCAGGTTCGAAAATTATGTATAGGCTTTTGGAATGCTCACCCAATTTTGCGGTTGACCTCCATTTGTGTTTTATTACCTTTAATTATTTCCTTATTTACATTCAAAATTACACTTCCCTCCATCCACTTTTCAAATTTTATAGTTAGATTCAAGTTTTCACATTAGTCTCATTTTATTCTTATAGTCCGACATACATTACAAATAAACAAATAAATAAAACTCATACAAAGAATGGCGGAGGAGAAAAGATTACAACCCTTTTAATCATGCAAAAATAATAATAAATAAATAAAAATTAATTGGCAAGAGAAAAATCTAAATATTAATAGGAGTAAACATTTGATGACTAAAATTGTTCAGACGATTCCCACAATAGTCAAAATATTATTTTTCACAAATATATAAAATTCTACAAAAGAAAACCACAAAGTTAATTCATAAACCAAATAAATATAATAAAGACAATAAATATAAAATATTTAATTAAACAAAATAATATAATGATTGCACAAATAATATTGAAATATAGTAATATAGAAAACACATAAAAGCACAAATTATATAAGGACAAATATATAAAATTTCGAAAAGTTCAGTTAACTGATTTTATTAGTACAAAATCCTAAAAATGCTAATTGAACCGAACAAAAAAAAACATGAAAATAATCATGCAAAAAATATAAAAAATTAAATCCAAAAGTTATGTAAATTTATAAAAATATGAAAAATCAAGCCAACCCAAATCAGACCAAACCGCACAGTATTAGTTCGATTTTCAGTTTGATCTCCTCAAGAGTGTTAGTATTTGGTTTGGACTCAATGAACAGTGAATTTGACATGTGTCAAGCAAAGGGCAAAATTATACAAAATTTTCAACAGTAACTATAAAAAATAACTTTAATCATGTAAAATTTTAATCATTAGACCAAGTAAATGAAAACTAAATATACAAGTATATTCCTCTTGTACTTCTGTTCAAAATGGTTAAAATAGAAAATAATTTGGAGCTACGAAATGACTTTTGATGAGTAGTAAAATAGTAAAAAACTATGCAAAAGTATGAAATGAGCAAAATGGAGACAAGGTCAAATAGGAGTGGCGATCCCCTCTGTCATAAGGTGATCGCCTTATCATAAAGACGTGGCACCTCTTTGTAGAGAGGTGATCGCCTAACCAGCAGATGCAGACGACTACTACAGGTGGTAAACTTAGTTTTCAAATAAGCAATAAGTAATGTAAATGAACAAGACTTACTTAAAACAAAAACAAGAAACTTTTTTTAAAATGGTTGGCCCTCAGAGATAAGTATGGATTTTGATATTCACTTGAATGCTAAGTTCTTCCCTTCTCCTTCTCAAGTGATAAACCTCTCAGTTTCTCCCCTTTCTTCCTTTCCTCTTGGCTCTACTTCTTCCAGGACTCCCTCTTTTTTTTTTCTTTTCTGTCTTTTTTTTTCATTTTTTTCTCTTATTGCATTTTTTTCTCTACAACTCGCCTCCTCTTTTCTTTTTTCTTTCTATCCCTATGCTGCTTTTCCAATCCCCTTTTCAAAAGATTCACATGCACTTATAATCACAACGTGATCCCTTTCCAAGTTGTCTCCTAGCATGTGCAGTGTCTCCACTATGACTTTTTTTTCTTTTTTTAATAATAAATGTGTAGATGGCAGAGTTTAGCACGTGTTCAAGATTTTAGCAACCATGACACTGTTTAGGCTCAGGGCTTTAGAGAACACACTAACCACTGTCACAAATACATGGCGTGGAGATGAGGAGTCGCCACCCAGGGTAATAACTGGGACAAATTGAAAAGGTAGTACTCGATTCTCTAAAAGAAAGCTAGCACCACAACCAGGAGATTCTAAATATGGAATACTAACTTCTCTTAGTCTCGTGTTCTTTTAGAATAATTTTATAAATGATTATTTCATCCTTTAATTATATGCAATTTTATTAAACCCTAATTAACATCCATCTAACCCAAAAGACAACAAGTCAATAAAATTACAAGTAAAAATGCATAAAAAGGCAATGTCCCCATGTCTAAACTATGTTAATTTTATTTTATAAGTTATCTAGATTTACATTTTATTTACAAGTGAGAAATGGACTAAAGGTGGGTCTACATTTTTATTAATTAGTGAGATTAAATCTATTTATTTTAGTCTATCTAAGGAATGGGCTTAAGTCTATTCAATTTTAAAGGAAAATCAAATTAATGAGCCTAAGTCTAACTTGGTATTATTTTAAGTGAAATGTGGGCCTAGGTCTATTTATTTTTTAAAAATGAAATTAAGTGGGCTGAGCTAAGTCTAGACAAGTTTTAAGTAATTAAGTGGGCCTAAAATCTAATTAACCTAATGGACCTAAATTAATTTTAATTATTTAAAAACCTAAATCATTTTTTAAGCCTATTTATTAAGTGGGTTAGATCTAAATGTGAGCTTGAGGCCCAAAAACATAAAAAATGAGCCCAAAATAAATAAAACACAAAAAATGGATCAAATAAACATTATAGTGATTTTCTAAAAAAAACCCTAAATTAATTACATGCAAACCCTAATTTAAGCTACTGCCACCATTGATTTTAATTGATTTTTTCACCCAACTAAACCTAATTACTAATCAATTTTAAAATACAAAAAATTAAAATTTTTACTATTCCCACTACTGGGGCTATTACAAACTACATACAAAAATTAAATTAAATGATTATACACCTAAAAATTAAAATAACTACACAGAATACCAAAAATGGAAAAATAAAAAAATCCTAAGAACTATTGAAAAAATAATATAGGTTCATCCATGACATTCCATGGATCTTTTGTTAAATTCTTGGATTTTAGACTGTTTCTTTCTCAATCCACAATCGAGCATCAAATAAAAACACATAAAAAATTAGATTAGTAATGAAATAAGAAAACAATAACGAAATAAAAAAATAAATAAGGTTTACAAGAAGAGAAGAGAAGAAAGAAAAAAATGTTGTGCATATGCTTTGGCCCCTCAGACTAGGATTTTTACCGTTGAAACTGTTACCGATTCTGGACTTAGGCTTAAAAAATAGTGCTGGACCGTTCTAGTTGAAAGAATTGTATAGAAAAGAGCTTTAACAAAATTGAAGTTTTTCTGGTGCCCCAACGTTCTCAGTGATGTCGTAGTTTTTTTAGAGTTTCTGCGTCAAAGAAGAAAAAAACCCCATACGCATGCATGCAGAATCTGCTTTTAAATGCAGAGTCTGCGCATACTGAACTTCCTCCAAAGGAGGAACGAACTGATGATCAGATAGCATTTGGTTATTTTATTTTATTTTAAAAATCTTCTGCATTTAAAAAAAACCTTATCAGATAAAATTTGAATTTTCAACCAATCAAAACACTAAAAAAATTGATAAAAAATAAGAAAAAAATATGCGAAAAATAAAAAAAAGGACTTATTGTGCGTCGGCATTGTGCAATGTCGGTTTGCTTTACACAGTGCCGGTCGGCATTGTGTAATGCCGGTCGACATTACACCAATGCCGATCCTAGAAATTTTTATTATTATTATTTTTTTAACTTTTAATTACTAAAACACCCTTGAAAAAATGACTTATTTACAATCAAACCCTAAAAAACATTGTAATTTAGTCCTTAAAGTCCAGAAAATCGACAACTAAGTTCAATTTTTGAATGAATTTCATCATAGGGGCTTACGTCGTAATTGTGCACAATTGCATCCCAAAATTGGGTGCTTACAAAATGTATATATTATTTTTGGGCTTGGGCTTTCTAATGGACTTTTGGTCTTCAGTTTTTAGGTCCACTCTTAAGAAGGTTTGGGTTTTTTCCTTGCATTCAAGCTTTACATTTCTCATCATAAGGTTCTATAACGAGTCGATTAAGACGAACAACCATAGTTTGCCCCTTTATTCTTGGCCGATCAAACCAGGTGTCAACAGTTTGCCCCTTAATTTTTTGAAAAACCAAACACATACAGTGATAATTTTTTGAAAAAAATCATATGCACAACATAAGAAAATAATAAACAACATACCTGACTCCCGAGTTTCAATCGAGAGATGAATTCTTCAATCTTGAAACATGATAGTGATCCTCGGGTTTTCCTGGCCCGATCGACCACTTATTAATATTAGGTAAATTATTTAAAAATTATGATCCTTGGGTTTTGCCTGACTTAATTAGCACTCAACTGAAATACAACTCTTGGGTTTTCCTTACCCGATACATACTCAATTGAAACACAAACCTCGGGTTTTCCTAGTCTGATACATTACTCAACTGAAATACAATTTGTTAGGTTTTCTTTGGCCTGTTACATCACTTAATTAAAACACAGACTCTCGGGTTTTCCTGGCCCAATCACCATTCAATTGCAACGTGATTCTCAGGTTTTTTTTGCCTGATACATCACTCAACTGAAATATAATTCTCGGATTTTCCTAGCCCAATACATGCTTAACTGAAACACAGACCTCGAGTTTTCTTGGCCCGATACTCAATTGAAACCTAGACCTCAAGTTTTTTGGGCCTGATACATACTTAACTAAAAGACAACTCTCGGGTTGGTTTGATATATCACTCAATTGAAATACAATTCTTCTGGTCTTCCCTAGCCCATTACACCATTTAACCAAAACACAGACTCTTAGGTTTTCTTGGCCCAATCGCCATTCAACTACAACGTGATTCTCAGGTTTTTCTTGCCCAATACATCACTTAACTAAAATAAAATTCTTAAGTTTTCCTGTCTCGATACATACTCAATTGAAATATAAACCTCAAGTTTTCCTGGCCCAATACATACTGAACTAAAGGATAACTCTTAGGTTTTCTTGATTTGATAAATCACTCAACTGAAATATAATTCTTCGGGTTTTCCTAACCCAATACATCACTTAACTGAAATATAATTCTCGAGTTTTCTTAGCCCGATACATACTCAACTAAAACACAGATCTAGAGTTTTCCTGGCCCGACGGATCACTTATAAAAAATATGGACTTCGGGGATACAACCCGAACAGTCCTTCTTTGATCATGAGCTTCAGGAATACAACCTGAACAACCCTTTCTTGAATATGAGCTTCGGGGATACAACCTGAACAACCCTTCTTGATCATGGACTTCGGGGATACAACCCGAATAGTCCTTTCTTGATCATGAGCTTTGGGGATACAACCTGAATAACCCTTTTTGATCATGGACTTTAGGGATACAACCTAAATAGGCCTTTTTTGATCATGAGCTTTGGGGATATAACCCGAATAATACTTTTTGATCATGAGCTTAGGGATATAATCCAAACAACCCTTTATTGATTATAAGCTTCAGGGATACAACTTGAACAACCTTTCTTGATTATGGACTTTGGGGATACAACCCAAACATACCTTTATTGATCATGAGCTTCGGGGATATAACTCGAACAACCCTTCTTGATCATGGACTTCGGGGATATAACCCGAACAGTCTTTTCTTCATCATGAGCTTTGGGGATACAACCCTAATAGCCCTTTCTTTTGAAACTTATTCCTTGGGTTTCCTAGCCCATTATAACACTTAATTTTCTAAAAATGACTAGAAGACTTTAATTCTATGATTTTAATTCTCAAGTTCAAGGAGAGTATATGTATTGATTGATTGAGGCTTGGTAGGACCATCTGATGCATGTGACATAATAGTGGAAGGTAACATAATTTCTTACTTCGTTTAGGCTAACTTAGACTCCTTTTGTACCCTAAATCTATACAGTTCTTCAAAGTTTTAAATTCCCAAGTCTCTTAGCTTTTTAGATAACATTGGGACACATCCCTCCATTGCTAACATCAATTAATTTGACTTAGAAGGTCTGTGTCTCATCTGAGCTAGCTTCCCCCTCTAATAAGTCAAATAGTTGGTGAAAGACTTATTGAGTTTTTGTTTAATGTTCTGCAGATCTCTTAAAGATACCTCCAATTGCACGTTCAGACTATACTACTTCACAAACATAATATATAACTCTTTCTAATCAGACTAGACATATGGTTCCAAGGCATAATACCATTGAATTAGTGTACCATCTAATGACATAGGGAATTGTTTGACTATTTGGGCCTCAATCAATTTCGTGGCTTTCATGTAAGTCATATATTGTTTAAAATGCAAATGTAGGTCTTCAGTTCCATGAAACTTTTTAATATCAGGAAATCTTAATTTTTAAGGCAAAGGGTCACTTCCTTTATCCATATTCAAATCAGTGTAGTCTATCGCAGCATCCATGCCCTTTTCCTTCATCATCATCTCTATTCAAGTTATGGCCTTGGTTACACTTTTAGCCCAATCAGACTGCTCCACATTCTCAACTTGGTTCACATTCGCCTAGTTAGGTGGACAACTAGTACTATTACATCGTCCCTTCTTTTTCTCTTACTGAGATTTTAACAACAAGATCAATCAGGTTGGTAGGCTACGCAGGTTGATTTTCCTTGATCAATTTGGTTATTTCCCCATCATCTCTCTCATCATAGACCGGGTTTCAGAAAATACTTCTTTTTTAACTGGGCTTTAAAAGCCTCAGGATCAAAACCTCTTACTATCTCTTCCTCTGAATTTCTAACTAAGCATCCTAAACTAGATCAAACCCACCCAGATAAACTCAGAGGATCTATATTACTGCAAGACCAAATGTCAAAATTATACATGACGTGCAGGTTCATTTTATTATTTAAAGGAAGTAGGAAAAATAAATAAGTATACTTGACATATACATAACACGAAGATAAAAAAACATAAAAATGATTCAACATTGATGACCTCCGCCCTTATTTCTCCCATACATGTATTCAATGGTGAGTTTCTCATCCTAGAATTTTTGGTCGGGGTTTTAATTATCAATAGGGGATAACAAAACTGATGTATGCAAGATAACTCTGAGAATGGAGAAAAATAAGTAACGAATCCTCTAAATAAATCCAAAGTCCATTATTGATATGCCAAGTCCAACATTAAGAGTTTACTTTGTCAAAATCCCCTAGGAATGGGCTAAAAATAGGCATAAAAGGCCCATCTTGGCAAGGTATGTTCATAATGGGATTGAATAGGCATGAGAAGCCCATTAGGATACGGTCCATTTGCAATGGGCTTGAGTTTTATTTTAAGGATCCATTAAAGGGCACAAAAACACATGCAATTTGGAAAATTCTTAAGGGAAATTACTAGGTCACTACATGAGCTTGAGTCTTGGGTTGTAAGCTTTGACTCTAACAATGATAGACATCCATATACATCTCCCCACTCATGGTCCATATGATATGGATAAGTATGTGTTGTGAGTGACAATAATCAAATATTCCACCACCAGGTTTGAGTGAAACGTAGGTAGTAAAATACTAATATCGTCAGGTCAATTTGGGATTGAGTGCTCATTGTGTGAAAATGTGTAGTGAATGCAAAAAATGCAAAAAAAAAAAAAAAAAAAAGAAAATAATTAAAAATGATAAAACACAAAACATTAGAATTAATTTCTTTATCCCCAGTGGAGTCATAATTATAGGTGGTAGGGCTCAGCACACGCCCATGTATTTGGCGATCACGACACTATGTGGGCTCGAGGTGATAATTATTATAAAATTTCTTGATGTTTAGGTGAGGATACCATTAGTTATGTTTTATAGTGCCCATTTTAAGCTGAAAACATCCTTGACTGGTCATTTGAATATTGCAGAGCTATTGGACTTGTTTTTGGTATCAAGTTTTTAATCATTTGTCACTGCAAAAATGGTTTGAAGTTGCATATGCATGTTGCATGCCCTAAATAAAATTTGGATCCTAGATTCAATTGCTTTATACTAGGATGCTTTGTCAATATTTTGCTTGATCGTCTTTTATTTTGTCAATTATAATTTGTATACAGCATTTATGTGCCTTCTTGTACTTTGCAATGCTTTTACCAAGAAATGTCTTTTGTTTGTCAGTAATGATTTATGTCATTAGTAGCGAAATGAATAGTATGTCAATAAAGAAAGAAATTCCTTTTCTGCCATTAATTCTCAATACATTAGTCCCCAATATATGGGGTCAAATATGTGATTTTAACTCAAAAAAGTTTATCTTTTAATGTCATTGGCAACACTATTCATGTCATTAGTATCGACATGTATTATTGTTCTTATATAAAACAATTATAAAATTATGGAATGTTTCATAAACTACCCCTTTTCAAAATAATTATTGTAATGTAACTTAAATTTCCTTCTTCTTTTTTTTGTTTTGTCTCAATTTTTAAAAAATTGGTATGTGTTGTTTGCTTGTAATTCCATTCAGTCATACTATTTGAGGATGTGAGGTGAGGATACCATTAGTTGTGTTTTTTAGTGACTATTTCCTTGATTGGTTGTTTGAATATTGCAAAACTATTGGACTTGTTTTTGGTCTTAAGTTTTTAATCATTTGTCATTGCAAAATGGTATGAAGTTGCATATGCATGTTGTATGCCCTAAATAAAATTTGGATCCTAGATTCATTTGATTTAGACTAGGATGCTTTGTCAATATTTTACTTGATCGTCGTTTATTTTGTCAATTATAATTTGTATGTAGCATTTATGTGCCTTCTTGTACTTTCTAATGCTTTTACCAAGAAATGTCTTTTGTATAAAACACCTATAAAATTGTGGACTGTTTCATAAATTGCCCCCTTTTCAAAATAATTGTCGTAATTTAACTTAAATTTCCTTCATTTTTTTTCGATTTGTCTCGTCTTTATTTAATTGATTATTCATGAATTTCAATAGGCATGGTAGCATACATATTATTAATCTACGAAGACTTTTTATTTTTATTTTTTTGGTATATTTTTAACTTTAAAAATGTGTTACATTTTCATTCTTTCTTTTAGATCATAAATTTTTGTCAAACTTGTGAAAGCCCTTTGCTACAACAATTATCCAGGTATGCAATCTGAGTAAGATGAAACACTGGCATCTTTTGAACTCCAACTAAATCAAAATAAAAAAATATCAGTAACGGGAGGAGAGGATGTAGCATTGGTTTGCATAGATGAATGCCACGATGATAAAAGGCAGAAAGAAAATGAAAATTATTGCAATGCATATTACTTTTCAACTCATTTAGATCAAATCTTTTTTTTTTTTGTCTCAGCTTGGGCTGTTCGCCAATTAAAGCGATATGTGAGTTGGGTTCATGACATAGTGGAAGCCTAATAAAAAAAGGATAATTGTTGAACGCCATTAATTCGTGCACGAATAACCATCAAACAACCTTCTTTTAATCTGTTGATTCAAATGAATACCAGAATAAAAGATATCAATATTCGTTGATTCATAAAACAATAGAAATTCCATTAAAAGTTCATCAAAAGCTGCCTCAGGCATCCAAAACAACAAATAAATACTATTTTGGAAAAATACTAGAAGAAAAAGGGCAAAGAAACCCAACAAAACGCGCTAAACAAACATAAATATTCAAAGTCAATTTTGAGGCCCTAAACAATGGATTTTGGGCTTAAAACCTAGGCTGTTATAGGTAAACCATTCAAAAGGTATAGGTTTTTGAATTAGCTTCATTTTGACATATTATGAATTTCATAATTCAAACGGGCTTGAAAGTTAAAACCTTTAGTATCTGCATTGCGCATTTTGGCCAATTTTCCAAAATCCAAACGCTTCATGTAACCCAGGGTTGTCTGGTCCGCATTAATTTAGAATGTCGTGAGACAGTTTGATCCATATCTGGTGTGGGCGTTAAAGCATTGAGAGGACCTTTTCCTAGTACAAGAGGATTGAAAAGGACGCACCACTAGTGTAATCTCTTTCGATGCTTCACAAGCAGTAGCTAGTTTAAGACTCCATTTGCTAAGTGAGATAGAATGTAAACATACGTAGCGAGAGATCTGTGCTCTGAAGGAGCAGTGGGAATTGTATGATGTCAAGAAATTAAATTATCTGACGCGGATGAGCACGGATGAGTATTTGGCAAGAAAACTCAAGAAAACTGTAATTGACAAAAATGAAACTTTTGACATTTCCTTGTTATTGTAATTTACATAGATTATAGTTAGTATTCAAGAGCTTTCTTAAAGCTTCGGTAGGAAACTATGTATGGAGGTTGTTATGTTCTCTTTGGTATATTTTAGGTGACGGTAATCATCAGATCCTATCCATGGTAGATCTCACAGTAAATTTAGTTATCTGATCCAAAGCATATAATATAATACATGAATTTAACAGTTTATACGGTGACTCTAAAAGAAAAAAAAACAAAGAAAAAGAAAAAGAAATTATTTGGAGCTAGGCTAAAACCAATATTGATACCTAAGAATACAAACAGTGATGAAGATTAACATAAATAAAACCCAACAACACCAAATTAATAGTAACTAATATCCATAACCTGAAAAAACAAGTGAAGCTTGTCAAGCTTAGAGAAGTTGATATCATAGCAAAAAAACAGCAGCAGCGGCATGCTTTTTGTGTTATTAGTTGCATCATTGTAAGGTGTCTGCAATTCTTTAAAGAAATTTCTATCCTACTACCGCATTAATTTGGAGTTTGCTGGTTCTCCAATTAAACAAAAAAAAAAAACAAATGAAATTTTAGTTAACTGGCTAATCAAATGACAAAATTCGTTTCATGAACATTCTCAAATGACAAAATTCATTTCATAAACAGAGTTTCTATATTAGAACATAGTCAGTGTTCATGAGCTTTCTTGAAGCTAAAACAGCAAATAACCTATGCAGGGTGCTCATCCTAAAGTTCAAAAGATATGCTGCTCTCAGTTTTCTCATTGATGGAAATGACTTGGAGAAGAACTCAATGGTGGATTCAAGATGTAGCCGTGGACACTTAGAAATATCCACCTTTTCAACTGCTTCAAAAGAAAGAGTTGGTGGCAACCCATGCCGGAAACCACTTCCACGTTGATCTCTGCTCAGATGATCAAGATTAATCAAAGACTTTATAATGCTTTTCCTCAGGGTAAGGTCCATGGAATATGAAGGAGGGAGCAAAGAGAGGACAAGAAGCACCGATGTTACATGCGGACATCCTGAAAGGTTCACTTTCTGCAAAATAAGCAAATGTTTTATAGCCATTGACATATAGAAGAACCATGCAAATAAAGCACCCAATGAGTTGCAAATCATTGGATGAAGAGAGGGCACAAGGAGATAGATCAAGGAAAACCTTAGAATATTCTGTCAGTCGAATTCTGAGATTGTTCAAGTCCCCATATCTAAAAAAGCCAATTGAATCTGCAGGTGGATTCTCCATCAATCTACATATTGTCTTAATGCTTTCCTCAGCAAGCTCTGAAAAATAGCAACACCTTTGTTTTCCTAAAATATGGGAACAATTAACGAACATCATTATTGCAATCAATGAAAAACTTAAAAAAAGAAGACAGAAATTTACCACGATTTTTCAAACCTGCGGCAAACCATAATGGTAAAAGACCAATCCGGATCTGTTTAAATCCAATAAAAATTATTAGAATGTTAAATCATACACAATTAAGACTTCAGCAAGTATCCTTTTTACGAAAAGACAAAAGATGGACTTGCATTATCTTATAATTAGCTACTCAAGAATTTTATGCTGCTTGCTCAGTTCCAATTTACGGTCTATATCTGTGAGAGTCGCGAATCTTGAAAGTGGGACGCAAGAAATGGATTTTAAGTTTTATATATTAGTAATCTTGACATTTTGTCTTGCCTCTTATATTTTCAAGTCTTTGTATGTGCTCACATTTTCCACATTATATCAATAGATAAATTTTTTTAAAAGCCTATTAGCCTACTAGCTGACCATTATGGGCTCCATAAAAATCTTATGTATTTGAAAAGGAATAGGATAGATCATCATCAGACATTACTTTTGGCAACATTTCATCAGATATCCATTAAGCACTCGAGTTACTCTTTCTACATTTCAAAAGAAAGGGAAGAAGAACACATTATAATGATTCTTCGATTATAGAAAATGATGCAGAGCCCATTATCATTAACATAATCTGGCTGGCACTTAATAGGATTACAACATGCCTATAGAGAGTGTAAGGACAGTAGTACCTTAACCTATTGCTGGAATTGTGTCATGAAATAGTTTATCTGCCTACAGATTCATTTCAAAAGAAAAAAAATAAATAAATGAAATTTTAATTAACCGGTAAATCAAATGACAAAATTCATTTTATAAACAATTCTCAAATGAAAAAATTCATTTCATAAACAGAGTTTTCTGTATTAGAACAGAGTCAGTGTTCATTAGCTTTCTTGAAGCTGAAACAGCAAATAATCTATGCATCAACAGTGCAGACAGAAACCAGAAGATGAACGACTTCTAACTCTGAAGCATATTCACAATATGCAGGCCGCAAGATGCAGATTCATTCATCAAATCTCTAAGCTTTGAAGCAGATTTCTTGTTATAGCTTGAAGGTGCTCTTTGTTGTAGCGGATAGAACTTACTGGAGTTGGTGGAATAGAGTAACAGTCCTGGAAGAAGGGATGCTGAAGCGCCTCTGCAGCTGTACGCCTCTTGCGTGGATCCCAAGAGCAGAGCGACTTGATGAGGCTGATTGCGTCCTTACTTGCTGATGGAATAAGCAAAGACAGGTTCGTACCACTATTCTCTGGAAATTGGTAGCCCATATTTCTTGCTAGACACAATCCATCTGACCATGACTCCATTGTTGGAGTGCCTATTGTTTTGCATATTTTCGCCATTTGGTCGAATGCGTTTTTACCAGGAAACAGAGGTGAAAACGTGAATAGCTCTGCCATTATTGCACCCATCGACCACTTGTCAACCTTGCTACTGTATCCTTGTGAACCAAGCAGAACTTCGGGAGCCCGATAAATCAATCTCTCTGGCAAGACCCAAATCAGCAATCTTGACTGTGGTTCCTTTAACCAACAGGTTATCAGGTTTCAAGTCGCGATGAAAATATCCTGCCTTGTACATGTATGCGAGACCATGAAAAATCTGAAACAACCACTCCCTGATTTCATATGCTGTGAACTTAACATGTCTGTGATCCCTCATAACTTGATAAAGATCAGAATCCATACACTCAAAAACCATAAACAAGACATTATGTTCTAATATGAGTTCTTTGAGTTGAATAATATGGGGATTCTTGTGCATTCTTCGCATTGACTTAACCTCACGAAGATTGAGTCAGCCTTGCAACGTATAATATCTTCTCTTGACCTTCTTAATGGCAACAACTTCACCAGATGCTTTATCAATAGCTTTCGAAACACACCCATAAGAGCCCTGACCAAGTTCTTTGATTAACTTGAACTTCTCCATTAAATAGTCGGTGCACAGACGGACAGAGAGGAAAAGGAAATTTGCAGTAGTAAAAACTATCTAGTCCCCCGGATAATTGAGAGAACAGGATCGTTGAATTACGAAAGGGATGAAAATTATCGATTCAAGACCCAAGAACGAAGGAAAAAAGATGAACGAAAGAATTGAAAGCGAGAAAAAAAAAAAAAAAAAAAGAAAGAAAGGATGGAGACTAACCTGAAAGCTGCAGAGTGTATAGTGAAGATGACCGGTCCTTTATATGGGCATCGCATTCCTTTTCTGTTATTATCGTTATATGTAAATGTACAAGATACTCCTTATTCACTTACGAGTCATATTAGCATATGCCTCTATGATATATAATTAATGCTTAGTTATCAACTAAAGTAATTAGGGTTAGCAAAGTAATTAGGAAATAATTAATTAATTTTGCCTATTTTTAAAAATTAACTAAAAGTTAGTGAATTTCATTCTGTTTTTAAACTATTTTATTGTAATATTTTATATATATTTAGTAATCCATGAATACAATTGTAGCATCTAGAAATCTTTAAATTTAATGTATTTCACTCAAAAAAAATATATTTATTAGTTTTGTAAAAAATAAAATAATTTCGTATATATGTATGATTTTTATTTTCATATAAAAACAAACAGTTATATAATAGATTTTTTTACTAATATTAACTATTTGATCTTTACAAACTCAAGTCCTATTTTATTTATTCAAGAAAAATGGTCCCATTTATCTCCAATTATAGGTCAATTTTCTAAATAATTCTATCTTTTAATTTGTATTAATTTAGACAGTTAACTTTTCGACTTCTTTCAATTTTATCCAACTTTTAATTGACATGTATAATTTTGCTTATGTGACTTGTTGATGTGTAACAGACAGTCCTAATGAGGCAAGCAGAGGTGAGTAAAAATAACTGAAAATCAAATCGGTTTGACTCGGTTTAAGTTGTAAAAAATTTTAATTCTGTTTTTACTTTAAAAAATAAATATTTTCAATTTGATTTGGTTTTTATTGTAAAAAATATAATTAAACTAAACCAAATGAAGTTTCTAAAATATCTTAAATTATATGGAGTTTATGGTTCAATTTGATCGGTTTATCAATAATATTTCAAAATGTATCAACAATATCAGTTTTTAGATATTTATAACTCTTAACAAAATTATTTAATACTAAAAAATTTAAACCAAAATTATTTAAATTCATTTTAGAAAATCAGTTTGATTGATTTTCTGAAAGAAAATAATTAATAAAATAAATATAAAAAACTAACAATGACAGATCTCATAAATAGTATTAAAATAGGAAAATTACATAAATCCAATACATTTAAATTGTAGAATTAAAAAAGTTAAGTGGAATAAACTGATTGAATTGAATTTGGTTTTGACCATTGTTCATGTCACGATCCAAAATAGGAGCCATGACCGGCGTTAGGGAACGAGAATTCTTTTGAATCCGGAACCTGTAGCAAGCCTAAAATAAAATAAAATATACAATAATAATAACAACAATACTTAATGCAGTGAAATAAAATCATAAATATATAAAAATAATAATCCACCATCACGGGATTTAAATCAAATCCACATCTCATATATATAAATAAATTCTTTAATACAAGTTTCAGTTAAAATTCTTAAAATACATAACTCACACAAATATAATACATAAAACCCACAATTTATTTACAACTACTGCAGTGTCTAGATCATAAAAATAAAACTCAAGTTAGTAGTTTATATAAAGAAGTCGGGGCGGAAGAAATCCGGCGTACATGTCTGCTACTGAGGTCTGATGAAGATGACTCTCCTAAAAAATGGTCAACAGAGGAGAGTCAGACCTCATTGAGTGAATTACTATAATATATATACATGCATACTAAATGATAATGCATACAGTCAATAATATATATCTAATATGTATATATACATGCAGATACACACAGATGCAGTAAAATCATTTTATATATTTTATTGAAAATCATCGTTTATGAAGGATCAAATAGAACCCTAGAAAATCGCAACCTCAAAACAGTGTTAGACAACACTCTAGCCATATAGGCTCACTTATTCCAATATATTCACTTATTCCATTTAGACAGTAGACTGACCCCGAGACACTAAGTCAACCGAGCTCCAGCAGTCTGACTGTCAGTGTGATTGGCCCCGAGACACTTGGTCAACCGAGCTCCAGCAATCACACTCCCAAATCATATCTCACACAACAAATAAATCAAATCCAATCAATATCCACAAATGGTTAGTAATATAGCCTAAATGCTATAAGCGTACCGGTACGTACTTGGTCCCAATGCTGCCCACTAGGTAGCATGTTCTATTGATATCCTTCATTAAAACATACATTCATAAAAATAAATGATGCATGAATTGAATAAAATAGCAACATAAACCATATATATACTAGAAATATACCAAAAATAAACTAGGTATATTTCGAATATATATACGTCAAATAAATCCAATATAATTGCAAACTAAATTAGAAGTATATTTAAAAATATTTTAAGTATAAATGTTTAATAAAATATGCATATAATTTAAAATATATCAAAAATAAATCAAAGATAAACCAAGAATAAACTAAAAATAAACTTAAATACTAATTGAGTTATTTATGCATATTTAATCAATATAAAACATACATCTCTAAATCATGCACCCTAAGCATATATATATAGAATAGTAACTCACAATTAGTGCGCTCCTTGAGATGGATCCGATGGGCCTGGTCCACTAGGCCTCGGTCTCGGCGCAACTAAACATACAAAAATAATAGACATCAGAATAAACCTAACAGAAAATCCTAGAAACTCAATCTAGAATATTGGACATAGAATCAAAATTAGAGTTTGACCGGACATCACATTTTACGAGAATTCTACTGAAAATCTGGCAGAACCTCCCCAGTAAAATGGATATCTCTCTACTCAAAGAGTAGAGCCGGCCCTGCAAAGAAATGCACTTTGAAAAACAGACACAGAAACACATCCACAACCCCTCGGTCGGACTCTAAACTACAGTTTACCGATCAAAGTCCACAATTCACAGAACAACATAGAAATACCAAAAATACTCTTATATCATAGAATTACATTTTATAAGTAGAAATCATGTAATTAACCCTAAAACACAGTAAAAACCGATGAAAACTCATTTTATTAGAAAAATAGTATATTATATATATAATTGAAAATAATTTACGAAAAATAGTTTTAATTAATTAAAAATACTAAATAATTTGTAGAAATCATTTTTATACCTTAAATAACTATTAAAACCAATTTAATTACATTTTTAGTCAATTTAGGGTAAAATTACCAAAATACCCCTATATATATAAATATACTAAAATTAATCCAAAAATTCACCAAAAATAATATAATTGCACAAAATTAATTTTCTCAACATTTTTATCAATAATATCAATAATTAAACTCAATTAGCTAATTAATTTCAATTAAAATCACAATTAACCCTATTTTTCAAAAATTACATAAAGTAATTAAATTCAAAATAAATACATAGAAATTCAAAAAAATTCCAAATAAATTTCTATAATTCATTTCAACACCTATATTTATCATAAAACACAATTTCATAATTTAATTAATTAATTTTCGAAAATTAGAAAATAATAATAAAATATTCAAAAATACCCAAAAATCAAAATAATTCCCAAAAATTCTACAAAAATTCACACATAAAGATTAAGCTAAGGGAAACAACATTTGTGAAGGAATTTCTCATGAATCAATCAATTTGAAGTTAAAAAAAAATTAAGAACCCTAAAATGACCGAATTACCAAAATCGAAACCTAAGCAAATCTAGACCATTTTAAGTGAAACAAAGCTTGGAATCACACTCACCGGAGCTCAAGGAGAATAAATAGATTCAACGGTGTCAAAAATGGTGGCCGAAAACACCGTGAACGACGGTGAGAAAAGTTTCGGCTTCTCCGGCCAAAACGAGCTTCCCGACGTCGGAAATGGGCTCTGTTGGCGGCGGAACAGCTGGAGGAAGGAGGTGGCATGCCAGGAGGCACACCGACGGCAAGAGAACGGCGTGACAGTGGCTGGATTCGTGTGAGGGACGATCCGGGAAGAAGGAGAAGCTTCAATGGCACTTTCGTAAATAACTCAAACTTTATTTTTTTGTTTAATATTAAATGTATATGTATATATATATATATATATACTTTTACACTATATATTAAAATAATATAAAATCACACACATTAAATATACAACACACACATATAATTTAATATTTTTAATAATTTATACACTAAAAATAATTAAATAATATTAAAACTAATTAATAAATAATAAAATATTAGGATAATTAATTAAACTCTAATTAAATAAATAAATACACATATACACGTTATTTAGTACTTTAAAAATATATATGAGTTCATGCAAGTTTGTAAAATTGTTTAAAATAATTAATATTAAATTATTTACGTATCAATTTTCCTGAAAATGCAAGTCCCGAAATTTTTTTACGTAAAGTGCTTAAAATAATATAAAACAATTAAAAATCAATTTTAATTAAATAACAACTCATGAAATATCATAAATATATACAAAAATTATTAACACTGCATATCCTGATACAATATTAAAATATTTAAAAATACGAGATATTACAGTTCAATTTAGTTTGGTTATTTTTAAATATTTTTCGCTTAGTTTGGTATTATATATTTTTTCAATCATACCAAATCGATCTTTTTTTTTTATCTTGATAAAAATGTTTTGATCTCCTTGCCCTATCAGCACTATTTTTGACACGTAAGCAATTATACATATTGAAAATTGGATTAAATTGAAAGGAGTTGAAAAGTTGACTATCTAAATTGATACAATTTAAAAATAAAGTTATTTAGAAAATTAGTATATAGTTGAAAATAAATGAGAGCATTTTTCCTTTATTCAATTATTATTATTATTACTATATATATATATATATATATATATATATACACACACACACACACTTAATAAAATAAAATTGTTTCAATAATTTTTTAAGTTTTCATTTTATATTTAATTAAATTGTAGTTAATTAATAAATTATTTATTTAAATAACTTCTTTCTACTTTGTCGTGAGCTTATTTGTAAACACGTTGAAGAAGGATAAGTTAGCGAGGGATTGGATTTATTGGCTTGCTTCTCTTTCTTTCTACAAGGAATCATGGAACAACAACACCAAACTCCTTTTTCTAATATGATCTTTATAGGCGGCAGGGTTAAGTGTGTGTCCAAGTGTTTGACGACCACGACATTGTATGAGATCGAGGGCTATTAGAAAATACAAAATAGGCTTAGAGCCTAAATCAGAAAAGGAGTTGCCACCTGGATAAAACCTAGGATATACTGTATAACAACTGGATTCTACGTAGGTTCCCAGAAGTCATCTTTAAAGAAGGGGTTCAGAAACTGGGTACGAGCTTTTAGAATGCCCACCCTACCTTGGGGTTGGCCTCCATTTGTGTTTCGTATTTTATTACCTTTAATTATTCAATTATTTCTTTATTAACAAGCAAATTATGATTGCCTTTGAATAATTTCCATTTTTATATTTTAGCCTAAATTTGCACATTAATTCAAATTCATGCATTTTAATATGATTTATAACATTTAAAATAGAGATAAAATTTCTTCATAAAATAGAGATAAAATTTCATGCAAAGAAAGGAGGAGGAAAATAAATTACAACTCTTTTTCATGCAAAAAAAGGTATAATAAATAAAAAATAAATTACTAAAATAAATAAATCCATAAGCGAGTTTAAGGGATTAAAGCTTGATAATCAAAATCATATTAAGATTCCTAAAATGAATAAGACATTAATCTCCACAAACATGTATAAACCTTATAAAAGAAATCCATAACATTAATTTGTAAATCAAATAAAGCTAAATGAGAACAATAAACACATGATCATTTTGATCAAGGAGGATAGGTAATTAATTGCATAAGAAAGCAACTAAATTAAAGCAAAATGAAAATACATAACAGTATAAAACCACATGAAACGAATAAGAAAATAACTATAAAAAATACTCATGATTCTGTTAATGTGGAGAATGCCTTATCAATGAGGCATCACCTTTGTTCATAGAGGCGATTCCACATCGCTTCAAGCCAAAGGGGCAACGCCTCTTTGAAGTGGCATTGCTCGACTAACAGATAAAATAACAACTTTCAAATCTCTTAATTCTCAACAAAAGCAACATCACATGCAAATAACCAAGGATTTGTGACTATACTCAGTAATTTAAATGGAACAAATGGTGAATCTAAGAAACAAGCAAGTAGAAAAATAAGAAACTTATACAAATCTACAACTCAAGATTTAAAAGAAATGAAGACCATTACTACTTTATGAGCTTTTCTCTTTAGAGTGCTTGGCCCTCAGAGATTAGTTTTTATCTCAAGCTCACTTGAATGCAAGAGTTTCTCCTTCTTCCTTCTAAGAATGGACTTTCAAGCTCACTTTTCTCCCTTCCTTCTTAAGAACATCCTTTTGTACTCTTTCAAAGCTCTTTTTTTTTTCTTGAAACTTGCTAAAACTTACTAACCTCTCTTCTTTGTTAACCCTTTTTTTTTCTCTCACTATGCCTCTTTTTAAGCCCCCTTATGCCTTGACAAGACCTCTTCTTTTTCATCCTTATAATTACACTCTTTTAGTCACCTTTATTCCTCAAAGTCTTATTTTCATGCAATATGTTCAGGTCTGTATGATGTGGGGTCCACCCCACTTGTTCACTATTGTCACCTTTGTATTTAATGTTGGAGTAACTGGCTGATAAAAAGGCGATGCCTCTTCGAAAAGGCATTACCTTACTGAAGTAGGCACTATAAAGGCATTGCCTCTTCAGCCCTGACCTATAATTGGGCTATTGGGCTAAAGTGGGCTTATGCTTTGTTTGAGTTTAATAACGGTTGTATTTGGATATGTTTACAAGCTTTTAGGTCCATTTATAAGAAGTTTTTGGGCTTCTCTTGCATTCAAGTTTCGCACATTCTCATCACTAGGATTTATTGCTAGCTGATCAAACTGAGCGTCCACAGTTTGTCCCCTATTACGAGTCAATCAAACCAGTTGTCAACAGTTTGCCCCCTTCATTTGTAAAAAAACTAAATTCATGTGATCAAAATTTTTTAAAAAATCCAAAACTTGTGCCATCAACCTCGAATATACAATCTCGAGAGGTAGTTCCTAAAAAAACAAGTAGAAAGCTCATATTGTCATCCTTGGGTATAAAAATTCGAGAGGAAATTCCTCAAAATCTGCACTGTTAGTGTCAGTGTTCAAAACCAAGAGGTTAAATTTCTCTAAAATAGTTAGGAAACTCATGCCATTAACCTTGAGTATACAAACCCAAGAGGTAGTTCCTAAAATAAAAAATAAAAAGCTCATGCCATCATCCTCAGATATACAAACCCGAGAGGCAGTTCCTTTGAAAATCTGCGTTGTCAACCTTAGTGTTTAAAACTGAGAGGTTAAATTTTACATTCCGATTCTTTGATCAGAAAACCTTATCTTCTACACCATTAACCTTGGGGTACAACTCGAGAGATGTACGTTGATACTTCAATCAACGAACTTTTTTTTCTCAAAATCAACACAATACATATAATAAAATTTTCAAAAGATACAATCTTTATCTTCGGGGGTCTATTTGTCTCCGGATGCAAGCCCTAGAAGTCACTTCTCAAAATCTGAACCATCAGCCTTAGGGTACAATCTGAGAGGTCATCTTTTTGTCTTATTTAATTCGGTAATTACATTTTTTCTTATTTTTTTCTCTTTTTTTCTTTCTTTTTTTCTTCCCTATGTCTTCCTCTTTTAACAATGGACACTACTTGAACTCCTGATCTACCATAGTAGGACCTAGTGATGCCCCTCGTAGAGCCACTATGAACCCTCGGGTTCTTCATTAGGGATAAGATTCCACTCATAATGAACTTAGGCACCCATATATATGCCTTGGCTTTTAAAGAGGTTAGTATTCGAATCCTATGATTTGTAATGTTAAATAGGATTGGGTTATGATTAGTACATATATTTTTATTACTACAAATAGGAATGTAGTATATTAAATTGAAATAATTAAAAAAATTAACATCTGGTCTGTGTTCTTCAATATAAAGAGGCATCACCTTCTCAATAAGGCTATCACCTCATCGTTATGGCATCACCTTGTAAAATAGAGGTGTCACTTGTGCAATAAAAAGGTAGTCACTTTCATGCAATTTACTGAGGGGTCGTCTCTTCACATAAAGGCATCACCTCTCTAATAGTATTCAACATTTATTGTCTTTCAATTCTAAGCGAATTACATAAATTTTAACTTCCCCATTTATTTCCAATATGATGCCTAGACATTCAAAGGTGCTAATAACTTCAGTGGTGCTTGGGTTTAGTATAACAAACTCACAAATGATATCAAGGACTGTATTCGGGATACGAGTTTTAAGGACTTCATCCTATCACTCATGAACTCTCAAGGTCGTACTGATTACCAGTCGCTACATGCATTGATGGAGAGGTGGTTCAAGACCACGCACACCTTCCACCTTCCTTTTGGTGAGTTGACACTAATTGCTATCACCTTTGCTACTATCTCTAGGATTACCATCATTGGGATTACTTGTGCTAGTGACATTATCCTATTTGATGTGACCATCTATAGGATAGCACAGGATCGAGTACCTTGCATCAAATAACTCATCGGTTTGGTCTCAGACATGAAGGGGACCTATACCATCAAGATTGACTCGATCTAGAGTCACTACACTCGAGCTATAGTTAAGGCTACTACCACCATATAAGAGATTGATAAGGTAGTGAGGACATTCTTGGTTTATTTATTGGGCACTACCTTCTCTGTTGACACCACCAGCTCCATCAATATGATATTTCTGATGCCCCTTCAGGACTTAGATTGGGTGTCTTCTTACGATTAGGGTAGCTGTGCATTGGCCTACATGTACTAGAGCATGGACGAGGTAGTCCGAGGAGCTAGACAATTCTGTAGTTTCTAGCACGTTGTCATGGTGAGTACTCCCTTCTTATTTATAAATTCCATTTGCTAATTATCTTGATTATTTACTAATAATTCTTCTTTGTAGGAATAGGCTTTAGAGCTAGAATTAATTCGAGGGATAACCCGTGTTAGTGACATCCATTTCTCGGCCAAGTGCTAGTCGCTCATGGAAGAGACATCTAGCTCATGTGCATATTCATTAGGATTGGTTAAACTCCCTGACCTATGATGAGGTACCTAAGAAAAGATGAAACACTATCATTAGTATCATATAATTATAGAATCTATGTTACTTACCTGTCCATTTTCTTTGTAGTTGCAATAGGATTTATGGGGTCTTCGAGATAGGTGGTTCTTAAGATGACTCATTTGAGATTGTTTTCCTTGTGGAGGGTGCTCCTTTGTGGACCTATCTGTTGAGTGTGGTATCTTAGTAAGAGGGTCCTCAACTGGGATCATGATGCCTATAGTAGGCGTATTCTTGCATCACCTCCTACTGTCATATTTTGGACATACCTACTAAAGGGCAATGAGCTAACTAGAGTGATTATAAGAGACCCTATTGAGACTCACTGTGAGGAGCAAGAGTTGCTGCTTGAACTTTGTTCAAGCAAGCTTACTACAGTAGGTGCCCCTTTTAGTTACTACTTCTGCTCAGGTACACTCTTGACGTCATCCTTCCTCTTTTATCTTTCTAATTGCATATTGACTTAGAATTTTCCATGTATAGATGGTAGCCACAGGTCCTACTCGCAGAGTCACGCCTCCCGCACATGAGAGACCACTCCAACATCCTCGTACTGACAGTATAAAGGGTGCTTCAGCTAGGGCTCCACCTCATAGAGCTTCTCTCAATTCCAACTCATGGATGGTCATTAGTCATCTGACTCACATGCCTGACTTTCTAACATTAAATGAGAGTCTGACACTAGCATGCACTCTTGATGGTACACATGTAAGCTTTCCTCCTTTTCCTACTTTTATGACTAATCCCAACAAGGCATTAGTAATAACTGATCATTAATCATATAGATCCCTCTAGATCAAGGAGTGTACATGTATCATCTGATTGAGGCTTAACAAGACTATCTAATGTGTGTTACCCAGTAGTGGAAGGTAATAATCTCTCCTATTCCTATATGTATGTATACTTAAATGAGTACTTACCTTAGATCATATCTGAATAGGATCATGATATGGTCTGTCAGGCTAGGATCATAGCCCTTTAATGCCAAGTCATTGCTCTCCAAATTGAGGAAGAGAAAGATGAAGAGGCCGCTGATAACAATAATGGTGATGTATCGATGGGGGTGATGATAGAGGTTATACAAAGGCCACCGAGATAGAGGCTTCTTAGATTAGGATCCATACTTCTCATTTTTTTTATTTTTCTATGATTTTGAGATTGACTGATTACTTTGATTTCATCTTTGATACTTTTGTTTAAATTTGATTGAATGTTTAAACATTTTGGCTTGTCTTAGTGAAAAAATTCGATCATTTGAACACAATACCACGCAAATTTATTGTTCAAGCATAAAAATTTTCCTTTAATGAACCAAGGTAAGAAAAGCCAAACTAAATAACACAATTAAAATGTGCCCCTATTGTCATAGAGGTGATTGCCTTTTTATTAAGATGTCGCCTCTCTATGAAGACGCGATTGCCTCTTCACTAAAACGTCACCTCTCTATGAAGAGGCGATTCCTAAACGCCTCTTTACGATGAGGTGTCGCCTGATTGAAAAGGCAAATATCTCACCGCCTCTGCTATAGATCCCCCTTTTAACCCCCACCTCCCCTCATAAAAGTAATTGCATCTACACATACTTATGCCAAATCTCCCTATTTTCTCTCTCCCAATAGTTCCAAACCCCTAAGCATGATTAAGGGAAGCTTCAGATAACTACAAATAATCTTGAATTACTTAGATGATGAATCCTAGGCAAGACTATAGCCCTTCCACTTATTAGTTTTCAGATCTTTGCATGCTAAGAGAATTAACTTTCCTTTCCTCCATGTTGTGGCTCAATTCTAGGATCTAAGTAAGCATGTCTTCTGATTAAACACACTATAGATATGCCCCCTTCCAAAAAATTCAAAGCTATCCTGGGATGTCAAATGGATACTATTTGTCAAATTGCAATCCATCAGGTCAGGACACCAGATTTGCACTCCATCCAATATCAAATGGCTAGGCTATTCAATCTTTCTCCTCAGTCTTCTCTTCACCACATCTTTGGTATTAAAGTTTTGATAGGATCCTTCCTTGAGCTTATCTCAACCACAAATAAGAAGGAGACCTATTGGCCATGGATGGTTGCCCTTTGCTTGTATGCTCAGTTCCTACTTTTTTATACTTCTGGTGACTATGATTTAAAAGTCCTCCATATCTTGGACAAGTGGAAGTTGGGCTCAATCCTTTCCCCCTTATTCTAGCAAAAACCATCATTAGGCTCAATAAATTTCTAAAAACCAATCGCTTCTCTAAGAGTCTGTCATTACTAGTGGTTAGGTCTTTCCTCTCTCTCTCCATTTTATACTTTTTTATCACTTTCTAATTCATTTTTTTAAGAATGGATTCATGAAAAACTGAGGTTACTCGAACTTTCCAGAGACATTGCTCACTATAAAGTAAAGCGTTATCATATTAGAAAGCTCCACTCCATACCAGAAGATGTTCATAGTTGGTTGTCCACCTTTCTCGATACCATGATTTAATGGATGTGTCAATGGTGGAAGTTGCTACATGTGACCATTCGATTTTACACTTACTATGTCCCTATAGCTAGCCTTCACTTCGCCACTTTTAATAATCCTGAATGCCTTTACTGATAATATGGACAAAAATAACTAATTATAGGATTAGTGCATGAGTTTAAACCATGACCCCCCTCTTAAAACTTCCTAGATAATTTGGTTGCTACCTAGCTTTATAGAATCACTCAAAGGAATATTAACTATGATAGCGATCAGTCCACCGATGATTAGTACAAAGCATGGATTTAATTACGACAAATAGAAAAAGATGAATTTATGAGGAATAAAAGGACAAGAGTGTTACAGATATCGAGCACTCAAAGTGTTCAATAAAAGAAGAGAAAGCAAAATTAGTTTATGGAGTTTAATCATCATTTTATCGTTTTGTGTTTAGTAGGATTTCTCTTTATAGTTAAAAAATTTATAATAGACCTTTAATACAACACTTAATAGTAATTTAGGCAATCCACTTTCATTTAATTTAAGCACAATATGATTATACATTTTGATTATAATACAACTTAAGTCATCAGATGACTTTCCCTTTCAAGTTTTGTAACTAACTATTTTTTTTCTCTCTCCTTTTATATGTCCTTAATTTTTGCCCGAACCACCTTTTTTAAGGTTTCAATCTAGTAAGACCCTTTTTATTTTTTTTATCTCTAAATTTTACTTAGACAGTCTTTTGTTGAGATTTTCTCCCTAACGAGACTTTATAGAAAATATTTCTTAAGCTTGTCTAAATTGAAGGGCTCCTTGAACTCATTTTCTTCCATATTAAATAGAATAGTAGCACCCTTAGAGAATAACGTCTTTACTAGATACAGTCATTCTCAATTGGGCTTGAACTTTCCCCTTGGGCCAGTTGTAATAATCTTTCCTAGTTTAATCTTCTTATTATAAGCTTGAGCTATTCTCTTTTGATACAGTTGAGAGTAATACATAGCTTTCATCCTTTTCTTATCCAACAGTGTTAGCGGCACCAATTGACTCTCTACCCATTGATACTCAGGGATTTTGGATTCTAGGAGAAACCTTAATGACTAAATCTTGACCTTTACTGGTAATACAGCTTCGCACCCATACACCAATAAGTATGGAGTGGCTCTTATCGATGCCCTGGCAGTGGTTCTATATCCCCACAACACGAATTGTAGATAGCTTACCCAATCCTTATAATTCTTCAACATTTTGGATAGAATCTTCTTTACATTCTTGTTTACTGCACCGCTTTATTTGCCTGTGGTCTGTATGGAGATGATCTATTATGATTAATTCCATATTCTTTCAATAAAGTAGTTATTTTTGCTTTGAATTGAATATTATTATTAATGATAACATGATGAGGTAATCCATATCTACAAATTATGTTCCTCTCTATAAACCTTGCCATTTGTCTTGCCCCAGTAATTATGAATAATTCCACTTCAACCCATTTAGCAAAATAATCAATTGCTACCTTAATATAACGATGCCCGTTAGATGCCTTTGGTGTTATTTCTCTGATAATATCAACCCCCAGACCACAAATGGCCATGGGGAAGTCAACCCTTGAAATTCTATTAAAGGCAGGTGGCTCACATCTCTATACACTTGACAGTTTTGACACTTCTTCACAAACTTCACATAATCAGCTTCTATGGTCAACTAGAAATCCTCTTATTGAGTTACCTTCTTAGCTAGAACCGTTCCATTCACGTGTGGCCCACATACACCTTTATGAATTGCCTCTATGACCTTTTAAGCCTTATCCTTATCCACACATTTTAAATGTACACTAGTAGGCATTCTTTTATACAAAATCCCATTATGGCTTATAAACTGCTAAAACAACATCCTCAGAGACATTTTTTCCTTTTTATCTGCATCTTTAGAAAATTTTCTCATTTCTAAATGCCATTGTAAATCATGAAACCAGGGCTTTTTTATAGGATCTATTGGCATCACCCTTATCTCCTTATAATAAGGGGTTTGGGATTTCATAAGAGTAAGAGGCTTAACTTCTCTTTGTATTCTTCCTTCCCATGTTAAAGCCAAAGCGACTAAAACATCTGCCATCTGGTTTTCTTCTTATGGCAAATGTATTAATCTGCATTGAGTGAAAGCTAAAAGAATGGTAGCTAAATAATCCTAATACAATTTTAGTTTATCTTCTCTGACTTCTCATTTATTGGAGATTTATTTTATCACCAATATAGTATCCCCATATATACCAACCCAAAGATGCAAGCTTCATATTCTACTTGATTATTGGTCACTTTAACTTCTAACCTTTTCACTATTAGGATCATCTCTCCCTTCTGCATGATTAGAATTACACCAATGCATTATTTTTTATTGTTAACTACTCCGTTAAAGTATATTTTCCAACCTTGGACCACTATTACCCCTAAATGTTCATATGAAAACTCTAGCTTCCACTCATGTTCATCATTTACTGCATTCTAAGCTAAGAGGTCAACTACTACTGTCCCTTTCACTACTTTCTTTGCCCTATAGTCTATGTCAAATTCAATGAGCAAGACCAGCCATCTGGCCAAATTTCCCATAAATGATGGAGGCTGCTAAAGATATCTAAAGGGGTCATGTTTAAAAACTACTTGTACCCTATAAGATTGAAAATAATGTTGAAGCTTTTTAGTCGCCCAAATTATTGCCAAACACGTCTTTTATATCAAACTATAATTAGCTTCATACTATATGAGTTTCTTACTCAGGTAATAAATTGTGTACTCAAATTTCTCCTCATCTTCTTAAGCTAACATCACACCCATTACATTCTTTTCAATTGCCAAATAAAGGATTAAAGGTTTACTTGAAAGCTTCTATAAGATTGGAGGATCCATCAAATAATTCACTGATTCATCCAGTCTCCCGGATAATTGAGAGAACATGATCGTTGAATTATGAAAGGGATGAAAATTATCGATTAAACACCTAAGAACAAAGGAAAAAAAGATGAACGAAAAGAACTGAAAGTGAGAAAAAAAAACAAAGAAAGAAAGGATGGAGACTAACTTGAAAGCTGTAGAGTGTATAGTGAAGATTACTGGTCCTTTATATGGGCATCACATTCCTTTTTTGTTATTATCATTATATGTAAATTTACAAGATACTCCTTATTCACTTAGGTGTCATATTAGCATATGCCTCTACAATATATAATTAATGCTTAGTTATCAACTAAAGTAATTAGGGTTAGCAAAGTAATTAGGAAATAATTAATTAATTTTGTTTATTTTTAAAAATTAACTAAAAATTAGTGAATTTCATGCTGTTTTTAAACTATTTTATTTAAATATTTTATATATATTCCATAATCCATGAATACATTTGCAAAATTCAGAAATCTTTAAATTTAATGTATTTCGCTCAAAAAAAATATATTTATTAGTTTTGTAAAAAGAAAATAATTTCATATATATGTTTTATTTTTATTTTCATATTGACTTAATCTGGAGTCACTACACTCGAGCCAGGGTTAAGGCTACTACCACTAATCAAGAGATCGACCAAGTAGTGAGGGCATTCTTGGTCTATTTGTTGGGCACTACCCTCTCTACTGACACCACTAGCTCCATCAATCTGATATTTCTGATGCCCCTTCGAGACTTGGATCGGGTGTCTTCTTATGATTAGGGTAGATGTGCACTGGCCTACCTGTACTAAAGCATAGACAAGGTAGTTCGAGGAGCTAGACAGTTCTGCAATTTCTAGCACATTGTCCTAGTGAGTACTCCCTTCTTACTTATAAACTCCATTTACTGATTATCTTAATTATTTACTAATAATTCTTCTTTGTAGGTATGGGCTTTGGAGCTGGAATTGATTTAAGGGATAACTCATGTCAGTGACATCCGTTTCTTAGCCTTGGCCTGGTGGGGTGCTAGTCACTCATAGAAGAGACATCTGGCTCATATGCACATTCATTGGGTTTGGTTGAACTCCCTGACCTATGATGAGGTACCTAAGAGAAGATGAAACACTATCATATAGTTATAGAATATATGTTACTTACCTATCCATTTTCTTTGCATCTATACCAGGATTATGGAGTCCTTAAGACAGGTGGTTCTTAAGATGACTCATTTGAGACTGTTGTCCTTGAGGAGGGTGCTCCTTCATAGACCTAGCTATCGAGTGTGATATCTTGGTAAAAGGGTCCTCAATTGGGATCACGATGCCCATGCTAGGCATATTCCCACATCACCTCCTGCTGGTATATTTTGGACACACCTACTAGAGGGCAATAACAAACTAGAGTATTATAAGAGACCCTATTGAGACTCATACTTAAGAAGCAAGAGTCACTGTTCGAACTTTATTCAAGCAAGCTTACTACAACGAGTGCCCCTTTCAACTACTACTTTTACTTAGGTACTCTCTTAACTTCATCCTTCCTCTTTTCTCTTTCCAATTGCATATTGACTTAGCCTTTTCCATGCATAGATGGTAGCCACAGGTCCTACTCATAAAGTCAAGCCTCTTGCACATAAGAGACCACTCCAGCGTCCTCATATTGATAGCGGAGAGGGTACTTTAGCTAGTGCTCCACCTTATAGAGCTCCTCCTAATTCTAGCTCAAAGATGGTCA
The DNA here is from genome assembly GCA_947683625.1 of Mallotus nudiflorus. Classification (NCBI taxonomy): domain Eukaryota; kingdom Viridiplantae; phylum Streptophyta; class Magnoliopsida; order Malpighiales; family Euphorbiaceae; genus Mallotus; species Mallotus nudiflorus. The sequence continues at coordinate 2,012,292 of CANTUR010000304.1, forward strand.
TTAGCAATCTGATTCACATGCCGAACTTGCTGGCCCATTGCTGGGTGCCCTCATAGGACTTATCCTGCAAGTTTCTGACATTAGATAAGAGTTTGACACCAACATGCACTCTTGATGGTACACATGTGAGCTTTCCTCCCTTTCCTACTTTTATGACTAATCCCAATAAGGCATTAGTAATAACTGATCATTAATCATGTAAATTGCTTTAGATCAAAGAGTGTACATATATCATCTAATTGAGGCTTAGCAAGACTATCTAATGCGTGTTACCTAGCAGTGGAAGGTAATAATTTCTCCTATTTCTATATGTATGTATACTTATATGAGTACTTACCTTAGATCATATCTGAACAAGATCATGACACAGTCAGTCAGGCCAGGGTCACAGCCCTCTAACACTAAGTCGCTGCTCTTCAAATCGAGGAAGAGGAAGATAAAGAGGCCGTTGATAACAATAATGATGATGGTATTAATGAGGGTGATGACATAATGATACAGAGGCCACTGAGACAAAGGCTTTTTAGAATGGGATCCAGACTTCTAATTTTTTTATTATTCTCTTATTCTAACATTGATTGATTACTTTGATTTCATCGTTGATACTTTTGTTTAAATTTGATTGAATGTTTAAACATTTTAGCCTGTCTTAATGAAAAACTTCGATCATTCAAACACAATATCATGCAAATTTATTGTTCAAGCATAAAAATTTTGCCTTAGTGAACTAAAATAAGAAAATCCAAACTAAATAACACAATTGAAATGTGCCCCTACTATCACAGAAGTGATCGCTTCTTCACTAAGATGTCACTTCTCTATGTAGAGGCGATTCCCAAATGCCTCTTTATGATGAGGTGTCACCTATTTAAAAAGGCGAATACCTTACTACCTCAGTTGTAAATCCCCCTTTTAATCCCCATCTCTCCTCATAAAAGCAACTACATCTACACATACCTGTACCAAATCTCCCTACTTTCTCTCTCCTAATAGTTCCAAAACCTATAAACATGACTAAAGGAAGCTTCAAATAACTACAAATAATCTTGAAGGACTTAGATGGTGAATCTTGGGCAAGACTAGAGCCCTTCCACTTATCAGTTTTTAGATCTTTGCATGCTAAGAGAATTGAATTTCCTTTCCTCCATGTTATGGCTCAATTCTAGGATCCAAGTAAGCATGTATTCTAATTAAACACACTAGAGATATAACCCCTACTAGAAGAATTCAAAGCTATCCTGGGATGTCATATGGATACTACTTGTCAGATTGCAATCCATCAGGTCAGGTCGTTAGATTTGCACTCCATCCAATATCAAATGGCTAGGCTATTCAATATTTCTCCTTAGTGTTCTCTTCACCACATCTTTGGTATTGAAAGTTCAGATAGGATCCTTCCTTGACCCTATTACAACTATAAATAAGAAGGAAGCCTATTGGCCATGGATGGTTGCCCTTTGCTTGTATGCTCAGTTCTTGTTTTTTTCTACTTTTGGTGACTATGATTTAAAAGTCCTCTATATCCTGGACAAGTGGAAGCTGGGCTCAATCCTTTCCCCATTATTCTAGTAAAAACTATCATTAGGCTCAACAAATTTCCAAAAACTAGGCGCTTCTCTAGGAGTCTATTATTACTGGAGGTTAGGTCTTTCCTCTCTCTCTCTCTCCATTTTATACTTTTCTGTCATTTGCTAATTAATTTTTTCAGGCATGGCTTCATGAAAAGCTGAGGTTACTCAAACTTCCTAAAGACATTGCTCATTATAAAGCAAAGCATTATCACACTAGAAAGCTCCACCCCATACCAGATGATGTTTATAGTTGGTTGTCCACCTTTCTCGATACAATGATTCAATGGATGTGTCCATGGTGGAAACTATTGCATATGACCATTCAATCATACCCCTATGATGTCCCTATAGTTGGCCTTCACTTCACCACTTTTTATAATCCTAAACACCTTTATTGATAATATGGACAAAAATAACTAATTATGGGATTAGTGCATGAGTTTGAACTAAGACCCCTCTCTTAAAACTTCCTGGATAATTTGGTTGCTATCTGGCCTTATAGAATCATTCAAAGGCATATTGACTATAATGAAGATCAATCCACTAATGATCAGTATAAAGCATGGATTTAATTACAACAAATAGAAAAAGATGAGTTTATGAGGAATAAAAGGATAAGAGTGTTACAGATATCGAGCACTCAAAGTGTTCAATAAAATAAGAGAAAGCAAAATTAGTTTATGGAGTTTAATCATCATTTTATCTTTTTTGTTGAGTAGGATTTCTTTTGTAGTTAAAAAATTTGTAATAGACCTTTAATGCAACACTTAATAGTAATTTAGGCAATCCACTTTCATTTAATTTAAGCATAATATGATTATACATTTTAATTTTAATACAACTCATATCATTAGATGGCTTACCTTTCAAGTTTTCCAACTAATTATTTGTTTCTCTCTCTCCTTTTATATATCTTTAATTTTTTCCTAAACCACCTCTTTTAAGGTTTTCAATCTAGTAGGACACTTTTTATTTGTTTTGTCTCTAACTTTTACCTAGACAGTCTCTTTTTAAGGTTTTCTCCCTAGCGAGACTTTATATAAAGTATTTCTTGAGCTTATTTAAATTGATGGGCTCCATGAACTCGTTTCCTTCCATATTAGATAGAATAGTAGTGCCTTTAGCAAATAACATCTTTACTAGATACGGTCATTCTTAATTGGGCTTGAACTTTCCCCGTGAGTAAGTCATAATTGACTTAGTGAGTTTCAGCACCAAATCCCCTTCCTTAATCTTTCCTAGTTTAATAATCTTATTATAAGCTCGAGCTATCCTCTTATGATACAACTGAGAGTAATACATAGCTTTTACCCTTTTCTTATATAACATTGTTAGCAGTGCCAATTGACTCTCTACCCATTAATACTTAGTGATTTTGGATTCTAGGAGAACTCTTAATGACTAAATCTTGACCTTTACTGGTAATACATCTTCATACCTATACACCAATAAGTATGGAGTAGCTCCTATCGATGCCCTAATAGTGGTTCTATATCCCCACAACATGAATTGCAGATAATTTGCACAATCCATATAATTCTTTAACATTTTGGATAGAATCTTCTTCACATTCTTATTTACTATAATGCTCCATTTGCCTATGGTATGTACGAAGATGATCTATGATGCTTAATTCCATATTACTTTAATAAAGTAGTTATTTTTGCTTTAAACTGAATACTATTATTAGTGATAACATGATGAGGTAATCCATATCTACGGATTATGTTTCGCTCTATAAACCTTGCCATTTTTCTTGCCTTGATAGCTGTGAATGATTCCACTTCAACCCTCTTAGAGAAATAATCAATTGCTACCATAATATAACTATGCTTATTAGATGTCCTTAGTGTTATTTCTCCAATGCTATCAACCCCTAGACCATAAATGGCCACGGGGAAGTCAACCTTTGAAGTTCTATCAAAGGCAGGTGGCTCACATCTCTATACACTTGACAGTTCTGACACTTCTTCACAAACTTCATATAATTAACTTATATGGTCAACCAGAAATCCCTTTATTGAGTTACCTTCCTAGCTAGAATCATTCCATTCATGTGTGGCCCACATACACCTTCATGAATTTCCTCAATGACCTTTCGAGCCTCATCCTTATCCATACATTTTAAATGTACACCAATAGGCATTCTTTTATATAAAATCCCATTATGGCTTATAAACTGCTAAGACAACATCCTCAGAGAAAATTTTTCCTTTTTATTTGCATCTTCAAAAAATTCTCTCATTTCTAAATACCATTGTAAATCATCAAACTAGGGCTTTTCTGTAGGATCTATTGGCATCACCCTTATCTCTTCATAACAAAGGGTTTGGGATTTCATAAGAATAAAAGGCTTAACTTCTCTTTGTATTCTCCCTTCCCATGTTAAAGCCAAAGTGGCTAAAGCATCTACCATCTAGTTCTCTTCTCGTGGCAAATGTACAAATATACATTGAGTGAAAGCTAAAAGAACAATAGCTAAATAATCCTAATACAATCTTAGTTTATCTTCTCTGACTTCTCATTTATTGGAGATCTATTTTATCACCAACGTAGAATCCCCATATATATTGGCTTCCTTTGCCCCCATGTTATAGAGTGCTTCCAAACCAAAGATGTAAGCTTCATATTCTACTTGATTATTGGTCACTTTAACTTCTAACCTTTTTGCCATTAGGATCATCTCTCCCTCTAGCATGATTAGAATTACACCAATGCATGCTCTTTCATTGTTAACCACTTTGTTAAAGTACATTTTCCAACCTTGGACCACTATTACCCCCAAATGTTCATATGAAAACTCTAGCTCCCACTCATGTTTGTCATTTACTACATTCTGAGATAAGAGGTCTACTACTACTCTCCTTTTCACTACTTTCTTCGCCACATAGTATATGTCAAATCAATGAGCAAGACCAACCATTTGGCCAAATTTCCTTTAAATGGTGGAGGCTCCTAAAGATATCTAAAGGGGGTCATGTTTAGAAACTACTTGTACTCTATAAGATTAAAAATAATGTCGAAGCTTTTTCATTGCCTAAATTACCGCCAAACACGTCTTTTCTATTAAACTATAATTAGCTTCATACTATATAAGTTTCTTAATAATGTAATACACTATGCGCTTAACTTTCTTCTCATATTCTTAAGCTACCATCGCACCCATTGCATTCTTTTCAATTGCCAGATAAAGGATTAAAGGTTTACTCGGCTTTGGCAGCTGTAAGATTTTAGGATTCATCAAATAATTCTTAATAGCTTTAAAAGCCTACTAATGCTTATCATCATAGATTATTGGTTTGTTCTTCCTCAGGAGCTTAAAGATTGGCTCACAAATGGTAGTCAACTTGGGTGATGAATCTACTGATGTATTGTAATCGCCCAATGAACCCTTTGATTTCTTTTTCATTTTTTAGAGCAGGCATCCTTAGGATTATTTAACTTTATCCAAATCCACATATATCCCCTTTTAACTAACAATATGTCCTAGTAATTTTCTAGATGTCACCTCAAAAATGCACTTCTTCGAGTTCAATATGGGATTGTACTTCTCTACCCTTGCTAGGAACTTGTCCATGGCTTCAAAGTTCCCTTCTCTAATTAGATATTTCATTATCTTATCATCCATATATACATCTATTTCCTTATGGATCATTTTGTGCAATAAGGTGGTAGCCATTCTTTGATACATAGCCCCTGCATTCTTTAACCCAAATGGCATGACCAAATAACAGTAATTTCCCTATTCGATGGTAAAAGGCATTTTTATCTTATCGATTATTGCCATTATGATTTAATTATATCATAAGAAACCATCCATGAAGGAGTAAATCACACTGAAAGTCACACTATTGACTAGTGTGTTAATATGCAATGAAGGAAAATCATCTTTTGGGTAGACCTTATTTGAATCTCTATAATCCATGCACATCCTAAGCCTTCGATCTTTCTTGGGGATCAAAATTATATTTGCTAGCCATTAGGTGTCCTCTACTACCTCCAAGAAATTTTCTTTCAGCTGCTTTTCAACTTCTTATTTAATTAAAAGAGCCCATTTTAGTCTCCACCTTCTCTTCTTCTATTTTATTGGTGTAATGTGAGGATATGTAAGGGTTCTGTGTTTTACGATTTCCCTATCAATTCCAAGCATATCCTCATAGCCCTAAGTGAATACCTTTATCTTTTTTAAAAGTTTCTTTCATTTTTCTCTCTCATTAGGAGTTAAATAAAAAGAAATCAGTATATTTTTAGGGTGATCATTTGTGCCTACATTAAATGATTTAGTTTGCATAGAATTAATGTCAAGCATATTGATAAAATGATCATCATAAATATAATAACCATTAGGAAACACATCACATAAATAAGCAAAATCAGACTTCATTTCATCCACTTTAGAAAAGAACAAGTCATCAGTTTTAAACAAAGTAGCAAGAGCAATGTCAAAATCATTATAAAAAATATCCATAATAGAATTTAAGACATTGTTCTTGAAATCTAGCTCCTTTTTTTGATCAGTAGTGTCCTTCAGCTTTGAAGTAACAACTTGCTCTTCATACTCTTCTTTAGCCAACACCAGCTCTTCCACAAGGATTACCTTAGCAATAGTTTTCTCCACATTGTTCATATACTAGGTAAAAATCTCAAATCCCAGAATCACTTCCCTAGCCATAAGAAGACTTTCAGGAGTTCCTGTGTATGGATAACTAGTGCCCTTTTTAGTAAATACATCTTATAATAATTTCTTCTTGGTTTCAACAGGAACTTCACTTTCATCCTCAGAATCTTCACCCCTAGAGTATCCAATCCCATACTTTAAAATAGGGACTTTATGTTTCATGAACTAAGGTGGTCCACTCTGATTATTTCTTAACCCCAAACCAGGCATGAAGTTCATACTCCTTATCATATTCATAACTTAGCATCCAACTCATCCTCATAAATCATACAAACTTTAAAATTTGGGCTTATAGAGATTTCCTTAAGAGCTAGTTTCATAGTAGCCACGATAGCCTTAGTTTTCGCTGAGATGGTAAAAATTTTACCCTCTTACAGAAACTTAATTTTTGATGAATAGTGGATGTCACACCACCCAAAGGATGAAACCATGGCCTCCCCAGTAGGATGGCAAAAGTCATAGGAATGTCTATAACATGTAAGTTTACCTAAGTGTCGATGGGCCCAGTCTTTACTAATGCTCAAAATGTACCCTTAACAGGCCTCTTTGTATCATTATAGATATTAATAACCACATCAGAGGGTTTCATGTCAACCACAGTCATTCCTAATTTTTGAAAAATCTTTAAAAAGCATACATTAATGGCAAAATAGTTATCCATTGTTACATGGCCAGTTGATTTTCCTTTGTCCTCGGCCTTAATAAATAAGGCCTTATGATGGCCTCTTCCTTCTAATGGTAGATCATCATTAAAAAATACAATAGCCCTTTGAGGAGTTTCCATCAAAGAGTTAACTATTTGTTTAGGAGCACAACATATATACATTTTCTTTTGATCTAAAGTTAGAACTAGTGCTTCCCGATGGTCTTTAGAATGCATAAGTAATTCCCAAACACTAATAACAGTTTCTCACCCTTCTTGACATCTTCTTTTGAAACCCTCTTTTGTTTCTTCAAACTTGACAAGTTTGGTTTCCTCTTCTTTCTTTTTAACCTTCCTCACTAGCTCATCCTTCTTGTTGTAGACACCTAATTTCGGGATGATGAGTTATGGATGCAACAAAAGACTCCAATGATGAAAATGTCATGAATAGGTCTTCAATACTTGAACTTTGAAACTTCAGGGGTCTGATTGCATTTTTTCAAAGAAAGAATTTAATGTTTTTATGGACTAAATTGCAATGCTTTTTAAAGATCTATGTCACGACTCAAAACAGGGGCCATGATCGGTGCTAGGGAACGGGAATTCTTTCAAATCCAGAACCCGTAGCAAGCCTAAAATAAAATAAAACATGCAATAGTAAGAATAACAACACATTTAAGTAAAATACTATGCAGCGGAATAAAATCATAAATATCAAAATAATAATCCACCATCACGGGATTTAAATCAAATTCTCATCTCATATATAAATAAACTCTTTTAATACAAATCCAGTTCAAATTCTTAAAATACATAATTCATACAAATATAATACAATATCTTTTAACAATTTTACGACTACTGGAGTGTCTAGATCATAAAATAAAACTCAAGTGAGCTGTTTACATAGTAAAGCCAGGGTGAAAGAAATATGGCGTACAGGCTTGCTGTTGAGGTCTGATGAAGATGACTCTCCTGAAAAAAATGGTCAATAGAGGGGAGTTAGACCTCACTGAGTGAATTACTATAGTATATATACATGCATACTAAATGACAATGCACACAGTCAATAGTATATATATAATAAGCATATAGATAAGCAAATACACACAAATGCAATAAAATCATTTTATATATTTTTATTGAAAATCACAGTTCATGAAGGATCAAATAAAACCCTAGAAAATCGTAACCTCAAAAAGTGTTAGACAACACTCTAGCCATACAGGCTCACTTATTCCAATATATTCACTTATTCCATTTGGATAGTAGACTGGCCCCGAGACACTAAGTTAATCGAGCTCCAATAGTCTGACTGTCAGTGTGATTGGCCCCGAGACACTTGGTCAACCGAGCTCCAGCAATCACACTCCCAAATCATTTCTCACACATCAAATAATCATATCCAATCTATATCCACAAATGGTTAGTAATATAGCCTAAATGCTATAAGCGTACCGGTACGTACTCGGTCCCAGTGCTGCCCACTAGGTAGCACGTTCTATTGATATCCTTCATTATAATATAAAACATACATTCATAAAAGTAAATGATGCATGAATTTAAGTAAAGTAGCAACAATAACCATATATATACTAGAAATATACCAAAAGTAAACTAGGTATAATTTGAGTATATATACGTCAAAGAAATCCAGATAGATTACAAAATAAACTAGAAATATATTCGAAAACATTTTAAACCTAATTTATTAGCAAAACATGCATATAATTTAAAATATACCAAAAATAAACTAAAGATAAACCAAAATAAACTAAAAATAAACTTAAATACTAATCGAGTTATTTATGCATATTTAATCAAAATAACATATATTTCTAAACCATGCACCCTAAACATATATATATAAAATAGTAACTCACACTTAGTACGCTCCTCAAGATGGGTCCGACGGCCTGGTCCACTAGGCCTCAGTCTCGGCGCAACTAAACAAATAATAAATAACAGACATCAGAATAAACCTAACAGAAAATCCTAGAAACTCGAACTAGAATATTAGATAGAGAATCAGAATTAGGGTTTGACCGGACATCATATTTTACGAGAATTCTACCAAAAATCCGGCAGAACCTCCCTTGTAAAATGGACATCTCTCTACTCAAAGAGTAGAGCTGGCCCTGCAAAGAAACACACTTCGAAAATAGACACAGAAACACATCCACAACCCCTCGGTCGGACTCCAAACTACAGTTTACCGACCGGGGTCCATAATTCACAAATAATATAGAGATACCAAAAATACCCTTATATCACAGAAATACATTTTATAAGTAGAAATTACGTAATTAGCCCTAAAACACATTAAAAATCGATAAAAACTCATTTTATTAGAAAAATCGTATATTATATATATAATTGAAAATAATTCACAAAAAATAGTTTTAATTACTCAAAAATACTAAATAATTTGTAGAAATCATTTTTATACCTTAAATAACTATTAAAACCAATTTAATTACATTTTTTAGCCAATTTAGGGTAAAATTACCAAAATACCCCTATAAATGTAAATATACTAAAATTAATCCAAAAGTTCACCAAAAATAGTATAATTGCACAAAATTAATTTTCTCAACATATTTATCAATAATATCAATAAATAAACTCAATTAACTAATTAATTTCAATTAAAAACACAATTAACCCTATTTTCTCAAAATTACATAAACTAAATAAATTCAAAATAAATACGTAAAAATTCATAAAAATTCCAAATCAATTTCTATAATTCATTTCAACACCTATATTTATCATAAAACACAATTTCATAATTTAATTAATTAATTTTTGAAAATTAGAAAATAATAATAAAATATTCAAAAATACCTAAAAAATCAAAATAATTTCCAAAAATTCTACAAAAATTCACACATGTAGATTAAGCTAAGGGGAACAACATTTGTAAAGGATATTTTCATGAATCAATCAATTCAAAGTTCAAAAAAATCAAGAAGCTAAAATGGCCGAATTGAAGATTTAACTCAAACCTCAACAACCACTTGTTTTCCGGCCAAAAGGAGCTTAGAATAGGGACCACCGAAGCTCAAGGAGTCGATGAAGACCTACGGTGCACGAAATGGTGGTCAAAATCATGATCGACGGTGAAGAGCTTCACTTGCTGCCACCGTAAATTCCGGGCGTTCCAACGAGCTTCCGGCGACCTGATCACGTCGAAGAGGAAGAGGAAGGAAGGGGGAGGTGGTTGGTGGCAGCTGATGGTGGCGAAGGGTGGTCTGGCATGCCAGAACGGGAGGCGCAGTGAGGGTAGGGCGTCAGGAGAGAAGAAGAAGGAGGGAGGGGCAGAATTATAATTTGCCAAATCTTGATTTTTTGATAAATATTGCATATGTATAGGTATGTATCTATATATATACTTTATATTATTTTAATATATAATATGATATAGACAATAAATATTCACCACACACATAATTTAATATTTTAATAATTTATACACTAAAAATAATTTATAGTATTAAAACTAATAAATAAATAAATAAATAAATAAAATTAGGGTAATTAGTTAAACCCTAGTTTAAATAATAAATACACATATACACTTTATTTAGTACTTTAAAAATATATATGAGTTTATGCAAATGTGTAAAATTTTTTAAAATAATTAATATTAAATTATTTACTTATCAATTTTCCCGAAAATATAAGTCCCGGAAAAATTTTACGTAAAGTACTTAAAATAATAAAAAATAATTAAAATTAGCTTTAAATTAAATAACAAACTCATAAAATATTAACATTATATACGAAAATTATTAATACTGCATATCCCGATGTAGTATAAAAATATTTAAAAAATACGAGATATTACAATCTTCCCCCCTTACAATAATTCGTCCTTGAATTCCAGAAAGAAAATGATCACAGGATCAAGAAGGGAAGAGATACGGGTAAGAAGCTCGCATCTCAACTTCAGTCTCCCACGTATGCTCCTTAACTCTGTTGGTACGCCATAGAACCTTGACCATCGGAATATGCTTCGATCGTAACTGTCGAACTTGATAGTCTACGATCACCACAGGTTCTTCCACGAACGTCAAATCTTCACTCACTTCTACACTATCTAGCTGCAACACGTGTGAAGGGTCTGAGATATACTTCCTCAGCATCGAGATATGAAACGCCGGATGCACCTGTGACATACTCGGAGGAAAATCCAACCGATATGCAACAATGCCAACTCTCTCCAAAATCTCGAACGGTCCGATATATCTCGGTGCTAACTTACCCTTCCTGCCAAATCTCATTACACCCTTCATCGGAGATACCTTCAGAAAAATAAAATCTCTAACCTGAAACTCCACATCTTTGCGCCTAGGGTCCGCATAGCTCTTCTGCCTGCTAATTGTGGTCTCTAATATGTGCTTAATCACGACGACTTTCTCTGCAGCATCGTGAACCATCTCAGGTCTAGTCAAAGCTCTCTCACTAATTTCATCCCAACTCAAAGGGGATTTACACTTCCTTCCATATAATGCCTCATACGGTGCCATGCCAATATTGCTATGGTAGCTGTTATTATATGCAAACTCTACGAGTGGAAAATGATCATCCTAGCTACCTCCCAAATCCAGGACACACATCCTTAACATATCTTCCAGTGTCTGGATTGTCCTCTTAGACTGACCATTTGTTTGAGGATGAAAAGCAGTACTGAAGTCCAATTTAGTGCCGATCGCTTCTTACAACTTTTGCCAAAAATGAGAGGTAAACACTGAACCTCTATCTGACACAATGGCCATAGGTACTCCATGAAGGCATATGATATGCTTCACATATAGCTTTGCCAATCTAGCTACAGAATAGGTGGCTTTCACAGGCAAGAAATGTGCAGACTTTGTCAACCTATCAACTATCACCCAGATGGAATTGTATCCATCCTTAGAATGAGGTAAACCAACCACAAAATCCATAGCTATCCTTTCCCACTTCCACTCGGGAATAGGAAGAGGCTGAAGCTTCCCTGAAGGCTTATGATGCTCAACTTTCACTTGCTGACACGTCAGGCACTTAGCAACATAATCAATGACATCCTTCTTCATTCCGTCCCACCAGTATAGATCTCTGATACTGTGGTACATCTTAGTGACACCCGGATGTACGCTATAGGCTGTAGAATGTGCTTCCTCTAGGATCTCTTCTCTCAAATCATCCACATCAGGAACACACAATCTACCACTGATCCACAACACACCATTATCATCGAGTGTGAAATCAGTGAACTTCCCTACTCGAACATTCTCTGCAAGCTCTTCTAGAATAGGGTCTCGCTTTGAGCTGCTTTAATCCTATCCCTCAGTACAGATCGCACCTTAAACTGAGCTAGCAGTCCACCTGACCTATTGATCTTCACCATCAGACCTTAATCCACCAATAGCTGTAACTCCTGGATCAACGGTCTCCTCTCAACATTGATGTGAGCAAGACTGCCTGAGGACTTCCTACTCAAGGCATCTGCTACCACATTAGCCTTGCCCGGATGATATAATATCTCACAGTCATAATCCTTTAATAATTCCAACCATCTCCTCTGCCTCAGATTCAGATCTCTCTGTTGGAAAATGTACTTAAGGCTCTTATGATCAGTAAATATCTCATAAGTCACCCCGTACAGAGAATGTCTCCAAATCTTCAAAGTAAAGATCACTACAGCCATTTCAAGGTCATGTGTGGGATAGTTCTGCTCATGCTTCTTCAACTACCTCGAAGCATATGCTATCACCCTTCCATTCTGCATCAACACACAACCAAGGCCAACTCTAGAGGCATCATAATAAAATGTGAACTTGTCCACACTATTAGGCAAAGCTAACACTGGGGCTGTGGTCAATTTCTCCTTTAACAACTAGAAGCTATTCTTGCAAGCTTTTGACCACTCGAATCTAACATTCTTCTAAGTCAAGCGAGCCATAGGGGCTACAATTCTGGAAAAATCCTGCACAAACCACCTATAATACCCGGCTAAACCCAGAAAACTCCGAATCTCAATAACAGAAGTCGGTCTAGGCCATTCAGACATTGCTTTAACCTTCTGTGGATCAACCTGGATACCTTCTTTAGATACCAAGTGTCCAAGGAAAGAAACACTCTCCATCCAGAAGTCACACTTCGAGAATTTAGCATAAAGCTGATGATCTCTCAGTGTCTGTAGTACAGTCCTCAAGTGATATACATGCTCCTCCATACTCCTTGAATAAACCAGTATATCATCGATGAAGACTACCATAAACTGATCCACATATGGTCTGAATACCCTGTTCATTAGGTCCATAAAAGCTGTTGGTGCATTAGTCAAACCAAAAGACATCACTAGAAACTCATAGTGGCCATATCTAGTGCGGAATGCCGTCTTAGGAATATCAGCTTCACTAATCCGCAACTGATGATAACCCGACCTCAGATCAATCTTGGAAAAGAACTGTGTACCCTGTAGCTGATCAAATAAGTCATCTATCCTTGAAAGAGGATACTTATTCTTCACTGTCACCTTATTAAGCTCTCTGTAGTCAATGCACAGTCTTAGGGTACCATCCTTCTTCTTCACAAACAGGACTGGTACACCCCAAGGAGAAACACTAGGTCTGATAAAACCATTATCCAATAACTCTTGCAACTGCTCCTTCAACTCTTTCAACTCTGCAGGAGCCATTCTGTAGGGTGGCATAGATATAGGAGTAGTACCTGGAACCACATCTATACAGAATTCAATCTCTCTGTGAGGTGAAAAACCTGGCAACTCCTCGGGAAAAACATCAGGAAACTCACATGCAACAGGAACATCTGTGAGTGATAACTTTTCCACTGAAGTATCCCTGACTAATGCCAAATATCCCTGACATCCTTTCCTCAATAACTTCCTAGCCGTAATAGCAGAAATAAGATTCTGAGGTGCTGAACTCCTATCACCCACAAACTTAAAATCTTCTTCATCAAGAATTCTGAACATCACCTCTTTATTCCTATAATCTACCATGACATAATGCTGAGATAACCAGTCCATTCCCAGAATAACATCAAACTCCATCATATCCAACAGGATCAAATCAGCGGGTAATTCTCTACCTCCCACGAGAACTGGACAACCAGAAAGAACAATATCGGTGTCCAAGGAATCGCTCAGAGGAGTGGCAACAGACAAAGGAAAAGCCATCCTCGAAGCTTGCCAATAAGACTTAGAAGCAAAAATGGGAGAAACAAATGAATGCGTGGCACCCGGATCAAATAAAACCCATGCATCCAGGTAACAGACAGAAACAATACCTGCCACGACTGCATTGGATGCTTGAGCATCCTATTGAGTAAGGTGGAAGACTCTGGCCTGTCCTCGACCTCCCTGCTGATTGGTAGAAGCCTGGCCAACACCTCTGGCACCTCCTCTAGTACCTTTACCATGACCCTGCTGTGGAACAAGCTGAGTGGAACTCTGATGTTGGGCTGGAGGCAACTGAAATGGCACGGGTGTAGCACTAGCAATCGACTGCTGTGGATATCGCAGAATCTGTGGCTGCTGATACCCGGAGTAAGGACACAATCTGGCATAATGTCCTGTTTACCCTCATCTGAAGCATGTTAGTGGTGTCAGGTAATACGGTCCCTGATGGACTCTACCGTAGGTCTGGAAAACACTGGCAACTGATCCATAAATACAACCACTGCTATTGCTTGAAGCACTTAACCCAAATCTGAATGGCCTACGTTGACCTCCACGACCATGTCTACTGCTCCGATGCACTCGCTGCTGCTGCCTCTAACTCTACTGAGTCAGACCTCGCTGCTGACTACTCGACCTAACATGAAAACTCGAATACGGAGTAGTTTGCAATTCACTCGACTGAACTCCCAGCTGGTAATAATCAGGCATCGCTCCTTGCCTAACTAGCCTTAGCTCAATCTCCTTGGCCAACTCAATCATAAACTCGAGAAGGCCTGCTGTAGGCATACTAGCAAATGCTGAACCCAATCCGGTGTCATAGGTAGTGACTGTGAAATACTGATTTTGCATCAGATCCTCTGCATATCTACCCAACCGGAGAAACTCTCGGGTGTAATCCTCTACAGATCGATCACCGTGAGAAATGCTGGTCAACCGAAGACGATAGCTCATACAGAGAAGCTTTGGACAGAATCTCCTCATAAATCGCTCTCTGAACTGAGCCCAGGTCATCGTCATCATATAGGCCTGAATCATCTAGATAAACCAGTCTAGAGCTAGTCCCTCGATAGATAACTCGACGATCATGATCCGCTGGTACTCGGTGTGAGCAGTCTGAGTCCGAGTCTCAATCGCGTGCAGAAAGTCTAATGGATCGGAAGTCCCATCAAAAGCAATCCTGCCAACTCTGGCATAGAACATAGCTTCTTCAGGGTCAGACATACCCTGTTGATAGGCAGGCTGAGCAGGCGAAACAATTAGAGGTATAGGAACATCCTCAAACTCATCCTGTATCTCTCTCTGCCTACGGCAACCTGCCGCTACTCGAGGTCTACCTCTGCCATGACCTCTACGTCTAACTGGCTGCTCAGGAGGTAAAACCTAATCCTGAAAAGACTCGTCATCCTCAGCCTCAATGACTGGTGGAGCGACACGAGCTCGCCTCCTCATTCTGAAAAGACAAACAGAAAGATTCAGACAAAATAGACAACGGAGGATTAACGCAGAAAACTAAAACAAGGAATACTTATCAAGACATACTTGAGCCTAATTCACTGCAGTAGTTTCCAAAAGAAAACACAACTTTAAAACTAGGGCCACGACTCACACAACTAAGCCCTGTCTCAAAACTCCGCTCTGATACCAACTTTGTCATGACCCAAAACAGGGGCCATGACCGGCGTTAGGGAATGGGAATTCTTTCGAATTCGGAACTCGTAGCAAGCCTAAAATAAAATAAAACATGCAATAGTAATAATAATAACACATTTAAGTAAAATACTATGCAGCAGAATAAAATCATAAATATCAAAATAATAATCCACCATCACGGGATTTAAATCAAATTCTCATCTCATATATAACTAAACTCTTTTAATACAAATCCAGTTCAAATTCTTAAAATACATAATTCATACAAATATAATACAATATCTTTTAATAATTTTACGACTACTGCAGTGTTTAGATCATAAAATAAAACTCAAGTGAGCAGTTTACATAGTAAAGCCGGGGCGGAAGAAATCCGGCGTACAGGCTTGCTGCTGAGGTCTGATGAAGATGACTCTCCTGAAAAAAATGGTCAACAGAGGGGAGTTAGACCTCACTGAGTGAATTACTATAGTATATATACATGCATACTAAATGACAATGCACACAGTCAATAGTATATATATAATAAGCATACACACAGATGCAATAAAATCATTTTATATATTTTTATTGAAAATCACAGTTCATGAAGGATCAAATAGAACCCTAGAAAATCGCAACCCCAAACAGTGTGAGACAACACTCTAGCCATACAGGCTCACTTATTGTAATATATTCACTTATTCCATTTGGACAGTAGACTGGCCCCGAGACACTAAGTCAATCGAGCTCCAGCAGTCTGACTGTCAGTGTGATTGGCCCCGAGACACTTGGTCAACCGAGCTCCAACAATCACACTCCCAAATCATTTCTCACACATCAAATAATCATATCCAATCAATATCCACAAATGGTTAGTAATATAGCCTAAATGCTATAAGCGTACCGGTACGTACTCGGTCCTAGTGCTGCCCACTAGGTAGCACGTTCTATTGATATCCTTCATTATAATATAAAACATACATTCATAAAAGTAAATTATGCATGAATTTAAGTAAAATAGCAACAATAACCATATATATACTAGAAATATACCAAAAGTAAACCAGGTATAATTTGAGTATATATACGTCAAAGAAATCCAGATAGATTACAAAATAAACTAGAAATATATTCGAAAACATTTTAAACCTAATTTATTAGCAAAACATGCATATAATTTAAAATATACCAAAAATAAACTAAAGATAAACCAAAATAAACTAAAAATAAACTTAAATACTAATCGAGTTATTTATGCATATTTAATTAAAATAACATATATTTCTAAACCATGCACCCTAAATATATATATATAAAATAGTAACTCACACTTAGTGCGCTCCTCGAGATGGGTCCGACGGGCTTGGTCCACTAGGCCTCAGTCTCGACGCAACTAAATAAACAATAAATAATAGACATCAGAATAAACCTAACAGAAAATCCTAGAAACTCGATCTAGAATATTAGACACAGAATCAGAATTAGGGTTTGACCGGACATCACGTTTTATGAGAATTCTACCGAAAATCCGATAGAACCTCCCCTGTAAAATGGACATCTCTCTACTCAAAGAGTAGAGCCGGCCCTGCAAAGAAACACACTTCGAAAATAGACACAGAAACACATCCATAACCCCTCGGTCGGACTCCAAACTACAGTTTACCGACCGGGGTCCATAATTCACAAATAACATAGAAATACCAAAAATACCCTTATATCACTGAAATACATTTTATAAGTAGAAATTACGTAATTAGCCCTAAAACACATTAAAAATCGATAAAAACTCATTTTATTAGAAAAATCGTATATTATATATATAATTGAAAATAATTCATGAAAAATAGTTTTAATTACTCAAAAATACTAAATAATTTATAGAAATCATTTTTATACCTTAAATAACTATTAAAACCAATTTAATTACATTTTTTAGCCAATTTAGGGTAAAATTACCAAAATACCCCTATAAATGTAAATATACTAAAATTAATCCAAAAATTCACCAAAAATAGTATAATTGCACAAAATTAATTTTATCAACATATTTATCAATAATATCAATAAATAAACTCAATTAACTAATTAATTTCAATTAAAAACACAATTAACCCTATTTTCTCAAAATTACATAAACTAAATAAATTCAAAATAAATACATAAAAATTCATAAAAATTCCAAATCAATTTCTATAATTCATTTAAACACTTATATTTATCATAAAACACAATTTCATAATTTAATTAATTAATTTTTGAAAATTAGAAAATAATAATAAAATATTCAAAAATACCTAAAAAATCAAAATAATTTCCAAAAATTCTACAAAAATTCACACATTTAGATTAATCTAAGGGGAACAACATTTGTAAAGGAATTTTTCGTAAATCAATCAATTCAAAGTTCAAAAAAATCAAGAAGCTAAAATGGTCGAATTGAAGATTTAGCTCAAACCTCAACAACCACTTGTTTTCCGGCCAAAATGAGCTTAGAATAGGGACCACCAGAGCTCAAGGAGTCGATGGAGACTGGTGTTGCACGAAATGGTGGTCAGAATCGTGATCGACGGCGAAGAGCTTCACTTGCTGCCACCGTAAATTCCTGGTGTTCCAGCGAGCTTCCGGCGACCTGATCACGTCGAAGAGGAAGAGGAAGGAAGGGGAAGGAGGTTGGTGGCAGCTGATGGTGGCGAAGGGCGGTCCGGCGTGCCAGAACGGGAGGCGTAGTGAAGGTAGGGCATCGAGAGAGAAGAAGAAGGAGGGAGGGGCAGAATTGTAATTTGTCGAATCTTGATTTTTTGATAAATATTGCATATGTATAGGTATGTATCTATATATATAATTTATATTATTTTAATATATAATATGATATAGACAATAAATATTCACCACACACATAATTTAATATTTTAATAATTTATACACTAAAAATAATTTATAATATTAAAACTAATAAATAAATAAATAAATAAATAAATAAATTAGGGTAATTAGTTAAACCCTAGTTTAAATAATAAATACACATATACACTTTATTTAGTACTTTAAAAATATATATGAGTTCATGCAAATGTGTAAAATTGTTTAAAATAATTAATATTAAATTATTTACGTATCAATTTTCTCGAAAATGCAAGTCCCAGGAGAATTTTACGTAAAGTACTTAAAATAATATAAAACAATTAAAATTAGCTTTAATTAAATAACAAACTCATAAAATATTAACATTATATATGAAGATTATTAATACTGCATATCCCGATGTAGTATAAAAATATTTAAAAAATACGGGATATTACAATCTAATTGTAAAACTTAAATTCTTTCAAGGAATTTTTATAATTAAAAGTAAAAAAAAGTGGTTGGAATTACATTAATTTTTATCGAAATTAAACTAATTCCAATCAGAATTAGACTTCTTCCACCCGATTCTTGAATTTTCCAAGAAAAATTGAGTTCTAATTGGTATGAAATTCTCTTAAAATTATTTTGATAATGTTTTTAAGGAAATTGAAGTCTTTTAGGTATCAACTTAGAACTAGGGTTTAAAGACATCTCCCTATATAAGGAGTGTTTTGGCTTCTAAAAAGGGGAGGTAGACAAAAGGGGAAGGAAAAAAAAAGAGGTAGAGCATAGGAAATAAAAGGCACATAAGAGGAGAGAAAAGAAAAAAGAAGAAAAGGAGGAAAAAAAAATGAAGAGAGGGGGAATAGAAGAAAAGAAAAAAAACGAGAAGAAAAAGAGAGAAAAATAAAGTGTTAGTGATATGCACTAAGTCAATCATGTATAACCATTTTTTGACTTTATCATTTTATTTAACAAAGAGGCATTTTTCATTATCATTTTATGTTATGATAATTACTTGAATAATTAATTCTTACTAAGGTCATCAAGTATTTGACTTGATAGTAAAACCCTTAGATTAAATATGAGTTCTATTCAAATTATCCCTAATCATAACAATATATTATGGCTAGTATGATGTTGATTGATGATTTTGTTTTACTGATAATGAATATAAGATATTAAGTGAACTCATAGGTACTTATTTGGGAAATAATGACCTGGATTGACCTATCATAAGAATACTACATAGATAATTGTCTTAAGTAATTTTCATCATAATAATATTGATTTAGTTCTTTGACCTTGAAATCATCATGGATTTCTATATAACTATTATATATTTTTGTAATATCCTAAGTTTTAAAATAATTTTAAACTGCATCGGGATATGCAGTGTTAATAATTTTTATACATATTTATGATATTTTCATGAGTTTGTTATTTATTAAAGCTAATTTTAATTATTTTAAGAGATTTACGTAAATTTTTTTTGAAAATTTTATTTTCGGGGAAATTAAAACATAAATAATTTAATATTAATTATTTTAAATAGTTTTACGAATTTGCATGAACCCATACATAATTTTAAAGTGCTAAATAAAATGTATGTATGTACATTTATTTAAAATAAATTAGGGTTTAATTAATTAAATTAATTTTTAATATTTAGTTTTAATATTAATTAATTAATTATATATCTGTATACATTGTTAAAATATGTGTGTGGTGTATATTTAATATGTGTGAGATTATATATTATTATAATATATATATATATATATATACATAATTTATTATCAAAAATCAAAAGTTTGAAAAAATTACAGAAATGCCATCGTCTCTTTCCTTTCTCTTCCCGACGTCCCTCACTCGATTCTGGCATCTATAACTCAGTTTTCTTGCCGTCGGTGTGCCTCTCAGCCTTCCTCCTCCACCTCCAACCATTCCCGCCGCCCCTAGCTTCCATTTCCGACGTGTTTTGGTCGAAAAATCCAAGAGAGGCCGAAATTCATCTCATCGCCGTTCAAGCCGATTTCGGCCACCAAATTTGACACTGCCAGTCTCTATCTTCTCCTTGAGCTCCAATGAGTGTGATTCCAAGCTTTGTTTCACTTAAAATGGTCTAGATTTCCCTAGGTTTTGATTTTCCAATTTCGGCCTATTAGGGTTCTTGAATTTTTTAAGCTTCAATTTGATTGATTCAAGAAAACTCCCTTCACAAAATTTGATCCTAGTAGCTTAATATATACTCTGGAATTTTTGTGGAATTTTTTGAATTTGTTTTGATTTTTGTGAATTTTTGATTATTTTATTAATATTTTCTAATTTTCAAAAATTAATTAATTAAATTATGAAATTGTGTTTTAGGGTAATTATAGGTGTTGAAATGCATTTTTTAAATTTATTGGTAATTTTTGTAAATTTTGTATAATTATTTGGAATTTATTTAGTTTTTCTAATTTTTGAAAAATTAGGTTAATTATGTGTTTAATTGAAATTAATTGGTTAATTGAGTATATTTATTGATATCATTGAATTATATGTTGAGAAAATTAATTTTGAGTAATTATACTATTTTTGGTGAATTATTGATTAATTTTAGTGAATTTATATATAGAGGGGTATTTTAGTAATTTGACACTAAATTGGCTAAAAATGTAATTAAATTGATTTTACTAGTTATTTAAGGTATAAAAATGATTTCTACAAATGATTTAGTATTTTTTAACTAATTAAAACTATTTTTCGTAAATTATTTTCAAATTATATATATAATATACGATTTTTCTAAATAAATGAGTTTTTATCGGTTTTTAATGTGTTTTAGGGTTAATTATGTAATTTGGATTGATAAAATATATTTTTATTATTAAAGGGCATTTTTGGTATTTTTGTAATTATTCTGTGAATTGTGGACCTCGATTAGTGAAATTGTAGTTTGGAGTGCGACCGAGGGGTTGTGAATTGAATTATTTCGAAGTGTGTTTCTTTGCAGGACTGGCTCTACTCTTTGAGTAGAGAGATGTCCGTTTTATAGGGGAGGTTCTACTGGATTTTCGATAGAATTCTCATAAAACATGATGTCCGGTCGAACTCTGATTCTAATTCTGTGTCTAGTATTCTAGATCGAGTTTCTAAAAATTTCTATTATATTTATTCTAATGTCATCTTGTCATTTTTTTATTTAGTTGCGCCGAGACCGAGGCCTAGTGGACCAGGCCCGTTGGACCCATCTCGAGGAGAGCAATAATAGTGAGTTGCTATTATATATATATATGTTTTAGGGTGCATGTTTTAGAAATGTATGGTTTATTTTAATAAACCATGCATAAGTGATTTACTTATTACTTAGGTTTATTTTTGGTATATTTTGGTATATTTTCAACTATATGCATGTTTTATTAATAAATTATTCTTAAAATTTTTTTTATGTATATTCATGGTATATTTTTAATTTATTTTGTAATTTAATTGGATTTATTTAACGTATTTATACTCGAAATATACCTGATTTACTTTTGGTATATTTCTAGTATATATATGGTTTATGCCACTATTTTATTCAATTTCATGCATCATTTTTCTAAAGAATGTATGTTTTATATATTAATGAAGGATATCAATAGAACGTGCTACCTAGTGGGCAACACTAGGACCGAGTATGTACCGGTACGCCGATAGCATTTAGGCTATATTACTAACCTATTTATGGATATTGGTTGGCTTGATTGCTTGATTTGATGTGAGATATGATTTGGGAGTGTGATTGCTGGAGCTCGGTTGATCAAGTGTCTCGGGGCCAATCACACTGACAGTCAGACTGTTGGAGCTCGGTTACTTAGTGTCTTGGGGTCAGTCTACTGTCCAAATGGAATAAGTGAATATATTTGGAATAAGTGAGCCTGTATGGCTAGAGTGTTGTCTAACACTGTTTGAGGTTGCGATTTTCTAAGGTTCTATTTGATCCTTCATAAACAGTGATTTTCAATAAATATGTATAATGATTTTTATTGCATTTGTGTGTATTTGCTTGTATATATACTTATTATATATACTATTGACTGTGTGCATTGCCATTTAGCTATGCATGTATATATATTATAACAATTCACTCAGTGAGGTCTGACTCCCCTTCGTTGACTATTTTTCAGGAGAGTCATCATCTTCAGACCTCAGTAGCAGACCCACACGCCAGATTTCTTTTGCCCAGACTTCACTATGTAAACTCCTTATCTGAGCTTTACTTTATAATCTAGACACTACAGTAGTTGTAAATTGTTGAGGGGTTTATGTATTATATTTGTGTGAGTTATGTATTTTAAAGATTTGAACTGGAATTTGTATTAAAGGATTATTTACATATATAAAATGTGGATGTCCATTTAATTTTATTGGTGGATAATTACTTTATCTCATTTATGATTTATTTTTCATTGTAAAATATTTTAATTATGCTATTATTATGATTATTGCATGTTTTATTTTATTTTAAGGCTTGCTACGGGTTCCGGATTCGAAAGAATTCCAGTTCCCTAGCGCCAGTCATGGCCCCTGTTTTGGGTTGTGACAATTTTAACACAATCTAACATTGTCTATAACAGGATGATTAAATAGATTGTTATTGGATATGAAATGAGTTTTGTGAGGAATATGAGTGATTAAAAAGGAATTTTTCCCTCATTTAATCTGAGTAAGATATCTATGGGCTCCTTAATAAGATAGATTGAGGAAAAAGCATGGCCATGCTAAAGTGAATTGATAAAAAATTATCATTCTTAGTCTACTTAAAGTTAAGAAATAATATGATTGAATTATATAAGGATGATAGAAACTATGCCTTATATTCAATCAAGATATCATGTGACAAAGAGATTACAATATTTATTATAAATTAGGTTATGTCAGATTATTGACTTCACATGACTTGGGTAGTCATAATGTCTTGTTAAAGGCCAATTATGACTTGTAGGCCTAAATAGATATTTAAGGCCCACTGCCAATGTTATGTGAACCTACAGGGTCACACACTTATAACAGGCCTAAAAACGGATATGGGTTTGAGAAGCCCAAATATGCTCTATGGAAATAAATAAATAGTTTATTTATTTAAGGTAAAGGTTATCTTAAATAAATGGAATATTATATCTAATTTAATCAGAATAATAATAATTGAGAAATTACCAAAAAGTTGTTTTGGTAAGTGAAACCCTAATTAGAGGTCTATAAATATGTTATATTTTCTAGGGTTTCACTAACTCAATTATCAACCACCAAAGTTCATTTTTCTCCTTTTAGAAAAAATAAAACACATAGTGTTTTTGTTCTTGATTTGTTAGAAATCAAGAGAAGTGTTAGCACACAAAGTTTTTGTTTTAATCAAGGGTTGTTTGTGTGGACGCTTATGGAGGACAAATTCTTTTGGAGACGTCTTGATCCGAACTACCAAAATCAAAAGCTTAAGGTAAGGTGTCACCAGAGTGAACCTCCTCTCTGCCTTCCGAAAGTCTTGCCTCTTTTGAGTTTATGGTAAGATTTGAAAATCCTAGTTTTTAAAATCAATTAATCGAATTACTTGGATCCGGTTTAGGGTTTGTGGTTAAAATTTTTAATTTTTGCTTCGTTTTTGAATCACAAAACCTAACAAAAAGATAGGAAGGAAAAAGAGAAAAAAAAAACTTATTCCTTACAATTTTTTTTTGCTTAAATAAAGATCTTTCGAGGATTTTTTAAGAACAATATTTAAAGACCTATCAAGAACGGTGATTCTACAAAATCTGAGGAGCACTCCATTAAAATCATCCATGAGCATCATCTTCTCCTTATTTTATTTTATTTGATTTCTTTTGATTTTATTGATTTTTAATTTTTTTTATTGTTATAATTTATCCACTAATCATAATTTTTATTTTTTTTTATGGTGATTATGGAGGAAAACACATGATGATCATACTTAGAGAATCAAATCCATAAGAGGTCCATAGGATGCCATGGATAAGACCTTGTAAAGATATAGTTTCTAGGTTTATTATTATTATTTTATTTTATTGCTTTATTTTATTTATTTATTTTTTGGGTTGTATTAATTATTTTATTATTATTGATTATTGTAATAGCCCCAATAGTGGGAATAGTGGAATTATGTGTGATTGCATGTTTATGTTAATTAATTGGTTAGTAAAATTAGGGTTTTAATTAGGTAATTGATTAAAATCAATGGTGGGAGTAGATTAATTTAGTTTGTATGTTAATGAAAATTAGGGTTTTAGAAGGAATTAATTTAATTAGTTGTTTGATCTTTAATTTAATTGTTTTGATATGTTTTATTTGTTTTTAGGTTTGTTTATTTATTTTTATATGTCTTGGGCCTTGAGCCAATATTAGGTTTTAATCCACGTAAATAAATTTAGGTTTTTTTAGGTTTAATTAATTAAAATGCATTTCAGGCCTATAATTAAGTAGATTTTTATGTTAGGGATAATTTAAGTCCATTTAGTAAATTAGACATAGATCTACTTAATTTAGTTATTTTTGACTTAGCCCACTTAATTAAAGTCTTTTCATAATTTGTTAAGATCATCTTAGCATTAAAACATGTAGAATTAGGCCCATTAATTTAAATACTCTATAATTTGTAGATCTAGGCCCACTTTTATAATTAAAATAAATAGACTTAGGTTCATTTAATTAAAATTAAAAGGAATTAGTCTTTACCTCACTTGTAAATTAAAACATGTAGATTTAGCTCATTTAATTAAAATCCATGTATATTAGACTAACTTAGGGATTATATGTTCTATTTAATGCATTATTTATTTGTATTTCATGACTAATTTGCCTTGGATTTAATTGCTAGAATAAGGGTTTATATGAATTACATGTAAATAGAGGATAGTATAGTAATTTATAAAGTAATTCTAAATGAACACGAGACTGAAAGAAGTTGGTATTATATATCTAGAATCTCCCGGTTGTAGTGCTTGCTTTGTTTTAGGGAATCGACTACCACCTTTTTTATTTTTCCCAGTTATTACCTTGGGTGGCAACTTCTCATCTCCATGCCATGTCTTTGTGATAGTGGTTAGTGTGTTCTTTAGAGCCTTGAGCTCAAACAATGTCGCAGTTGCTAAAATCTTGGACCCGCGCTAAACCCCATCATCTACACTTGTCCTCCTCATTTTCCAACATATTAACTTTTCCTCCATCTTTATCATTAAAACTCTAAATATCTAAGACATGAATAGTAAGGTTCATAGGTTGTTCACTCAGATTTAGGCCTTTTGGTTTATGTTTTGGTGGCTCAAAAGTGGCATCGATAAAGGAATTAAAGACTTGTTCCTCTATTAAGCCAGTATTGATCATAAAAACTGGTGCATTTGGTGGTGGGACATTTTATTAGTTATCTAAAGAGTTGCTTTGGGTGTTTAGATTTTGGGTTTCAAGGTTGGTGATTTTGCCTGGATTGATTAGGTCTTAGATTTCATGCCTTAATCAGGTACAACTATCAGTATCATGTCAAATGGCTTGATGATACTTACAGTAGAGTTTTGGGTTGGCTTTTGATAGTGGTTGTTTATGAGGTAAGGGTTGTAAAAGATTATTGTCTATTAACTTTTCTAAGATTTTGCAAGAGGCCTACCTAGGTTAGAAAATCTCTAAGGTTGCCTAATGGCATTAATATGCACATTGCTACTTAATCCGCTTGCTTCTTTGCCTCGAGATCACTCATTGAAGAACTTTTTTTCTTATGCCAAGTCAGATTCTTTTTGGACCCTAAACCTATACAGTTCTTTAAAATTTTGGATCCCTACATCTTTTAGCTTTTTGGAGAGCACCAAAACACAACCTTCCATTACTATCATTAATTTTTCAGACTCAACAGGCCTATATCTCATTTGTGCTAGCTTCCATCTTCATTTGCTCAGATATTCAACAAAAGACTCATTAAATTTCTACTTGGTGTTCTATAAATTCCTCAAAGAAACCTTCATTTAAGCATTCAAGCCATACTATTTTACAAATGCATCACATAATTCTTTCCAATCATTCTGCACATGTGGTTCTAAAGTGTAGTACCATCGAATCGAGGCACCTTCTAATGCCATGGAAAATTGCTTGACTATATGGGCCTTAGTCAGCTCAATGGCCTTTATGTAAGTCACATACTATTTCAAATGCCAATGTGGTCATTAGTCCTAGAGTACCTTTTCATGTTGGGGAACTTGAATTTTTGAGCAAGAGGGTCATCATCCTCATCTAAGTCAAGGTTAGTATAATCCATCAGAGCGTCAATTCCCTTCTCCTTCATCAGCATTTAGATTTGTGACACAACCTTAGAAATTTTCTTAGCTCATCAGTTTGTCCTACGACTCCATATAGGTTTATATTCTTCCGACTTACCGAATCAGCCAACACTATCACATCATCATCTTCCTTCTTTTTCAAAGGAATCTCATCATCAAGATCAATCAGGTTAGTTGGTTGAGTCAACTATTTTTCCTTAAGAAATTTGGTTATTTCCACCATCATCTCCTTCATCACTGATCAAGTTTCAACAAATAGTTCTTCTTTTAACTGTGCTTTGAAAGCTTCAAGATCAAAACCACTTGCCGTTACTATTTTTAAATTTTCAATTAAGTGACCAGAATTAGTTTGAATCCATATAGAAGAGCTTCAAGGGTCTATAACTACTAGATCACGTGTTAGAATTATACATGACATGTATGCATGATATGTAGTTCCATTTCATTTTATTATTTAAAAAAAAGAAAATAAGTACACTTTATTTACACATAATAAGGAAATAAACAAAAAAATCTCAAATAATAATCTCCACCCTTATTCCTCCCACACATATGTTCAATGGCAAGTTTCTTATCCTAGGATTTTTGTCCTGGGTTTTAATTATCAACAGGGGATAATAAGACCGACATATGCAAAACAACTCTTGAGACAGAATAAATAAGTAGTAATACCTTTAAATAATTCCAAAGTCCATTATGACAACCCATAATGGGTATTAAAAGCCCATCTTAATATATTCCATTTGTAATGGGCTATAGTAAGCATAAAAGGCCCATTTTGACATGGTTCCTTTAAAATGGGCTTGGGCCTTATTTCAAGGTTTACTATATAGCATTAGGAGCATGCATTTAGAAAAATCCTAAGGGAAATTTCTAAGTCATTACATAAGCTAAGTCTTGGGCAATAAGTTACAACTCACACAATAATATTCGTCTGTTATGTCTCCCTACTCAAGGGTTCATACGATGTGGATAAGTACATGTTATGAATGACAATAATTAAATACTTCACTATCAGGTTTGAGTAAAACACATGCTGTTGAGCAATGACTATTATAGAGTTATTTGGGATTGAGTGCTCATTATGTGAAAATATGTAGTGAGTGAAAAAATTGCAAGAAAATAAAAGAATAAATTTTTTATTAATAAGAAAATTATGATTACATTCGAGAGAATGAGTTTGAAAATTAGGTATGAGTTCTTGGAATACCCATCCAACCTTGTGGTTGGACTCCATTTGTGTTTTGTATTTTATTACCTTTAATTATCCAATTATTTCTTTATTAACATGCAAATTATGATTACCTTTGACCAATTTCCAATTTTATATTTAAGCCTAAATTTGCACATTAATTTAAATTCATGCATTTTAATATGATTCATAGCATTTATCACATAAACAAACATTCATTTATAAAATAGAGATAAAATTTCATGCAAAGAAAGGAGGGAGGAGAATATATTATAACTCTTTTACATGCAAGAAAGGGTATAGTAAACTAAAAATAAACCAATAAAATAAATAAATCCAGAAGTGAGTTAAAGGGATTAAAGATTGATAATTGAAATCATCTCAAGATTCCTGGAATGAATAAGACTTTAATCTCCACAAACATGTATAAACCCTATAAAAGGAAGCCATAAAGTTAATTTGTACATCAAATAAACCTAAATAAGAACAATAAACACATGATCTATTTGATTAAGGAGGATAGGTAATTGATTGCATAAGAAAGCAACTGAATTAAAGAAACATGAAAATGCATAAAAGTATAAAACCACATGAAACAAATAAGAAAATAACTATAAAAAATACTCATGATTCTATTAATGTGGTGAATGCCTCATTAATGAGGCATCGCCTCTATGCATAGAGGCGATTCCACATCACTTCAAGCCAATGGGGAGAGGTGTCGCCCAACTAATGGACAAAACAATAACTTTCAAAACTCTTAACTCTGTAAATCAACATCATATGGAAATAACCAAGGATTTATGACTATACTTAGTGGTTTAGATAATTATATCATAAATATAACATGGAACAAGTGGTGAATCTAAGAAATAAGTGATGAATCTAAGAAACAAGCAAGTAGAAAAAAAGAAACATATATAAATCTATAACTCAAGATTTAAAAGAAATGAAGACTATTACTACTTCATGAGCTTTTTTCTTCACATTGATTGGCCCTCAAAGATTGGTTTTGATCTCAAGCTCCATTTTAATGCAAGAGTTTCTCCTTCTTCCTTCTAAGAATGGACTTTCAAGCTCACTTTTCTCTCTTCTTTCTCAGGAATGTCCCTCTCTTCTCTTTCAGAGCTCTTTTTCTTTTTCCTAAAACTTTCTAACTCTTTTCTTTGTTAACCCTTTCTTTCTCTTACCATACCACTTTTTAAGCCCCCTCCATGCCTTGACAAGACCTCTTCTTTTTCACCCTCATCATTACTCTCTTTTAGTCACCTTTTTTCCCTAAAGTCTCATTTCCACGCAATATGTTCAAGTTTGTAAAATGTGGGGTCCACATAACTTATTCATCATGGTCACCTTTACATTTAATACTAGTGCAAGTGGTTGGTAAAGTGGCAGCGTCTTTTTGAAAAAGTGTCACCTCATTGAAGTAGGTGCCTTAAAGGCGTTGCCTCTTTGGCCCTGACCTAGAATTGGGTTGTTGGGCCAAATTTGGCTTGGACTTTGTTTGGGTTGAATTTTGGGTTTAACCAAGGTTGTATTTAGATAGGTTTATGGGCTGGGTTTAACCAAGGTTGTATTTAGATAGGTTTATGGGCTTCTAGGTCCATTTTTAAGAAGGTTTTAGGCTTCTCTTGCATTCAAGCTTCACATATTCTCATCACTGGACTTCGTTATTGGCCGATCAAACTGAGAATCCACAATTTACCCTTTATTATAAGCCAATCAAACTGTGTGTCAACAATCTCCATCTTCCTTTATTGCTAACTTAATAAAAATGCATTAGCTTCTCTTCTTTAATATTCAAGGACAATATCAATCAAATTTCTTCTGATCGATTATCAAAAATTTAAAATTCTTACCACTTTCTTGATTACCACATGTATATAGATATTGATGATAATGCATGTCACTTGTAGCAATATTTATAATGTATTGCTATATATTATAAGACAAAAATTTTTAGCAGTTTTTCATTTTTATTCTTGAACTATTTTGTGGCCCGTTAAATAGGGGGTGAAAAAAGTAATTATAGAGTGTTGTGACACATTGTAGATGTCACTATTATGTTATACATATACACATGGGCACACATATATTGAAATTTTCAAACATTGTATAAGGGGAAAAAAAGGTCAAATATAAATTTTGAGATGAAGTTGACGATCCAATTTACACTTTATCTCAAGTTAATTGTATAAATTAATAATGTAAGAATTTGATTATGCACCTTAAAATATTTAAATTTACATAATAATTGATGAATAACTTTTTTATTCAATCATTAAAATCAAATTTTAGGTTAACTATCAATTTGTTTGTTATTTATATTAATAAATAGAATTGTTTTTTTTTTGAAATATATATCATTGGATTGAAAATTTTTTAAAATTCAAGAAAGATTTTTTAAAAATTATTGTGTAGATTTAAAATTTCTAATAATTTATAATTAGGTTACATTTTTTTAAAAAAAAAATTATCAATTTTATTTATTAGTTAATTATGAAAATTAAGTTTTTTTTAATCTATAGGACTTAATAATATTTTAAAAATAGTTATAAGACTTAATTATATTCACACAAAATTCAATATGGTCTAATTTTTCATATTTTTTAGTTGTATTATGATATCATTTAATGATGGAACAATGAGACTCCTTAGCTTGGTGAAGGTTGCACATGATGCCCATGCTTATGGAAAACCTTCTGTTGGGCCTAAACAAACAAGGAATGCATATTTTTTTAATTTTTCATCCTTTGTTGTTTAGAATGTTCAAGTATTAAGAAAAACCAGTATGTCATGTGTGCTTCTAATTCCATTCAGTCATACTATTTGATTATGTGATTCTGCATTTGCATATTTGTAAGCGAGGGAGATGTGAGGGAGAAATTATATAATGATCCTCACATTTGATAAGTTGGAAGGAAAATTTTATAAAAATTAAATATTTAATTAAAATGTACCCTAAATGGATTGATATTATTGATTTAGCTTTCCAACTTATCAAAGGCAAGAATTATTATAAAATTCTCAATGTTAAGGTGAGGATACCATTAGTTGTGTTTGTTAGTGCCCATTTTAAGTTGAAAACATCCTTGACTAGTCATTTGAATATTGTAAAACTATTGGACTTGTTTTTGGTATCAAGTTTTTAATCATTTGTCAATGCAAAAATGGTCTGAAGTTGCATATGCATACTGCATGCCCCAAATAAAATTTGGATCCTAGATTCAGTTGCTTCAAACTATGATGATTTGTCAATATTTTGCTTAACCGTCATTTATTTTATCAATTATAATTTGTATGCAGCATTTACATGCCTTCTTGTACTTTCTAATGCTTTTACCAAGAAATGTCTTTTGTATAAAATAGCTATAAAATTATGGACTATTTCATAAACTGCCCCCTTTTCAAAATAATTGTTGTAATTTAACTTAAATTTCCTTTATTTTTTTGTCTCGTCTTTATCTAATTGATTATTCATGAATTTCAATAGGCATGGTAGCATACATATTATAGTGCATATTATTCATCTATAAAGACTTTTTAGTTTTATTTTTGGTATATTTTTAACTCTAAAATGTGTTACATTTCCATTCTTTCTCTTAGATCATAAATTTTCATTAAAATTGTGGCAACCCTTTGTTATAGCAATTTTCTAGGTATGCAATATGAATATGATGAAACACTAGTATCTTTTGAAGCTCCAACTAAATAAAAAAAATATTAATAATAGGAGGAGAGTAACAAAATAACTACCTTATAATATTGGACCACCATTGTGCCATTCTATTGTTAATGTATCTATTGCTAATCTTGGTGCTACTGTATCAGATGATAATTGATGAATGACTACACGTTCTGCTTTGCATGCTCTCTTAAGCATATTTTTATATTTTCTTAGCTATCATTCATTTATTGGTTAGTATATATTTAGTTAGTTACAATACTAGTTGTATATAAAACTACCAAGATTAATGAGAAAAGTATGAGCTATTATTTACAACCATATTTTTTGATATGGTGTCAGAGCAAATGCTCTTCTCTCTCTAAATTTTTTTCATAGTAACCCAACAACACATTTTCCTAGTAACCAAATAGTAAAATTTTCCTTGTTCCTTAATCATATATTTCAATGGTGCAGCCAAAAGATTCACTAGCAAGTCCTTTCATCTTGCATCCAAATGATAGTCCCTCATTGATTCTTGATTCCACAATTCTAACTAGAAATAATTATCATTCATGGTCTCGCTTAATGAATATGTCACTGATTTCCAAGAATAAGCTTAAGTTTGTTCATGGAAGCATTTTAGTTCCAAAGAAGAATGACCTAATTTATTTAGCTTGGGAGCATTGCAACATAATGGTTCTGTCTTGGATAATAAAATCTTTGTCTACTTTGATTGCTCAAAGTGTAATCTAAGTAGATTATGCTAAAGATCTTTGGAAAGATTTGTATGATTGCTCTACACAAGGTGATGCAATTCGTATTTTTGATTTGCAAGAAGAAGTTTATTCTTTAAGGCAAGGTACACTCTCTATAACTGATTACTTTACTCGGCTTAAGATACTTTGGAAAGAGTTGTGTAATTTGAGACCTTTGCCTAAATATGTGTGCATTACTCAGTACAACTATAATGCATTTGAGATTATCAGAAATTATAGTGAACAAGTTCATATAATTAAGTTTGTGAAAGGATTGAACAAAAATTTTGCTATATTGCGATATCAGATTTTGATCATGAATCCTTTGCCATAAATTAATGGAGTTTTTGCTTTGGCATTGCAACATGAAGGGAAAATTGGATCTAACCCAAATGAAAGCTTAAATGAATCCACTATTCTACATGCTAATCAAGCACATGTGCACCAATTAAAAACAATTTTGAAAGTATAGAAGTAATGTTAAAGCTGGTTATGGTCATGTGCAACAGAAGTTTCATAATTTTAGAAGAAGGCCTATATGTTCATTTTGTGGTTTTTATAGCCATTCAGTGGATAAGTGCTACAAAAAGAATGTCTATCCACCTAGTTACAAATCAAAAGGAAAAAATCCAAAATATGTTATTAATCAAGTAGAAACTAGTATGAATTTTGGCAAATTTGGCAAGAGTCTAGAATGTAGTGCTAGTCAAATAAAAAGTAGTTTAATTTTAGTATCAACTCAATGGAAGGAAGTAGCAAAACCAAAAAAGATGTAATCATAAAAGATGAGTTGAATGAGTCTGAAGGTCTAAGTTTTAACAAGGAATAATATAATCAACTATTATCTTTAAGTCAGTCAGGTGCTCATGGTTGCTCAGCTTCAACAAATAACTCTTTAACATCTTTTACTCCTATACCAGATATAGGTATTACTTCATAAGTATCTAGTGTTATATTAGCTACTATAATGCTTTCATAAACCACATGGATAATAGATACAGGAGCTATAAATCACATAGTAGGCTCCTTGGATCAATTTCTTTCATATGAACATGTTTACAATATTTTGGTTAAATTCCCAAACAAAGAAAATGCTTTGGTTACTCATATTGGAAAGGTTCAATTGACTCCTAATCTCACATTGCAAAATGTCTTGTATGTTCTCAGTTTTTTCCTTAACTTGATTTCTATCAGTAAACTCATTAAACATTCTCATTACTTTTTTATTTTCATGCCTAACCATTGTTACATACAGGATATCAAAAATTGGAAAATGATTGGTATAGCTAAAGAAGAGAATGGATTATATCAATATCATGCTATTTCTTCTTTAGCAAATCAATCTGCATATCACTCATCCATTGTTTCTTACAATATCATAATAAATAATCTTTGGCACTACAGGCTTGGACATCCTTCCTCTCCAAGACTGAAAGTTCTTAGTCAAATAGATAATTCCATTAGATCATGTGATTATGTTAATGAGATATGTCATTATAGCAAACAAAAATGATTACCATTTCTTATTAGTTTTTCAAAAACCTAGAATTGTTTCGATTTAGTTCATATTGACATTTGGGGACCAATGTTAAATAAGTTCAAATATGGTCATAGTTTTTTCTTGTCAATTGTAAATGACAAAAGTCATTATCTTTGGATTTTTCCTATAAAATTAAAAGCAAATACTCATTCTTTAATTCAAAATTTTTGTTCATATGCTAAGACTCAATTCAATGCAAAAATTAAATATGTGAGATCAGATAATGGAAAAGAGTTCGACATGAAAATTTTTTATGCTTTAAAAGGCATATTGCATCAAACCTCATGCATTTACACACCTCAGCAAAACAACTTTGTAGAACATAAGCATCAACATCTTTTAAATGTTGCTCGAGCTCTTCAATTTCAAGAAAAATTACCAATCTAATTTTGGATTGATTGTGTTTTACATGCTGCATATTTTATTAATCTTACTCCTCCAATTTTAGAAAACAAAACTCCTTATGAAATCTTGTTTCTTAAATAACCTATCTACACTTACCTCAAAATTTTTGGTTATCAATGCTTTACTTCTACCATTTCACAACATCGATCAAAATTTGATCCTAGAGCAGTCAAAAGTGTCTTCCTTGGTTATCCTTCTAATATTAAAGGATATTGACTCTTTAACCTTGACACTAGACAAGTTTTTATCTCTTAAGATGTTAATTTCAATGAACATATTTTCCCTTTTTCATAAAAACATACTCATTCTATTTTACATTATGTTCCTTCTCACAGTGATGATTCTAATACAGATCATATTTTGATAGAAGATCGAAATAGCAGTATTGATATCATCCATTCAAACTCTTTGCCTATATATGATCTACCATATAATGACAATTTTGATCCTCTTTCATACTCTTTGCCTACTCAACCTATATTTTCCTTTCAACCTCAAAGATCCATTAGAATTTCAAAACACATGTCCATTTCCAAAACTACAATCATTGCATTAAACCATCCACTACTCCTCATGTCCTTTCTAAAGTACTTAGTTATAAAAACCTTACTCCTTCTTACTCTCATTTTTCCTTTCAAATAACCTAACATTCAACCTCATTCATATAATGAAGCAATTCATTTTGATTACTGGAAATAAGCCATAAATGTTGAGCTTCAAGTATTACAAGAGAACTAAACCTGGGAACTTACTACCATTCCACCATTCAAATAGCCTACTGGTTGCAAATGGGTTTATAGGATTAAATATAAATTTAATGGCTCCATTGATCAATATAAGGCTCATCTTGTGGCTAAAGGCTACACACAATAATCAGGCATTGACTATCTAGATACTTTCTCTCTGATGGCTACTATTCAAGCTCTTATTGCCATTGCAGCATCTACAAAATGGCATCTCCATCAGCTTGATATTAATAACACCTTTTTCCATGGTGATCTTTATGAATAATTTTATATGGATTCCAACAGGTCCTATTAAAGTGTACAAATTAATAAAGAGTCTTTATGGCTTAAAATAAACTAGTAGACAATGGAACTTGAAACTTACATCTGCCTTGCTTGCTCAAGGCTTCTCTTATGCTCATTATAATCCTTCATTGTTTATCAAGAAAACTTCTTCTTTTATTGTTCTACATGTTTATATAGATGATGTCGTCTTGGCTAGTGATAACATCCTCGAAATGAATAATATCAAGTCTTATCTTCATGTAGAGTTTAAAATCAAGGATCTTGGTCCTTTGAGTATTTTTTAGGACTTGAACTTACCTAGTCTCAATCTAGTATTAATCTTTGTCAAAGAAAATATGCCTTAGATCTTTTATGAGATGCTGACCTTCTTAGTGCCAAGCCTATCTCTACTCCAATGATAGTTTATCTTAGATTGTTAAAAAATGATAGTGTTCTTTTATTTGATGCTACGTCCTACATGCAACTTGTAGGTAAGCTGCTTTATCTTACTATTTTGAGGCTAAATATCTCCTTTGCAGTTTAATAGGTTTCCCAATTTCTTAATTACCTTACATAAAATCATTTAACTATTGTTCATCATATCCTTCGATATATCAAAGCCTCTTCGGGACAAGGTCTATTTTATCCTGCTAAGAATTCTTTGCAGTTTAAGGCTTTTTTATACTCAGATTAGGTTACTTATATTGATAGTCATAAATCTATTATAGGGTATTATATTTTTATTGGTGAAGCATTAATTTCTTAAAAATCGAAGAAGTAATAAATCGTCTCATATTCCTCTGCTGAAGCTAAGTATTAAGCACTTGCTTTTATCACTTGCGAGTTATAATGGTTGCATTATTTGCTTCACGACCTTGGCATGCAACTTCCAACTACTACTTTTTATTGTAACAACTTATCAACCATTAAAATAGCTAAAAACCTTGTGTTTCATGAATAAATGAAGCACATCGAGATTGATTTTCATATCATTCATGCTAAAGTTTAACAAGGTTTCCTTCATCTTTTACCTATCTCTTCCCTTCATCAATTAGCTAACTGTTTTACCAAACCACTTTCAGCTCCTTGGTCTCATCATTGCATCTCCAAGTTTGGTGTCTAAAATTTGTACACTCCAACTTGTGGGGGGCTAACAAAACAACTACCTTATGATATTGGACCACCATTGTGCCATTCTATTGTGGATGTACCTATTGCTAATCTTGGTGCTGTCGTGTCAAATGATAACTAATGAATGACCACACTTTCTGCTTTGCATGCTCTCTTCAGCATATTTGTATAAATTATTTGCTTAGCTATCATTTATTTATTGGTTAGTATAGATTTAATTAGTTACAATGCTTGTTGTATATAAAACTACTAAGATAAATGAGAAAAGTATGAGCTATTCTTTACAACCATGTTTTTTAATAGAGAGGATATAACATTGGTTTGCATAGATGAATGCCATAATGATAAAAGGCAGAAAGAAAACAAAAATTATTGTAATGCATATTATTTTTCAACTCATTTAGATTAAAATTTTCTTTTGTCTCAGCTTGGGTTGTTTGTCCATTAAAGCGATATTTGAGTTGGGTTCATGACATAGCAGAAGCCTAATAAAATAAGGATAACTATTGAATGTCATTAATTCATGCATGAATGACTATCAAACAACCTTCTTTTAATCTATTGAATTAAATGAATACCAGAATAAAAAACATCAATATTCGTTGATTCATAAAGCCATATTGAAAATTGGGGGAAATAGAAATTCTATTAAAAGTTCATCAAAAGTTGCCTCAAACATCCAAAAAACAAATAAATACTGTTTGGGAAAAACCCTAAAAGAAAAATGGGAAAATAAACCCAAAAAACATATTAAACAAACATAAAACTTCAAAGTCAATTTTGAGGCCCTAAACGATGGATTTTGGACCTAAAACCTGAGCTATTATGGGTAAATTATATATTTGGTATAGGTCTCTGAATTAGCTTTGTTTTGACATATCATGTGTCTTGTGGTTCAAACGGGCCTAAAAGTTAGAACCATTAGAAGTCGCATTGCGCACTTTAGCCAATTTTCCAAAATCTAAGTGCTCCATATAACCCAGGGTTGTCTGGTTTCCAAATTTCATAAGATAGTTCGGTCCTTATCCGATATGGTCATTAGAGCATTGAGAGGACCTTTCCCT
Organism: Mallotus nudiflorus; assembly: GCA_947683625.1. NCBI lineage: Eukaryota > Viridiplantae > Streptophyta > Magnoliopsida > Malpighiales > Euphorbiaceae > Mallotus > Mallotus nudiflorus. Next base: position 2,049,919 of record CANTUR010000304.1, read on the forward strand.
AGTACTAAGGACTAGGAAGGACACACCATTTATGTAATCTCTTTCCATACTTCACAAGCAATGGCTAGGTCAAGATTCCATTTGCTAAGTTAGATATAATTTAAACATAGGTAGCTAGAGATGGCTATGCTCCAAAGGAGTAGCAAGAATTATACAATGTGAAGAAATTAAATTATCTGACGAGGATGAGTACGGAAGAATATTTGTCAAGAAAACTATAACTGACAAAAAGGAAACTTTTAACATTTCCTTGTTATTGTAATTTACATAGATTATAGTTAGTGTTCAAGAGCTTTCTTAAAGTTTTAGTAGGAAATGATTAGTGGAGGTTATTATGTTCTCTTTTTTATATATTTTAGGTGATGGTAATCATTAGATTCTATCCATGATATATCTTATAGTAAATCTAATTATCTGATCTAAAGCATATAATGTAATACATAAATGTAACAATTTACACAGTCACTTCAAAAGAAAAAAGAAAAGAAAAAGAAAAACATATTATTTAAAGCTAGGACTAAAACTAATATTGATACCTAAGAATACAAACAATGATGAAGATTAACATAAATAAAACCCAACAAGACCAAATTAATAGTAACTAATATCCATAACCTGAAAAAACAAGTGAAGCTTGTCAAGCTTAAAGAAGTTGATAACATATGAAAAAAATAGTAGCAACAACATGCTTTTTGTGTTATTAGTTGCATGATTGTAAGATATCTACAATTCTTTAAAGAAATTTCTATCCTACTACCGCATTAATTTGGAGTTTGTTGGTTCTCCAATTAAAATAACAAAAAAAAAATGAAATTTTAGTTAACTGGCTAATCAAATGACAAAATTCATTTTATAAACATTATCAAATGACAAAATTCATTTCATAAACAATTCTTAAATCACAAAATTCATTTCATAAACATTATCAAATGAAAAAAATTCATTTTATAAACAATTCTCAAATGAAAAAAATTCATTTCATAAACATTATCAAATGACAAAATTCATTTTATACACTTATTCATACCTATTTCAAAATGCTAGTGCAGTCATCTTCATGTTTTCTTGAAGATTCCAACAACTTTCTATTAGCATTGAGCCAAGCGAACAGTACATTAGAAAGATGCATCTCGCTAGGCAACAAAAGTGAAAATCAAAATCCATAGACATATTAAGTGAACAAAATCAGGCAACATAGAAGATAATCTACTTACCTTTTTACTGTCAAATGTTGATGCCTAATGCAAATAAATAACAAATTATAACGAACGTGTCCAAAATAACTACTAAAACTAGCCTACATCTACAAATAGCAATCCTTTTATTAGCTTACTGGAAACAAATTATTGTAGTAAAATAGTTTCAAGGATAAAGGCACAAGCTATACAACATAGACTACAGTTAATTCAACTGGAGTAATTTATTTAACTACAGTAACAAGCTTAGAGTCATATCCAAAGCAAAGAAAACTAGCAATTCATTCAATATATTTATCACTTAATTTAGCTATTGGTGACACATATCTAGCCTATAATTTAGTACTCTTAAAGAAATGGCTTAAATTTATGCATAGTAGAAGCCATGCATTTCTTTTCATTAGTAAACTTGTAAAATGTGTCTTCATGTGTGTGATTTCGTTGACATGTTCATAGGACCTAAGCCCAAAAATAGTGAAAAATGATATGGTGTAAAACATCATCAAAAGTAGAAACAAGTTGAATTTACTATGAGACTACTTATAAATAAAATGAAAGTTAAGCACATACAAAATTTCTTGCTAGATAGCTCACACATAATTTCAAAACAAAATCATTTGTTACAATGCATTATAAATGCATGAATTAGTGTTAATGCCTTTATAACTACACCAATGCAAATAGCTTGAGTCTACATATCAAATTATTTATAACTGTTGAAGATTGATTCAAGTTGCCAGCTTAAAGTCTTAGTTGACTTGTTCATGAAAAGTTGTTATTATTTTATTATTTCTATTCCTAATAATCTAGTATGCTAGTTAGTGATTTAGTGCTAATAATATCTCATAATTAGTTGAGTCTTTTGTGCTTTTTCAGTTTGGTTGTAAGCCTATATAAAGGCATTCTTGTTTATGAAGTAATACAGTAGATTTCTTGACTATATCTTCTACAATTCTTAGTTAGTTCTCTGCTACAATATTTATGTATTTTTGCTCTGTTACTTTAAATTTCCAACATTTTTGGTATTAGAGCGGGTAAGATTCGTATGGACCTTGAGAGTGCATTAGAGTGATTTTAAAAAAGAGCATAGTTGCTAATGGAAATTCAATTATCATTTCACAGCCTGCCATTTCCATCTTCAAAAAGGAATGTTATGAGTTATAGAGCATTAAAATGATGACCTTATTTAAGTCTAAAGACCTTTGGGACTTGGTGGAAAATGGGTATGCAAATCTTGATAAAGAGAGCCAATTGCAGGAAAATAAAAAAAAGACTCCAAAGCTCTTTTCTTTATTCAACAAGCAGTTCATGAACCCATTTTTTCAAAAATATCAGCAGCAACCGCTTCCAAATAGGCCTGGATAACATTGAAGACAACATTTTAAGGTTCTTCAAAGGTAATCACAGTGAAACTTCAATCTCTTCATCATGACTTTAAAACTTTATAGATGAAAAGTGGAGAATCAATGCAAGATTTTCTTACAAGAGTAGCTGTAATTGTTAATCAAATGAGATCTTATGGAGAAAAAGTTTTGAATCAAGCTATTGTTGCAAAAATACTAAAGAGTTTAACTTATAAGTTTGATAATGTAGTAGTTATAATTGAGGAATCTAAAGACTTGGTAATTTTCTCATTCGATGAGCCTATAGGCTCTCTACAAGCTCATGAGGCAAGGCTAAATAGATCAAATGAGTCACATAAAGAAAAAGCATTTCACGTGAAGGGGGAAAGCTATAAACAAACAGCATAAAATGAACATGGTAGTGGTTCATATCATGGCAGTAGAGGTAGAGGCAATAGGAGTGGCATTCAATGCTATCGATGTAGGAGGTATAGGCATATCAAAGTAGATTGTAGATTCAAAGATGATGGAGTTAATTATGCAAAACAAGAAGATGAGGAAAGTAAGTTATTTATGGCTCACTTTAATAATACTAATGTTACAAGTGATATGTGGTTTGTGGATAGTAGCTGCTCTAATCATATATCAGGAGTACAAGAAAGTTTTAGAGAGCTTGATGAGTCTAAGAAGATGCAAGTCAAACTTAGTAATAACAAGGAAATTCAATTTGAAGGAAAAGGGATAGTGGCATTCAAATATGATCCTCGAAAGGGTAAATTTATGAAGTCTACACATCAATAAAGTCAAGTACAAAGCTTGGATGAATTTTTGGGTTATTTTTTTTATTTTAGAGTCAATAAGGAAGATTCAAGAAGATTCTAGAAGATGTAAGAAGATTTAAGGATATTCCAAGTCAAAGTTAAAGTCAAATTCAAAGTCAACAAGTCAAAGTCAATGGTCAACATCCAACTTAACATGTGACATGGCATGCTTCAAAGCTTAGTAGTCATTAGTTATTTGTTTAGTTGTCATGAGTTGTCAAGTGAAACTTCTTTATGATGTTCAATTTGCTCCTAACTTAGCATATAACTTATCGAGTGTAAGGAAATTAATGGCTAGTGGATATTCAATATTATTTTATGATGGAGTATGTGTTATAAAAGATAAAGAATCAGGTCAAATAATGGCTAATGTCCACATGACCAAGAACAAAATGTTTCCACTTCAAATTTCAAATATAGAACATTTTGCATTAGCCGTTGGAGAGAAGAATGAGTCTAAGTTGTGGCACCTACGATATGGACATCTAAATGTAAAGGGACTGAGGTTATTGAATAAAAAAGGTATGGCTCTTGGATTACAAAAAATAGAGTCATGTGATTTGTGTGAGGGTTGTGTATAAGGCAAACAAACCAGAAAACCATTTTCGATTGATGGTGCTTGGAGGGCTTCTAATTCTCTTGAATTGGTTCATGTTGATCTATGTGGACTAATGAGCATTGAGTCATTTGGGGGAAGTCATTATTTTTCCTCCTAATTGATGATTTTAATCACATGAGTTAGGTATATTTCTTAAAAAATAAATCAAAAGCTTTTGAAAATTTCAGGAAATTCAAAGCTCTTGTTGAGAAGCAAAGTGAGTCCTATATTAAAACCCATATGGATAGAGGTGGAGAGTTCTTGTCCAATGAATTTACTTTTTTTTATGAAGAAAATGGTATTCACAGGGAGTTGATAGCCCTATACATGCCAGAGCAAAATGAGGTGGCCAAACGAAAGAATCACATAGTTGTTGAGATGGCAAGATGCTTACTTAAAGCCAAGGAGGTTCCAAATGAATATTGGGTAGAAGCAATTACAACTTCAGTTTACTTACTAAACCATTCACCTATAAAGGCTATATTGAATTAAACACCATTTGAAGCTTGGAGGGGTATAAAGCCTTTGGTAAGCCACTCATGAATTTTCAGCTATATTGCTTATGCTTTAGTAAATTCACAAACTCATAAAAAATTAGATGAGAAATCTAAAAAATGTATCTTTATTGGGTATTGTTCTCAATCCAAAGCATATAGCTTATATAATCCCTTTAGTGGCAAAGTGATCATTAACAGAAATGTAGTGTTTGGCGAAGATGCAAAGTGGAATTAGGGCAGCAGTAATAAAGAAGTTCAACTTGAGGCTTTGACAAAAGAAGAGTCATCTTCATTAGCAGTAGATCCTTCTCCTTCAACATCAAACAATAGCAGCCCTACAAGTCTCACTCCTTCTCCAAGTAGCAGCAGCATCTCTTTCGCAATGAATCCTGTGATGAGACACCTCCAAGGAAATTCAAATCCTTGAGGGAAATTTATGAAACCTATGCATTTGCATTAATCACTACATATCCCAAAACCTACAAAGAAGTAGCAGAAAAAGAGGAGTGGCAAAAGGCAATGAAAGAAGAGCTTATAGAAATTTAAAGAAACGACACTTGGGAGCTAGTGGATTTACCCAATGACAAGAACATGATTGGCCTAAAGTGGGTGTTCAAAACAAAGTTCCATGCAGATGGCAGCATGCAAAAACATAAAGAGCATTTAGTGGAAAAAGGATACTCATAACAATAAGGTATTGATTTTGAGGAAACATTCTCTCCCATTGCTTGTTTCGAGATGGTGAGAACTATTCTGGCTTTAGCTGCACAACTACAATGGCCTGTGTATCAATTTGATGTAAAATCAGCTTTTTTAAATGGTGAGTTATAAGAGTAGGTGTATATTACTCAACCTGAAGATTTTATAGTGGAGGGCAAAGAACAAAAGGTGTATAGGCTGCGGAAAGAACTCTATGGGTTGAGGCAGACTCTCTGAGCATGGTATAGCAAGATAGGCATATATTTCTTGTAAAATGGGTTTGAAAGAAGTGAGAATGAGCTAACACTTTACTTAAAAAAGAAAGGTAACAATGATTTTCTCATAGTTTGCCTTTATGTCAATGATATCATCTATATGGGCTCATTTTACTCTTTTGTAGATGAATTTAAGTGTAGCACGCTGACAAGTTTTGAGATGTCAGATTTGGGTTTGTTACATTATTTTCTTGGACTTGAAGTGAAGTAAGGAGTCAATGTGGTGTTCATTTCACAAAGAAAATATGCTGAAGATCTTCTTAAAAGATTCAACATGCTCAATTGCAAAGTTGCAGCTACTCCAATGAATATGAATGAAAGATTGCAACTTAAAGATGGCACAAACAAAGTTGATGCAAGAAGTTTCAGAAGCTTAGTTTGAGGATTGATTTATTTAGGCCATACTTGACTAGATATTTCATTCTTTATTGGTATGGTTTCAAGGTTTATGAATATTCCTACAAAATATCATTATAGAGTAGCAAAAAGGATCTTGTGATACATAGTAGGAACTTTGGATTTTGGAATTTGGTATACTCAAGTTTCATAATTCAAATTAGTTGGTTTTACCGATAGTGATTGGGCAAGCTCCTTGGATGATAAAAGGAACATCTCAGGAAGTATCTTCAACCCTGGAGCAGGAGCTATTACATGGAGTTCAAAGAAATAAGCCACGACATCATTATCAACTTCAGAGGTTGAATATATTGCTGCAACTTCTTCAGTATGTTAAACTATATGGCTATGTAGACTACTTGTTGATCTTCATCAAGAATAACAAGAGGAAACTATAATTTTCTGTGACAACAAGTCAACAATTGCAATGGAAAAAATCCTACTCTCCATAGAAAAATAAAGCATATCGACATCCGTTTTCATTTCATTTATGACTTGGTTACAAAAGGTTTGATTTCCTTGAAGTTTTGTAGTATAAATGAGCAGTTGGTAGATATATTCATAAAAGCACTTCCGTGTCATAAGCATGGTTCTTTCATCAAAGCTTGGTGTTTGCAACTTTGAATCAAGCAGGAGTGTTGAAGATTGATTTAAGTTGCCAGTTTAAAGTCTTAGTTGACTTGGTCTTGAAAAGTTGTTATCATTTTGTTATTTCTATTCCTAATAATCTGGTACACTAGTTAGTGATTTAGTGCCAATAATATCTCATAATTAGTTAAGTCTTTTATTCTTTTTTAGTTTTATTGTAAGCCTATATAAAGGCATTCTTATTTATGGAATAATATAGTATATTTCTTGACTATATCTTATGCAATTCTTAGTTAGTTCTCTACTGCAATATCTGTGTATTTTTGCTTTGTTACTTTACATTTCCAATAATAACAACCTTCAAATACCAGAACTATACTCACCATGCTTGAGACTGAAATTCTAGATATTAATCAAATCTTCCAATTGTATTTCAAGCAAATAGGATTTCTTTTAAGACACCTCATGAAACCAAGTTTTACATTTCAACAGCAACGACTCCACTCATAAATAAAGTGCAGCTTGAATATGATATTCCATATTTTTATAAAAGCACAGAATAATCCATCCACTTAGTAGAATAGGAAATTTACCTCAAATAGAGATAGGAAATTTCTTGAATTGACATCTACTTGGCAGCCATAAACACACTTTAAAATGTGAATGAAAACTTCCAAGTTCCACTGGATCGAAACACAGTTCAGGTTTAATTCACTACAAGAATTGATCAAGCAATCAAAACTTTTTTTTTTGCAAACATTAAACACATAACTATGCTGAGCTTCAATTCAACTATACCTAAAGCTTTTACTTAGAAGGCCATGGAAATAGGAAGATTGCTCAATAAGCAATTATCAGAAGAAGATGAAACAATCAAAAGAAGAAGGCATGGAATAAAGAAGAAGAAGATTACAAGAAGACATAAAATGATTAGAAGAAGCCAAAAAGATTTGCATCAGAAAGTTGTTAAGTAATGGCTTACTTGTTTCGATGAGATTGAATTTTGACTATTTGGCAACAGAGGATATCTTGAAAATTCCAAGTGTGGATATGCCTAGCTAAAATAAGAGTTTCTTTATGCTCGATTCCATTAAGATTTGTTCATAGTAGAGTAACGAGTTCATCATTGGAGTTTGGTTCCATTAGAACTAAGAATTGGCCATTGGACTTAGAATGTAACTCGCCAAGGAGAAGGAGGAGGAGGCTCTATAAGAAATTATGGGAATAAAAACTATCAAAACACAACATTTTTTCTTTTCTCTCTATTGGTGGAAAAATCCAAATGATTTAATTTCAAATTTTTTATTTTAGTAAAAATGTCATGATTTATTAAATATTTAACAATTTTAACATAAATTATTATTCTGTTAAAATTAAATCATCAGATCTGTCCATGAAAAATCTTACAGTTATATGATCTAAAGCGTAACATATTATAATATAATACAAGAATTTATCTACCTACAGAGTCATTTCAAAAGAAAAAGATAAATAAATGAAATTTTAATTAACCGACAAATCAAATGAAAAAAATTCATTTTATAAACAATTCTTAAATGAAAAAATTCATTTTATAAATAGAGTTTTCTATATTAGAACAAAGTCAGTGTTCATGAGCTTTCTTCAAGCTAAAATAACAAATAGAGTCAGGCTCTGCTTATTGTGACTAAGGCTGGCCACCTCAGCTCACTTGCATCTTATCACCCATATAAAGGCATCTGCATCTTACTCGGACGCAACGGATATAAATATCCGCATACTCCGGGGGGGGGGACTCTTAATACCATTTAGAATGTTCCTACCTAATTAGGGGTCCTCTACCCCCTTAAATAGGAACACATGGATAAGGGAGAAGACAGATCCATCCAAGGAACTACCTCAAAGAGGAATCCTAACCGAAGAAGGAACACTCTCCTATAAATACTATTATTCACTGATCCATAAGGAATCCCATTCCTCCCAGGTTTGAGTATCGCTATATATAGAACCATATACCCCTTATAAAGGGACATCTCATTCACACATATTCAAGCTATCCTTCCTCCTCCTAATTTCTATTCTCTAACTTAGGCATCAGAGTGTTCATGGGGATTCCCTCCACCTCTCACCTTGCCCTTTGTTCAGTGCTTTGCAGGACGTTCAGCCTAGAAGTTCCATAAATTAGTTATCAAGTGGCACCGTCTGTGGGGACCTCCTTGGAAAAAGCCATTCATTCACTTGCTAAGCTCAAGACACCTTCATTATGACTTCTACCCCACCTCTGACCCAAATTCCTGAGGTCGGCACCAATCCTTCTGCACCTATCCTCTCGACTGACCTTTTAAACCCTTTCCCAACAATAATACCATCGCCCACCTTGCAGCTTGTTAGGGCCACATCCGGTCATGCACCTTTACTTCCGAAAAACACCCCGAGATACCTGTCCTTGGGCATAGATCTCCCATATTACGCTCCACTGCAGCACCATCGATCAATACCCTCAATACCTTTTCCAAGCCTACTAGAAACACCAACAATAACCACTCTAAACCTAAACACAATAACCCAAACACTCGGCTTTGACCAAATAAGCAAAGAGGCCATGATAAAAAATATTCAGGCACAAATAACCTTGATGCAACAATAGCTAAGTGCTATAATACAGAGTGAGCATATTGAACCGGCTCCAAATAATAATAATACAGCACCCCGACAAGCCCCAAGGACGAGCACAGGGAAGGGTAAAGCACCAGAAGGGGAGTGTAGTTCATCCATCCCAGCTCTTGATGATTCAAAATTAGCACAGAAGGTTGAGGAAGCAATGAACAAAGCCTGGACTAAACCTAGGAAGGAAGAAGAATGGGTGATGGATAGCAGAACTCCGTTTGTCAGCAGAATAATTCAAACGGAGATTCCTAGTAAGTTTAGAATCCTGCAGCTTGATCAATACGATGAGACAGGAGACCCTATCAGTCATATATCTGCTTTCTGGACAAAGATGTTGGTCCAGAATGTGAATGATGGAATCATATACAGAGTCTTCCTAAGTACACTCACAAAGAGCGCCCAAAAATGGTTTCATTGGCTCTTGAAGAATTTTGTCACTTCTTTTGAGGACCTAGCGAAGCAGTTCCATATCAGATTCATCACTAATATCCCTTCTGCAAAAAACATCAATGACCTCCGGATGTGCCGACAGGAGGCTGACGAATCTCTATGAAGTTACCTTGACCGTTTCAATAAAATAGCTATGCAGATCGAGCACCTCGTTGATGAAGTTGCCATAGAAGCTTTGAAAAATGACACCAGACTCGAAAAGCTAATAGACAAATTAATGACTAAAGAATCGAGTACCTTTGCAGAGGCAATGGCGATAGCGGTTCGGATGATAAAGATGGATGAAGACAGGAGGATGCGTCGGGAAGAAGATAGGCCATTGACCAAGGATGAACGGCCAAAGCAGAGCTGAGTAAGCTTCCTAAAAAAAAATTTCAGAACTCTGACAGAAAGATTTGATAGGGAAGCAGACAAATATACACCCTTGAACACTTCTCGATCTAGGATCCTTATGTGGGTTAGGCAGAATGGAGTGGAGATTACACCGGCCAAGAGAATCAGCCCAAGCCGGAGATTTACTCGTGATAGAAGCCAATACTACGAGTACCATAGAGAGTACGACCATAACACAGAAGGCTGTAGAGAACTGAAGAGTGCCATAGAAAAACTAGTGCAGCGGGGAAAGCTTGATAATTTCACTGACGCACCGAGGAGACGTGAAAACACGAAAAACCATGACTGTGACAAAGCTGAGACAAAAAAAGCTAGGAAAGAACCAATTGGGATGATCAATATGATTGTAGGAGGAGAAAACACCGGGAAACGATTAAAATGCAGTAGAGGAGGAAAAATGATACCTGGTAAAAGCGACAACATTTTTAACCCAAAAGATAATTTGCATATACATCACCCTCACAGTGATGCCCTGGTGATAACCGCATGCATAAATAAGTATCGGGTCAAAAGGCTATTGGTCGATAATGGGAGTGCTATCAATGTTTTATCTTGGAATGTGTATAAAGCTATGGGCGGCTCCATCACCAACTTAACGGCCATCCAGAACCCCATCACTAGCTTTTATGGGGGAATGGTGCAACCAATGGGGATTGTCAATATGGACCTAGAATTCGGAAACCAAGAGGATGAGGAAACAAAAATCGTTCGGACTTCATTTAACGTAGTAGACATACCACTAGCCTATAATGGGATAATAGGACAATCAGTACTTTACAAAGTAGACGCAGTCACCAGTATCTGGCAATTAACCATGAAAATTCTGGTCAGGAAGGGGACCCTTACTATCAGGGGAGATCAGCAAATGGCCAGACAATGCTATCAGATGACCATGAAGTCTCTGGCGAAGGCTTTTCATTTAGAAGCATGGGAAGTTGAGAAGTAAGGCGCTGACCCACAACCGGTGGAAGACACATAGACATTGTGAATTAGAGGAGGAAAATCCGTGAAAATTGGTAATGCCCTTGATCAGAACATCAAAGACACATTAAGGGACGTCCTTACTAGACACTCAGAGGATTTTGCTTCTCAAGCCTCCGAGATCATCGGTGTGGACCCACGGGTTGCCTGTCACTGCCTAAACATCAAACCAGGAGCCAAGCCAGTAGCACAGAAGAAAAGAACTTTCACCTACGAAAGACAAAAGATCATTGTCGAGGAAATAGTGAAGCTATTAGCAGCCGGATTCATTAAAGAGGTTACTCACCCAGACTGGATAGACAACGTAGTACTTGTTAAAAAAGCAAACGGGAAGTACAAAATGTGTGTAGACTACACCGACCTCAACCGAGCATGCCCTAAAGATAGCTACTCGTTACCAACGATTGATCAGCTCGTCGATTCCACCGCTGGCCATGGCTTATATAGCTTCGTAGATGCTGCCCAAGGGTATCACTGGATCCTTATGAAGAAAGAAGACCAAGAGAAAATGTCCTTCGTTACGCATGAAGGGCTGTACTACTACAAGGTGATGCCCTTCGGACTGAAAAATACTGGAGCCACATACCAAAGAATGATGAACCAAGTCCTTCAGAGCCAGATTGGAACCAGCGTAGAGGTATATATGGATGACATCATCATCAAAAGTAAGCACTCTGAGCACCACCCAGCAGACGTGGATCAAGTCCTCCAGTTACTAAGCCAATCCAGGATCAAGTTGAATCCTAATAAATGGGTCTTCGGAGTCCAGGCTGACAAGTTCCTAGGGTTCATGATTTCTCACCAAAGCATTGAAGCCAACCCAGAAAAAATGGAAGCCATACTCAACATAGCAGCACCAGAGAGCATCCGTGATGTACAAAAGTTATATGGTAGAATAACCGTACTGGGGCATTTTATTTCTTGCTTGGCTAGGCGATGTCTACCATTTTTCTGAGCTCTCAAAAGTTTTGGCAAGTTCCAGTGGTCCGCTGATTGCCAAGCAGCATTTTAAGAAATTAAAAGATTCTTGTCTTCCCCACCATTAATCAGCCATCCAATACCGAACGAGACCTTATACTTATACCTCTCTGTTGGCCGAGAATGCATTGCTTCAATACTGGTAAGGGAAGAGGGAAGCTAGCAAAGCCCTGTTTACTATGTTAGTAAGATGGTCCGAGGACCTGAAGTCTGATACCCCATGCTGGACAAGTTAGCCCTGGCTGTGGTTCATGCTTCTCGAAAGCTTCGGCACTACTTCCAAGCTCACCATATCATAGTCCGGTCCCATTTCCCACTATGAAAAATATTATAAAGACCAGAGACTTCAGGCAGGCTAGTGCAATGGTCAGTCTTACTCGGTGAGTTTGATATTGATTACGAGCCTCGACAGCATATGAAAGCCCAGGCCTTAGCAGATTTTGTACAAGAAATGGCTCCGGAAGATATAACCTTGACCAAGATACCAGAATGAAAGCTCTATATTAATGGAGCATCCTCAGCTCAGGGTTCTGGCGTGGGAATAATCCTTAGGGGACCGTATAAAGTTCATATCCAGTACGCAGTCCGCATAGAGTATAATGCCACTAATAATGCAGCTGAATACGAAGCACTCATCATAGGGTTGAAACTAGCCACTGAAGTCAGGGCTGAACTCCTCATTATACACTCAGATTCCCAACTAGTAGTCAACCAAGTCAGTGGAGCATTTCAAGTCAAAGATGCCTGCATCTCCAAGTACGTAGACAAAGCCAGACGACTTTTGCAACACATTGAGCAAGACGGAGGCCAATGGAATATCGTCCAGATTCCCAGAGAAGACAACAATGAGGCCGATTACCTTGCTAAATCCACAGTCGAGAATAGTTAAGCATTTAAGGATATGAATTTCACCGAATCACTCACCAATCCCAGTACAGAGGACACTGAAGTTTTCAGAACATAAGTAGTCTCGGAATGGATACAGCCCATCATCCAATATCTTGAGCATGGCGCACTTTTAGAAGATAAGCTGCAAGCTCGGAAGCTCAAGGCCAAAGCAGCCCCCTATTTAGTCCATCGAGGGGAGCTTTATCGAAAATCCCTGTTGCACCCCTAGTCAAAGTGCATTTCCCTAGAGGAGGGAAATTACATACTCCGAGAAATCCATGAAGGAATCTGTGGTGCACATGAGTCCCACTATTTGTTCACTAGAAAGGCCTTGCTCCAGGGGTATTACTAGCCTACCATGTCCAAGGATGCCCAACAGCTAACACAATCATGTCACCAGTGCCAGCACTATGCTCGACTTAGCCACATATCTTCTCGGCCTTTGCATCCCATCGGCAGCCCGTGGCCTTTTGCCATGCGAGGGATGGACATCCTAGGTCCTTTTCCTCCATCTACCTCGCAGAAAAAGTTCTTAATCGTGGCCATTGAACATTTCATGAAATGGGTAGAAGCAGAAGCAGTCCCAACCATCACAGAAGCCCGAATACAACACTGTTTCTGGAAGGAGATCATTTGCAGATTCAGCATCCCCTACACTTTAATTACAGACAATGACAAACAGTTCGACAACCACAAATTCAGAAGTTTCTGCTCGGACCTTGGCATAAAACTGCATTTCACCTCAGTAGCTCACCCGCAGATGAACAGACAAACTGAGGTCACCAATAGAATCCTCATGAAAGGGTTGAAGAAAAGACTCGACGATAAGAAAGGGAACTGGGTCGAAGAGCTGAACAATGTAATATGGGCCTATAGAACCACACCCCGATCATCCACTGGCGAAATGCCATTCAGACTGACTTACGGCATGGATGAAGTAATTCCAGTGGAGGTTGGGTCCCCAAGTTACCGGGTAAGCCAAGACCTCGACCACACTGTCAATAATGTCGATGCATGGATATGCCTTGACGTACTAGAGGAATGAAGAGAACAAGCGATAGCAACAGCGGAGTCACATCGGTAAATGATAACCCGGTACCACCATCTGTGTAAACCAATAGAGAATTTCAGGACGGGTGACTGGGTACTCAAAAGAGTAGATATTGGCAAAGGCACCTTAGGTACCAACAAGTTAGGTCCGAATTGGGAAGGCCCGTATCAGATCTCAGAATGCATAACAAAGGGGGCGTATAAACTAAGAGAAGGAGGAGGCAGAGAACTACCGAGGTTCTAGAACTCAGACTCTCTTAGGAAATATTATTAGTAATCTTGTACTCAAGCACACAATCTGATTCAATAGTAAAAAAATATCTTCATTGATAAAGAATGTCTTTATACATGATTGGTTACAAAAAAAAAAGAAAGAAACAAGATACACATAAACCTATACATATCTACTCTAGTATTTGAACACCCGGACCCCCTGTCCTAGAAACTGAGGGGGAAGCATCATCGGCAGCCTCTAGATGCTCGCCAGACCTAACTATAGCACCGGCCTCTTCAGACTCCCTCATAGGAAAGGAACTGGCTTTTCGACGGGCGTCATCCTCTACAATAAGCCTGGCCAGATCGGCTGAGGTTATTCAATCTAAGGCCCCTAAATCCAATCCTAAGTCTTGAGAGAGCAAAATCCTTTTGCATTTAGCCTGGTACGCCTTGAGAAACCCCTCTACCATGCTTTGATATGCCTTTTTATCATTTACATGAGATTTCTCAAGCTCCGCCAGCCTCTCCTGAAGTTCAGCAATCTGAAGATCCTGCTCCTCGATCCTCCTTGTCAACTGGGCCTGGCTATGTTCCAGTTTAGAAACCTTTTTTTGATTCACCTCCGTATCAGATTTGGCCTCTGCGTATCTTGTCTGGCAGTGCTCCAGAGCTGCCTTAGCGCTATAGAGCTTCATCTCAAAGTCTATAGCGATCGTCCCCACCTCAGTTTCCTTTAAGCTGTATTGGCTCTTCAAGTAGAAGTACTGATCCGTCGCTAGCAGCAAGGCCTGAGTCATTTGCCAAAAATAACCAAGCAACTTAGCCAAGAATCCACTACAACAATTATATCAAGTAACAGAAACTCCCTTACCTCCAGTGACTGGCCGATCATGGAATCGAGCAATCCGTCCGGTCCCTCGTCTGACCAACACTGCATGTCACCGGGTAACCACAGCGACTCGGTGTACTGGTCCCGTACTTGACTATTGGAGATGCTCAGGGGCTTCATCTTTTTCAATATCCAGCCTCGCATATCCGGACAACTAGATAACCGGGGGCGCTGGACGTAAATCTCTTTGTCCAGCCCCTCTGCATTATACCCTGTTTCGATCAGTCGCCTTTTTCTTTGTCTGACCCACTCCAGCTGCTCACTTTCCACTGTTGCTTTGCCCTTACGGTCAATGAGAATGGCCTCCGAAGCTGGGGGAGCCTCAATTTCCGGGGAAGGATAATTCTGGCCCTCCTCCACTGCAGTTGGCTCATCTACTAGGGAAATCCTACCCGCAAAATAAAAAAAATCAGCAATCTACAAATGGAAAGATAAGACTAGTCAGAAAAAACAAAACTCAAAATAAAAAAATCATACCAGGGAAATGGTCACGACTTGGACAGACTCTCCACAGATACCTCCGGGATGCATCCTCTGCGGATTGAGCTTTGGCGAGTCCGTGTAGATGTAGCCGCAAAACTAATTCTGTATCAGGATCTAAAAGTTTTGCTAGATGAGTCACTTTATGACACTCATTCGACCACATCCTTCGGACATCCAGAAAGTCCGATTGATGCTCCACAACAAAAAAATGGTATCTCCACTTCTTATGGAGATCCGAAAGTTTAACAAAAAGTGAATGGTTAGGTACGATCGAAAGGGAGAACATCAGCTCTCCCTTCTTCCTAGTCAGCCTATACAAGTACCGGAGGACGTCTAGATCGAGAACCCTACCGTCCTCATGCATCAGCTGGATGAACCCGGTCAGTATCCTATAACTATTCGGATGAAGCTGACCGGGCGCAATGTTATTCCTATTAAGAAAGTCCTTGACAAAGGGATCTAAGGGAAATTTTAGACCCCCCTTTAACTGGTTAAAGTACACTACTAATCTACTTAGCCCCAATAAAAGGGTATGGGCCCTAAACCTTCTGTCTATTGTATGGAGGGCATAATCGGCAGGGATGTAGAACCGCCGCCGATACCACCCTAGCAATTCACTATCTACATTAGACACAAAGAGGTTAGAGCTAATTTCTTCCCGAGGAGCCATAACAAAGAAGGGAACAAAAACCAAATGACAGAAAAGGGGCAAAAAAGAGGAGGAAGAAATTATGAAAAGAATCACTTGGTCACCTCAAGCGAGAGTTATGGTAGGAAGGAATAAAAATGGTGGATGTAGCAGAAATGCAACAAAAATAGAATGAAAGAGCGAAGAAAGCAAAATGTGCTAATTAGCAAGCACAATAGTATTTATAAAGACACGAAAGGACCTGGAAGCACGCCATTAAGTGCCCTCATTATTACTGCGCTCCTCCCTAGACCACCAAGGGCCTATTGGGAATAAAATAACTCACGAGGCAAAGAGTTACGATGACTGCTGTATGAGCATTTTGCTCATTGACACACGAAACGATGCATCAATCACGTAATCTCAAGAGTTGAAATGAAATCACCCCGTGTTGGCCCACCCATATCTTTGAGTGGGCCGCTCTATCAAGCAAATCAGGAGACATTTCAAGCATCACTCCCAGCCCACTATGTTCACATAAGTCCAGTGATTGAAGCTGGCACCCTCAGGTCGCTTCCATAGTAATGAGGTTTCGAGCATGTAAGCCTCACGCCCTTAAGCCGAGCATCTAAGTCTTATTCACATAAAGTCCAACGACTGAAGCTGGCACCCTCAGGTAGCTTTCATAGTACTGAGGTTCCGAGCATGTAAGCCTCGCACCCCTGAGCCAAGCATCTAAGTCTCGCTCACATAAAGTCCAGTGACTGAAGCTGGCACCCTCAGGTCGCTTCCATAGTACTGAGGTTTCAAGCATGTAAGCCTTGTGCCCCTGAGCCGAGCATCTAAGTATTGTTCACATAAAGTCTAGTGACTGAAGCTGGCACCGTCAGGTCGCTTCTGTAGTACTGAGGTTTCGAGCATGTAAGCCTCGTGCCCCTGAGCTGAGCATCTAAGTCTCGCTCATATAAAGTCCAATGTCTGAAGCTGGCACCCTCAGGTCACTTCCGTAGTACTGAGCATGTAAGCCTCGTGCCCCTGAGCCGAGCATTTAAGTCTCGCTCACATAAAGTCCAGTGACTGAAGCTGGCACCCTCAGGTCGCTTTCGTAGTACTGAGGTTCTGAGCATGTAAGCCTCGGGCCCCTGAGCCGAGCATCTAAGTCTTGCTCATATAAAGTCCAGTGACTAAAGCTGGCACCCTCAGGTCACTTCCGTAGTACTGAGGTTCTGAGCATGTAAGCCTCGCGCCCCTGAGCTGAGCATCTACAAATTTAGTAATGACTGGTTTCGTCTTGTTCCAAAATGGACGGGTTAATCTATTGTGTTGATCCTATCTATGCATCAACAGTGTAGACAGAAACCAAAAGATGAATGAATTTTAACTCTGAAGCATATTCACAATATGTAAGCCATAAGAATTAGATTCATTCATCAAATCTTTAAGCATTGCAGCATATTTCTTGTTATAGCTTGAAGGTGCTCTTTATTGTAGCGAATAGAACTTAGCAGAATTGGTGGAATAGAGTAACAGTCCTAGAATAAGGGATGTTGAAGCTCCTCTGCAGCTGTAGGCCTCTTACGTGGATCCTAAGAGTAAAGCGACTTGATGAGGCTGACTGCATCCTTACTTGCTGATGGAATAAACAAAGACAGGTTCGTACCACTATTCTTTGGAAATTGGTAGCCCATATTTCTTACTATACACAATCCATCTAACCAAGACTTTGCTGTTGGAGTTCCTATTTTTTTGCATATTTTTGCCATTTGGTCGAATGCATTTTTACTAGGAAACAGAGGTGAAAACGTGAATAGCTATGCCATTATTGCACCCATCGACAATATGTCAACCTTGCTACTTGATAAATTTATTGATAAGGGTTGATATTATTAATGTATAAAACTCTAGTGTAGTCCTTTTTGTCTTTTATACATCTAGATATAGAGACCATTGGATTTGTTCATATATTTGCATCATTCTTTTGTAAGACTGCATATATATACTGGTTATCTAATAGAGAAATAATAATCTGAGATTTCTCTTCCAAAATCCTATTTCCTCTTTCTCTTTTGTCTATATTCTTATCTTAAACAAAATAGATATCTTATTTTTGTATCAAAGCTGTCAAGGCTAGAACTCCCTTCACTCCAATGGAAATACCATCAAGAATTGATAACCAAACCCCATATCCAACATCTTCAACAACTAATACAACACTAAGAACTCCTATAAATCATACTCAACTTGAAAACTTTCCCAACCCATATCTTACATAGACCTGACAGCCTTGACTTCCTAATCTTGGCCAAAATCTCACCATTAAACTTAATTGTGATAACTACCTTTTTTGGAAAAACCAACTTCTCAATATGATTATTGCAAATGGCTTAGAAGAATTCATTGATGGTTCTAGACCCTGCCCACAAAAATTATAAGATGCACAATAATTGATTCCAAATCCTCAATATAAACAATGGCAGTGCCTTAATAGATTACTGATGAACTACTTGTATGCATCTCTTACTCCTCCAATGGCCTCACATATTATTGGCTTTAATATTGCAATTAAAATTTGGAATGCTTTAGAGTGTTTTCATATTGCAACAATAGATCTCGTATCTTTGAGCTCAAAATAGAACTCTAAACATTAAAGAAGGATGGCATGACCATATATGAGTATATGCTCAAAAAGAAATCCATTGTAGATAAACTTGCTTCAATTGGAGAGCCAATGTCTCATGATGATCAAATAATTTATATATTTCAAGGATTGGGTTCTGAATATAACTTTCTTATTGATTCTATAAATGTTAGAATTGACCAACCTAGTGTTAAAGAGATTCATAGCCTCTTGTTGAACCATGACCTTCGTCTTTCTAGACAAACTGTTATAGACCAAATCAACCTCTCCTAACTCAATCTAAATGCCCAAGCCAACCTAGCCAATTTCCAGTCTCATAACCCGAAAAGAAACCAATTCCAGAAAATAAATTACCCTTAAAATACTTTCTATAAATAAAAGATTCAACTTTGTAATAGCCGTAATATACCTGGATCACACTTCTATCAAAATCGCCCTCCACAAAACAATTTGCTAAGTATTCTCGATAATCCTCTAAATTGGCAATTCACTAATCACTAGTCACCAAGATCAAACAACATAAATACCTTTCACAAACTTTTATGTCAGATTTGTGGGAAGCCTAGTCACATTGCTTACAATTGTTATCATCGCACTGATCTCTCTTACCCATCTCAATTTGCTACCAATTCTACTCCAAAGGCTGCGACAACCAATTTTGCTACCTCCATGCTTGCTAGTCCATCCACTCTCTAAGATAATGCATGGTATCTTGATTCAGGAGCCTCTTATCATCTGACATTAGAGACCTCAACCCTCATTGATTTTACACCCTACCAAGGAGCAGAGTAGGTTATGATTAGTGATGGTAAGAATATCCATATTTCTAATATTGGAAATAGTTTGTTACACACACCCATGAAACCACTTGTGTTGAAGAATATTTTACACACCCCAAAAATCTCAAAGGAACTTATTAGTGTCACTAAACTTTGCTCATATAACAATGCTATAGTTGAATTTCACCCTGCCTTTTTCTTGTTTAAGGACAATCTCACGAGGAAAAATCTACTCCAAGTTTATCTTACTAATGGTCATTATCAAATGCTAAGCTTTCATCAATCACACACTCTTTCCAATTCAGTTGCTATCAATGTGTCCAACTCCTCTCTCACTAGTGTCTTCCTTGCTCAGAATAAAGATTTCAGCCTTTTGCATTCCAAATTAGGTCATCAAGCCTCCAAAATTGTCGCTCAAGTGCTCAAGTTGTGTAATGTCCAATAATCTGTATCCAGTTCAAATTTTTGTAATTCCTATTAGTTAATAAAAAGTCATAGACTCCCTTTTGTAAAAGCTAATTCTAGAGCTTTAAAACCTTTTGAGTTAGTTCATACATATTTATGGGGACCTTCCCTTGTCAATTTCACATTTGGTTTTCATTATTTTCTTTTGTTTATTAATGATCATTCATGATACACTTGGCTTTATCTTCTTAAAACCAAAGATGAGACACTACCTTTGTTTATCAAATTCAATGCTATGGTTAATACTCAATTCAATTCTAAAATCCAAACTATTCAAAGTGATTAGGGAGGAGAATATAGGTCTATCTTCACATATCTTTCTTCTCTTGGTATACTACATAGAATTTCCTATCCATATACTCTCGAACAGAATGGTCGGGTAAAGAGAAAGAATTGTCATATTGTTGAAATGGGATTAACTTTACTTGCTCATAGTTTCATAACTTTTTCACTTTGGCCATATGCCTTATGAACCAGCACCTATCTCATCAATAGGCTCTCTACTTAAGTTCTTATGAATAAATATCCATATGAAGTGCTATATCATAAACTTGCCAATTACTCTACTCTTAAAACCTTTGGTTGTTCTTGTTTTCCCTTTTTACTACCATAAAATCACCATAAACTTGAAATGAGGTCCTCTAAGTGTGTTTTATAGGATACAACAATTAACATAAAGGTTATATGTGTCTTCACCACAAATAGGTCGTATATATATCTCTCGTCATGTAACCTTTAATGAATACCCTTTCCCATTTGTTAATCTCTCATCTCCTTCTATTTCTAGTCATTATGACAATTTAGTCTTAGTTGCTTTTTCTAATGTTTATCTTCCTTCATCTTCACCATCAATGTGTCCTAATCCACCTAACATACAAATCAATCCCTCTCCATCTTTCATGCACCTATTCAATCCACATCTTCCACATAATTATCTCCTAATATTTCAAATTTATCATCATCTTCTCCTCATTCTACTTCTTTAACACAAGTTCCTTTACTAGATTTAACACAACAAACTATTTCCAATATTGTTCCAAATGCAAGTTCTCATAGTGTTCTAGCCATGCTAACTCTGCTACGAGGTATATTCAAGCCACCTAAACTAAATAACTCTCATACTATATGCATAAGATCCAAGGCAAGAGTATTCAAACCAAAGGCTCTTTTATCTAAAACCCAAAATGAGCCTCAATCCTTCAAGGAAGCTTCCTTAAATCCAGAATGGATTTCTACCATAAAAGCTGAATTAGCTGCCCTTCTTAAAAGTATGACTTGGACTTTGGTTCCTACCTCCACCGCACCCAAAGATATGGGATGTAAGTGGGTCTATAAATTAAAGTTGAAAGCTAATGGTAGTATTGATTGTTATAAGGCCCGTTTAGTTGCTAAGGGCTTTCATCAAATAGAGGTGTTGGATTACGCAAAAACATTTAGTCCCATGGTTAAGCCTACCACTATTCAGATCATCATTTGCTTATCCTTGATGCATAATTGGCCTATATGTCAGCTTGATGTTCATAACGCCTTTTTAAATGGCGAACTTAAAGAAGACATTTTCATGGAACAGTCCCCTGGATTTCAATTTTCCTCAACTGTACCTATGGTATGTAAACTCAATAAAGCCCTTTATGGACTAAAGTAGTCTCCACGAGCATGGTTCACTAAGTTAAGTTCGTTTCTTATATTTTAGGGCTTTACAGCATCTAAATCTGATGCATCCTTGTTCCTGTATTTCACCAGTTCACTCATAATTTTTCTTCTTATATACGTTGATGATATCATACTTATAGGTAATAATCCTTAGTTCCTACAAGAGCTCATATTTAAACTTCATTCTGAATTTACACTCAAGGATATTGGTCCTTTATCTTATTTTCTTAGCATTGAAGTGGCCACATCTTATTAAGGAATTCATCTTAGTCAAGCTAAATATGTCAATGATATTCTTGCTTGAGCTGACATGGCAGATTGTAAACCTTATCATACACCAATGACTCATACTTCTCAATTATCTATCTATGATGGCACACCACTACTTCATCCCTCGGAATATCGCAGCATAGTAGGGGCACTTCAATACTGCACTATTACAAGGCCAGATATAACCTTCGCTGTTAATAAGGTATGTCAATTTATGCACTCACCCACCACTAGCCATTAGCAAGCAATGAAACTTCTTCTTCGGTACCTTAAATCTACCAGCTTACATAGTATTTTTCTCTAACAAACAATGGACATAAACTTGACCTATATACAGATGCTGATTGGGCCTCTTGTCCCGATGGCTGGTGCAACACAAGTGAATATATTGTATTTTTCTAGGGTCTAATCTCATTTCTTGGTCCTCCTCTAAACAAAAAGTTATTTCCCACTTCAGCACTGAATCATAGTATCGTGCCATTGCAAATACTACCATTGAACTATCATGGGTTGAGTCCTTATTGTATACATCCCTACCTTTATTGCTTTATGATGACATTAGTGCTACCTACTAGCAGCAAACCCGGTCCTTTATGCTCGCACCAAATACATTGAAATTGATCATCATTTCATTCAGGACAAAGTTATGCAACAAGCTTTGGTTATTCAACACACTCCTCCTACTGAACAGCTTGCTGGTGCAATGACCAAGGCTCTTCCCGTTTCTCATTTTTAGGAGCTTCATTGCAAGCTCATAGTTCTGCCTAGACTAGTGAGCTTGAGGGGGGATGATAAAGTTATTGATAAGGACTGATATTGTTACTGTATAAAACTCTACTGTAGTCCTTTTTGTCTTTCGTACAGCTAGATATAGAGACCATTGGATTTGTACACATATTTGCATCATTCTTTTGTAAGACTGTTTATATATATTGGTTATCTAATAGAGAAATAACAATCTGGGATTTCTCTTCCAAAACCCTATTGCCTCCTCTTTTCTCTGTATTATTATATTAAACAACGTAAATATCTTATTTCTACTATATCCTTGTGAACCAAGCAGAACTTCGGGAGCCCAATACCAATGCAACGTCACATACTCTATGTAAGGTGGATGTGAATGAATCTATTTGGCAATACCCAAATCAATAATCTTGATTGTGGTTCCTTTAACCAATAGGTTATCAAGTTTCTAGTCACGATGAAAATATCCTGCCTTATGCACATAACTGAGACCATGAAAAATCTGAAACAACCACTCCTTGACTTCATATTCTGTGAATTCCACATGTCTGCGATCCCTCATAACTTGATAAAGATAAGAATCCATACACTTAAAAACTATAAAAAAGACATTATATTCTAATATGAGCTTCTTGAGTTGAATAATATGGGGATTCTTGTGCATTCTTCGCAGTGACTTAACCTCACCAAGATTGAGGCAGTCTTGCAACGTATAATATCTTCTCTTGAGCTTCTTAATGGTAATAACTTCACTAGATGTTTTATCAATAGCTTTCAAAATGCACCCATAAGAGCCCTAACCAAGTTCTTGGATTAACTTGAACTTCTCCATTAAATAGTCGGTGGACAAACAGAGAGAGGAAAAGGAAATTTGCAGTAGTAAAAACTATATAATCTCCTGAATAATTGAGAGAACAAGATCATTGAATTACAAAATGGATGACAATCATCGATTAAAGACCCAAGAACGAAGGAAAAAAATGAACGAAAAGAACCGAAAGAGAGAAAAAAAAAAAAAACAAAGAAAGGATGGAGACTAAATTGAAAGTTGCAGAGTGTGGAGTGAAGATGTCTGGTCCTTTATATAGGCATCACATTCCTTTTCTGTTATTATCGTTATGTGTAAATTTACAAGATACTCCTTATTCACTTAGGAGTTATATTAGCATATGCCTCAACAATATATAATTAATGCTTAGTTATCAACTAAACTAATTAAGTTGGCAAAAGTGTTGAAACAATTTAAGGTTGGCAACCTAATTAGAAAATAATTAATTAATTTTGCCTATTTTTAAAAATTAACTAAAAATTAGTGAATTTCATTGTGTTATTTAAACTATTTTATTTTAATATTTTATACATATTGAGTAATCCATGTATACAATTGTGAAATCCATAAATCTTTAAATTTAATGAATTTCGCTCAAAAAAAATAAATTTATTAGTTTCCTAAAAAAGAAAATAATTGCATAAATATGTGTTATTTTTAATTTCATATAAAAACAAATTTTTATATAATAGATTTTTTTTTACTAATATTAATAATTTGATATCTTTAAAAACTCAGAGTCCTATTTTATTTATTCAAGGGAAAATGGTCTCATTTATCCCTAGCTATAGGTCAATTTTCTAAATAATTTTATTTTTAATTTGTATCAATTAGATAGTTAACTTTTTTACTTCTTTCAATTTTATCCAATTTTTAATTTGTATGTACAATTGATGATGTGACTTGCTGACATGTAAAAAATAGTGCTGACGAGGCAAATAGGGGTGAGCAAAAATAACTAAAAATCAAATCGGTTCAACTCAGTTTAAGTTGTAAAAAATTTGAATTCTATTTTTACTTTAAAAATAAAATATATTATGTTTGGTTTGATTTTTATTGTAAAAAATATAATTAAACTGAGCCAAATGAAATTTCTAAAATATCTTAAATTGTATGGAGTTTATGGTTTGATTTGATCGGTTTATCACTAATATTTCAAAGTAAATGAACAATATCAGTTTTAGATATTTAAAACTCATATTAAAATTATTTAAAACTAAAAAATTCAAACCATAATTATTTAAATTCATTTTAGAAAATCAATTTGATTGATTTTCTAAAAAAATAAATAAATAAAATAAATATAAAAAACTAAAAATAATAGATCTCATAAATAGTATTAAAATAATAAAAATTACATAAATCCAATATGTTTAAAATTGTAAAATTAAAAAAGTTAAGTGGAGTAAACCGATCAAATTGAATTTGATTTTGACCATTGTTTAATTTAGTCAGTTTATTTTTAAATATTTTTCACTTATTTCAACCGTACCAAACCAAACTTTTTTTTATTTTAATATTGATTTGAATGACACTGTTCTCCTTACCCTGTAAACACTATTTTTTGACACGTAAAAAATTATACATATTAAAAATTGGATAAAATTGGATGAAGTTAAAAAGTTAACTATCTAAATTGATACAATTCAAAAGATAAGATTATTTAGAAAGTTGGTCATAGTTAAAAAAAAATGGGAGTATTTTCCCTTTGTTCAATATTAATTATTTATTTCAATAACTTCTTTCTACTTTGTCGTGAGCTTATTTATAAACTTGCTGAAGAAGGATAAGTTGGCAAGGGATTGGAGCTATTAGCTTGCTTCTCTTTCTTTCTACAAGGAATTATGGAACAGCAGCACCAAACTCCTTCCTCTAATATGGTATCCATCTTCCTTTATTTGCTAACTTAACAGTAATACATTAACTTCTCTTCTTTAATATTTGAGTACAATATCAATCAAATTTTTTTCTGATCCATTGTCAAAAGTTTAAAATTCTCGCCACTTGCTTGATCACCACATGAATTTAGATATTGATGATAATGTATGTCACTTGTAATGATATTTATAGTGTATCACTAGATATTAGAAGACAAAAATTTTTAGCTATTTTTCATTTTTATACCTGCACTATTTTGTGGCCCGTTAAATAGAGGGTGAAAAAAATAATTGCAGTGTATCAACACATTGTAGACGTCACTATTATGTTATACATATACTCATGGGCACACATATATGTTAAGATTTGCAAACATTGTATAAGGGGAAATAAAGGTCAGATATAAATTTGGAGATAAAGTTGAAAATCAATTTACATTTTATCTCAAGTTAATTTTATAAATCAATTATGTTAGAATTTGATTATGCACCTTAAAATATTTAAATTTATACAATAATTTATGAATAAATTTTTTATTCAATCATTAAAGTAAAATTTTAGGTCAATTATCAATCGTTATTTATATCAACAAATAAAATTGGTCATTTTTTTGAAATATATATCATTTGATTGAAAAGTTTTTAAAATTCAAAAATTTTTTAATAAATTATTATATAAATTTAAAAATTTCTAATAATTTATAATTAGATTATATATATTTTAAAATATCAATTTTATTTATTAGTTAATTGTTTAAATTAATTTTTTTTAATCTATAGGACTTAATAATATTGTAAAAAAAGTTATAAGAGTTAATTATATTCACAAAAAAATCAATATGGTCTAATTTTTCATATTTTTTCAATTGTATTATGCTATCATTTGATGATGGAACAATGAGACTCAGCTTGGTGAAGGCTGCACATGATGCCCATGTTTACGAAAAGCCTTTTGTTGGGCCTAAACAATGAGGATTTTTTTTAATTTTAATTTTAATTTTTATTTATTTATTTATTTTTTGCTGTGTAGAACATTCAAGTATTAAGAAAACTGATATGTCATGTGTGCTTCTAATTCCATTCAGTCACACTTTAGGCAGCGGGTTTAACATGCGCCTGAGTATTTGACAATCACGATACTGTATAGGTTTGAAGTCCATTAGAAAATACGAAATAGGTAATAAAGTCTAATTGGAGATGGAATCACCACCTGGATAAAAGTTGAGATACACTGTACAACAACTGAATTCTACAGAGGTTCCCAGAAGCCTTTATTAGAGATCATGTTCGAAAACTAGGTATGGACTTTTTAGAATGCCCACCCAACCTTGTAATTTGCCTTCGTTTATGTTTTATTACCTTTAATTATTTGATTATTTCCTTATTTACATTAAAAATTACACTTGCCTCCATCCACTTTCCAAATTTTACAGTTAAGTTTAAGTTTGCACATTAGTCTCATTTCATGCTTATAGCTCGACATACATTACAAATAAACAAATAGAACTCATACAAAGAAATGAGGGAGGAGAAAAGATTACAACCCTTTTAATCATGAAAAAATAATAAATAAATAAATAAAAATAAATTAATTGGCAAGATAAAAATCTAAATATTAATAGGGGTAAACATTTGATAACTAAAATTGTTCAAACGATTCTTGCAATAGTCAAAATATTATTTTCCATAAATATATAAAATTCTACGCGAGAAAACCACAATGTTAATTCATAAACCAAATAAACATAATAAAGACAATAAATATAAAATATTTAATTAAGCAAAATAATAAAATGATTGAACAAATAATACTGAAATACAATAATATATAAAACACATAAAAGCACAAATTATATAAGGACAAATATATAAAATTTCAACTAGTTTAGTTAACCGATTTTATGAGTACAAAATCCCAAAATTGCTAATCGAATTGAACCAAACCAAACCAAAAAAACATGGAAAATAATTATGCAAAAAATATAAAAAATTAAATCCATAAATTATGTAAATTTATAAAAATACGAAAAATCAAACTGGCCCAAATTGGACCAAACCGTACAGTATCAGTTCGATTTTCAGTTCAGTCTCCTCAAGAGTGTTACTATTTAGTTTGGACTCAACGAATAGTGAATTTGACATGTGTCAAGCAATGGGCAAAACTTATACAAAATTTTTAATAGTAACTATAAAAATTAATTTCAATCATGTAAAATTTTAATCATTATGCCAAATAAGTGAAAACTAAATATAGGGGCATGTTCCTTTTGTACATCTATTCAAAATGGTTAAAATAGAAAATAATTTGGAGCTACGAAACAACTTTTGATAAATAGTAAAAAACTATGCAAAAGTATGAAATGAGCAAAATGGAGGCAAGGTCGAATAGGAGTGGTGATCCCCTCTGTCATGAGGCGATTGCCTTATCACAAAGAGATGGCGCCTCTTTGCAGAGAGGCGATCGCCTAACTAGCAAATGTAGACAACTCTTACAAGTGGTCAACTTAGTTTTCAAATAAGCAATAGTAATGTAAATGAATAAGACTTACTCCAAACCAAAACAAGAAGGTTTTTTCAAAATGGTTGGCCCTCAATGATAAACCTCTCAATTTCTCCCCTCTTTTCCTTTCCTCTTAGCTCTACTTCTTTCAAGACTCCCTCTCTCTTTTTTCTTCTTTATCTTTTTTTTTTTCATTTTTTTTTCATTTTTTTTTCCTATCGCATTTTTTTCTTTCTCTCTTTTCTTTTTATATGCAGCTCGCCTCTTCCTTTTTTTTTCTTTTTGTCTCGATGCTTCTTTTCCAATCCCCTTTTCAAAAAGGTTCACATGCACTTATAATCATAGTGTGATCCCTCTCCAGGTTGTCTCCTAGCATGTGCAGTGTCTCCACTACGACCTTTTTTTTTCTTTTTTTAATAATAAATGTATATATTATTTTTGGACTTGGGCTTTTTAATGGACTTTTGGTCTTCAATTTTAGTTCCACTCTCAAGAAGGTTTGGGTTTCTTCCTTGAATTAAATCTTTGCATTTCTCATTATAAGGTTCTATAATAAGCCGATTAAGGTGAACAACCATAGTTTCCCCCTTATTCTGAGCTGATCGAACTAGGTGTCAATAGTTTGCCCCCTAATTTTTTGAAAAACCAAACACATGTAATGATAATTTTTTTTGAAAAAAATCACATGCACAACACAAGAAAATAACAAACAACATACATGACTTTCGGGTTTCACTCGAGAGATGAATTCTTCAATCTTGAAATGTGATTGTGATCCTCGGGTTTTCCTAGCCCGATCAGCCACTTATTAATATTAGATAAATTATTTAAAAATTATGATCCTCAGGTTTTCCTGACTCAATCAGCACTCAAATGAAATACAATTCTTGGGTTCTCCTTGCCCCGATACATACTTAATTGAAACATAAACCTTGGGTTTTCCTGGCCTGATACATTACTCAACTGAAATACAATTCTTTGGGTTTTCCTTAGCCTGTTACACCACTTAACTGAAACATAGGGTCTCGAGTTTTCCTGGCCTAATCGCCATTCAACTGCAATATGATTCTCGAGTTTTCCTTGCCTAATACATCACTCAATTGAAACATAGACCTCTGGTTTTCCTAGCCCGACACTCAATTGAAACACAGACCTCTAGTTTTCCTAGCCCGACACTCAATTGAAACATAAACCTTAGGTTTTTCGAGCTTGATATATATTCAACTAAAAGACAACTCTCAGGTTTTCTTAACTCGATACATCACTCAACTGAAATACAATTCTTCAGGTTTTCCCTATCCTGTTACACCATTTAACCGAAACACAAACTCTCAGGTTTTCCTGGCCCAATCGCCATTCAACTATAATGTGATTCTTGAGTTTTTCTTGCCCAATACATCACTTAATTGAAATATAATTCTCGGGTTTTCCTAGTCTGATACATACTTAACTGAAACACAGACCTTGAGTTTTCCTGGCCCGTTACATACTCAACTGAAGGACAACTCTTGGGTTTTCCTAGCCTAATAAATCACTTAACTGAAATACAATTCTTTGGGTTTTCCTGGCCTGATACATCACTCAACTGAAATATAATTCTCAGGTTTTCCTGGCCCGATACATACTCAATTGAAACATAGATCTCAGGTTTTCCTTGCCCAAAATATCACTCATAAAAAATATGGACTTCGAGGATACAACCCAAACAGTCCTTCTTTGATAATGAGCTTCGGGGATACAACCCTTTCTTGAATATGAGCTTTGGGGATACAACCTGAATAGCCGTTCTTGATCATAGGCTTTGTTGATATAACTCAAATAGTCCTTTCTTGATCATGAGCTTCCGGGATACAACTCGAATAGCCCTTTTTGATCATAGACTTTGGGGATACAAGCCAAACAATCCTTTCTTCATAATGAGCTTTAGGGATACAACCTGAACAACCCTTTTTTGATCATAAGCTTTAAGGATATAATCCAAGCAGCCCTTTCTTGATTATGAGCTTCGAGGATACAACCCGAACAACTTTTCTTAATCATGGACTTTTGGGGTATAACCCAAAAAATCCTTTCTTGATCATGAGCTTCAGGGATACAACCCTTCTTGATCATGGACTTCGGGTTACAAGCCAAATAGTCCTTTCTTGATCATGAGCTTTGGGGATACAACTCAAATAGCCCTTTCTTTTAAAATTTAATCCTTGGGTTTCCTGGCCCACTGCAATACTCATTTTTTTAAAAATGACTAAAAGACTTTCATTCCATGATTTTAATTCTCAAGATCAAGGAGAGTATATGTATTGATTGATCAAGGCCTAGTAGGACCACCTGATGCATGTGACATAATATTGGAAGGTAATATAATTTCCTACTTCTATATTTATGCATGATTTTATGATTTCTTACCTCTTGATGATGTGTCACCTCTTTATTAAGGCATCATTTTTATGCTAAAAGACAATATTAAAATGTCTCTATATTGCCTTAACATCTTAATTCTGTAGGTTTCCCTTTTATAGCCCTAATTTATTTTATAAAAACCATACATAACACTTTGCCTCCCTCACCCCAAAACTCCATTTTCCCATTTTTCTGCTTTTAGCAAGCCTAACCTCTAAAAGATGATAAAAAGTAGCCTCAAGCAACTACAACCAATCTTAAAAAGCTTGGATGGTGGATTATGGGCTAGATTGGAGCCATTTCATCTATCTGTCTTCTAATTTATGCATGCTAAAATGATTAATTTCTCTTTTCTTCATGTTCTTGCTTAATTTTAGGACTTTTAGAAACACGTCTTTAGATTTAACACTATAGAATTATGCCCGCTACCTGAAGATTTCAAAGCTATTTTGGGCTTTTAGATGGATTATGCTTGTCAGATCATAATTCCTTCTACTGAAACCCCAGATTTATAGTTCATCCAATATCAAATGGCTAGAGTATTTAATATCCCTCCACAATCTTCTCTTTGCCATGTCTTTAGTAATGAAGTTCTAATAAGTTCTTTTCTTAAAACTACTATGACTGTAGATAAGAATGAAGTTTACTAGCCTTCGATGATCGCCCTTTGCCTATATGCCCAGTGTCTAATGGTTTCCCCTTCCAGCAACTACAGCTCAAAGATTCTTCACATTCTGGACTAAGTGGAAGTTGGTTTGAATCCTTTCCCTCTCATCCTAGTAGAAGCCATTAGAAGCCATCATTGGTTTTGACAACTTTTATAAACTGGGCGATTCTCTGGGAGCCCACTCCTGTTGGAGGTAAGTTCTTATACCTTACTCTTTTTCTCTTATCATTCCATTATTGTTCCTATTTTCCTAATGTTTTGTAATCTGGCTTTATAGGTAATTGGGTCTACTATAACCTCCTCGAGATATTATGCGCTACAAAGCTAAGCATTAGTTGCTACCCATACCAGAAGATGTTCAAGGCTGGCTATCAACATTCCCCAATACTTTGATTCAATGGATGTGTCCATTATGGAGGTTGTAGCACGTGACTATTCGGTTTTACACTTATTGTGTTCCGATTGCTAACCTTTATTTTGCCACCTTTTACAACCCTACTTGTCTCTATTGCCAATACGGAAAGAAGAAATTGATTATGGAATTAGTACATGAGTTTGAATCGGGACCCCTCTCCTAAAACTTCCTAGATAACTTAGTGGCTACTTGGCCTCATAGAACCATTCAGAGGAATATTAACTACGATGAATATCAGTATACTGATGACTAGTACAATAAATGGATCCAATTATAGTAGATAGAGAAGGATGAATTTATAAGAAATAAAAGAATACGGGTTTTACAAGCATCAAGTGCCCAAGGAATTTAGAAAAGAAGTAAACAAAATTAGTTTATAAAATTTAGTCTTTTTATTTGCTTTTCATGGGGTGGAATTCCCTTTCTAGTTAAACCATGTGTAATAAGCATTTAATGCAACGTTCAACAATAATAAAGGCAATCCATTCATTTAATTTAAGCACAAAGCAGCTATACATTTTGCTTCTTATATATATCTTGTCGTGAATTGGCTTTCCCTTGCAAGTTTTTCAACTAACTATTTTTTTGTCTCTTCCTTTTTATATGTCCTTCATTATTACCTAAACCGCCCTTTCAAGTTCTTAATCCAATAGGACTTTTTATTTTTTTATTTTATTTTTATTTTTTTTTGTCTTTAGCCTTTGCTTAAGAAACCTCTTTTAAGGTTTTCTCCCTAATAAGACTTCACAGAAAGTATTTATTGAGCTTATCCAAGTTGATGTTATGGCAATGGTCTTATATCCCTATATTACAAACTGTAAATAACTTGCCTAGTCTTTGTAGTTCTCTAATATCTTGGCTAGGATTCTCTTCACATTTTTGTTTGCTGCTTCCATTACTCCATTTTCTTATGGTCTATAAGGAGATGATCTATGATGTTCAATTTTATATTCCTCCAACAAAGTGGCAGTTTCTGCTTTGAACTGGACACCATTATCAATGACGACATGATAAGACAACCTATATCTGTAAATTATATTATTCTTTATGAATCTCGATATCTATTTTGCTTTAACAGTCATAAATGACTCTACTATAACCCACTTAGAGAAATAGTCAATTGTTACCATAATATAGCAATGACTGTTAGATGCCTTTAGTCTAATCTCTCTGATGATGTCAATCCCTCAGACTGTGAATGGCGACAGAGAAGTCAATCCTTGAAGTTCCATAGAAGGCAAATGACTCACATCACCATACACTTAGTAGTTAGGGAATTTCTTCACATACTTCATATAATCTACCTCCATAGTCAGCTAAAAGTGCCTTAATGAGTTATTTTCTTAGTAAGGACTATTCCGTTCATGTGTGCTCCACATACACCTTCGTGAACTACTTCTATGATTTTTCATGCTTCGTCCTTATCAACACATCTCAAGTGCGTTCTAGTTAGCATTCTCTTATATAACATCCCATTATGATTGATGAATTGTTGAGATAGCATCCTTAGTGACATTCTTTCTTTTTTATCAACATCATTAGGGAATCATCCTGTCTTGAGATACTACTATAGATTATGGAACCATGATCTTTCAATGGGGTCGATTGACATTATTCTAATTTCCTCATAGCAAGGAATTTAAGACTTTACCAGAATAAGAGGCTTCATTTTTGTCTATTGCCCTCCTTCCCATGTTGAAGCTAGAGTAGCCAAAGCATTTTCCATCTGATTCTCTTCTCGTGGAAAATGCATAAATCTGTATTGAGTAAAAGATAACATAATCATAGTTGAATATTCCCGGTATTATCTCAACTTATCTTCTCTTACTTCCCATTCTCTGGAGATTTATTTCATTATGAACATCGAATCTTAATGCATTGTAACATTCTATGCCCCCACGCTGCGTAGTGCTTCTAAACCTAAGATGCAAGCCTCGTACTCTGCTTGATTATTTGTTACTTTGAATTGGATTCTTTTAATTATCAGGATTATTTCTCCTTCTAGGGTAATCAGAATTACACCAATGCCAGCCCTTATATTGTTAACGGCTCCATCGAAACACATTTTCCATCCTTGTACATATATTGCCCCCAAATGTTCATTAAGGAATTCCAATTTGCATTCTTATTTATCATCCACTGGATTCTGAGCCAAAAATTTTGCTACCACCCTCCTTTTTACTACTTTCTTCACCACATAATCTATGTCAAATTCAGTGAGCAATACTAACCATTTAGCTAGCTTTCTTATGAGTGAGGGAGTTTATTGAAGATCTATGAGGGGATCATCTTTAGAAACTGCATGTACCTTGTAGGACTGACAATGTGCCTTAAGAGTTTACTAAATGTTACCTTAAAGACACACTTCTTTATATTTAGTCTGAGATTGTATTTTTTTCCCTTGCTAATAACTTATCTAAAGCCTTGAAGTGTCCTTCTCTGGTTGCAAACTTCACCATCATATCATCTATATACACTTCTATCTTTTTATAGATCATATTATGCAATAGAGCGGTTGCCATCCTTAATACCTAGCTTCTATTTTCTTTAGTCCAAATGGCATCACTAGATAACAGTAAATGCCCAACCCAGCAATAAAAGATGTCTTCAGCTTATCCATTACTGCTATCATGATCTGGTTGTACCTTAAGAAATAATCCATGAAAGAATACATTGCACTAAAAGTTGCACTATTGACCAATGTGTTGATGTGTGGCAATGGGAAATGGTCTTTCGAGCAAGCCTTATTTAGATCTTAGTAGTCCACACACATTCTGACTCTACCATCCTTTTTAGGAACCATAATGATGTTTGCTAGCTATTGGGTGTCCTTTACTACTTCGAGGAATTTCACCTTCAGCTGCTTCTCAACTTCTTCTTTAACTAAAAGAGCCCATTCTAGTCTTAGCCTCCTCTTTTTCTGCTTTATTGGGGATATATAGGGATAAGTAGGGATTTTGTGTTCTGTGATTTCCCTGTCAATACCTAGCATGTCCTCATAGCCCCAAGCGAATAATTTCCATCCTCTTTTTAATGTTTCTTTCATTTTTTCTCTCTCCTCAAGAGTTAAGTTAGAAGCAAGTAGTATATTTTTAGGATTATCATTTATGCTTAAATTAAATGATTCAGTTTGCATAGAATTAATGTTGAACATATGCATGACATGATCATTACAAACAAAATAACCATTAGGAAACACATCATATAAATAAGCAAAGTCAAATTTCATTGCATCAGCTTTTGAAGAGAAAACATCATTAGCCTTAAAAAAATTAGCAAGAGAAACATCAAAATCATCATAAAAAGCATCAATGAAAGAGTTATGGATAAAGGTCTCACAGTCTTGCTCTTCTTTCTGACCATCAGCATTCCTCAGCTCCGAAGTAGTGATGTCCTCTTCTACAGGAACCTCCTCAATAACTGCTCACTTTACCCCATTCACAAACTCAATGAATATTTCAAACCCTAGAATAACTTCCCCGAGCATTAAAAGAGCTTCTGGAGTCCTGTTGCATAGATATCTGGTGCCTTCCCTCATAAAAGTTTCCTATAGAGCCTTCTCTCAACCACAACCTCTTTCTCTTTTTTCTCGAGTTGATCCCAAATATTAATTTCTTCCTTAGAATCACCAGCCTCCTTAAATCCTACCATGTATTTTAGAATGGGTACCTTGTGTTCCATAAATTTTGAGGGTCTATTTTGATTCTTTCCCAATCCCATGCTAAGCATGAATTTCATGTTGTGCATCATATTCAAAACCTTCCCATCTATCTCATCTTTATAAATTACACAAATCTAAAAACTTGGACTTATAGGGATCTCTCTGGGAGCTAATTTTAGAGCAGCCATAGCAGCTTCAATTTCTGTAGAGATGGTGACAATTTTGCCTTCATGTGAGAATTTAATTTTTTGGTGAACAGTGGAGGGCACCCCACCCAAAGGATGAAACTATGACCTTCCTAATAGAATGGTGAAGGTCATAAGGATATCAATTACATTCAGGTTAACCCAAATCTCAATAGGTCCTATCTTGACCAAAGCCCTGAACATCCCCTTAATAGGCCTCTTTATATCATCATAAGACTTGATAATTACTTCAGAGGATTTCAAGTCCACTATAGTCAACTACAATTTTTCCAGAATCTTTAATGGACACACATTAATAGCAGAACCACTATCCACCATTGCACATCATTTCATCTTTCCTTTCACCTCAACCTTGATGAACAAAGCTTTATGGTGATCTCTTCCTTCCAAAGGTAGATCGTCATAAAAAAAACATAATGACACCTTAAGGAGTTTCTGTTAATGAACTAACTGTTTGTTTGGGGGTGCAGCTCATAGAGATTTTTTTATGGTCTAAAGCCAGAACTAGTGCTTCTCGATGATCTCTAGAATGCATAAGCAGTTCCTAGACACTAGTAATGGTTTCTTCATTCCCTTTTACCTTTTTCTTTGCATTCTCTATCTTTTCCAATTCAGATTTGGTATTTTTGGTTTCTTTTTCTTTCATTTTGACCTTCCCTATTGGTTGGTTCACCCTACTCTCCTAATTTTCCCATATATCTATTCACCCCCCATCTTCATCATCAGAGCTCCAAATATCCAAGACACGTATAGTAGGGTTTATAGGTTGTTTATTTTAGTTTAGGTATTTTTATTCTGATTTGGATTTTAGTGAGCTAAGGGAAGTGTCAATAAAAGAGTTTAAGACTTGCTCTTCTATTAAGCCTATGTCGATCATTAGGATGGGTGCATTTAATGGTAGTACATTTTGGTAGTTAGGGAGGGGGTTGTTCTGGGTATTTGGCTTTCTCATCTCGAGGTCAATAATCTTACTTGCATTAATCAGGTCTTGGATTTTATGTCTCAGTCAGGAACAACAATCAATGTCATGTCCAATGGTCTGATGGAATTTATAAAAGATTTTTGGGTTAGCACCTAGTGGAGGTTGCTGTGAAGGCATGGGTCATAACATGTTCTTCTCAATCAGCTTCTTGAGGACTTTAGAAAGAGGTCACCCTAAATTTGAGAATCTTTAGGGTTGCCTGATAGCACCTATCTACACACTGCTACTCAATGGTCTGATAGCATTAATTTTCATATTATTGTTAGAATCGTTTCCATCTTTGCCCTCAGATCTTCCTCTGAAGAACCTCTTCTCTTGGGCCAAGTTAAACTCCTTTTGTACCCTAAATCTATATAGTTCTTCAAAGTTTTGAATTCCCAAGTCTCTCATCTTTTTATATAACATTAGGACACATCCCTCCATTACTAACATCAATTAATATGACTCTATAGATTTATTTCTCATTTGAGCTAGCTTCCCCCTCCAACAAGTCAAATAGTCAGTGAAAGACTCATTGAGTTTTTGCTTAGTGTTCTACATATCTCTTAAATATACCTCCAATTGCACATTCAGACTATACTACTTCACAAAAACAATATATAACTCTTTCCAATCATACTAGACATATGATTCTAAGGCATAATACCATCAAATTGGTGCACCCTCTAATGATATAGGGAATTGTTTGACTATTTAGGCCTCAGTAAATTCTGTGGCTTTTATGTAAGTCACATATTGCTTGAGATGCAAATGTAGGTCTTCAATTCCATAGAACTTCTTCATGTCAGGAAATTTGAATTTTTGAGGCAAAGGGTCGCTTCCTCTATCTAGATTCAAATCAGTGTAGTCTATAAAAGCATCTATGCCCTTTTTCTTCATCATCATCTCCATTCGAGTTATGGCCTTGGTTATACTTTTAGCCCAATCATACTGCTCCACATTCTTAACTTGGTTCACATTCGCCCAGTTAGGTGGATCTGCCAGTATTGTTACACTGTCCCCTTCTCTTTCTTTTACTAGGATTTCAACATCAAGATTAATCAGGTTAGTGGGTAGCGCAGGCTAATTTTCTTGATCAATTTGGTTATTTCCCCATTATCTCTCTCATTATAGATTGGGTTTCAACAAATACTTCCTCTTTTAACTAGGCCTTAAAAGCCTCAGGATTAAAACCTCCTACTATCTTTTCCTCTAAATTTCTAACTAAGCATCTTGAACCAAATCGAACCCACCCAGATAAACTCAGATGATCTATATTACTGTAAGACCATATGTCAGAATTATGCATGAAATGTAAGTTTGTTTTATTATTTAGAGGAAGTGAGAAAAATAAACAAGTATACTTGATATGCACATAACACATAGACAAAAAACACAAAAATGATTCAATATTGATGACCTCTGCCCTTATTTCTCACACACACATGTTCAATGGTGAGTTTCTCATGCTATAATTTTTTATTTGGATTTTAATTATCCATAAGGGATAACAAAATCGACGGATGCATGATAACTCT
Organism: Mallotus nudiflorus; assembly: GCA_947683625.1. NCBI lineage: Eukaryota > Viridiplantae > Streptophyta > Magnoliopsida > Malpighiales > Euphorbiaceae > Mallotus > Mallotus nudiflorus. Next base: position 2,087,537 of record CANTUR010000304.1, read on the forward strand.
TAGAATAGAGAAAAACAAGTAAAAAATCCTCTAAATAAGTCTAAAGTTCATTATTGATATGCCAAGTCAAACATTAGAGTTTACTTTATCAAAATCCCCTTGAAATGGGCTAAAAGTAGGTATAAAAGGCCCATCTTGGCAAGGTCCGTTCATAATGGGCTTAAATAGGCATGAGAAGCCTATTAGGATAACATCCATTTGCAATGGGCTTGAGTTTTTAAGGATCCATTAAAGGGCATAAAAATGCATGCAATTTGGAAAATCCCTAAGGGAAATTACTAGGTCACTACCTGAGCTTAAGTCTTAAGTAGTAAGCTTCAGCTCCCATAACAATATACATCCATATATGTCTCCCCACTTAGGGCATGTACGACATGGATATGTACGTGTCGTAAGAAAATAATTAAATATTTCACCACCAGGTTTGAGTGAAATGTAGGTAGCAAAACATTAATATCATTGGGTCAATTCAGGACTGAGTACTCATTATGTGAAAATGTGTAATGAATGCAAAAGAAATAAGAAAATAATTAAAAATGATAAAACACAAAACACTGGAATTAGTTTCTTTATCCCCAGTGGAGTCGCCATTATAGGCGGTGAGATTTAAAGTCGAGACACACTATATAGCAACTGAGTTCCATAAAAGTTTCCAGAAGCCTTCATCAGATATCAAGTTTGAAAACTGGGTATAGGCTTTTAGACTGCCCACCCAACTTTGCGGTTGGCCTCTATTTATGTTTTATTACCTTTAATTATTTCCTTATTTACATTCAAAATTACACATGCCTCCATCCACTTACTAAATTTTACAGTTAAGTCCAAGTTTGCACATTAGTCTCATTTCATGCTTATAGCCCGACATACATTACAAATAAACAAATAAAAATCATACAAAGAAATGGGGTAGGAGAAAAGATTACAACCCTTTAAATCATGCAAAAATAATAATAAATTAATTGGCAAGTTAAAAATCTAAATATTAATAGGGGTATTCTTGCAATAGTCAAAATATTATTTTTCACAAATATATAAAATTCTATAAGAGAAAACCATAAAGTTAATTCATAAACCAAATAAATATAATAAAGACAATAAATATAAAATATTTAATTAAGCAAAATAATAAAATGATTGCACAAATAAGACTGAAATACAGTAATATAGAAAACACATAAAAGCTCAAATTATATAAGGACAAATATATAAAATTTTGACTAGTTCAGTTAACCGATTTTCTGAGGAAAAAATCCCAAAAATGCTAACCAAATTGAACCAAACCGAAAAAATGTAGAAAATAATCATGCAAAAAATATAAAAAATTAAATCAAGAAATTATGTGAAGTTATAAAAATATGAAAAATCAGACCGGCCCAAATCGGATTGAACTGAACAACACAATAATGGTTCAATTTTTGGTTTGGTATCCTCAAGAGTGTTACTATTTGGTTTGGACTTAATGAATGAATTTGATATGTGTCAAGCAACGGGCAAAACTTATACAAAATTTTTAATATTAACTATAAAAAATAACTTCAATCATGTAAAATTTTAATCATTAGACCAAATAAATGAAAACTAAATATATGGGCATGTTCCTCTCATCCTTATGTTCAAAATGGTTAAAATAGAAAATAATTCAGAGCTACAAAATAAATTTTGATGAATAGTAAAATAGTAAAAAACTATGCAAAAGTGAGCAAAATGGAGATAGGGTCGAATATGAGTGGCGATCGCCACATCACAAAAAGGTGGTGCCTCTTTGCAGAGAGGCAATTGCCTAACCAGCAAATCTAGATGACTCCCACAAGTGGTAAACTTAGTTTTTAAATAAGCAATAAGCGATATAAATGAACAAGACTTACTAAAAAATGAAACAAGAAACTTCTTTCAAAATGGTTGGCTCTCAAAGATAAGTATGGATTTTGATCTTCACTTGAATGCTAAGTTCTTCCCTTCTCCTTCTCAAGAGAAAAACCTCTTAGTTTCTCCCCTCTCTTCCTTTCCTCTTGGTTCTACTTCTTCCAGGACTTCCTCTCTCTTTTTTCTTCTCTATCTTTTTTTTTTTTCATTTTTTCTCCTATCGCCTTTTTTCTTTCTCTCATTTTTTTTCTCTTTAGCTCACCTCCTCCTCTTTTCTTTTTTCTTTTTGTCCTTATACTTCTTTTCCAGTCCCCTTTTCAAAAGGTTCACATCCACCTATAATCACGACATGATCCCTCTCCAATCTGTCTCCTAGTATGTGCACCAGCTGTGTCCACTACGATCTTTTTTCTCTTTTTTTAATAATAAATATATATATTATTTTTGGGCTTGGGATTTCTAATGGACTTTTGCTCTTAAGCTTCTAGGTCCACTCTTAAGAAGGTTTAGGCTTCTTCTTTGCATTCGAGCTTTGCATTTATCATCATTGGGTTTTATGATAGGATAATCAAACTGAACAACCACGATTCGCCCTCTTATTTTGGGTTGTTCGAACCGGATGTCAACATATACTATTTGAGGATGTGATTTTGCATTTGCATATTTATGAAGGAGGGCGATGTATGGAAGAAATTATATAATGATCTTGACATTTGATGAGTTGGAATGAAAAATTTATAAAAATTAAATATTTAATTAAAGTGTACCCTATGGATTGATATTAATTATTTGGCTTTCCAACTCATCAAAGGCGATAATTATTATAAAATTTTTCAATATTGAGGTGAGGATACCACTAGTTGTGTTTTATAATGCCCATTTTAAGTTAAAAACGTCCTTGACTAGTCATTTGAATATTGCAAAACTATTGGACTTGTTTTTGGTATCAAATTTTTAATCATTTATCATTGCAAAAATGGTCTGAAGTTGCATATGCATGTTGCATACCCCAAATAAAATTTGGATCCTAGATTCAATTGCTTTAGACTAGGATGCTTTATTAATATTTTGCTTGACCGTCATTTCTTTTATCAATTATAATTTGTATGCAACATTTATGTGCTTTCTTGTACTTTGCAATACTTTTACCAAGAAATGTCTTTTGGTTATGGGCAATGATTTATGTCATTAGTAGCAAGATAAATAGTATGTTAATAAAGAAAGAAATTCCTTTTACACCATTAATTCTCAATTAATTAGTCCCCTATATATGGAGTCAAATATGTAATTTTAACTCAAAAAAGTTTATCTTTTAGTGTTATTAACAATACTATTAATGTCATTAGTACCGACATGTATTATTGTCCTTATATAAAATAGCTATAAAATTGTGGATTGTTTCATAAACTGCCCTTTTTCAAAATAATTATTGTAATTTAACTTAAATTTCCTTTTTTTTTCTTTTGTCTCATTTTTTAAGACCGGTATGTCTTATGTACTTATAATTCCATTCAGTCATACTATTTGAGGATGTGATTCTGTATTTGCTTATTTGTAAAGGAGGGTGATGTGAGGTGAGGATACCATTAGTTGTGTTTTTAGTGCCTATTTTAAGCTAAAAATGTCCTTGATTGGTCATTTGAATATTGCAAAACTATTGGACTTGTTTTTTTGTCTCAAGTTTTTAATCATTTTTCATTGAAAAATGGTATGAAGTTGTATATGCATGTTGCATGCCTTAAATAAAATTTGGATCCTAGAATCAGTTGCTTCATACTAGGCTGCTTTGTTAATATTTTGCCTGATCGTTGTTTATTTTGTCAATTATAATTTGTATGCATCATTTACGTGCCTTCTTGTACTTTCCAATGCTTTTACTAAGAAATGTCTTTTGTATAAAACAACTATAAAATTATGGACTGTTTCTTAAACTGCCCCCTTTTCAAAATAATTATTGTAATTTAACTTAAATTTCCTTCATTTTTTTCATTTGGTCTCGTCTTTATCTAATTGATTATTCATGAATTTCAATTGGCATGGTAGCATACATATTGCAGTTCCTATTATTCATCTACAAAGACTTTTTATTTTTATTTTTTAGTATATTTTTAACTTTAAATTGTGTTACATATCCATTCTTTCTCTTAGATCAAAAATTTTCATCAAACTTGTGGCAACCCTTTTCTATAACAATTATCTAGGTATGCAATCTAAATAAGATGAAACATTGGCATCTTTTGAAGCTCTAACTAAATCAAAATTAAAAAATATCAATAATGAGAGGAGAGGATGTAGCATTGGTTTGCATAGATGAATGCCAGATGACATAAGGCAAAAAGATAAAGAAAATTATTGCAATGCATATTACTTTTCAACTCATTTAAATCATTTTTTTTAATCTCAGTTTGGGCTATTTGCCCATTAAAGCGATATGTGAGTGGGGTTCATGACGTAGCGGAAGCCTAATAAAATAAAGATAACTACATAATGTCATTAATTCATGCATTAATGACCATTAAATAACCTTCTTTTAGTCTGTTGATTCAAATGAATACAAGAATAAAAGATATCAATATTCGTTGATTCATAAAGCAATACCGAAAAATAAGAGAAATAGAAATTCTATTAAAAGTTCATTAAAAGTTGGCTTAAACATCCAAAACAACAAATAAATATTGTTGGGAAAAATGCTAAAAGAAAAAAGGAAAAGAAACCCAACAAAATGCACTAAATAAACATAAACTTCAAGGTCAATTTTGAGGCCCTAAACAATGGATTTTGGGCTTAAAACCTGTGCTATTATAAGTAAACTTTGTATAAGGTATGGATCTCTAAATTAGCTTCATTTTGACATATTGTGGGTCCCTTAGTTCAAATGGACCTGAAAGTTAGAACCTTTAGAATTCGCATTGTGCACTTTGGCCAATTTTCCAAAATCCAAATGCTCCATGTAACCTAGGGCTGTTTGGTCTGCATCAGTTTGGAATGTCATGAGACAGTTCGGTCCATATCCGGTGTGGGCATTAGAGCATTAAGAGGACCTTTTCTTAGTATAAAAGGATTGAAAATGACACATCGCTGGTGTAATCTCTTTCCATACTTCATAAGTAGCGGCTAGTTCAGGACTCCATTTACTAAGTAAGATAGAATGTAAACATAGGTAGTAAGAGATTTGTGCTCCAAAGGAGTAATAGGAATTTTACGATGCTAAGAAATTAAATTATCTGATGCAGATGAGCACAAATGAGTATTTGGCAAGAAAACTATAATTGACAAAAAAGAAACTTTTAACATTTCCTTGTTATTGTAATTTACATAGATTATAGTTAGTGTTCAAGAGCTTTCTTAAAGCTTCGATAGGAAACTATGTATGGAGGTTGTTCTATTCTTTTTGGATATTTTTGGTGATGGTAATCATCATATCCTATCCATGGCAAATCTCACAGTAAATTTAGCTATCTAATCTAAAGCATATAATACCATGAATTTAATAGTTTATATAGTCACTCAAAAAGGAAAAAAATAAAGAAAAAGAAAAGCAAATTATTTGGAGCTAGGACTAAAACCAATATTAATACCTAAGAATACAAACAATGATAAAGATTAACATAAATAAAACCCAACAAGACCAAATTAATAGTAACTAATATCTATAACCTAAAAAAAGAAGTGAAGCTTGTCAAGCTTAGAGAAGTTGATAACATGGCAAAAAAAATAGCAGCAGCGACATGCTTTTTGTGTTATTAGTTGCATCATTGTAAGGTATATGTAATTCTTTAAAGAAATTTCTATCCTACTACCACATTAATTTAGAGTTTGCTGGTTCTCCAATTAAAAAAAATAAATGAAATTTTAGTTAACTGGCTAATCAAATGACAAAATTCATTTTATAAATAGAGTTTCTATACCTACGACAAACCAATGAAAAAGTTTTAAAAAAGAAGACAGAAATTTACCATAATTTTCCATACCTACGATAAACCATAATGGTAAAAGACTAATCTAGATCTATTTAAAACCAATAAAAATTATTAGAATGTTAAATCATACACAATTAAGACTTCAACAAGTATCCTTTTTATGAAAAGACAAAAGATGGACTTGTATTATCTAATAATTAGCTACTCAAGAATTTTATGTTGTTTGCTCAGTCCCAATTTATGGTCTATATCTGTGAGAGATGTGAATCTTGAAAGTGGGATGCAAGAAATGGATTTTAAGTTTTATATATTAGTAATCTTGACATTTTTTCTTTCCTCTTATATTTTCAAGTCATTATAAGTGTGTAGACGAAGGGATTTAGTGAGTGTCCAAGATTTTAGCAACCGCGACACTGTTTGAGGAGTCCAAAACACATAAAAATAAATAAACAAACCCAAAAAAAAACATATTAAAATAATTAAATAAAAGATCAAACAACTAATTAAATTAATTCCTTCTAAAACCCTAATTTTCATTAACATGCAATCCTAAATTAATATACTTCCACCATTAATTTTAATTAATTACCCAATTGAAATCCTAATTTTACTAACCAATTAATTAAAATAAATAAGCAATCACACACATAATTCCATTATTCCCACTATTGAGGCTATTATAATAATCTATTGAGAATAATAATAAAAATAATTAATACAACCCAAAAATAAATAAAATAAAATAAACTAAATAAAAAACCTAACAACTAAATTTTCAATGTCTTATCCATGGCATTCCATGGAGTTCTCATGAGTTTAGTCCTCCATAATCACCATAAAAAAAAAGAACAAAAATTATAACAATAATAAAAAAATTAAAAAAATCAAATAAATAAATAAATAAATCAAATCAAATAAGATAAGGAGAATATGATGCTTATGGATGATTTTAATGGAGTGCTCCTCAGATTTTGTAAAATCACTATTCTTGATAGGTCTTCGAATATTGTTATTCAAAAATTCTCCAAAAATCTTTATTTAAGCAAAAAAAATTGTAGAGAATAAGATTTTTTTTCTTCCCTTTCTTCTCTTCTTTCATCCCTTTCTTTCTTTTCTTTTCTTTTTTCCTCTCTCTTTTTTTTTGGTTTTTCTTTCTTCTCGTTTTTTTTTGCCTTCAATTTTTCTTTCCCTTCATTCTCCTCTACCTCCTCCCTTCAAGAGCCAAAACACTCCTTATATAGTGAGACATCTTCAAACCCTAGTTATAAATTGATTCTTAAAAGACTTTTATTTCCTTAAAAACATTATCAAAATAATTTTAGGAGAATTTCATACCAATTAGGACTGAGGAAAAGACTTTTATTTTCAAGAAAATTTGAGAACCCGGTGGAAGAAGTCTATTTCCGACCAGAATTCTACAATTTCGACTAGAATTAGTGTAATTCCGATTGGAATTACATAATTCTGATCAAAATTAGTGTAATTTCGACCACTTTTTTTACTTTTAATTACAAAAAGGTCCTTGAAAGAATTTAATTTTTGTAATTAGGTCCTTAAAAATCATTGCAATTTAGTCCATGAAAACATTAAATATTTTCTTTGAAAATGTAATAAGACCTTTGAAGTTCAAAGTTCAAGTATTGAAGACCTATTCATGACATTTTCATCATTGGAGTCTTTTGTTGCATCCATAACTCATCATCCCAAAATTGGGTGTCTATAGTTGCCCCCCTTTGTCGCTGTTTGCTTGACAAATTGCGATAAAGTGAACTAATACTCAATTTCTTAATTAAAAGTTAGGATACTTACTTGCGCTCCTTAAAACTTTTGCTTATGAACTTGCTATACTTGGACGTACAACATTGATTTGAAATGACATATTATACTCGGTCATATGATATTGACTGTACTCGATCGTATAATCTCGGGTGAAAGGGACTCATTGTACTCATTCGTACAATATCGACTATACTCGGACATATAGTTTGAATTGAAAAGGAACATCATACTCAGTCATATGATGTCGATTATACTTGATCGTATAATCTTGATTGAAAATACATTGTACTCAGTCGTATAATGCTGACTACACTCGATCGTATAGTCTTGATTAAAAAGAAACACCACACTCGGTCATATGATGTCGATTATACTTGGTCATATAATCTTAATTGAAAATACATTGTACTTGGTCGTACAATGCTGACTACACTCAGTCGTATAGTCTTGATTAAAAAGAAACATCACACTCGATCATATGATGTCGATTATACTCGGTTGTATAATCTTGATTGAAAATACATTATACTTGGTTGTACAATGCCGACTACACTTGGTCATATAGTCTTGATTAAAAAGAAACATCATACTCGGTCGTATGGTGTCGATTATACTCGATCGTATAATCTTAATTGAAAATGTGTTGTACTCGGTTGTACAATGCTGGCTACACTCAGTTGTATAGTCTTGGCTGAAAATACATTGTACTCGGTCATACAATGCTAACTACACTAGAATGTATAGTCTGTTTTGAAAAAAATATCATACTCGATCGTATAATGTTGATTATACTTAATCATATAATCTTGATTGAAACTACATTGTACTCAGTCGTACAATGTTGACTACACTCGGACATATAGTCTGAATTGAAAAGAAATACCACACTCGGTCATATGACGCTGATTATATTATTGACAAATTTAATAATTCATTTAATTATTAAATTGAGAGACATTGCAATTTAGGATTAAATTGCAAGAAAAAGAATGAAATTAAATGCAAACCAAAAGCTAAAGGACTAAAGTGGATATTTGCCCTTTTAATATACACACTTTTCATCTTTTGCCGATTCATTCTCTCTTCTTCCTATCCTTCGTCATTTTTCTTTTTTCTCTTCCTTTTCATTTTCTCTTGATTTTCAAATTTTTTCCTTTCAATTATTCTTTCATCTAAAGTCCAATTTTGAATCCATCTGATCCTATAGCTCACCCACATTACAGACTACATGGGAGCAATTCTAGACAATCAGATCCCATCACTTCACATTTGCATTTTCCTCAAAATCATTTGGGACTTCGTGAAGGTGAAGACGTGCTTCTTTTGACTCATTTACACGTTCATATATGCTCTCATATTGGAGATGAAGGAAATTTCCTGCCTGTGTCTTCAATTCTTCAATAAACATATTTATTTTAGTATGTAAAATCAATATGTTTATGCATGTAATTATAGAATATTTGCTAGACTAATTCGATATAATTTATGAAAAATTGACAATTCAAAATCAAAATTTCAAAAAATATATTCAAATTTACTAAATTTCTCATCAGGATTCTGAATTCTAGATTGGAATTCTTGGATTTCCAATCGAATTTCTCATATTTTGGATAAAAAATCTAGGAATCCAATTAAAATTTTGGATTTCTGATCGAAAATCCAGTTTTTTGATCAGAATTCTAGATTTCGATCAAAAATCCAATTTTTCGATTAGATTTTTGGTAAAATTATTTTTAATGAAATAAAAATGATAAAAATCAGAGATTTGGGAGAGGAAAAAGTAATCTTGTGATTTTATGAATTTTTTAGAAACCACTGAAATTCTCGGGTTGCTTTCACTTGGCTCGAGAACTATTCTATGACTTGTTTGGAGAGGTAGTACAACATATATAGGCATTTGGATTTTGACGCTTCATTGTTGCTTTACTGACTATTTGAGGTAAGTCAGACCACTACTCACTTTTTGCTCTCATCAAGAGGTGGATGGACACACTCATACTTTTCACACACGAGTGGGTGAGCTGACTATTTCCCCGATGAGCTTCTCTGCTATTACTAGAATTGCCTTCGGAGGTGCCCCAATCCCCTTTGATATCCATTACTACACTCTTTTAGAGGATGCTAGGAGTTGCTATATTCATGACTTGCTCAGGTTTGTTCTGACATGGAAGAATCAGAAAAACATGCTTCTTTCTTCTCTCGTTCAGGGTTTCAGGAGACTACCTACCACTACACCTTGCCAGATTCTTCAGAAGGCGAGATGCTTCTTATTGATATTACTTGGCACTACTCTCTTTTGTGAGACTAGTCATGAGGTTTGCATCGCTCTTCTTGGCCCGCTTTAGGATCTTGATATGGTCACTACTTCAAATTAGGGATTTGCAGCACTTGTTTATCTCTACTACACATTAGATATTGTTTGCAGAGGCATTGTGATGATATGTGGTTTTTGGCACGTCTTGCACGTATGTCTCCTATCTTTTTCAACTTTGCTTATTTTCACATTATCTTCTTTATTTCTTTCATCTCCTCTCTTTCAGATATGGGGCATTGAGATTGGAGTGATCCAAGGCTTTAGTGCCATTAGCTTTGATAGGAGTCTTCCTCTTATATAAAGGTGGGGTTCCTCTCGTCTTGCTAGTATTAAGCATGACTTGCAGACTTATCGAGATTAACTAAACTCCTTAGAGTAGGACCTGGTAAGACAAATTTGATCTTTAGTATTTAATTAATTATGAAAGTTTAATAAACTTAAATAAATAAGTTTTTAGGTCAAATTAGATTAGCTGGTTGGTGCTGAAGATGTTCAGCGATATGATTTTATGACAATAACTGTGAGGCTTGAGACTATGAGAGTTCTACTCCCTGGTTATGGCTACCATATGTGGTATCTTGGTGATCATGTTTATCATTGGCATATGGGACCTTCCAGGAGGCGTGTTCCTTCTTCTATTCCCTCCTTGATGTTACGAAGTAGCAGCATGACTAGTGCCAAGCTCAGAGCAGCTCTTAAGGGATATGAGGCTTCGACTTTGCTTGAGCATTCACATCATTATCAGGAGTACATTCGGGAGAATCTCCTAAAGCAAGTTCCTACAGACCCAGCTGAGGTATGCTTTCTGTCACTACTTTATTTCATCTCTTTCATCCTTTCATATGACATTCACTTCTTGCACAGATTGAAGGAGTACCTGATATTGCTATGGCGGAGACTGAGGATGACATCGAGGAGATTGAGTAGGAGGTTGAGCCTGCTCATCATAGTGAGACTGCTCATGGTGATACTTCCTCGAGTACTATTTTGGGCGATATTCCCCCATTTGATAAGTCCATCTATTATTGGGCTCCCATGGTGCAGACTCTTGTTGAGAGGTATATGTACATTGATGCAGCTCAAATCCCTAGTTTCTCTCCTCTTGATGCTTCACATGTGAGCTTGATTTGCTTTTCCAACCCCACATAAACTAGCACTTATTGTTGAATTAGTAAACTTCATTTTACAGGTCCCTAGGATACAGGCAGAGTATCTATGCGGTCTTGCCTCTTACTAGAGATTATTTACTATACAAATTACAAATACTTAGAGGGTTAGTATTTATAACAAATTATGTATGATATACATGATTCTGACTATTCTAAATGCAATAGAGTTATGCAGGGATCTTGAGCATGAGAACGAGAGGCTTTGACGATAGCTTTTTGGTTTTGATTTTGATAATCATAATGTTGGGACTTCTATGCCCCCATATTAGAGTGATGATCTAGCTAGAGGATAGAGCCCTTGGCCATATACTTGAGCTCAGGATGATTGATTTTCTTTAGGACTTGTGTTAACATGATTGTACTTTGGATGCTTCAGAATTGTTTCCTTTTATGAATGAATTTCATACTTTTATATTGGACCAAGCCCTTTTTTTTCACCGAAAATGTTGGAAACCCGATCAGCATCCTAGATTTTTGATAAAAAATCTAGAATTTCGATTGGATTTCTAGAATTCCAATTTGGATTTTGACTCTGTTTTGCATATTTTCCTATTTCAACGCAAGTTTGGTCTAAAAACAACTGAAACAAATCCTAATCCTGTCCATCTTCTGAAAACATAACCAAAAAAATCCTAATCCCATCAACATCATCTTTTGAGGCTATTTAAGAGTCATAGATGAGACTATTATGCATCATTCTCTTTATTTCTCTTTATCATGACACAAGCTACTTTTAGTTTGATGAAGAAATTTTCTCAAGAGCATGAACGGAGATGGTTTGGAATAGAGCACTCTCTTTCCACGCCAAATCCCTGAAGTCCCTTCAACACCTGAAAATAGAAAACAATTTCATACATGTTGCTGCTACATTTTGGGATGCTAAGGATCATGTATTTAGATTCAATGGATAAGAGTTATGCCCATTAATTGAGGAATTTGCTATTATTATTGGATGTTCATTAGATTCAACCGCTATGATTGCTCTCCCTAATCTTGCAATGGAATTTCCTAGTAGACTAGTAGCATTTTTTTATATGCCCCCAGATGTCATCTACATGCATGCACACAATGATGGTACTATTAATCTTCCTTTTCTGATTACCTCTTGCGAATCTAGAGATAAGAACAATGCTGCTTGGATCAAAACTGTCACCTTCTATTTGTATGCTCAGTTTCTGCTAGTGTCATCTCATAGAGATGCTAATGTAAGAATTATCAGTATCTTAGAATAAGTAGAAATGGGATCTAATCCTATACGTATCATTCTTATTGAAACTATCATTGAGTTAAATAATTTCAAGGTTCAAAACTGACTCTCAAGCAATTTGCTTCTCCTTCAGGTATATAACATTTTTTTTTGTCTAAGCTACCCTCTTAGGTTTTCAACTTAGCATTTTTTTTATATTTGGTTGTAAGAAAAGTTAAGTCTACTTAATGCTCCCCCTAATGCTTTGGTTTATCAACCCCATTATTTACAGTCTCGTCCTTTGAAGATAAGGGATAAGCACGCTATAAATCAATTGATTGATTGGATAAAAGGCCTTGTTGATTCTAAGATTACTTGGATTTATCCTTAGTGGAGATTGAAATTCATGACCATCAACCTGTGTGCTTACTACGTCCCTATTCATGGGTTGCACTTTTCGACCTTTCTTTCTCCCTCATGCCTTTGCTGCTAGTATGGTCGCCCCCAATTCATTATGGCTATCACAACTAACTTTGAAGGCTTCCTTTTAGGATAAGACTTTCTAGACAAAGTGAAGAACTTCTGGCCCCATAGAGCTTTAGAGTGGAATGCACCTGAATGTTGACTACAAAGCTTAGGTTGTCATGCAATCTATAGAACCACCATAATTTACTAGCTACAAAAAGACTCAAGTATTATTAGATGAGTCATAAAAGAAAAAATAGAAATGAAAATAGTGGTCTCATAAGTTTGATTTCTTATATTTTATTTTTCCTTTAAGTCTTCATGCTTTGTAATCAAAATAGAATATGCAATATTTGACAGAAATATCATTTCAATTTATTTCATTAATTAGGGAAAAAATAGGTATATTTAATACATCATATGACACAACTCTTATTATCAACTAGTCCTTTTGGATTTTCTAACTGAACATTTTTTCTCACTTTTATTTCCTTAATTTTTGCCTGATCAACCCTTTGTGAGTTTTCTGATCAGCGGGAACATCCTAACTTTTGCATGACTAGACTTTTTAGGTTTTCTAGTCAATAGAATTTTTTTTAAAGGTAGTATTTCTTGAGACGATCCAGATTGATTGGCTCAGTGAACTCATTCCCTTCTAGATTAGATATCTTTGTAGCTCCTTTGGGCAGAATTGTCTTGACTAAATATAGTCCTTCCTAATTTGGTCTAAATTTTCCTTTTAGATCAAACACCATCGCCCTTGTCTGCTTTAATACCATATCTCCAACTTTTATTTTTCCTGGCTTAACCCTTTTATTGAAAGCTCTCACTATTCTCTTTTGATAAATTTGAGTGTGAAATAGAGCATCCATCCTTTTCTCATCTAGAGAAATGAGGTGATTGAATCTCTTTTGTATCCATTCACTCTCAAGAATTTTTGCTTCCATAATGACTCTCAAGGATTTAATTTCCATCTCTATAGGCAAAATCGCTTCACAACCACATGCTAACAAGAATGGAGTTTATCCCGTAGCAGTGTGTGTTGTAGTTCTATATCTCCATGAGGCAAAAGGGAGATATTTAGACCAATCTTTATGCATTTTCACCATCTTGGAGAGGATCTTCTTTATATTTTTATTAGTCACTTCAACTACGCCATTAGCCTAAGGTTGATAAGGCGAGGACTTATGATGCTCAATCTTGTATCTTTGTATTCAACCATTTCTGCATATAATTGAACACTATTGTCTATCATAACATGATGTAAGACCCTCCTATATCTACAAATGAGATTCTTCTCAATAAACCTTGCCATATGTCTAGCCTTCAAAGTACCAAAGGACTCTGCTTTTATCCATCTAGAGAAGTAGTCAATTACAACTACTATATACTTGTGCCCATTCAAAGCAATTGGTTTTACTTCCCTAATTATATCTATTCCCCAGGCTACAAAAGGCCATGAAGATGTTAAACTGTTTAGCACTATAGGGGAAAGATGATTAAGGTTCCCATGTACTTGACACTGATAACATTCTCTCACTACTCAGATACAGTCCCTTTCCATGCTTATCTAGTAATACCCTTGCCCAATCATTTTCTTTGCCAGAATCATCCCATTCATGTGAGATCCACAAACCCCTGCATGAATTTCTCTCATTGCCTGTTATGCTTCATCCTTCTTAATACATCTTAGATGTATTCCATTCGGCATTCTTCTGTATAATATCCCATCATGACTTATATAATGGCATGCAAGAACACGAAGAGCATGCCTTTCTTTAGAAGTTGCTTCGTCTTGGTATTTACTTTCTTCAATAAATCTCTGGATGTCGTAAAACCATGGCTTTTCTTCTGGCCCTATATGGATACTCTTGACTTGTTCCTCACTATAACACAGAGCTTTTATTTTCATTATTACCAAAGGCTTCATCATTGATCCCGTCGATTTATCTCACATTGAAGAAAGTGTTGCCAAGGCATCCGCCATTTAATTCTCATCTCTTGGTAAATGCATGAAGAGACATTTAGTAAAATTTCTCATTAGCTTTTTTAAATAGCAAATGTAAGGTTTCAACCTCTCTTCTTTCACTTCCCACTCCTTAGTAGCCTGACTAATAACTAATAAGGAATCTCCATAAACCAATACGTCTTTAGCTCCAACTATTGGCACTGCTTCCATGTTGTACATGCATGCCTCGTACTCAACCATGTTGTTTATAACCTTGAAGTCTAATTTCTTGGCCATTGGGGTGGTTTCTCCTTTGGGTGTAATAAGAATTACTCTTAGCCCTGCCCCTCCATAATTCACAACTCCATCAAAATAAAGCTTCCATTCACATTGTTCTATTACTACTAAGTTCTCATCTGGAAACTCCAAATTCCATTGCTCATTTCCTTCGACTGCATTCTGGGCCAGAAATTCTACTACCGCTCTTCCTTTAATGACCTTAGAAGTGATGTATTCTATATCAAACTCAGTTAAAATTACCAGCCATCGAGACATCTTTCCAGTCAAAGCTGGTGTTTGAAACAAGTACCTCAAAGCATCTATCTTTGAGATAGCTTGTACTTTATGAGACTAGAAATAATACCTTAGCTTCTTTGTAGCCCAGATCATTATCAAACATGTCTTCTCCACCAAATTGTACTTTTCTTCATATGGCAAGAACTTTTTACTGAGATAATACACTGCGTACTCCACCCCTTCTGGTCGTTCTTGCGCCAGCATTGCCCCAATTGCTTTTTCTTCCAAAGCTAAATATAAGATTTAGGGTTTACCTTGCCTTGGTGGTCTTAACACAGGCGGGTTAGTAAAGTATTCTTTGATCTTATCAAAGGCTTTTTGACATTCTTCATGCCATTCCATTGGTTGATTCTTCCTCAAAAGCTTGAAGATCGGATCACAGACCATGGTAAGTCTCATAAAAAACCTATTGATGTACTGTAGTTTTCAAATGAACCCTCATACTTCCTTTTCTGTTCTTGGTGTTGGCATCTCTTGGATGGCTTTGATATTGTCTAGATTGACTTCTATTCCTCTATTGCTAACTATGTGCCCTAATAACTTTCCAGAAGTCTCCCCAAAGATGAATTTCTTCGGATTAAGCCTTAAGTTATATCTTTTCAATTCTTGCTAGGAACTTTTCCAAAGCCTCAAAGTGTCCCTCTCTTATTTCTGACTTAACCATCATATTGTCGATATACACTTCCACTTCCTTATGCATCATATTATAAAATAAGGCAGTGGCTACTCTTTGATAAGTTACTCCTGCATTCTTTAACTCTAAGGGCATCACTTTATAGCAATATGTCCCCCACTCTGTGATAAAAGCAATTTTGATCTTATCCATAAATGCCATCATTATCTTATTATAACTTGAGAACCCATCCATAAAGGAGTACATTGCACTAAATGCTGCACTATTGACAATCACATCAATATAAGGTAAAGGAAAGTCATCTTTTGGACATGCCTTATTTAGATCTTTAAAGTATATGCACATTCAAAATTTTCCATCTTTATTGGGAACTGGTATTATGTTTGCCAACCAATGAGGGTATTCCACTACTTCTAAAAAGTTAGCTTGGATCTGCTTAGTGATTTCCTCCCTTATCTTTTCTGTCCACTCTGGCCTTAACCTACAAAGTTTTTTCTTAACAAGTTTAGTTTCTGGATATACTGGAATGTGATGCTTTGCAATTTCTCTATCTAAACCTGGCATATCTTTATAGGACCAAGAAAATACTACCTTTCTTTTTATTAATATTCTCTCAAAATTTTCTCTCTCTTCAGGAGTTAATTCATGTGATATAGAAATGTGTTTTGGTTATTCATTTGTACCCATGTTTAATGAATCTAATTGAATGGAATTAATGTCAAACATGCATGAATGATCATTATTAAAATGCACAAGACCATCAGAATCAACATCACACAAGTAAGCCAAACCATAATTCATATGATTGACTACAAGAAAAATAGAGTTTTCATCCTCAAAAAAATTGAACATTATTACATCAGTTTCTTCATAAAAAACATCACTAAAACTATTATTAATAATGCTAGCTAAATCCTGTGGTGGTTCTTCATTAGGTGGCAAACAAAGCAATCCTTCAATGTCCTCAACTTTCATCTTTTCAATAACTGTCTTCATCACCTTGTATTTATTGTCTTGTGCTAGCCTCTCAACTATCTACTTTTTGAAGATCTAAAATGTAGGGATATCCATACCAGCTATTTGAATAGACTCCTTTTCACCCAGATAGAACTTCTCCTTCTTTTATTTGACAAAGTTATCCTTCAGAGGTCCCATGTTCATTAGGAGGTTATTCTCATTGAAAAACCTTCTCCTTGCCATTTTGCTACCAAATCCAACTCCATTATAACCCAATCCTTTTATATCATCTTGGGTTATGAAGTCTAGTAATTCTAGGATACCTTGCTCATCTTTTCCCAGTCCTTTCCCAGGTCAATAATTCATCTTCTTAATCATGCTCATAACCCCTAGATTTATCGTAATTCCATTTGAGATCATGGATATTTGGAAACCAGGAGGAGTAACTACCTACTTTTGACTATCTATAAATGTGAACATAGTCTTGTCCTTACTCGCATCCAAAGTTACAACTTCCCCTTCATGTAGGAATTTCACCTTTTGATGCACAGTGGAAGGCACTCCTCCCAAAACATGATACCAGGGCCTACCTAACAGTAAGGCATAGGTGACAGGAATATCTAGCACAGTGAATTCAACCATTACTTCTATAGGCCCAGTCTTCACAGGGGCCATAAATATTACCTCTACATTCCTCGTGCTATCATTGTAAGCCCTGATTACAAGGTTTGACTTTGCCAAATCCTCCACCTTCACTCCTAGATTGGGTAGGATCTATATAGGGAAAACATTAATTGCGGACCCATCATCCACCATCACATAACTAGTCCTTTTCCCTCTTACTTTAGCTGGAATAAACAAATCTTTGTTATGATTCCTTCCTTCCACAGATAAATCTTCATCAGAGAAAGTAATAACCCATTGCTTCAAGGGTAATAGTAGTTTCGATGTTTATCTTAGCTAGAGCCTTAACTAAAGCTTTTATATGGCTACTTGAGTGCATCAAGAGCTCCCAAATGCTTACATTTGCTTTTTCTTTCTTGAGTTGTTCGAGAATCAAGTCATCGCCATATTCATATAAGTCTTCTCCTTCAACAGCTTCTTCTTTCTATATAGTTTTCTCTACTGGTTTATAACCCTTCCCACTTCTAGTGACATGACTGACTTCAGGATTATCAAGCCATACATTATTATATCTTTCAATGCCTTCCTCATCAGAATTATACCAAATATCAATAGCCCCAACATTTCAGTCCTTCTTTCCATCTTTCCATACTTCAACCATGCATTTCCCCTTTTTAACCAAGAAACTTTTCATCATCGAACTCATCACCCCATCCTGTAGGCTTAATTTTATCAATGGACATGTCAAAAGAAGGTGGTTTAGAATAAAACACCTTATAATCAAACTTGCATGAGGGCTGACCCAACAAGTCTTCTACTCTTTCCACATCTTTAGGGCCACTAAGAGATTTCTCATCAGCTTTAAGATTTAGATCCTTAAAAGAGTTTAGCACCTTTTCCTCGCTTACTCTTGAGTTGATCATCATGGTTGTTGGAGGTGGCATGTTTCGGTAATTTGTGAAAGGATTATTTCAGGTGTTTGGGTTTGGATTTGATTTTTCAAGGTCTATGATTTTTCAAAAATCTATGAGGTTTTGGATTTCGTGTTTGAGGTTCATGCAAGAATCAGTTGGATGGCCAATAACTTAATGAAACTTACAGTAACTGTTTGGGTCAAAGCTAGGGAGATTTGGGTTTGGTGGTCTATAAGGGGTTAAAGGTCTAAAGAGGCCTTTTTAGATGAGACAGTTTAGGAATTTGGATAAGGGTTGGTTGAAGTTTAAAAATCTCCTGGGTTGTTGGATAGCATGAACTCCTACAACATGGCTAGTATTCCTTTACTGCGTGCCCCCAGTTGGGTATTTCTCACCCCAATGTTTCTAGTGATCTTCTTTTTTCTCATTTTCGATCTCTTTAGCTTACAACCCATCATTGTAAATATCTATAAATGTCTTAAGATTCATCATCTGCAGCCTCTCAATTAGATTAGGTAGCATTTCAAACTATCATCCTAACCTAATCCTTCTTAGCTAACTTATTCTTCATTAGTCCCGCCTTATTCATGAAACTGGTTAGAAAATCTGAGAATGACTTATTGGGCTTCTACTTGGTTAGTTTTAGATCCCTGATGACATTTTAAGCCTAGTGTTGTAATCATATTGCTTTAGAAAAGCAGTGCACAACTCTCTCCAATTTGCACGGATAGACTTCTCTAATCCATAATAATAATTAACAGCCATACCCTCTAATGATAGTACAAATAGCTTGTTAACCATGGATGAAGGAGCCTTAGTGGTGCTCATGGTAGTTTTGTATTAACTAAGGTGAATCCTTGGGTCTCCAGTACCATCAAACTTCTGCAACTGTGGCATCTTGAATTTGTCAGGCAATTTGTCATCCTCAAATTGCATCATATCATCAAAATCAAATGAGTATCCAATGCCTTGTCCTCTCATCAATTTCTCCATCTTGGACATTTTCTGAGTCAATGCTTTCATCTGCTTAGATTCCAGCGCTTGAACTTGCTCAAGTGATTCTCTTTTCACCTTTTTAACTTTATAACTCTAAACATCCTCGAGTTTCATTTCCCCAGCATTGTTATTATTAGCAGGTAGTGTACCCACAACAAGTGGATTGGTTACAACAGGTGGATTAGCCGCAGGAGGTGCTGCAGCAGCAAGTGGTGGCTTCAATCCGACCAAAGCATGTCTTAACTCATCTTGCATCATTGCTCACATGTCATCCATCAATGCTCCTTTGACATTCTTTAGGGTCCAGTTTCCTCCTTCTTATTGTTCCATTTCTTCGGCCTATTTTGGTTGTGTAGCTTCTAGGTAAAGTGGACTGATGGGACTTCTTTCTAGTCTTCTAAGGATCTCTTTCGCAATCGATTGCGAACTTGAATCAATTCTCACTAGTCTGCCACCCTTTTGACTCCAGACATAGGAAGACCCGGATGAATCTATAATGGCTGCAAGATAAATGTTAGTATGATGCATGTATGCATGTATGCATGATGTATATGTTATGCAACAGGTAGCAAGCAACAAGTCAAGTTCGGTGTACATACATCCTTCCAACCTTATTCCTCCCACACACGTATTCAATGGCGAGTCTCTTTTCCTAGGATTTTTTATCTTGGTGTTAATATCAACAGGGGATATCAGGGAACGACACGCATGCCAAATCTCTCTTAAAGCAGTAAAAAATAGAAACAGTAATTCTAGGTACAAAAGCATAGCCCTATCTTTATTAGTCTTGATGGGCTTCTAAAGTATGGGCTTAGGCCTTTATAGATAGAAATACCTCATGACAACATTCACAAGCAATTTGGGTAAATCCTAAGGGAAATAACTAAGCCATTATATGTGGTTAAAGTCCGCTAAAAAGGTCAAGGTTCCCTTAGCAAGATGCCCTCGTTTAAGACTTGAGTCATTGGCCAAGGTCAGAGGGGCTTAGCATCCTTTACAAACTCGAGAGAAGACTGCCCCCCTTAAGGACTTGGGTTACAAACTTTAGTCAGATGAGCCCAGAAATCTTTCTTGAACCGAGTTAATGCTAAGAGTGATGGTTAGCCAATTTACAATCCTATGAAGCTAGTGGAATCATGGAACTATAAACCAACACCATCGGTTAATAAGGACATGCAAAATGAACGCAAGAATAAAATAATAATTAATAAAATAATTCTAAAGAACACAAGTAGAATTAGTATCTTTCATCCCTAAGGGAGTCGCCACTGTAGACGACGGGGTTTAGCGTGCGTCTAAGATTTTAGCAACTGTGACATTATTTAAGCTCAGGGCTCTAGAGAACACACTAACCACTATCACAAAGACATGGCGTGGAGATGAGGAGTCACCACCCAAAGTAATAACTATGACAAATCGAAAAGGTAGTACTCAATTCCCTAAAAGAAAACTAGCACCATAACCAGGAGATTTTGGATATAGAATACCAACTTCTTTCAATCTCTTGTTCATTTAGAATTACTTTATGAATTACTATATTATCCTCTATTTACATGCAATTTCATATAAACCCTTATTCTAACAATTAATTCCAAGGAAAACTAGTCATGAAAATACAAGTAAATAATGCATTCATTCAAACATATAATCCCTAAGTTAGTCTAATGTACATTAATTTTAATTAAATGAACTAAATCTACATGTTTTAATTTACAAGTGAGCTAAAAACCAATTCCTTTTAATTTTAATTAAATGAACCTAAGTGTATTTATTTTAAATTTAAAAATGAGCCTAAATCTACAAATTATGAAGTATTTAAATTAAGTGGGCCTAATTCTACATGTTTTAATTTAAGGTGATCTTAAATCCACAAGTTATAAAAAGAGACTTAAATTAAATGGGCTTAGTCTAATTAATTAAATTAAATTAGGTGACCTATGTCTAATTTACTAAATGGGTCTATGTTATCTTTAACCTAAAATCTAATTAATTATGGGCCTAATATGCATTTTAATTAATTAAACCTAAAAAAAACCTAAATTTATTTAAGTTGATTATAACCTAATATGGGCTTAAGGCTCAAAACACATAAAAATAAATAGATATACCAAAAAAAAAACAAATAAAACATATTAAAATAATTAAATAAAAGATTAAACAACTAATTAAATTAATTCCATCTAAAACCCTAGTTTTCATTAACATGCAATCCTAAATTAATCTACTTCCACTATTAATTTTAATTAATTACCCAATTAAAACTTTAGTTTTACTAACCAATTAATTGAAATAAACAAGCAATCACACATATAATTCCACTATTCCCACTATTAGGGCTATTACAATAATCTATTGAGAATAATAATAAAAATAATTAATACAACCCCAAAAATAAATTAAATAAAGAAATTAAATAAAAAAACATAACAACTAAATTTACAAGGTCTTATCCATGGCATGACATTCCATGGACTTCTCATGAGTTTAGTCCTCCATAATCACCACAAAAAAAGAACAAAAATTATGATTAGTGAATAAATTATAACAATAATAAAACAAAATTAAAAAAATCAAAATAAATAAATAAAATAAAATAAAATAAAATAAGATATGAAAAAGATTATGCTTATGGATGATTTTAATGGAGTGCTCCTTAGATTTTGTAAAATCACCATTCTTGATAGGTTTTCGAATATTATTCTTTAAAAATTCTCCAAAAATCTTTATTTAAACAAAAGAATTTGTAGAAAATAAGATACTTTTTTTCTTCCCTTTCTTCTCTTCTTTCGTCCCTTTCTTTTCTTTTCTTTTCTTTTTTTCCTTTCTCTTTTTTTTTTTCATTTTTCTTTCTTCTTGTTTTTTTTTGCCTTCTCTTTTTCTTTCCCTTTGTTCTCCTCTGCTTTCTCTCTTCATGAGCCAAAACACTCTTTATATAGTGAGACATCTTCAAACGCTAGTTATAAATTGATTCCTAAAGACTTCTATTTCCTTAAAAATATTATCAAAAAAAATTTAGGAGAATTTCAAACCAATATTTTCAAAAAATTTGAGAACCCGGTGAAAAAAGTTTAATTCCGACAGGAATTGTATAATTTCTATCAAAATTCATGTAATTCCTATTAGAATTACACAATTACGACCGAAATTAGTGTAATTTCGATCGGAATTATATATTTCCAATCGGAATTATAAAATTTCGACCACTTTTTTTTTAATTTTTAATTACAAAAATGTCCTTAAAAGAATTTAAGTTTTACAATTAGGTTTTTAAAAAGTATTGCAATTTAGTCCATAAAAACATTAAATTCTTTTTTTGAAAAATATAATAAGATCTCTGAAGTTTCAAAATTCAAGTGTTGAAGATATATTCATAACATTTTTATAATTAGAGTCATTTATCGCATCCATAACTCATCATTTGAAAATTGGGTGTCTATTTTCCACATTATATCAATAGATAAATTTTTTTAAAAGCCTATTAGCCTACTAGCTGACCATTATGGGCTCCATAAAAATCTTATTTATTTGAAAAGGAATAGGACAGATCATCATCAGAGATTACTTTTGGCAACATTTTATCAGATATCCATTAAGCACTCGAGTTAATCTTTCTACATTTCAAAAGAAAGGGAAGAAGAACACATTATAATGATTCTTGGATTATAGAAAATGATGCAGAGCCCATTATCATTAACATAATCTGGCTGGCACTTAATAGGATTACAACATGCCTATGGAGTGTGTAAGGACAGTAGTACTTTAACCTATTGCTGGAATTGTGTCATGAAATAGTTTATCTGCCTACAGAGTCATTTCAAAAGAGAAAATAAATAAATGAAATTTTAATTAACTGGCAAATCAAATGACAAAATTCATTTTATAAACAATTCTCAAATGAAAAAATTCATTTCATAAACAGAGTTTTCTATATTAGAATAGAGTCAGTGTTCATGAGCTTTCTTGAAGCTGAAACAGCAAATAATCTATGCATCAACAATGCAGACAGAAACCAGAAGATGAACGACTTCTAACTCTGAAGCATATTCACAATATGCATGCCGCAAGATGTAGATTCACTCATCAAATCTCTAAGCTTTGCAGCATATTTCTTGTTATAGCTTGAAGGTGCTCTTTGTTATAGCGGATAGAACTTACTGGCGTTGGTGGAATAGAGTAACAGTCCTGGAAGAAGGGATGCTGAAGTGCCTCTGCAGCTGTAGGCCTCTTCCGTGGATCCCAA
This sequence comes from Mallotus nudiflorus, assembly GCA_947683625.1. Taxonomy (NCBI): domain Eukaryota; kingdom Viridiplantae; phylum Streptophyta; class Magnoliopsida; order Malpighiales; family Euphorbiaceae; genus Mallotus; species Mallotus nudiflorus. Next base: position 2,111,122 of record CANTUR010000304.1, read on the forward strand.
GAGCAGAGCAACTTGATGAGGCTGACTGCGTCCTTACTTGCTGATGGAATAAGCAAAGACAGGTTCGTACCATTATTCTCTGGAAATTGGTAGCCCATATTTCTTGCTAGACACAATCCATCTGACCAAGACTCCATTGTTGGAGTGCCTATTGTTTTGCATATTTTCGCCATTTGGTCAAATGCATTTTTACCAGGAAACAGAGGTGAAAACGTGAATAGCTCTGCCATTATTGCACCCATCGACCACATGTCAACCTTGCTACAATATCCTTGTGAACCAAGCAGAACTTCAGGAGCCCGATACCAACGCGTTGTCACATACTCTGTGTAAGGTGGCTGTGAATCAATCTCTCTGGCAAGATCTAAATCAACAATCTGGACTGTGGTTCCTTTAACCAACAGGTTATCAGGTTTCAAGTCGCGATGAAAATGTCCTGCCTTGCGCATGTAAGCGAGACCATGAAAAATCTGAAACAACCACTCCCTGACTTCATATTCTGTGAACTTAAAATGTCTGCGATCCCTCATAACTTGATAAAGATCAGAATCCATATACTCAAAAACCATAAACAAGACATTATGTTCTAATATGAGTTCCTTGAGTTGAATAATATGGGGATTCTTATGCATTCTTCGCAGTGACTGAACCTCACGAAGATTGAGACAGTCTTGCAACGTATAGTATCTTCTCTTGAGCTTCTTAATGCCAACAACTTCACCAGATGTTTTATCAATAGCTTTCGAAACGCACCCATAAGAGCCCTGACCAAGTTCTTGGATTAACTTGAACTTCTCCATTAAATAGTCCGTGCACAGACAGACAGAGAGGAAAAGGAAATTTGCAGTAGTAAGAACTATCTAATCTCCTGGATAATTGAGAACAAGACCGTTGAATTACAAAAGGGATGAAAATCATCGATTAAAGATCCAAGAACGAAGAAAAAAAGATGAACGAAAAGAACTGAAAGCGAGAAAAAAAAAACAAAGAAAGAAAGGAAGGGGACTAACCTAAAAGCTGCAGAGTGTAGACTGAAGATGACTGGTCCTTTATATAGGCATCGCATTCCTTTTCTGTTATTATTGTTGTATGTAAATTTACATGATACTCCTTATTCACTTAGGAGTCATATTAGCATATGCCTCTACAATATATAATTAATGCTTAGTTATCAACTAAACTAATTAGGGTTAGCAAACTAATTAGGAAAAAATTAATTAATTTTGCCTATTTTTAAAAATTAACTAAAAATTAGTGAATTTCATTTTGTTTTTAAACTATTTTATTTTAATATTTTAAATATATTTAGTAATTCATTAATACAATTGTAGCATCCAGAAATCTTTAAATTTAATGTATTTCACTCAAAAAAATATATTTATTAGTTTTGTAAAAAAGAAAGTAATTTCATATATATGTATTATTTTTATTTTCATATAAAAACAAATAGTTATATAATAGAAATTTTTTTTTTTACTAATATTAATTATTTCATCTCTTTACAAACTCAGAGTCATATTTTATTTATTCAAGGAAAATGGTCCCATTTATCCCCAACTATAGGTCAATTTTCTAAATAATTCTATCTTTTAATTTGTATCAATTTAAACAGTTAACTTTTTTACTTCTTTCAATTTTATTCGACTTTCAATTGGCATGTATAATTTTGATTACGTGACTTGCTGATGTGTAAAAGACAGTGTTGATGACGCAAGTAGAGGTGAGCAAAAATAATTGAAAACTAAATCGGTTCGACTCAGTTTAAGTTGTAAAAAATTATAATTCTGTTTTTACTTTAAAGAAATAAATATTTTCAATTTGATTCAGTTTTTATTGTAAAAAATATAATTAAACTGAACCAAATGTAATTTCTAAAATATCTTAAATTATATGGAGTTTATAGTTCAATTTGATTGGTTTATCACTATTATTTCAAAATATATCAACAATATCAGTTTTTAGATATTTAAAACTCTTAATAAAATTATTTAATACTAAAAAATTCAAAACCAAAATTATTTAAATTCATTTTAGAAAATCAGTTCGATTAATTTTCTAAAAGAAATTAATAAATAAAATAAATATAAAAAACTAACAATAATAGATTTCATAAATAGTATTAAAATAGTGAAAATTACATAAATCTAATACGTTTAAAATTGTAGAATTTAAAAAGTTAAGTGGAATAAACTTATTGAATTGAATTTGGTTTTGACCATTGTTCAATTTAGTCTGATTATTTTTAAATATTTTTCGCTTAGTTTGGTACCAAACTGACCTTTTTTTTTGTCTTGATTAAAATGACACTATTTTGATCTCCTTGCCTTATCAACACTATTTTTTGACACGTCAGCAATTATACATATTGAAAATTGGATAAAATTGAAAGGAGTTGAAAAGTTGACTAACTAAATTGATACAATTTAAAAATAAAATTATTTAGAAAATTGGTCTATAGTTGAAAATAAATGGAAGCATTTTCCCTTTATTCAATTATTGTTATTATTATTACTATATATATATACACACACACTTCATAAAATAATAAAATAAAAAAATTTCAATAATTTTTTAAGTTTTCATTTTATATTTAATTAAATTGTAGCTAATTAATTAATTAATTATTTCAATAACTTCTTTCTACTTTGTTGTGAGCTTATTTGTAAACATGCTGAAGAAGGATAAGTTAGCGAGGGATTGGAGCTATTAGCTTACTTCTCTTTCTTTCTACAAGGAATCATGGAACAACAACACCAAACTCCTTTCTCTAATATGATCTCTATAGGCGGCGGGGTTAAATGTGCGCCCAAGTGTTTAGCGACCATGGCATAGTGTGAGCTCAAGGTCCACTAGAAAATACAAAATAGGCTTAGAGCCTAAATTAGAGAAGGAGTTGCCACTCGAATAAAACTTAGGATACATTGTACAACAACTAGATTCTACATAGGTTCCTAAAAGTCATCTTTAAAGAATGGGTTCAGAAACAAGGTATGAGCTTTTAGAATGCCCACCTAACCTTGGGGTTGGCCACCATTTATGCTTTATATTTTATTACCTTTAATTATTCAATTATTTCTTTATTAACAAGCAAATTATAATTGCCTTTGAATAATTTCCAATTTTATATCTTATCCAAAATTTGCAAATTAATTCAAATTCAAACATTTTAATATGATTTATAACATTTATCACATAAACAAATATTCATTCACAAAATAGAGATAAAGTTTCATGCAAGGAAAGGAGGGAGGAGAATATATTACAACTCTTTTACATGCAAGAAAGGGTATAATAAATAAAAAAACAAATCAATAAAATAAATAAATCCATAAGTGAGTTAAAGGGATTAAAGCTTGATAATCAAAATCATATCAAGATTCCTAAAATGAATAAGACATTAATCTCCACAAACATGTATAAACCCTACAAAAGAAAACCATAATGTTAATTTGTAAATCGAATAAACCTGAATGAGAACAATAAACACAGTATCTGTAGACAATGAGGTTTAGTGTGTGTTCAAGATTTTAGTAACTATGACACTGTTTGAGCTCAGGGCTCTAGAGAACACACTAACCACTGTCATAAAGACATGGCGTGGAGATAAGAAGTCGCCACCTAGGGTAATAACTGGGACAAATTGAAAAGGTGGTACTCGATTCCCTAAAAGAAAGCTAGCACCACAACCAGGATGTTCTGGATATGGAATACCAACTTCTTTCAGTCTTGAGTTCATTTAGAATTACTTTATTAATTATTATCTTATTCTCTATTTACATGCAATTTCATATAAAACCCAAAATAATCAACTCCAAGGCAAACTAGTCATGAAATATACAAGTAAATAATGCATTCAATAAATCACATAATCCCTAAGTTAGTCTAATCTACATGGATTTTAAATAAATGAGTTAAATCTACATATTTAAATTATAAGTGAACCTAAAAATCTAATTCCTTTTGATTTTAATTAAATGAACTTAAGTCTACTAATTTTAATAAAAGTGGGCCTAATTCTACAAATTATGGAATATTTAAATTAGTGGGCCTAATTTTACATGTTTTAATTAAATGGTGATCTTAAATCTACAAATTATGAAAGAATGCTTAAATTAAGTGGACTAAGTCTAAATTAATTAAATTAAATTAGGTGGGCCTATGTCTAATTAACTAAATGGGCCTAAGGATATTTCTACCTAAAATCTATTGAATTATGGTTTAAAAATATATTTTAATTAATTAAACCTAATTAATTATTAAGTGAGATGGGCTAAAAGAATTACCTAAACTTAAATAAATAAATCAAAGCCTAAAATGGGCTTAAGGCCCCAAAACATATAAAAATAATAAATAAAACCCAAAAACAAATAAAAACATAAAAAAAAAACAATTTAATAAAATCAAACAAATAATTAAATTAATCCTTACTAAAAACCTATTTTGATTATCTAGTAACCTAAATTAATCTACTTCCTCCATTGATTTTAAGTAATTACCTAATTAAAACCTAATTTTTACTAACCAATTTAATCAAAATAAACATGCAACCGCAGATATAATTTTATTACTCCCACTATTGGGGCTATTACATTAATTCATAAAATAATTATTAAAATAAAAAATAAAGAATAAAATAAAGACAATAAAAATAAAAATAAAACCCTAAAAACAAAGTCTCTACGAGGCTTTATCCCTAATTTTCCACAGACTTTTCATGAACTCATCCCTTCCACTGGATCACCATGCATTTTCCTTCGTACTCACCAAAATGAAAAGATAAAATTATAATTAATGAATAAATTATGACAATAAGATGAAAGAAAAAAATAATTAATAATATAAAAATAAAAAGAAAGAAATAAGAAGAAGATGATGATGCTAATGAATGATTTAGGGTACTCCTCAGATTGATAGCTCACCGTTCTTAATAAATCTTTGAATTTTCTTCTTCACAAATTCTCCACGAATCTTGAATTAATTGTTAAATTAAAAGGAATTTTTTGTAAAAAATTAACTCAAAAGAAAAAAAACTAATTCAAAAAATGTTTCTCTTTTCTTTTCTTCTCGTCTTTCTCTTCTTTTTTCTTCTCTTTTTTCCTCTTCACCTTTTTTTTTACTACTACTCTCTCTTTATATAGTGGAACTAGTAAGTCTAACCCCAATCCTAATGTGATTCTAATTCCTAATGTATAAGATTAGTACTTAAAATTATATTTAGGAATTTTAAACCAGTTAGGATTGAATTAATTAGGAATTTTAAACCAATTAAAACCAAATTAAAAATAGGAAAATAGAGACGAAACAATTCAATTCTGACCAAGATTGTGTAATTCTGATCGGAATTACACAATCCTGATCAGAATTGGTGTAATTCTGATCAAAATTACATAATTTCGATCGGAATTATGTAATTCCAACCAGAAATTATGGAATTCTGACATGTATTTTTTTTAACATTTAATTGAAAAAAGATCCCTGGAAGAATTTAAATTTAACAATTAAGTCCTAAAAAAACTTTGCAATTTAGTCTTTGAAAACATTAAATCGTTCCTTTAAAGGTTGCATTTAAACCCATAGAATTTTAAAAATTAAGTATCAAAGAAATTTTCATCACTGGAGTCCTTTGCTGCATCCATAACACATTATCCCAAAATTGGGTGTCTACAGTTACCCCCCTTTGTCACTGTTTGTTAGACAAATTGTGGTAAAGCAAAATAGCACCCAATTTCTAAATTAAAAGTTAGAATACTTACCTGCACTCCTTGAATCTTCTGCTTGTGAATTTGCTATACTCGGACGTACAACATTTCGAATGACATATCATACTCGGTCGTATGATATTGATTATACTCAGTCGTATAACCTTAAGTGAAAGAAACACATTGTACTCAGTCATACAATCTTGACTATACTCAGACGTATAGCATTAAATTGAAAAATTATATCATACTTGGTTGTATGATGCCGATTATACTCGATCGTATAATCAATTGGAAAGGAAAACATCATACTCGGTCATATGATGTCAATTATACTTAGTCGTATAATCGATTGAGGATACATTGCACTCGGTCGTAAAATGCTGACTACACTTGGTTGTATAGTCTATTTTGAAAAAGAACATCACACTCAATCGTATGATGCAGATTATACTTTGTTGTATAATCGATTGAAGATACATTGCACTCAGTCATACAATGCTGACTACACTCGATCGTATAGTCTGATTTAAAAAAAAACATCATACTCGATCGTATAATCGATTAAAGATACATTGCACTCGATCATACAATGTTGACTACACTCGGTCGTATAGTCTGATTTGAAAAGAAACATCATACTCGGTCATATGATGCTAATTATACTCAATCATATAATCGATTGAATATACATTGCACTCGATCGTACAATGCTTACCACACTCGGTTGTATAGTCTGGTTTAAAAAGAGGCATCACACTCGATTGTATGATGCTAATTATACTCAGTCGTATAATCGATTGAAGATACATTGCACTCGGACATAAAATGTCGATTACACTCGGTCGTATAGTCTGATTTGAAAAGAGGCATTATACTCGGTCGTATGGTGCTGATTATACTCTATCATATAATCAATTAATGATACATTGCACTCGGTCATACAATACTGACTACACTCAGTCGTATAGTCTAATTTGAAAAGAAACATCATACTCAGTCGTATGATGCTGATTATACTCAATCGTATAATCGATTAAAGATACATTGCACTCAGTCATACAATGCTGACTACACTCGGTCGTATAGTCTAGTTTGAAAAGAGGCATCACACTCAGTCGTATGATGCTAATTATACTTGGTCGTATAATCTATTGAAGATACATCCAACAGTTTTAATAATTCCCTGAATTGCTAAACTATAAAGCTTTACAATTTAGGACTAAATTGCAAAGAATCAAGTGGACTTAAATGTAAACCAAGGTTAAAGGACTAAAATGGATATTTTCCCCTTTATATATTCCTGTCCTCTTTTTTCTAATTCATTACCTCTTTTTCCTATTCTTCTTCTCATTTTTTCCTTTTCATTTTCTCTTGATTTTCAAATTTTCTTCCTTTAATTATTCTCTCATCCGGCGTCTGATTTTGGATCTGTCTGATCCTATGGCCCACCCATAGTGTAGGCTACGTGGGATCAATTCTAGGCAATCAAATCCCATCACTTTGCATCTGCATTTTCCCTAGAATGATTTGCGACTTCGTGAAGATGAAGAGATATTTCCTTTGACTCATTTGCACCTTCATAGATGTTCTCAGGCTGGAGATAAGGCAAATTTCCTATCTCTATTTTCAATTCTGCAATAAACTTATTTATTTTAGTATATACAATTACTATTTTCATGCATGTAATTTGATGGACAAAGTATATGAAAAATTGACAAAGTAAAATCAAAATGTGTCACAGACTAACATAAATATGTTAAATTTCACTGAAAATTTCATCGGGAGTCTGAATTTCGATCTTGAACTCACAGATTTCTTATCGGATTTCTCAAATTTTCAATTGGAAATTAGGAAATCCGATTGAAATTCTGGATTTTCGATTGAAAATCTAGAATTTCGATCGGGATTCTAGATTTCCAATCGAAAATCTAGACTTCTGATGTATTTTTTTATATCAAAAATAAATATTTAGGAGAGAAAAATGATATTGTTATTTCTGCATTTTCAGAAACCCCTGAAATTCTTGAGTTGTTTTCACTTGGTGCAAAAATTATTTCATGACTTGTCTGGGGAGCTAGCATAGCATGACTGGGCATCTAACTTTCGATATTTTGTTGCTACTTTACCGACAGCTTAAGGTAGGTCAGATCACTATTCACTCTTTGCACTTATCGAGAGATGGATGGACACTACTCACATCTTCGACACATAAGTGGGTGAGCTGACTATTTTCCCGATGAGTTTTTCTGCCATTATCGGGATTGCATTCAAAGGTACCCCAGTTCTTTTTAATGTCCATTACGGCACTCTTATGGAGGATGATAAGAGTTGTTACATCTGTGACCTACTCGGGTTTGTTCCGACATGGAAGAATAGGAAGAACGTGCTTCTTTCTTCCCTTGTACAGGGTTTCAAGAGACAACCTACCACTACACCTCGCCAGATTCTCTAAAAGGCGAGATGTTTTTTATTGATATTGCTTGGCACTACACTCTTTTATAAGACTAGTCATGAGGTTAGCATCACTCTTTTTGGCCCTCTTCAGGATCTTACTGGAGTTGCTACTTTGGATTGGGGGTCTGCAGTGCTTGCTTACCTCTATTATAGATTGGATACTATTTGTAGAGGCATTGTGATGATGTGAGGATGCAATTATGCATAATTGCGACGTAAGCCCTTATGATGAAATTTATTCAAAAAATGAACTTGGTTATTGATTTTCTGGACTTTAGGGACTAAATTGCAATACTTTTTTAGGATTTGATTGCAAATAAGTCAATTTTTTAGGGGTCTTTTGGTAATTAAAAGTTAAAAAAATTAGGATCGGCATTGCACAATTTTGACTCGTAAAATCTCTTTTTTTTTTTTTTTGCATTTTTTATCATTTTTTTAACATTTTGATTGGTTGAAAATTCAATTTTTATCTTTATTATTATTTGATGAAAATTTCAATGCATTCAAAATGCATAAATAGTTTTCAAAAATCAAAATTCTTATCAAGTTGTTTTTAAAGAGATGAGCGATCCTGTAAACTGAGAAAGTCAATACGCGCAAACTCTACTTTAAAAAGAAAAGAGTCTGTGTGCATGGGGGGAATTTTTTTTTCTACTAAGGTGAGAGGATTTTTACTCACAATGAGAGACTCACAGAGAAGCACAGAGGCACACACTGAGAAAAAGACAAAAAAAACAGAGAGACTACGAGCGCAAAAAAACCCTAATTTTGGATATTGAAGTTTTCGAAAGCAATCAAATCCCAATCCATAATCAACAATACTTCAATTTCAACTGTGATAATCCAATCTAAGGGGCTCAAAAAGGGCAATTGCACAACATCTAAATCTTTAGTGTTATTTTCTATTTCATTTTTACTCTTTTCTATTATTTTCTATTTATAATTTTTTTCTTTTATTTTTATTATTGTTTCGATTATTTAATTTCATTACTGCTCTGCTTATTTTGTTTTTCTTTGTTTTGATATCCGTATGTGGATTGAGGAGGAGGATACCGCCTATGTTTAATTGAACAGAAGATCCATGGAATGCCATGGATGAACATGTACTATTTTTTAATAGTTTTTAGGATTTCAATATTTATTTTGCATTTAAGTGTTTTGTGTAGTTATTTTAATTCATGGTGTATAATTATTTAAATTTTCTATATAGTTTGTAATAGCCCCAGTAGTGGGAATAGTAAAAGATTTAATTTTCTGCACTTTAAAATTAATTAGTAAAACTAGGTCCACAGTGTAAAATTAATTAAAATTAATGGTGGCTTTAGTTAATTAGGGTTTATATGTAATTAAATTAGGTTTTTTTTAGAAATCATACGTGAATGCATTTTGATTTGATTTGGTGATGTTTTTTTATGTTTTTTATGTTTTTGGGCCCCAAGCCCACGTTTAGGTCTAACCCATTTAAATGAATAGGCTTAAAAATGGTTTAAGACTTTAAATAATTAAAATCAATTTAGGCCCATTAGGTTAATTAGATTTTAGGCCCACTTAGTTAATTAAAACTTGTTTAGACTTAGCTCAGCCCACTTAATTTCATTTCTTTTAAAATAAATAGACCTAGGCCCACATTTCACTTAAAATAAAACCAAGTTAAACTTAGGCTCATTAATTTAATTTTCCTTTAAAATTGAATTGACTTAAGCCCATTCCTTAGACAAATTAAAATAAACAGATCTAGGCTTACTAATTAATAAAAATGTAGGCCCACCTTTAGTCCATTTCTCACTTGTAAATAAAATGTAAATATAGCTAACCTTTTAATAAAATTAACATAGTTTAGATTTAGGGACAATGCAATCTTGAGTGCATTTTTTACTTGTAATTTTATTGATTAGATGCCTAGGGTTAGATGGATGTCAAATAGGGTTTAATAAAATTGCATGTAATTAGAGGATGAAATAATCATTTATAAAATTATTCTAAATGAACACGAGACTAAGAGAAGTTCGTATTCCGTATCCAAAATCTTCTAGTTGTGGTGCTAGCTTTCTTTTAGAGAATCGAGTACCACCTTTTCAATCTGTCTCAGTTATTACCCTGGGTGGCAACTCCTCATCTCCATGCCATGTCTTTGTGATAGTGGTTAGTGTGTTCTCTAAGGCCTTGAGCCTAAATAGTGTCGCGGTTGTTAAAATCTTAGACGTGCGCTAAACCCCGCCGTCTACAGTGGTGACTCCACTAGGGATAAAAGATACTGATTCTACTTATGTTCTTTAGAATTGTTTTATTGATTATTATTTCATTCTTGCATTCATTCTGCATGTCCCTACTAAACTGATGGCATTGGTTTATGATTTCATGATTCCACCAGCTTCATGGAGTTATAGATTGGTTAACCATCACTCTTAGCCTTAACTTGATTCAAGAGAGATTACCGAGCTTATCTGACTAGAGTCTGTAACCCAAGTCCTTAAAGGGGGGTAATCTTCTCTCGAGTTCATAAAGGATGTTGGGCCTCTCTGACCTTGGCCTGTAACTCAAAATCCATAATGGAGAGCACCTTGCTAAGAGAACCTTAACTTTTCACCAGACCCTAACCACATATAATGGCCTAGTTACTTCCCCTAGGATCTTCATCCAAAGTGCTTGTTTGTTTGAATTTCCATGAGGTATTTCTATTTATAAAAGCCCAGGCCTATACCTTTGAAGCTTATTCAAGCTAATAAGGATTAGGCTAGACCTTTATATTTAGAAATGTTGCTTCTGTGTTTTTTCTTTTAAGAGAGATTTGGCATGCACGTCGACTCTTAATATCCCTTGTTGATATGAAGGCGAAGACCAAAAACCTTAGGAAAAGAAACTCACCATTGAACATGTGTATGGGAGGAATAAGGTTGGAAGGCTTATGCTTGCATGTTGCTTGTTGATTGCTTCTTGATACTTACTACTTGTTAAGTGCTTGCCTGCTATTTGTTGTATAAACACATGCATCATGCATACATATAATCCATGCCTCATACTAATACCTTGTTTTATAGCCATCATAGATTCATCTGTGTCTTCTCGTGTCTGGGGATGAAGAGGTGGTAAATTAACCAAAGTTGATTTAAGTCCGGAGAGACTAGAGGGGAGTCTAATCAACCCACTATTCCTAAAAGCCGAATCAGCTCAGACTGAAATGGAACAATAACTAGAGATGTGGACCTTGGAGGACATTAAGGGAGCTTTGATGGATGACATGAGAGCTATAATGCAAGATGAACTGAGACAGGCTTTGGCCAGACTATTGCAACCTATTGTTAGACAACCACCTGCTGCTGTTATTAAACAACCACTTGCTGCTACTGTTGAACAACCACCTAATGTAGGAGCTCCACATGTTACTATAGCTCCTCCACCTACTACTAACAATGATAGGGGCAACCTGCTCCTAGAAATGTGCCTGCTACTAATGTGAGAATGGAAGACATTAAAAACTACATGGTAGAAAAGGCGAAGAGAGAATCACTTAAATTGGTTCAAGACCTTGAGTCCAAGCAGATGCAAGCACTGACTTAAAAAATGTACACGATGGAACAATTGATTAGAGGACAAGGAATAGGATATTCTTTTAACTTTGATGATATGTTACAAATGGAGGGTGACAAGTTGCCTAAAAAATTCAAAATGCCTTAACTATAGAAATTTGATAGGAGAGGAGACCCTAGAATTCATTTGAGCCAATACATAATAACCATGAGGACTACAAAAGCACCTCTAGCAGTAGTCACTAGGTTGTTTGTGTTGTCCCTGGAAGGAATGGCTGTGAATTGGTACCATGGGTTAGAAAAGTCTATTAGAGCTGACTGAAAAGAATTATGTACTGCATTCTTGAAATAATATGATTATAACACTCGATTGGAAGTGTCATTAGGGATTTGGAGTTGACTAAACAGAAATCAAATGAGTCTTTTTCTGATTTTTTAACTCATTTCATGAATAAAGCAAGGATGATGAAAAACAAGCTTGCTGAGAAGGATCAAGTTAGAATGATAGTTCATAATGTGTCACCTAATTTGGTCGAAAGGCTATAGATGATGAATCCCAAAACCTTTTTTGATTTGTATGATGATGGGTTACAAGCTGAGGAAATTGAGAGTGAGAAAAAGAAAACTGCTAGAGGCACAATAACTCGAAATTACCCAACTGGGGGCATACAACAAGTACTAGTCGAGCTGTAGAGGTGCGTGCAATTCAACAACCTAGAAAGTTCTCCAACTTCAACCAACCACTCTTTAAAGTCCTAGAGAGGCTAATCCAAAAAGTCATGCTCTAACCCTTAATCTTTTCCAAACCCCCGAATCCAAATCTCCCTGGCTATAATCCAAACAGTTACTACAAGTTTCATCAAGTAGCTAGCCATTCCATAAATGCCTATATTCGCCTAAAACACTAAATCCAAAACCTGGTAGACTCTAGAAAAATCACTGACCTTGAGAAATCTAATTCTAACCCAAACACCAGAAACAACCCTTTCCCAGACTACCGAAATGTTCCACTACTAGCCACCATGATGATCAACTTAGGGGTTAGCAAAGAAGAAGTGCTAAGCTCCTTCGAGGACCTCAACCTTATACCCAATAGAGAACCTTTTGGATAGCCACAGAGAGGAGTAGAAGATTTACTAGGCCAGCCCTCAGGCAAGTTTGATTACAAAGTATTCTACTTGAAACCACCCTCTGCTGATATCCCTATTGAATCAATTGAGCCCTCAGGTTGGGAAGATGAGTTTAATGATAAGCTGGTAAAAGAAGAGCCTTAAAATTCTAAAATAGTCACCAAGAGGAGTTAAAGATCTATTGGGACAACCTTCAGGTAAGTTCGATTACAGAGTATTCTATTCTAAACCCACTTATGCTGACATACCCATGGAAGAGATCGTGCCGACAGGATAGGGTGATGAGTTTAAAGAAGATGAATTCTTAACCCCAGAACTATCCTAAAAAGGGGTTAAAGAGCTGCTAAGCCAACATATGGACAAGCTGAGGGAGTTTAAAGGAAAAGAAACATGCATAGTGGAAGTTTGGAAAAATGGGAAAAGAGAACGGATTGTTGGGGCCATGGACATCTGGTATGATTCTGATGAAGAAAAACCCACTGGATTCAATGTATGGAGTGATACTCCAAATGTGAATTATGTTACTATAAGTGGGAGGAATTATCAAGCAGCAGAAAAGCAAAATGAAAGGGTTGCAGAAAGGGAAGAAATAGAAGATGCAAAAGTAGAGGAAGGATAGAAAGAGGATCTGATTTTGGAACAATTGCAGAAAGCTAAGGCAAACGTCAGCATTTGGGAATTACTTATGCATTCAAGCAGCCATAGAAGAGCTCTTGTTAAAGCTTTATTGAATATGAGCATTGAAACAGCCGCTACTCCAGAAGCTATAGTGGCAAAGGTTACAGAAAAGAAACAGGGCTGATAATATTATCAAATGAAGACTTGCCTTTGGAGGGAAGAAACCATAACAAGGCATTATTTATCCCAACTGAAGTAAAAGGGAAGAGAACCAACTTTGCAATGGTAGATGATGGTTCAACTATAAATGTATTCCTGCTAAAGATCCTGCCCAATCTGGGTTTGAAAAAAGATGACTTGACGGTTTCAAACCTCATAATTAGAGCTTATGATGATAGTACCAGGAATGTGGAGGAACATTTTAGGCTTTGGTCAAAATAGGGCCCGTAGAGTCGACTGTTGAATTTACTGTACTGGACATCCCTGTTACCTATGCCCTGCTATTAGGAAGGCCATGGTTTCATGCCTTGGGAGGAGTACCTTCAACAGTGCACCAGAAAATAAAATTCCCTCATGAAGGAGATGTTGTGACAATAGAAGCTAGAACCAATGTAGTTGTGGCAAGTATACTTGATAAATAGAAGCAAGTGTGTGTTCCGCTTGGTTTCCAAGTTGCTAGAATATTTGATGGGATAGATCCCAGGGTTGCAAAAATTATGGAAATAGGGGCTCAGGAAGAATGAATAAGGAAGTCCTAGGCCCCCAAACATTAAAGCCCAGGACCATACGAAGGGTTTGGGATATACTGAGGCAGGATCGGCTAGTAGAAGAGCAAAGAACAAGGAGAAAGCAAAAAGAAATAAGCCCTTGGAAGGATTGGACCACTAAGTGAGAACTTCATCAAGCCAGGGGAGGGCAAGATTATGGAAAGCCTAGTAGCCAACAACAAAGAGGAAGTCATGACGCAAGTAACTGAAAGGATGGGTGATGATGCTGCTGAGGAGCTGTTGTGTCTACCACCTGAGGAGGAACCACCCCAGGACTTAGCTACTATCATTAGTGATAGTTTTATTGATATTTTTTATGATGAAACTGATGTAATAATGTTTGGTCTTTATGCGAACGAAGATGTTTTTCCTATGGTCAATGACATGAATGTTGGTTTTGCTTACTTGTGTGATGTGCATCCTGATAGTTTTGTGCATTATAATTATGATCGATCATGCATGTTTAACATTAATTCAATTCAATTTGATTCATTTAACATAGGCACAAATGATAATCCAAAGAACATTTCTATATCACATGATGTAACTCCTAAAGAGAGGAAAAATTTTGAGAGAATATTAACAAACAGAAAGGTAGTATTCGCTTGGACTTATGAAATGCCAGGTTTGGATAAGGAAATAATAGAGCATCACATTCCAACTCATCTAGAAACTAAGCCGGTTAAACAAAAATTGCACAGATTAAGACCAGAATGGACAGAAAAGATAAGGGAGGAAATTGCTAAGCAAATACAAACTAACTTCCTAGAAGTAGTAGACAACCCTCAATGGCTAGCAAATATAGTACTTGTTCCTAAGAAAGATGGAAAAGTATGGATGTGTGTAGATTTTAGGGATTTGAACAAAGCCTGTCCAAAAGATGACTTCCCGTTACCTCATATTGATGTAATAGTGGATAGTGTTACAGCAAGTACAACGTATTCTTTTATGGATGAATTTTCCAGGTACAACCAGATCATGATGGTAGTCATGGATAAGATTAACACAGCTTTCATCATAGAATGGGGGACCTATAATTACAAGGTGATGCCTTTCAGACTGAAGAATGTAGGTGCAACTTATCAAAGAGCCACTACTGTACTTTTCCAGGGTATGATGCATAAGGAGGTTGAAGTGTATATGGATGACTTAATGGTCAAATTAGAGACAAAAGGAGGACACTTTGAAGCCTTAGACAAGTTCTTAGCCCGAATTGAGAGGTACAACCTAAGACTCAACCCAAAGAAGTGCATTTTTGGGGTTACTTCAGGGAATCTGTTAGGGCATATAGTGAGCAGTCGAGGAATTAAAGTGGATCCAAATAAAGTGAAAGCCATCCAGGAAATGCCAGCACCAAAGACGAAGAAAGAAGTAAGAGGATTCCTTGGCAGGTTGTAGTATATTTGTAGGTTTATAGCAAAACTCACTAACATTTATGATCCTATCTTTAAGCTCTTAAGGAAAGATCAGCCGATTAAGTGGAATGATGATTTTCAGAAAGTTTTTGATAAGATCAAGGAGTATCTTGTTAATCCACCTGTTCTGAACCACTTAGACAAGGTAAGCCATTGGTTTTATACTTGGCTTTAGAAGAGGATGCAATTGGGGTAATGTTAGCACAAGAAGGGTCAGATGGAATAGAGCACACAGTGTACTACTTGAGCAAGAAGTTTCTACCATATGAGGAAAAATATGATTTAGTAGAAAAGACATGTCTGATCATGATTTGGGCTATGAGGAAATTTAGGCATTATTTTTAATCTTACAGGGTTCAAGCTATTTTAAGAATAGACCCTCTAAGGTATCTTTTTCAAGCATCGGCTTTAACTGGAAAAATGTCTCAATGGTTGGTACTCTTAACTAAATTTGATATAGAATACATTACTACAAAGGTAATCAGAGGAATAGCAGTAGCAGAATTCTTAGCTCAGAATGCGATCGAAAGTGAAGAGTAGTGGAATTTGGAGTTTCCAGATGAGAACTTAGCAGTTGTAGAGCACCAGGAGTAGAAACTTTACTTTGATGGAGTTATAAACAACAAAGGAGTTGGATGGGAGTGATTCTTGTTACACCGAAAGGAGAAACTATACCAATGGCAAACAAACTAGATTTTAAGATCACAAACAATATAGATGAGTATGAAGCATGTATCTATGGAGTTGAGGCAGTTATAGCAGCTAGAGCAAAAGATTTGTTGGTTTATGGGGATTCCTTATTAGGCATCAATTAGGCTAATGAAGAATGGGAGGTAAAAGAGGAAAAGCTGAAGCCTTATATCCGCTATTTGAAAGCCTTAATGAAGAATTTCACTAAATGTCTCTTTATCCATCTATCTAGAGATGATAATCATATAGTGGATGCACCTGCAACACTCTCTTCAATGTGGGATAGTGCAACTGGGTTAGATATGAAACCTTTAGTGATCATGAAGTCTAGAGCACCGTGTTATAGGGGTGAGCAGATTATGAATGTTCAAACAGGGCCTGAAGAAAAGCCTTGGTTTTATGATGTCCAGAGATTCATTAAAGAAGGAATTTATCCAGATGAAGCAGTCTCAAAAGAAAGATATGCTCTTCATGTTCTTGAACGTAACTATGCAAGTCATGATGGTGTATTATACAAAAGAATACCGAATGAGATGCAACTCAGGTGTCTCAAAAATGATGAAGCTGAAGAGGTGATGCAAAAGATTCATATAGGGGCTTGTGGTTCTCATATGAACAGGATAATTCTAGCTAAGAAGATACTCAAACAAGGGTATTACTGGATGACTATGGAAAAGGATTGTATTAGGATAGTAAGACAATGCCATTAGTGACAAATCCATAGGAATCTTAGTTACATGCCTCCAACAGTGTTGAATAGTTTATCATCCCCTTGGCCCTTTGCA
Source organism: Mallotus nudiflorus (assembly GCA_947683625.1). NCBI lineage: Eukaryota > Viridiplantae > Streptophyta > Magnoliopsida > Malpighiales > Euphorbiaceae > Mallotus > Mallotus nudiflorus. The sequence goes on from CANTUR010000304.1 coordinate 2,128,210, forward strand.
GCATAGGAAATTTATATTATAGGAGAAATAAGACCGACAACATCAAATGGGCATAAATACATAGTTGTGGCAATCAATTACTTTTCGAGATGGGTAAAGGCAAAATCTTTCAACACTCAAAAAGCCAAACAGATGGCATAGTTCATCGAGAAAAGCCTTATTTGCATATATGGGGTTCCACATCATGTTGTGATAGATAATGGGGTTTAGTTTCAAGCAGAAACAGCAGAGTTGTTACAAAAGTATGGGATTGAGCACCATAAATCTTCACCTTATCGCCCTCAAGCTAATGGAGTAGTGGAAGCGGCTAATAAAAATTTCAAGAAAATCCTTTCTAAGATGGTCAAAACTTACAAGGATTGGTCTGAATATCTTCCTTTTGCATTATAGGGATAAGGACTACAGTTAGAACTGCCACATGCCAAACACTGTTCTCATTAGTATATGGTTATGAAGCAGTTTTGCCCATCGAAACTAAGATTAAGTCCTTGAGAGTAGTCATGGAAGCTAAAATAACTAAGAATGAATAGGCACAGAAAAGATATGATCATCTAGTATCTCTAGATGAGAAAAGGATGGATGCTTTATTCCAAACTCAAATATATTAGAGAAGGATAACAAGGGCATTCAACAAGAAGGTTAAGCCCAGGAAGATCAAAGCTGGAGATACGGTGCTAAAATAGTCTAGAGCCATGGTGTTCGATTCGAGAGGTAAATTTAAACCGTATTAGGAAGGACCATACTTGGTCAAATTGGTCCTACCTAAAGGAGTTGTTAAAATATCAGATCTTAAAGGGAATGAATTTATGGAACCTGTTAATCTAGATCGCCTCAAGAAGTACTACCTGTAAAAAATATGAATAAAAGTATAATAAAGAAAATAAAGTTCGCTGGCTAGAAAACCTGAAAAGGCTAGTCAGGCAAAACTTAAGACATTCCCGCTGTTCAGAAAACCCATAAAGGGCTGATAGGCAAAAGTTAGGGAAATAAATAAAAAATAATGGTCCTGCTGATTAGAAAGCCTGTAAAAGGCTAGTTAGGAAAAAATTAGGGAAATAAAATGTGAGCGGAAAATATTCAGTTAAAAAATCCATGAGGACTAGCTAATAATAAGAGTTATGTCATGTGATGTATTAAATGTACTCATTTTGGCCTTAATTAATGAATGAAATTCAAATTGAAGTTTTGTTAAACTTTGCATATCCTTCTTTATTATAAAGCATAAGTACTTGAAGGGATAGCAAAACATAAAAAAAGCCTAAGACTAGCTCTATGAGACCATTCTATCTAGTGATATCTTTGTTTCTTCATTTGCAACTCACCATACAAAGTTTGAGTTCTCTTTTACCTAGCAAATCCTAATGGTTTTGTCTTTTGGATAACAACCCAAGTTTTGTAATCATCATCAGTAGTAACATCAGCATCCAGGTGTATGTTCTGTTTAAGGGCTCTACAAGGCCACAAGCTCCTAATCTTATCCAAAGAATCTTGTCTCAAAGGAAAGCCTTCAAAGTCAGTCAAAATAGTAACGATTAATTAAGGGTGACCATATTGACGACAAAGGCATGAAGGGGTAAAAAAGGTAGAGAAGTGCAGCCTTGGAATAGGAACACAGTGATCATACAGCTCAATAGTCATGAACTTCAATCTCTACCAAGGGCAGACCCATGTGATCTCAGCATCTAAAATCTTCTTCAACCAGTCAACCCATTGGTCCATAGAACGTTTGTCTTTCATTTTCAAAGGACGAGATTGTAGCTGATGAGGTTAATAAGTCAAAGGACTGAGGGGTACAGTAAGCAAGCTCAACTTTTCCTATATCCAAATCAAGAAAAAAAAGGGGCCCACTAAGTTGAAAATCCGAAAGGGTGGCTTAAGCAAAAGTTAGGGCAAACTCGCTAAGTTGAAAACCTGAAAGGGCGGGTTAGGCAAAATTTAGGGCAAGCCCGCTAAGTTGAAAGCCCGAAAGGGTGGCTTAGGCAAAAAAAAAATTAAGATGCAAACATTGTTTCAGTTCTACCTAACAGTGTTTGAAATAGTATAGGAATAAAAATAGCAGTACAATAGAGAGTAATCAAATACAAACACACGAAAATTCAGGAATACAAAAACTCTAAATCACTCATCTTGAGCTCTGGTATCAAGCCATGGGCTCTATCCTCTGGTAGGGTCATCATGATGATAAGTGTCTGGAAATCTGGTAGATGAAGTCCCAGCACTATACGAATAAAAGCCCAAGTCTGCAAGCTATCGATGAAGCATCTCATTCTCTCACTCTAGACCGCTGGAATAGCTCTGCATACATAGAAAACATCATATCATATGCATTACATGCATAGCATGCATACATTTGCATTTTCTCAATTAAGGCGCTTACTCGCCAACTGTTTGTAACTTGCATCATAAATAATCTCTGAGATGAGGCAAGTTCGTATAGATACTCTGCCTGTGTCTGAGGAATCTGTTTTGTAAAATTTGATTAATATTAATGTCAAGTGTACATATCTATACAAGAAATAAAGCAAACAGACTCACATGAGAAGCATCTAGTGGACAAAAGCTAGGAAGCTGAGCATCACCAAACTGCATCTGCTGCACAACTGGAGCCTGAACAACGGGAGCCCAATAGAACATAGACTTGTCTGGAAGAGAGACATCACCAAGTGTAGCACCGATAAAGACCCCATCACGGCTAGTCCTAACATGCTGTGGACTGGACCTGGACTTAAACCTCTCAGTCTCAAGGCTGGTCTCAAGATCATGAATAGTCTCAATCTCCTGAACAGTCTTAGTCTCTAACTCCTCCACTTTAATAGCAAGAGAGTGGACTTCCTCAAAAAAAAAAAAGAGTTATTCATAAATTCTAAGAAGATAATTGAAATCATTAGGAGATACCTCAATATCACCAATGGGAATCTGCTCTAAAAGGTTCTCCTGGATATATCATCGATAATGGCGAGATCGCTCAAGCACAGTTGAAGCATCATGCCCCTATAGTGCCTCCCTCAACTCTAATCCAGCAAGATAAGAACTCCATAGCATAGAAGTAGGAGTACTAAAAGGGACATGTCGCCTAGTAGGTCCTGTAAACCAGCGATATACTCGCTCACCGAGATACCACATCTTGCAACCATATCCAGGAAGTAGAATCCTCAATGTCTCTAGCCTCACTACACCAGCCATGAAGTCGTATCGTTGGAAATCATCGGTACCTTCCAACCAACTAGGATCAACATACAAATTTTCATTTTCATTAGCTAAATTAAGTATCATTAGCTAATACTAATGATTTTATTATTTTTACTAGGTTCCATTCTAGAGAGTTCAGATGGTCACGGTATGTCTGAAGTGTGTTCCTAGTACTAGCAAGGCAAGATGAACCCTATCTTTGCATTAAAGGCAGGCTCCTGTCCAGGCTAACAGCACCAAAACCTTGAACCATCCCAAGCTTAATACTCTAAATCTGAGAAAGAAAAGGAGTTAGTAAAATTAGAAGAGGGATTAGGAAGTATGCAAAAATTGAAGGCAAATAAGAACATACATGTAATGTATGCCAAAATCCGTACATGGTCACTGCACCTCTATAAACAATGTCGAGTTTGTTGTAGAGATAAGCAAGTGCTGTAAATCCCCAATCAAGAGTAATGACCTGGTATAAGTCATGTAGGGGGCCTAAAAGAGCAATGCTCACCTCATGACCAGTCTTACAAAAAAGAGTAGTGCCTAGCAAGATGAGGAGGAAACATCTTGCCATCTCAGCAATTTGGTGAGGAGTAGTAGTGGGTAGACGTCTGAAGCCCTCAACCAAAGAGGAAAGAACTACATTCTTATGGTTCTTCCATGTTGGAGCGAACCTAATCAAATCTCACACGTACTGACTCCGTCTATACTCTAGAAGACTGCAGTAGCTGATGTCAAAAGGTACAGGAGTCCCTCCAAATGCGATACCAGTAATAGTAGAGAAACTCATAGGTATTATTGTCAACTTGCCTATAGCCATATGGAAGGTGTGAGTGGTGTCCATCCACCTCTTAATCAGTGCAAATAAGGAATAATGATCTGATCTACCTCGAGTAATCGAAAGAGCAGCAACGAAACATTTGAAGCCCGAGGCCTAGATGATCTGTGTCACATTCTCTGGCAAACCATGGAACAATTCTCGTGCCAAATGGAAGCATCCCGCGAATTTATTTATAAATAAAATATAAATAAATAAATATAAAAAAATTTGGAAATCAAAATTATGGATTTTCGATCAAAAATCCACAATTTTGATCGGAAATCTAGATTTTTCGATCGAAAATCCAATTTTCTGGTCAGTAATCTAGAAAATTGATCGGTTATGCATGCAATTCTGATGACTCCCAACTATTTTTCAATGTTTAATTTGAATTTTTTCATATATATCCTAATTAAAATTTTAAATTTAATTTAGTTAGCATGCATGTAAATTTTTACAATGTAAAAATTAATCATTATAGCTAATTATTTGAATTAATCTTACAGAATGAAGCAGAAGGCATAGAAAATACCTCATTGTCAGTCTGTGAAGACCTATGAAGATGCAAACGGGTCAAAGGAAGGATGATATCACCTTCTTATAGTCCAAGTTTATTCTGTGGAAAACGTGGACTCAAAATAATTGGATTCACTTACATGTCTACTCTCCCACATGGCTTATATTGCGAGTGGGCCATTGGATCAGACAGATTGAAAATCGGACCACAAATGATCAAGAAATCAAGAAAAGAAAAATGTGAATCAATTGGAAAGAAAAAAAAAAGGAAAAGAATAGGAAGAGAAGGGAAGTGATTGACATGGGAAGGATATATAAAATGGAAAATATCCATTTTAATCCTTCCAATTTATATTCTTTTTATTCATCGTTTATTTCTTGCAATTTGGTCCATAATTGCATTTGGATTAGGAATATGTTCTTAATAAAATCACAACATTCATCAAATTAATAATTCATTGAATTATTAAAACTGCATAATCAATCTGTGATTATGAATTTTTTGTCAAGAATAAAATACATAACAAGATTACAGAATTCATTTTTTACATTTTACATGCATGAATTCAATCAAAGGTTTCATATACTGCACAGTAGCTATGATATGAATTTCAAATGATTATGTTATGTGTTGCATAATAGTCATAACCTTCATTATGTTATGTACTGCATAGCAGTTATGACATAAACTTTCAAATTCATCAGTACTAGATGTTCCACAGGAACTATAGCAAGTCTCAATTTATCTACACTAGACATCCCACAAGGAATATAGTGTGCATCATTAGACATCCCATAGGGAATATAACGAAATTCAATTCAACTACACTAGACATCCCATAGGGAATATAGTGTGCATCGTTAGACGTCCCATAGGGAATATAACAAAATTCAATTCAACTACACTAGACGTCCCACAGGGAATATAGTGTGCATTGTTAGACATCCCACAAGGAATATAACAAAATTCAATTCAACTACACTAGACGTCCCACAGGGAATATAGTGTGTATTATTAGATGTCCCATAGGGAATATAACGAAATTCAATTCAACTACACTAGACATCCCATAGGGAATATAGTCTACATCATTAGATGTCCCACAGGGAATATAGTGTACATCGTTAGACGTCCCATAGGGAATATAACGAAATCCATCATTGCTAGATGTTCCATAGGAACTATAGCAAATTTTCAACTTATCATCGCTAAACGTCCCATAGGGAATATAACGAAAACTCATTTGCATAAAGTCCACTAGACATTTAGTAGGACTTGCCAAACATCATACTTTGCTCAGTAATTTGAGCATCAATCTATCACTTAGGATACAATCAAGTTTCCTAATTTCTTTCTTTTGAAATTATGTGCTTCTATTACTTTATTACAATTTGTCAAGAAAACAGCAACAAAGGGGGGTAACTGTAAGCACCTAATTTCGAGATACAATTGTACACAATTGCGACATAAGCCCTTATAATGAAATTTATTCAAAAATTGAACTTGGTTGTTGATTTTCTAGAATTTAAGGACTAAATTGCAATATTTTTTTAGGATTTGATTGCAAATAAGTCAATTTTTCAGGGGACTTTTGATTACACCAATGCTAATCCTAATTTTTTTAACTTTTAATTACTAAAAGACCCCTAAAAATTTGACTTATTTGTAATCAAATCCTAAAAAAATATTGCAATTTAGTCCCTAAAGTCCAAAAAATTAACAACCAAGTTCAATTTTTGAATAAATTTCATCGTAAGGGCTTACGTCGTAATTGTGCACAATTGCATCCCAAAATTGGGTGCTTACAGTTGCCCCCCTTTGTCGTTGTTTGCTTGACAAATTATGGCAAAGTAATAGAAGCACATAATTTTGAAAGAAAGAAATTAGGACACTTGATTGTATCCTAAGTGATAGATTGATGCTCAAATTGCTAAGCAAAGTATGATGTTTGGCAAGTCTCACTATATTTCTTGCTGAATGTCTAGTGGACTTTGTGCAAATGAGTTTTGGTTATATTCCTTGTGGGACGTTTAGCGATGAAAAGTTGAAAACTTGCTATAGTTCCTATGGAACGTCTAGCAATGATGGATTTTGTTATATTCCCTGTGGGACGTATAACGATGTACACTATATTCCCTGTAGGATGTCTAGTGTAGTTGAATTGAATTTCATTATTTTCCCTGTGGGATGTCTAACGATGCACACTATATTCCCTATGGGACGTCTAGTGTAGTTGAATTGAATTTTGTTATATTCCCTGTGGGATGTCTAACAATGCACACTATATTCCCTATGGGATGTCTAACGATGCACACTATATTCCCTGTGGGACGTCTAGTGTAGATAAATTGAGACTTGCTATAGTTCCTGTGGAACATCTAGTATTGATGAATTTGAAAGTTTATGTCATAACTGCTATGCAGTACATAACATAATGAAGGTTATGACTACTATTTAGCATATAACATAATCATTTGAAATTCATATCATAGCTACTGTGCAGCATATAAAACCTTTGATTTAAATCATGCATGTAAAATGCAAAAAATGAGTTCTGTAATCTTGTTCTGCATTATGTACTTGATAGAAAATTCATAATCACATATTGATTATGCACTTTTAATAATTCAATGAATTATTAATTTGATGAATGTCTTGATTTAATTAAGAACATGTTCCTAATCCAAATGCAATTATGGACCAAATTGTAAGAAATAAAAGATGAATAAATAGAATATAAATTAGAAGGATAAAAATGGATATTTTCCATTTTATATACCCTTCCCATGTTGATCACTTCCCTTCTTTTCCTATTCTTTTCCCTTTTTCTTGTTTTCTTTCCAATTAATTCACATTTTTCTTTTCTTGATTTCTTGATCATTTATGGTTCGATTTTCAATCCGTCTAATATGATGGCCCACCCACAATATGAGCCATGTGGGAGAGTAGACATGCAAGCAAATTCGATTATTTTGAGTCCACACGTTTTCCATAGAATAAACCTGGACTACAAGAAGGTGATATCATCCTTCCTTTGACCAGTTTGCATCTTCATAAGTCTTCATAGATTGGCAATGAGGTATTTTCTATCCCTTCTGCTTCATTTTGTAATATTAATTCAAATAATTAGCTATAATGATTAATTTTTATAGTGTAAAAATTTACATGCATGCTAACTAAATTAAATTTAAAAATTAATTGGGATATATATGAAAAAATTCAAATTAAACATTGAAAAATAGTTAGGAGTCATCAGAATTGTGTGCATGATCGATCGATTTTCTAGATTGCCGATCAAAAAATCTTGATTTTCGATCGAAATTGTGGATTTTTGATTGAAAATCCATAATTCCGATCGGCATTATGGATTTTCGATCGGAAATCCATAATTTCTATTTCCAAATTTTTTTTTAGATTTTTTATTTTTTATTTATTTATTTATTATTTTTTTAACTTTTCTTTCTGACTTTTATTCAAAAACCACTGAAATTCGCAGGATGCTTCCATTTGGCATGAGAATTTTTCCACGATTTTCCAGAGAATGTGACATAGATCATCTGGGCCTCGAGCTTCAAACATTTCATTGCTGCTCTTCCGACTGCTCGAGGTAGATCATATCATTATTCCTTGTTTGCACTGATTGAGAGGTGGATGGACACCACTCACACCTTCCATACACCTGTAGGTGAGTTAACGATAACACCTATAAGTTTCTCTGCTATTACTAGTATCGCATTTAGAGGGACTCCTGTACCTTTTGACATCAACTACTGTAGTCTTTTGGAGCATAGACAGAGTCAGTACATGCGAGATTTGATTGGGTTCGCTCCAATGTGGAAGAACCATAAGAACATAGTTCTTTCCTCTTTGGTTGAGGGCTTCAGACGTCCACCCACTACTACTCCTCACCAGATTGCTCAAAAGGCAAGATGTTTCCTCCTCATCTTGCTAGGCACTACCTTTTTTTGTGATACTAGTCATAAGGTGAGCATTGCTCTTTTAGGCCCCCTACATGACTTATACTAAGTCATTACTCTTGATTGGGGATCTGTAGCACTTGCTTATCTTTACTACAGAATCGACACTATTTACAGAGGCACAGTGACTATGTGCAGCATTTGGCATGCATTACATGTATGTTCTTATTTGCCTTCAATTTTTGCATACTTCCTAATCCCTCTTCTAATTTTACTAACTCCTTTTCTTTCTCAGATCTGGAGTATTGAGCTTGGTCTAGTTCAAGGTTTTGGTGCTGTTAGCCTGAACAGGAGCCTGCCTTTAATGCAGAGATGGGGTTCATCTCGCTTTGCTAGTACTAGAAACACACTTCAGACATACTGTGACCATCTAAATGCTCCAGAATGGAACCTTGTAACAATAATAAAATCATTAGTATTAGCTAGTGAAACTTAATTTAGCTAATGAAAATGAAAATCTGTAGGTTGATCCTAGTTGGTTGGAAGGTGCCGATGATTTCCAGCGATACAACTTCATAGCTGGTGCAGTGAGGCTAGAGACACTGAGGACTCTATTTCCAGGATATGGTTGTAAGATGTGGTATCTTGGTGAGCGAGTATATCGCTGGTTTGCAAGACCTACTAGGCGACGTGTCCCTTTTGGTATTCCTACTTCTATGCTATAGAGTTCTGATCTTGCTAGATCAGAGCTGAAGGAGGCACTGCAAGGGCATGATGCTTCGACTTTGCTTGAGCGATCTCACCATTATTGACAATATATTCAGGAGAACCTTTTAGAGTAGATTCCCATTGGTGATGTTGAGGTATCTCCTAATGATTTCAATTATCTTCCTAGAATTTATGAATAACTCTTTTGTTTTTTAGTTTAAGGAAGTCCGCTCTCCTGATGTTAAAGTGAAGGAGGTAGAGACTGAGACTGTTTAGGAGATTAAGACTATTCCTAATCTTGAGACCAGCCTTAGGACTGAGAGGTTTGAGTTTAGGCCCAGTCCACAGCATGTTAGGACTAGCCATGATGGGGCCTTTATTGGTGCTACACTTGATGATGTCTCTCTTCCAGACAAGTCTATATTCTACTGGGCTCCAACTATTCAAGCTCTAGTTATGCAGCAGATGCAATTTGGTAATGCTCAACTTCCTAGCTTTTATCCACCAGATGCTTCTCATGTGAGTCTATTTGCTTTAATTCTTGTATAGATCTACACACTTAACATTGATATTAATAAATTTTACAAAATAGATTCCCCGGACACAAGCAGAGTATCTATAAGGACTTGCCTCATCTCAGAGATTATTTATGATGTAGGTTACAGATAGTTGGCGAGTAAGCGCCTTCACTGAGAAAATGCAAATGTGTACATGCTATGCATGTAATGCATACGATATGATGTTTTCTATGTATGCAGAGCTATTCCAGCAGTCTAGAGCGAGAGAACGAGATGCTTCGTCAATAGCTTGCAAACTTGGGCTTTGATCCATATAGTGTTGGGACTTCATATGCCAAATTTCTAGACACGTATCATCATGATGACCCTACTAGAGGTTGGAGCCCATGGCATGATACCAGAGCTCGAGATGAGTGATTTAGAGTTTCTATATTCCTGACTTTCTGTGTGTCTGTATCTAACTGCTCTCTATTGTACTACTATTTTTATTCGTGTACTATCTCGAACATTGTTAGATTGAACTGAAACAATGTTTGCATCTTTTGTTTTTTTGCCTAAGCTGCCCTTTCGAGTTTTTAACTTAGCGGGCTTGCCCTAACTTTTGCCTAAGCCGCCCTTTTAGGTTTTCAACTTAGCGAGCTTGCCCTAACTTTTGCCTAAGCTGCCCTTTCGGATTTTTAACTTAGCGGGCCCTTTTTTTTTATAAATAACTAATTAAAAAAGATAGTTAATGAACATTATCCTATTTTAATTAATTATCCATTTATCTTAATCTTTTCCAAGATGGATAATATTGGATAGAATAATAATTAAAAGAATGGATTATCTTCCCAATTATCTATTTATCCTAATCCTTCTCAGATTCTATCTCCTTATCCACATCTTTCTTTGCTAGTAGAATCCTTTTCCCATATGAACTCATCTTCTTTCCTTATATAAGACCACACAAGGGGCATTCTCCTTCATTCTTTATACCCTCATCATGACTCAAGAATCTCTCCAAACAATGAAGAAATTTCTTAAAAGTCTTAATGGTGATGACTGGAATAAGCTTCAACCTTTCCACATCAAATCCCTAAAATCTCTTCAGCACCTGACTATTAATAACAATCTCCTAGACATTACTGCTACCTTCTGGGATGTCAAGGACCATGTATTCAAGTTTAATGGGCAAGAGCTTTGTCCAATGATTGAAAAGTTTACTGCTATTCTAGGATGCATATTAGACTTGACTACTATGATAGCCCTTCTTGATTTAGAGATGCAATTTCCTAACAGATTGGTTACGTTCTTTGATTTGCCCCCAGCTGATATTTACATGTATACACATAACCCTAGGACCATCAATCTTTCTTCTCTAATCACTGTCTATTGGACTCGGGACAGGAACACTACTTCTTGGACTAGAATAGTTACTTTCTGTTTATATACTCAATTTTTGCTACTTTCTTATCATAGTGGTGTCGATACATGCATTGTCAATATTTTGGAACAGGTAGAGCTTAGTGCTAACCCTATGCCAGCTATCCTTGTTGGGACCATCATTAGGCTAAACAATTTCAAGACTTATAACTATTTTTTAGGCAGCTTACTTCTTCTTCAGGTATGTAACCAAAACTTTTATTTATTCTGCCTTAACTTTTGCCTAAACTGCCCTTTTGGGTTTTCAACTTAGCAGGCTTGCCCTAACTTTTGTCTAAGCCACCCTTTTGGGTTTTTAACTTAGTAGGCTTTTATTTTATTATTCTTATATCTTGTTTTTTAGATTTGCTTACAGGAAAAGCTGAGCTTGTTTACTGTACCCCTCAGTCCTTTGACTTATCAACCTCATCAACTACATTCTCGTCCTCTAAAAATAAAGGACAAATGTTCTATGGACCAATGGGTTGATTGGTTGAAGAAGATTTCAGATGCTGAGATCACATGGGTCTGCCCTTGGTGGAGATTGAAGTTCATGACTATTGAGCTTTATGATCACTGTGTTCCTATTCCAGGGCTACACTTCTCTACCTTTTTTACTGCTTTATGCCTTTGTCATCAATATGATTGCCCTCAGTTCATTGTTACTATTCTAACTGACTTTGAAGGCTTTCCTTTGAGACAAGATTCTCTTGATAAGATTAGGAGCTTGTGGCCTTATAAAGCCTTTGAACAGAACATACACCTGGATGCTAATGTTACTACAAATGATGATTATAAAACTTAGGTTGTTATCCAAAAGACAAAACCACCAGAATTTGCTAGGTACAAGAGAACTCAAACTTTGTATGATGAGTCGCAAAGGAAGAAATAAAGACATCACTAGATAAAATGGTCTCATTGAGCTAGTCTTAGGCTTTCTTATGTTTTATTATCCCTTCAAGTACATATGCTTTAAAATAAAAAAGGATATGCGAAGTTTAACAAAACTTCAATTTCAATTTCATTCATTAGTTAGGGCCAAAATCAATACATTTATTACATCACATGACATAACTCTTGTTATCAGTTAGTCCTCACGAATTTTCTAACTGAATATTTTTCACTCACATTTTATTTCCCTAATTTTTGGCTGACTAGCCCTTTGCAGGATTTCTAATTAGCGGGACCATTATTTTTTATTTATTTCCTTAACTTTTGCCTGTCAGCCCTTTGTGGGTTTTCTGAACAGCGGGAATGTCCTAACTTTTGCCTGACTAGCCTTTTCAGGTTTTCTAGCTAGCGGACTTCATTTTCTTTATTCTACTTTTATTCATATTTTTTATAGGTAGTACTTCTTGAGGCAATCCAAATTAACAGGTTCCATAAACTCATTCCCTTCAAGATCTAATATCTTAGCAGCTCCTTTAGGTAGGATCAATTTGACCAAGTACGGTCCTTCCCAATTCGGTCTAAATTTACATCTCAAATCAAACACCATGGCTCTAGACTATTTTAGCACCATATCTCTAGTTTTGATCTTCCCAAGCTTAACCTTCTTGTTGAACACCCTTGCTATCCTTCTCTGATATATCTAAAGTGTGGAATAAAGCATCCATCCTTTTCTCATCTAGAGATACTAGATGATTATGTCTTTTCTGCGCCCATTCATTCTTAGTTATTTTAGCCTCTAGGAATACTCTCAAGGACTTAATCTCAGTTTTTATGGGCAAAACTACCTCACAACCATATACCAATGAGAACGATGTTTGGCCTATGGCGGTTCTAGCTATAGTCCTATATCCCCATAAGGCAAAAGGAAGATATTCAAACCAATCCTTGTAGGTTTTAACCATCTTAGAAAGGATTTTCTTGACATTTTTATTAGCCACTTCCACTACTCCATTAGCTTGAGGCCGATAAGGTAAAGATTTATAGTACTCAATCCCATACTTTTGTAACAACTCTAATGTTTCTGCTTGAAACTGAACCCCATTATCTATCACAACATGATGTGGAACCCCATATCTACAAATGAGGCTCTTCTCAATGAATCATGCCATCTGTTTTGCATTCAGAGTGTTGAAAGATTCTGCCTCTACCTATCTCGAAAAGTAATCGACTGCCACCACTATGTATTTATGCCCATTTGATGTTATTGATCTTATTTCTCCTATAATATCAATTACCCATGCTACAAAAGACTAAGGGGATGATAAACTATTCAGCACTGTTGAAGGCATATGACTAAGATTCCTGTGGATTTGACACTGATGGCATTGTCTTATTGTCCTGATACAATCCTTTTCTATAGTTATACAGTAATACCCTTGTCTAAGTATTTTCTTAGCTAGAATTATCCCATTCATATAAGAACCACAAGCCCCTATATGAATCTTTTGCATCACCTCTTCAGCTTCATACTTTTTGAGACACTTGAGCTGTATCCCATTCGGCATTCTTTTGTATAATACCCCATCATGACTTGCATAGTTACGTGCAAGAACACGAAGAGCATATCTTTCTTTTGAGACTGCTTTATCTGGATAAATTCCTTTTTCAATGGAAACCATCTCATAAAATATTCTAGCAACTTGGAAACCAGGCAGAACACACACTTGCTTCTGTTTATCAAGTATAGCTGCCACAACTACATTGGTTCCAGCTTCTATTGTCATGACATCTCCTTCATGAGGGAATTTTATTTTCTATTGCATCATTGAAGGTACTCCTCCCAGGCCATGAAACCACGGCCTTCCTAACAATAGGGCATAGGTAATAGGGATGTCCAATATAGTAAATTCAACAATCGACTCTACGGGCCCTGTTTTGACCAAAGACTGAAATGTTCCCTCCACATTCCTGGTACTATCATCATAAGCTCTGATTATGAGGTTTAAAACCATCAAGTTATCTTCTTTCAAACCCAGATTGGGCAGGATCTTTAGCGGGCATACATTTATAATTGAACCATCATCTACCATTACAAAGTTGGTTCTCTTCCCTTTTACTTCAGCTGCAATAAATAATGCCTTGTTATGTTTCTTCCCTCCAAAGGCAAGTTATCATCTAAGAATGTTATCATCCAATGTTTCTTTTCTATAACCTTTGCCACCATAGCTTCTGGAGTAGTGGCTGTTTCAATGCTCATATTCGATAAAGCTTTGACAAGAGCCCTTCTATGGCTGCCTAAATGCATCAGTAATTCCCAAATGTTGACGTTTGCATCAGAATTTCTAAATATAAAGGTCTAGCCTAATCTTTATTAGCTTGAATGAGCTTAAAAGGTATAGGCCTCAATTTTTATAAATAGAAATACATCATTCAAATAAACAAGCACTTTAGATGAAGATCATAAGGGAAGTAACTAGGCCATTATATGTGGATAGGGTCTGGTGAAAAGTTAAGATTCTCTTACCAAGATGCTCTCCATTATGGACTTTTAGTTACAGGCCAAGGTTAGAGGGGCCCAGCATCCTTTACGAACTCGAGATAAGGTTACCCCCCTTAGGGACTTGGGTTACAGACTCTGGTCAGATGATCCCTGTAATCTCTCTTGAACCGAGTTAAGGCTAAGAATGATGGTTAGCCAATCTACAACTCTATGAAGCTAGTGGAATCATGGAATCATAAACCAACACCATCGGTTTAGTAGGGACATGCAGAATGAATGCAAGAATGAAATAATAATCAATAAAACAATTCTAAAGAGCACAAGTAGAATCAGTATCTCTTATCCCTAGTGGAGTCGCCACTGTAGACGGCAGGGTTTAGCGCACGTCCAAGATTTTAGCAACCGTGACACTATTTAGACTCAGGGCCTTAGAGAACACACTAACCATTATTACAAAGACATGGCGTGGAGATGAGGAGTCGCCACCTAGGGTAATAACTAAAACATATTCAAAAGGTGGTACTCGATTCCCTAAAAGAAAGCTAGCACCATAACCAGGAGATTCTGGATATGGAATACTAACTTCTCTTAGTCTCGTGTTCATTTAGAATAATTTTATAAATGATTATTTCATCCTCTAATTACATGCAATATTATTAAATCCTATTTAACATCCATCTAACCCTAGACATCTATTCAATAAAATTACAAGTAAAAAATGCATTCAAGAACGTGTTGCCTCTAAATCTAAACTATGTTAATTTTATTAAAAGGTTAGCTAGATTTACATTTTATTTACAAGTGAGAAATGGACTAATGGTGGGCCTACATTTTTATTAATTAGTGAGCCTAGATCTGTTTATTTTACAATTTTAAAGTCTATTCAATTTTAAGTCTATTCAATTTTAAAGAAAAATTAAATTAATGAGCCTAAGTCTAACTTGGTTTTATTTTAAGTGAAATGTGGGCCTAAGTCTATTTATTTTAAAAGAAATGAAATTAAGTGGGCTGAGTTAAGTCTAAACAGGTTTTAATTAACTAAGTGGGCCTGAAATCTAATTAACCTAATGGGCCTAAATTGATTTTAATTATTTAAAGTCTTAAACCATTTTTAAGCCTATTCATTTAAATGGGTTAGACCTAAACGTGGGCTTGGGGCCTAAAAACATTAAAAAAAAAAAAGGCCCAAAAACATAAAAAAAAATCATAAAATCAAATCAAAATACATTCACATATGATTTCTAAAAAAACCTAATTTAATTACATATAAACCCTAATTAACTAAAGCCACCATTAATTTTAATTAATTTTACCCAATGAACCTAGTTTTACTAATTAATTTTAAAGTGCAGAAAATTAAATTTTTTACTATTCCCACTAATGGGGCTATTACAAACTACGTAAAAAATTTAAACAATTATACACCATGAATCAAAATAACTACACAAAACACATAAATGCAAAATAAAGATTAAAATCCTAAGAACTATTAAAAAATAGTACAGGTTCATCCATGGCATTCTATGGATCTTCTGTTCAATTAAACACAGGTGGTATCCTCCTCCTTAATCCACATACGGACATAAAAAAAACAAAATAAAAAGAGTAGTAATGAAATCAAATAATCGAAACAATAAAAAAAAAGAAAATAATCATAAATAGAAAATAATAAAAAAGAGTAAAAATGAAATAGAAAATAACACTAAAGATTTATATGTTGTGTAAATGCCCTTTTTGAGCCCTTAGATTGGATTGTCACCGTTGAAATTGAAGTATTGTTGATTCTAAACTGGGATTTGATTGCTTTCAAAAACTTCAATATCCAAAATTAGGGTTTTTTGCGCTCGTAGTCTATCTGTTTTTTCTTTCGTCTTTTTCTCAATGTGTGCCTCTGTGTCTCTCCGTGAGTCTCTCACTATAAGTAAAAATCCTCTCACCTTAGTAGAAAAAAAGCTCCCCCTATGCATGCAGACTCTTTTCTTTTTAAAGTAAAGTCTACACGTACTAACTTTCCCACTTTGCAGGATCGCTCATCTCTTCAAAAACAATATGATAAGAATTTTGATTTTTGAAAAATATTTACGCATTTTGAATGCATTGAAATTTTCATCATATAATAATAAAGATAAAAATTGAATTTTCAACCAATCAAAATGCTAAAAAAATGAATAAAAATGCAAAAAATTAAAAAAATGAGATTTTACGAGTCAAAATTATGCAATGCCGATCCTAATTTTTTTTAACTTTTAATTATCAAAAGACCCTTAAAAATTGACTTATTTGCAATCAAATCCTAAAAAAATGTTGCAATTTAGTCCCTAAAGTCCAGAAAATCAATAACCAAGTTCAATTTTTGAATAAATTTCATCATAGGGGCTTACATCGCAATTGTGCATAATTGCATCCCGAAATTGTGTGCTTACAGTGGTATCTCGGTGAGTGTGTTTATCACTAGCATATGGGACCTTCCAGGAGGCGTGTTCCCTCTTTTATTCCCTCCTTAATGTTACAGAGTAGCAGGATGACTGGTCTTGAGCTTAGAGCTACTCTTGAGGGATATAACGATTCGACCATGCTTGAGCGTTCTCGTCATTATCGAGAGTATATTCAAGAGAACCTCTTAGAGCAGGTTCCTACATATCTAACTAAGGTATGCTTTCTCTCACTACTTTACTTTAACTCTCTCCTCATTATTAACATTTGTTTCTTTACACAGTTTGAAGGAGTCCCTAATGCTGCTATGGAGGAGAGTGAGGATGATATTGAGGAGATCGAGCAGGAAGTCGAGCCTATTCATCACAGTGAGATTGCTCATGGTGAGGCTTCCTCAGGTACTATTCTGGGTGATGTTCCCCCATTTGATAGGTCGATGTATTATTAGGCTCCCATGGTACAGACTCCTGTTGAGTGACACATGTAGTTTAATACAGCTCAGATTCCAAGCTTCTCTCCCGCTGATGCTTCACATGTAAGTTCAATTTGCTCCCTTGCCAACCCTGCACAAACTTGCATTTGTTGTTGAATTAGTAAAATTTATTTTACATGTCCCTAGGACATAGGTAGAGTATTTGTATGGAATTACCTCTTCCTAGAGATTATTTACTATACAAGTTAGAGATACTTGGAGGGTTAGTATTTATAACAAATGTGCAAATGTATGCATGTTATGCATGATATACAGGATTCTAACTATTTTCTAATACAATAGAATTATGCTAGGGATTTGGAGCATGAGAATGAGAGGCTCCGGCAACAGCTTGCTAGACTTGGTTTTGATGCACACTATGTCGGGACTCCCATGCCCCCATATCAGAGTGATGATCCAGCCAGAGAGTGGAGACCCTGGCCAGACACTGGAGCTCAGGTGACTGACTTTCTTTAGGAATTGTATTAGCATGACTGCACTTTGAGATGTTTCATAACTATTTCCTTTTATGCACCATGGACTTTTATTTTGGACCAAACTGTAATTTCCCTTTTTTTTATCAGAAACATTAGAAGTCCGACCGATGTCCTATATTTCTAATCAAAAATTTTGATCAAAAATCTAGAATTTTAATCTAAATTATGGATTTCCGATCAAAAGTCTAGATTTTCGATCGGAAATCTCGACTCCAATTCTGCTTATTCTGCCACTCTGACACGAATTGGTCCAAAAATCAATCCTAATCTTTTCTGTATCTGATTTACAGCCTATATAAGAACCATAAGACAAATACGCTACATTAATTCCATCCTTTGCCTCCATCATAACACAAGCCACACTTACTTTGATGAAGAAATTTCTCAAGACCCTTAATGGAGATGATTGGAATAAAATTCTGCCCTTTCATGCCAAACCCTTAAAGTCCTTTCAATATCTAAAAATAGACAATAATTTCTTACATGTTGCTACCACTTTCTGGGATGCTAAGGATCACATATTTAGGTTCAATGGACAAGAGTTATGTCCCCTGAATGAGGAATTTGCTATTATTATGGGATGTTCACTAAGTTCGACTGCTACCATTGCTCTCCCAAACCTTAAGATTGAGTTCCCTAGTAGATTAATAGCATTCCTTGATATGCCCCCAGATGTTATCTACATGCACGCACATAATGTTGAAACCATCAGTCTTCCTTTTCTGCTTTCCTCTTATGGAACTAGAGACAAAACCAATGCTGCTTGGATCAGAATTGTCACCTTCTGCCTAAATGCTCAGTTTCTGTTAGTATCTTCTCATGGAGATGTTGATGTAAGGATTATCAATATCTTAGAATAAGTAGAAACTAGAACTAATCCCATGCCTATCATACTTGTTGAAACTATCATTGGGTTAGATAATTTTAAAGTTCAAAATTGACTCTCAAGCACTCTGCTTCTCCTTCAGGTATGTAACCCCCTTTTTTTTAAAGATTTAGTTACAGGAGAAATTGAGTCTGCTTGATGCTCCTCTCAATGCTTTGATTTATCAACCTCATCATCTAAAATCTCGTCCTTTGAAGATAAAGGATAAGTACACTACAGACTAATGGACTGATTGGATGAAAGGCATTACTGATACTGAGATTACTTTGATATGTCCTTAGTGGAGATTAAAATTCATGACCATTAACTTGTATGAAAATTGTGTCCCTATTCCCAGATTACACTTTTCAACCTTTCTTTCTCCCTCATGCCTCTGCCGTCAATATGGTCGCCCTCAATTCATTGTTGCTATTATAACTGACTTTAAAGGTTTCCTCCTGAGACAAGATTTCTTGGACAAGGTGAAGAACTTGTGGCCTCGTAGAGCTTTAGAACGAAATATGTGCCTGGATGCTGACATGACTACTGATGACAATTACAAGACTTGGGTTACTATGCAATCTATAGAATCACTAGAACTTATTAAATACAAAAGGACTCAAATTTTGTTAGATGATTCGAGAAAGAAACAAAAACAAAAGTATTGGTCTCATAAGTCTAGTTTCTTGTGTTTTATTTTTCCTTCAAGTCTTTATGTCTTGTAATAAAGATAAAAGATGCCATATTTAACAAAAATTTCTTTTCAATTCATTTCATTAACCAGGGCAAAAATAAGTGCATTTATTACGTCACATGACACAACTACTGTTATCAGCTAGTCCTTTCAGATTTTCTAACTAAACATTTCTCTCCCATTTTCATTTCCCTAATTTTTGCCTGATCAACCCTTTACGGGTTTTTTGAACAACGGGAATGTCCTAACTTTTGCCTAACCAACCTTTTTAGGTTTTCTAGTTAGCGAACTTTTTTTTTCAAAGGTAGTATTTCTTAAGGCAATCGAGGTTGATTGGCTTAGTGAATTCATTCCCTTCTAGATCAAATTTCTTTGTGGCTCCCTTAGGCAAGATTATCTTAACTAAATACGGTCCTTCCCTATTTGGTCTGAATTTTCCTCTCGGGCCAAACACCATTGCCCTTGCATGCTTTAATACTATATCTCCAACTTTTATCTTTCCCAGCTTAACCTTTTTATTGAATGCTCTTGCTATTCTTCTCTGATAAATCTGACTGTGGAATAAAGCATCCATCATTTTCTCATCCAGAGATACAAGGTAATCAAACCTCTTTTACATCCATTCACTCTCAGGGATTTTTTCTTCCATAACCACTCTCAAGGATTTAATTTCTGTCTCTATGGGTAGAACTGCTTCACAACCATATACTAACGAGAACGGAGTTTGTCCTATAGCAGTACATGTTATAGTTCTGTATCCCCATAAAGTGAAAGGGAGGTATTCGGACCAGTCCTTATGTGTCTTCACCATCTTAGAGAGAATCTTCTTTATATTCTTATTAGCTGCTTCTACTGCACCATTAGCCTGAGGTCGATAAGGTGAGGACTTATGATGCTCAATCTTGTATCTTTGTAATAAGTTAGCGGTTTCTGCCTGAAACTGAACTCCATTATCTGTCATAACATATTATAGGATCCCATACCTACAAATGAGGTTCTTCTCAATGAACTTTGCCATCTGTCTAGCTTTTAAGGTGCTAAAGGATTCTGTTTCTATCCATCTTGAAAAGTAATCGATTGTAACTACTATATATTTATGCCCATTTAAAGTAGTTAGTTTTACTTCCCCTATTATATCTATTCCCCAAGCTGCAAAGGGCCATGGAGATGTTAATATGTTTAGAACTATAGGGGGAAGGTGATTGAGATTCCCATGTACTTGACATTGATGGCATTCTCTCACTATTCGGATACAATAATTTTCCATACTCCCCCAATAGTACCCTTACCGAGAAATCTTCTTTGCTAGAATTATCCCATTCATGTGTGGTCCATAAACTCCTGTATGAATCTCTCTTATTGCCTATACTGCTTCATCTTTCTTGAGACATCTCAACTATATTCCATTTGGCATTCTTCTGTATAGTATCCCATCATGACTTACATAATGGCGTGCAAGAACACAAAGAGCATATCTATCTTTGGAATTTTCTTCGTCTGGATATCTTCTTTCCTTGATAAATCTCTGGATGTCGTAAAACCATGGCTTTTCCTCTGGCCCTATCTGAATATTCATGACATGTTCTTTGCCATAACATGGAGCTTTCATCTTCATTATCACTAAAGATTTCATCATCGATCCCATCAGTTTATCCCATATTGAAGAAAATGTTGCCAAAACATCCGCCATTTGATTCTCATCTCTTGGTAAATGCATAAAAAGACATTTAGTGAAATTCCTTATTAGTTTTCTTAGATAGCGAGCATAAGGTTTCAATCTCTCTTCTTTTACTTCCCGCTCTTCGTTAGCCTGGATGATGACTAACATGGAATCTCCATAAACTAATAGGTCTTTAACTCCCACTGCCAATGCTAGTTCCATGCCATAGATACATGCCTCGTACTCAGCCATATTGTTTGTAACCCTGAATTCTAATTTCTTGGCCATTGGGATGGTTTCTCCTTTTGGTGTGATAAGAATTACTCCTAGCCCTGCTCCTCTATTATTCACGACTCCATCAAAATAAAGTTTCCATTCTTTTTGTTCTATTACTGCTACGTCCCCATTTGGAAACTCCAGATTCCACTACTCATTTTCTTCAACTGCATTTTGGGCTAGAAACTCTGCTACAGCTCTACCTTTGATGACCTTTATAGTGACATATTCTATATCGAACTTAGTTAAAAGTACTAACCATCTAGACATCTTTCCAGTCAAAGCTGGTGTTTGGAACAAATATTTTAAAGGATCTATCCTTGAAACAACTTGTACTTTGTATAACTAGAAATAATGCCTTAACTTCTTTGTAGCCCAGATCATTATCAAACATGTCTTTTCTATAAGATCGTACTTTTCTTCATATGGCAGGATTTTTTTACTGAGGTAATATATAGCTTACTCCACCCCCTTCAGGCCCTTCTTGTGCTAGCATTGCTCCCATAGCATTTTCTTCTAAAGCCAAATATAAGATTAAAGGCTTGCCTTGTCTTGGTGGCCTCAATACAGGTGGGTTAGTAAGGTATTCCTTAATCTTATCAAAGGCTTTCTGGCATTCTTTATTCCACTCCATGGGCTGATTCTTCCTCAAGAGCTTGAAGATCGGATCGCAAACCATGGTAAGTCTCACAATGAACCTGCTGATGTATTTCAGTTTTTCGATAAACCCTCATACTTCCTTCTCTATTCTTAGTGTTGAAATCTCCTAGATGGCTTTGACCTTGTCCGAATCGACTTCTATTCCTCTTTTGCTGATTATGTGCCCTAATAACTTTCCTGAAGTTACCCCAAAGATGTGTTTCTTCGGATTAGGCCTTAGGTTATATTTTTCTATTCTTCCTAAAAACTTATCCAAAGCCCCAAATGTCCCTCTCTTATTTCAGACTTAACCATCATCTCATTAACATAAAAATCCACTTCCTTATGCATCATATCATGAAATAAGCCAATGGCCACTTTTTGATAAGTTGCTCCTGCATTCTTTAATCCGAAGGGCATCACCTTGTAGCAGTATGTTCCCCATTCTGTGATGAAAGTAGTTTTGATCCTGTCCATAACTACCATCATTATCTAATTATAACTTAAGAACCCATTTATAAAAGAGAACATTGCACTACATGTCGCATTATCCACAATCACATCAATATGGGGTAAAGGAAAATCATCCTTTGGACATGCCTTATTTAGGTCCCTAAAGCCTACACACATTCAAACTTTTCCATCTTTCTTGGGAACTAGTACTATATTTTCCAACCATTAAGGGTATTCCATAACTTCTAAAAAACCAGCTTGGATTTGCTTAGCGACTTCTTCCCTTATTTTTTCTATCCATTTGGGCCTTAACGTACGAAGTTTTTGCTTAACAAGTTTAGCTTTAGGATATATTGGAATGTGATGCTCTCTAATTCCCCTATCTAACCCTGGCATATCCTCATAGGACCAAGCAAATACTACTTTTCTTTTTATTAATATTCTCTCAAATTTTTCCCTCTCTTCAGAAGTTAAGTCATGTGATATAGAAATGTGTTTTGGTTATTCATTTATGCCCATGTTTAATGAATCTAATTGAATAGAATTAATGTCAAACATGCATGAATGATCATTATTAAAATGCACAAGACAATCAAAATCAACATCGCACAAGTAAGCGAAACTAGAATTTATATCATTAACCATAAAGGAAACAAAGTTTTTGTCCTCAAATAGATCGGATGTTATTACATCAGTTTCTTCATAAAAACATTGATAAAACTATTGTTAATGATACTAGCTAATTCTTGTGGTGGTTCTTTGTTAGGTGGCAGACAAAGCAGTTCTTCATTGTTTTTAGTTTTCATCTTTTCAGCAACTATCTTCATCACCTTGTCCTTATTGTCTTGCACCAGCTTTTCAACTATCTATTCCTTAAAATCTTAAATCCAGGGACATCCACACCAGGTACTTGGACAAGCTCCTTTTCACCCTGGTAAAACTTCTCCTTCCCTTGCTTGATCAAGTTACCTTTCAAGGGTCCCAAATTCCCTAGGCCATTCTCATTGAAAAACTTTATTCATGCCCTTTTATTGTTGAACCCAGCTCCAGTATAGCCCAATCCTCTTATGTCATCTTAGGTTTTAAAATTTGGCAGTTATAAGCTTCCTTGCTCATTTTTTCCTAGTCCTTGTCCTGGTCGTTAATTCATTTTCTTGATTATGTTCATAACCCTTGGACCCATTGTGACTCCCTCTAAAATCATGGCTACCTGGTAACCTGGGGGAGTGACTATGTATTTCTGACTATCAATAACTGTGGACACCGTCTTGCCCATACTAGCATCTAAAGTCACCACTTCCCCATCAAGTAAGAATTTCACCTTTTGATGCACGGTCGAAGGCACTCCTCCCAAAACATAATACCAAGGTTTTCCCAAAAGAAGAGCATAGATGACAGGAATATCTAGCACAATGAATTCTACCATTGCTTCTATAGGTCCAGTCTTCACAGAAGCCACAAATGTTCCCTCTACATTCCTCGTGCTATCATCATAAGCCCTTATCAGAAGGTCTGATTTTGCCAAATCCTCCACCTTCACTCCTAAATTGGGTAGGATATGTAGTGGGCAAACATTAATCATGGACCCATCATCCACCATCATATAATTGGTCCTCTTCCCTCTTACTTCAGTTGGGATGAATAATGCTTTATTATGGTTCCTTCCTTCTATAGGTAAATCCTCATTCGAGAAAGTAATGACCCCGTGCTTTTTCTTAATAACCTTGGCCACCATTGCTTCAGGGGTTGTTATAGTTTCAATATTCATCTTAGTCAGGGCCTTAACTAAAGCTTTTCTGTGGCTACTTGAATGCATCAAGAGCTCCCAAATGCTTACGTTGGCCTTTGCTTTCTTGAGCTGTTTAAGAATCAAGTCATCGCTATGTTCATTTGAGTCTTCTCCTTCAATAGCTTCTTCTCTCTCTGTAGCTTTCTCTGTTAGCTTATAACCCTTTCCACTACTGGTAACATGGCTGACTTCAGGATTTTCTACCCATACATCATACCCTTTAGTGCCTTCCTTATCAGGATTATACCAAATATCAATCATCTCTATAGTCTAGTCTTTCTTCCCTTCTTTCCATACCTTGACCATACATTTTTCTTTCTTGACTAGTAACTATTCAGCATCGAACTCCTCACCCTATCCTGTAGGTTTGATTGTATCCATGGATATGTCAAAAGAAGGTGGTTTGAAGTAAAACACCTTATAATTGAACTTGCTTGAGGACTAACCCAGTAAGTCTTCTACCTCTTCCACACCTTTGGGAGCATTAGGAGATTTCTCAATAGTTTTAAGGCTTAGATCCTCAAAAGAGTTTAGCACTTCTTCTTTGCTTACTCCTGAGTAGATCATTATGGTGGTTAGGGGTGGCACATTTTGGTAATTTAGGAAAGGATTGTTTCGGGTGTTTGGGTTTGGGCTTGACTTTTTAGGGTCTATGATCTTTCCAAAGTCTATGAGGTTTTGGATTTCGTGTTTAAGACGCATACAAGAGTCAGTAAAATGGCCAACAACTTGATGAAACTTGCAATAACTATTTTGATCAAAATCAAGGAGGTTCGAGCTTGGTGGTCTATGTAATATCCCGAGTTTTTAAATATTTTTATACTACATCGGGATATGCAGTGTTAATAATTTTGTATATATTTATGATATTTTTATGAGTTTTTTATTTAATTAAAACTAATTTTTATTGTTTTATATTATTTTAAGTATTTTAAGTAAAATTTTCCCGAGAATTCTAATTTCGGGGAAATTGACACGCAAATAATTTAATATTAATTATTCTAAATAGAATTACGTATTTGCATGAGTTCATGCATGATTTTTGAGGGTCTTATTAAAATATATATATATACATGCAAGTATACGTATTTAAATTAAATTAGGGTTTAGTAATTATTTTAATTATGTATATATTATATAAGCTAATTTTGATTAATTAATTATCATGTGTACATGTATATATATACAATGTTTATTTTATATATGTGGTGTGTAATTTTTCTAAGTATAATATTAATATATTTTAATATAAATTATTAAAGTTATTAATATATATATATATAAACTTTAGTTTATTTACAAAACCACCCCCGATCCCTCCTCCTCCTTCTTAGATCGTCCCATCCCACAACCACCGTCTGTCATGCCATTTCTTCACCATCGGTGTGCCTCCCGACGTGCCACCTTCTTCCTCAGCCTTCCCCGCCGCCTGCTGCAGTTGTTTTCGATGTATGGAAGCTCGTTTTGGCCGAGAAAGCTGAAACTCTTCTCACTGTCATTCACAGCATTTTTGACCACCATTTTCGACACCCGCCAGTCTCTATCTTCTCCTTGAGCTCCGGTGAGTGTGATTCCAAGCTTTGTTTCACTTAAAATAGTCTAGATTTGCCTAGGTTTCGATTTTGCAATTTCAGTCTATTAGGGTTTTTTTTTTTTTTTTGAGCTTCAATTGATTGATTCATGAAAAATTCCTTCACAAATGTTGTTCCCCTTAGCTTAATATTCATGTGTGAATTTTTTTAGAATTTTTAGAAATTATTTTGATTTTTGGGTTTTTTTGAATATTTTATTATTATTTTCTAATTTTCGAAAATAAATTAATTAAATTATGAAATTGTGTTTTATGGTAAATATAGGTGTTGAAATGAATTATAGAAATTTATTTGGAATTTTTGTGAATTTTTCTGTATTTATTTTGAATTTATTTAGTTTATGTAATTTTGGAAAAATAGGGTTAATTGTGTGTTTAATTGAAATTTATTGGTTAATTAAGTTTATTTAGTGATATTATTGAAAAATATGTTGAGAAAATTAATTTTTTGCAATTATATTATTTTTGGTGAATTTTTGGATTTATTTTAGTATATTTATATATATATATGGGTATTTTGGTAATTTTACCCTAAATTGGCTAAAAATGTAATTAAATTGGTTTTAATAGTTATTTAAGCTATAAAAATGATTACTACAAATTATTTGGTATTTTTAACTAATTAAAACTATTTTTGTAAATTATTTTCAAATTATATATATAATATACGAATTTTCTAAATAAATGAGTTTTTATCAGTTTTTACTATGTTTTAGGGTTAATTATGTAATTTCTACTTATAAAATGTATTTTTAGTATATAAGGGTATTTTCGGTATTTTGTAAATATTCTGTGAATTGTAGACCTTAGTCGGTAAACTGTAGCTTGGAGTCCGACCGAGGGGTTGTGATTATGATTCTGTGTCTATTTTTCGAAGTGTATTTCTTTGTAGGGCCAGCTCTACTTTTTTTAAGTAGAGAGATGTCCATTTTACAGGGGAGGTTCTGTCGGATTTTTGGTAGAATTCTCGTCAAATGTGATGTCCGGTCAAATTCTGATTTAATCCTATGTCTAGTAATCTAGATTGAGTTTTTAGGAGTTTTCATTAGACTTATTCTGATTCCTGTCATTATTTGTTTATTTAGTTGCATCGAGACCGAGGCCTAGTGGACCAGGCCCATCAGACCCATCTTGAGGAGCGCACTAATTCTGAGTTACTATTCTATATATATATATGCTTTAAGGTGCATGATTTAGAAATGTATGTTTTATTTTGATTAATTATGCATAAATAATTCAATAGTATTTAAGTTTATTTTTAGTTTATTTTGGTTTATCTTTAGTTTATTTTCGGTATATTTTAAATTATATGCATGTTTTGCTAATAAATTAGGTTTAAAATATTTTTGAATATATTTCTAGTTTATTTCGTAATCTATGTGGATTTCTTTGACGTATATATACTCAAAATATACCTGGTTTATTTTTGGTATATTTCTAGTATATATATGGTTTATGTTGCTATTTTATTCAATTCATGCATCATTTACTTTTATGAATGTATGCTTTATATTTCAATGAAGGATATCAATAGAACGTGCTACCTAGTCGGCAACACTAGGACCGAGTACGTACCGGTACACTTATAGCATTTAGGCTATATTACTAACCATTTGTGGATATTGATTGGATTTGATTATTTGTTGTGTGAGATATGATTTAGGAGTGTGATTGCTGGAGTTCAGTTGACCAAGTGTCTCGGGGCCAATCACACTAACAGTCAGACTATTGGAGCTCAGTTGACTTAATGTCTCGGGGCCAGTCTACTGTCCAAATGGATTAAGTGATTATATTGGAATAAGTGAGCCTGTATGGCTAGAGTGTTGTCTAACACTGTTTGAGGTTGCAATTTTCTAGGGTTCTATTTGATCCTTCATAAACCGTGATTTTCAATAAAAATATATAAAATGATTTTTATTGCATTTGTGTGTATCTACTTGTATACATACATATTATATATACTTTTGACTATGTGCATTGGCATTTAGTATACATGTATATATATTATAGTAATTCACTCAGTGAGGTCTGACTCCCCTCCATTGACTATTTTTCAGGAGAGTCATCTTCATCAGACCTCAGTAGCAGGCTTGTATGCCGGATTTCTTCCGCCCCGGCTTTATTATGTAAACTGCTCACTTGAGTTTTATTTTATGATCTAGACACTGCATTAGTTGTAAAATTGTTAAAAGATATTGTATTATATTTGTATGAGTTATGTATTTTAAGAATTTGAACTGGATTTGTATTAAAAAGAGTTTATTTATATATGAGTGAGGATTGGATTTAATTTCATTTGGTGGAAATATTATTTTGATATTTATGATTTTATTCCGCTGCACAATATTTTACTTAATTGTGTTGTTATTATTACTATTGCATGTTTTTATTTGTTTTTAGGCTTGCTACGGGTTCCAGATTTGAAAGAATTCCCATTCCCTAGCGTCGGTCATGGCCCCTATTTTGGGTCGTGACAGTCTAGAAGGGGTTAAAGGTCTAAAGAGGCCTTTTTGTATGAGACGGTCTAGCACTTTGGATAATAATTGAAATTTGAGAATCTCCTAGGTTATTGGATAGCATGAACTCCTATGACTCGGCTAGTATTTTCTTGTTGTGTGCCCCTAATTAGGTAATTTCTCACTCCAGTGTTCCTAGTGGCCTTCTTTTTCTCATTTTTGTTCTCTTCAGCCTATAACCCATCATCATAAAGGTCCATAAATGTCTTGGGGTTCATCATTTGCAACCTCTCCACTATGATAGGTGACACATTTTGAACTATCATCCTAACTTGATCCTTCTCTGCCAATTTGTTCTTCATCATTCCTGCCTTATTCATGAACCTAATTAGAAAATCTAAAAATGATTCATTGGGTTTCTGCTTGGTTAGCTCCAGATCTCTTATAAACACCTCAAGCCTAGTATTATAGTCATATTGCTTTAGAAAAGTAGTGCATAACTCCCTCCAATCTGCTCGGATAGACTTCTCTAACCCATGATACCAATTAACAGTCATACCCTCTAAGGATAGTACATACAACTTAGTAACCACAGACAAAGGAGCCTTAGTGGTACTCATAGTAGTTGTGTATTGACTGAGATGAATCCTCGGGTCCCCAGTACCATCAAACTTCTATAGCTGTGGCATCTTGAATTTATCAGGTTGCCTGTCTTCCTCAAATTTCATCACATCATCAAAGTCAAATGGGTACCCAAGGCCTTGTTCCCTCATCAACTCCTCCATCTTAGACATCTTCTGAGTTAATGCCTTCATCTATCTGGATTCCAGATCTTGAACTTGCTCAAGTGATTCCTTTTTCACTTTTTCAACCATGTAACTCTCAACATCCTCGAGTTTCATTTCCCCAACATTGTCATTATTAACAGGTAGTGGACCCATAGCAGGTGGGTTGGCCATAGTTGATGGTGCAGCAATAGCAAGTGGTGGCATCAATCCCGCTAGAGCTTGTCTTAACTCATCTTGCATCATTGCTCTCATATCATCCATCAGTGCTCCTTTGATGTCTTCTAGGGTCAATTTCCTCCCTCTTATTGTTCCATTCTTTCAGTTTGTACAGGTTGTGTAGCTTCTAAATAGAGCGAATTAATGGGGCTTGTTTCTAGTCTGTTAAGGATCTCTTTCACAATCAATTGGGGGCTTGAATCAGTTCTCCCCAGTCTGCCACCTTTTTGACTCTAAACACAAGAAGACCCGAATGAATCTATAATGGCAAAAAGACAAATTGTTAGTATAATGCATGAGATGTATGTATGCATGTATGCATGATGCACGTGCTATGTAACAAATAGCAAGTAACAAGTTAGGTATACATACATCCTTCCAACCTTATTCCTCCCGCACATGTATTCAATGGTGAGTCTCTTTTCCTAGGATTTTTGGTCTTGGTCTTAATATCAACAGGGGATATCAAGGACCGACACGCATGCCAAATCTGTCAAAGCAATAAAAGCACAGAAACAACATTTCTAGGTGTAAAAGATTAGCCCAATCTTTATTAACCTAAACGGGCTTCTAAAGTATGGACTTGGGCCTTTATAAATAGAAATACCTCATGGCAACATTCACAAGCAATTTGGGTAGATCCTAAGGGAAATAATTAAGCCATTATATGTGGCTAGGGTCCAGTAAAAAGGACAAAGTTCCCTTAGCAAGATGCCCTCCTTTATGAATTATTATCTTATTCTCTATTTACATGCAATTTCTTATAAACCCAAAACAATAAACTCCAAGGCAAACTAGTCATGAAATATACAAGTAAATAATGCATTCCATAAATCACATAATCCCTAAGTTAGTCTAATCCACATGGATTTTAAATAAATGAGTTAAATCTACATATTTAAATTATAAGTGAACCTAAAAACCTAATTCCTTTTGATTTTAATTAAATGAACTTAAGTCTACTAATTTTAATAAAAGTGGGCCTAATTCTATAAATTATGAAATATTTAAATTAGTGGGCTTAATTCTACATGTTTTAATTAAATGGTATTCTTAAATCTAAAAATTATGAAAGAAGGCTTAAATTAAGTGGACTAAGCCTAAATTAATTAAATTAAATTAGGTGGGCCTATGTCTAATTAACTAAATGGGCCTAAGGATATTTCTAACCTAAAATCTAATTAATTATGGGCCTAAAAATATATTTTAATTAATTAAACCTAATTAATTATTAAGTGAGATGGGCTAAAAGAATTACCTAAACTTAAATAAATAAATCAAAACCTAAAATGGGCTTAAGGCCCCAAAACACATAAAAATAATAAATAAAACCCAAAAACAAATAAAAACATAAAAAATAATTAAATAAAATCAAACAAATAATTAAATTAATCCTTACTAAAAACCTAATTTTATTATCAAGCAACCTAAAGTAATTTACTTCCTCCATTTATTTTAAGTAATTACCTAATTAAAAACCCAATTTTTACTAACCAATTTAATCAAAACAAACATACAACCACACATATAATTTTATTACTCCCATTATTGGGGCTATTACATTAATTCATAAAATAATTATTAAAATAAAAAATAAAGAATAAAATAAAGACAATAAAAATAAAAATAAAACCCTAGAAACTAAGTCTCTACGAGGTTTTATCCTTAATTTTCCATAGACTTTTTATTAATTCATCCCTTCCACTGGATCACCATGTGTTTTCCTCCGTACTCACCAGAATAAAAAGATAAAATTATAATTAATGAATAAATTATGACAATAAGATGAAAGAAAAAAATAATTAATAATATAAAAATAAAAAGAAAGAAATATGAAGAAGATGATGATGCTTATGAATGATTTGGGTTACTCCTCATATTGGTAGTTCACCATTCTTGATAAATTTTTGAATCTTCTTCTTCAAAAATTCTCCACAATCTTGAATTAATTGTTAAATTAAAAGAAATTTTTTGTAAAAAATTAACTCAAAAGAAAAAAAAAACTAATTCAAAAAATGTTTCTCTCTTTTCTTTTTCTTCTCGTCTCTCTCTTCTTTTTTCTTCTTTTTTTTCAACAGTAACTTCACTTTCATCCTCAAAATCTTTACCCCCAGAGTATCCAACCCCATACTTCAAAATAGGGACTTTATGTTTCACGAACTCAAGTGCTCCACTCTGATTCTTTTTTAACTCCAAACTAGGCATGAAGTTCATGCTCCTCATCATTATTCATAACTTTTCATCCAACTCATCCTCGTAAATCATACAACCTTTAAAACTTAGGCTTATAAGGATTTCCTTAAGAGTTACTTTCAGAGCTGCCACAACAGCCTCAGTTTCCGTGGAGATGGTAACAACCTTGCCCTCATACAAAAACTTAATTTTTTTTATGAATAGTGATGTCACACCACCCAAAGGATGAAACCATGGCCTCCCCAATAGGATGGCAAAAGTCATAGGAATGTCTAGAACATGTAAGTTTAGCCAAGTCTCAATGGGCCCAATCTTTACTAATGCTCAGAATGTACCTTTGACATGCCTCTTTGTATCATTATAGACAATAATAACCACATAAGAGGGTTTCAGGTTAGCCACAGTCATTCCTAATTTTGGAAAAATCTTTAAAAAGCATACATTAATGGCGAAATAGTTATCCACTGTCACATAGCAAGTCCATTTTCCTTTTGCCTTAATGAACAAGGCCTTGTGATGGTCCCTTCCTTCTAATGGTAGATCATCATTAAAAAACACAATAGCCCCTTGAGGAGTTTCCATCAAAGAGTTAACTATTTGTTTAGGAGTGCAGCCTGTGACATTTTCTTTTGATCTAAAGTTAGAACTAGTGCTTCCCAAAGGTCTTTGGAATGCATAAGTAATTCCCTAAAACTAGCAATAATTTTCTTATCCTTTTTGACATCATCTTTTAAAACCCTCTTTTATTTCTTCAGACTCGAAAAGTTTAGTTTCCTTTTCTTTCTTTTTAACCTTCCTCACTGGCTCATCCTTCTTGTCCTCCTCATTTTCCCACATATTAACTTTTCCTCCATATTCGTCATTAAAGCTCCATATATCTAAGACATGAACAGTAAGGTTCAGGGGTTGTTCACTCAAATTTAGGTCTTTTGATTTAGGTTTTGGTGGCTCAGAAGTGGCACCAATAAAGGAATTAAAGACTTGTTCCTCTGTTAAGCTAGTATTAGTTATAAAAATTAGTGCATTTGGTGGTGGGACATTTCAATAGTTAGCTAAAAGGTTGCTTTAGGTGTTTGGTTTTTGGGTTTCAAGGTTGGTGGTTTTTCCTGCATCGATTAGGTCTTGGATTTCATGCCTCAGTTAGGTACAACTATTAGTATCATGTTAAATGGCTTGACAATACATACAATAGAGTTTTGGGTTGGCATTTGATAGCGGTTGTTTAAGAGGTAAAGGTTGTAAAAGATTCTTTTCCATTAACTTTTCTAAGGCTTCCGAGAGAGGCCTACCTAGGTTAGATTATCTCTAAGGTTTCCTAATGGCTTTAATATGCACATTGCTACTTAACCCGCTTACTTCTTTGCATCGAGATCACTTATTAAAGAACTTCTTTTCTTCTGTCAAGTCAAATTCTTTCTGGACCCCAAACCTATACAATTCTTTAAAATTTTAGATCCCCAAATCTTTTAGCTTCTTTGAGAGCACCGAAACACAACCTTCCATTATTATCATTAATTTGTTAGACTCAGCAGGCCTATGTCTCATTTATGTTAGCTTCACTCTCCATTTGGTTAGATAGGCAATAAAAGACTCATTAAATTTCTACTTAGTGTTCTGCAAATCCCTCAAAGACACCTCCATTTGAGCATTTAGGCCATACTATTTTACAAATGCAGCATATAATTCTTTCCAATCATTCTGCACATGGGATTCTAAAGTGTAGTATCATCAGATCGAGGCACCTTCTAATAACATGGAAAATTGCTTGACTGTATGGGCCTTAGTCAACTCAATGGCCTTCATGTAAGTCACATACTATTTCAAATGCAAATGTGGTCATTAGTCCTAGAGTACCTTTTCATGTCGAGGAACTTGAATTTTTTAGGGAGAGGGTCATCATCCTCATCCAAGTCAAGGTTGGTATAATCCATCAGAGCATCAATTCCCTTCTCCTTCATCAGCATTTAGACTTGTGACACAACCTTAGAAATTTTCTTAGCCCCATCAATTTGTCCTACAATTCCATATAGGTTCATATTCTTCCAGCTTACTAGATCAACTAACACTGTCACATCATCATCTTCCTTCTTTTCACTGGAATCTCATCATCAATATCAATCAAGTTAGTTGACTGAGTCGACTATTTTTCCTTGAGAAACTTGGTTATTTCCACCATCATCTCCTTCATTATTGATCGATTTTTAGTAAATAGTTTTTCTTTTAACTGTTCTTTGAAAGCTTCAAGATCAAAACCACTTGCCATTACTGTTTTTGAATTTTCAATTGAGCAACCAAAATTAGTTCGAATCCATACAGAAGAGCTTCAAGGGTTTATAACTACAAGACCATGTGTTAGAATTATACATGACGTGTATGCATGATATGTAGTTCCATTTCATTTTATTATTCAAAGAAAGAAAATAAGCACACTCTATTTACACATAACAAGGAAATAAATAAAAAAATCTCAAACAATAATCTCCACCTTATTCCTCCCACACATGTATTCAATGGCGAGTTTCTTGTCCTAGGATTTTTGTCCTAGGTTTTAATTATCAACAGGGGATAACAAAATCGACGTATGCAAAATAGCTCTTGAGATGGAACAAATAAGTAGTAATACCTTTAAATAATTCTAAATTCCAT
The DNA here is from genome assembly GCA_947683625.1 of Mallotus nudiflorus. Lineage (NCBI taxonomy): Eukaryota > Viridiplantae > Streptophyta > Magnoliopsida > Malpighiales > Euphorbiaceae > Mallotus > Mallotus nudiflorus. The sequence continues at coordinate 2,162,330 of CANTUR010000304.1, forward strand.
TCTAATGGGCCATAATGGGCATTAAAAGCCCATCTTAGTATGGTCCATTTGCAATGGGCTATAGTAAGCATAAAAGGCCCATTTTGACATGGTTCGTTTAAAATGGGCTTGGGCCTTATTTCAAGGATTACTATATACCATCAAGCACATTCATTTGGAAAAATCTTGAGGAAAATTTCTAAGTCATTACATAAGCTAAGTCTTGGGCGACAAGTTATGGCTCACACAACAATATACCTCTGTTACGCCTCCCCACTCAAGAGTCCATACAACGTGGATAAGAATGTGCTATAAGTGATAATAATTAAATACTTCACTGCTAGGTTTGAGTGAAACACAAGCAATGGAGCAATGACTATTATCGAGTTATTTAGGACTAAGTTCTCATTATGTGAAAATATATAATGAGTGCAAAAATTGTAAACAAAATGAAAGAATAATTTTTTTATTAATAAGCAAATTATGATTATCTTAAAGAGAATGGGTTCAAAAATTAGGTATGGGCTTTTAGAATACCTATCCAACATTGTGATTAGACTCCATTTGTGTTTTGTATTTTATTACCTTTAATTATCCAATTATTTCTTTATTAACATGAAAATTATGATTACCTTCAACCAATTTCCAATTTTATATTTGAGCCCAAATTTGCATAATAATTACAATTCATGCATTTTAATATGATTCATAACATTTATCATATAAATAAACATTCATTCACAAAATAGAGATAAAATTTCATACAAAGAAAAGAGGGAGGAGAATAGATTACAACTCTTATACATGCAAGAAAAGGTATAATAAACTGAAAATAAACCAATAAAATAAATAAATCAAAAAGTGAGTTAAAGGGATTAAAGCTTGATAATTGAAATCATCTCAAGATTCCTAAAATGAATAAGACATTAGTCTCCATAAACATGTATAAAGCCTATAAAAGGAATCCATAAAGTTAATTTTTAAATCAAATAAACCTAAATGAGAACAATAAACACATTATCATTTTGATTAAGGAGGATAGGTGATTGATTGCATAAGAAAGCAACTGAATTAAAGAAACATGAAAATGCATAAAAGTATAAAACCACATGAAATGAATAAGAAAATAACTATTAAAAATACTCATGATTCTATTAATGTGGTGAATACATCGCCTCTATGCATAGAGGCGATTCCACATCGCTTTAAGCCAAAGGGAAGAGGTGTCACCCAACTAACAGACAAAACAATAACTTTCAAATGTCTTAACTCTATAAATTAACATCACATACAAATAACCAAGGCTTTATGACTATACTCAGTGATTTAATTGATCATATCATAAATATAACATGGAAAAAGTGGTGAATCTAAGAAACAAGCGATGAATCTAAGAAACAAGCAAGTAGAAAAACAAGAAACATATATAAATCTACAACTCAAGATTTAAAAGAAATAAAGAATATTACTACTTCATGAGCTTTTTCTGCACAGTGATTGTCCCTCAGAGATTGGTTTTGATCTCAAGCTCCATTTGAATGCAAGAGTTTCTCCTTCTTCCTTCCAAGAATGGACTTTCAAACTCACTTTTCTCCCTTCCTTCTCAAGAACGTCCCTCTCTTCTCTTTCAAAGCTATTTTTCTTTTTTCTAAAACTTGCCAACTCTTTCTTTATTAACCCTTTTTTTCTCTCACCATACCACTTTTTAAGCCCCCTACATGCCTTGATAAAAACCTCTTCTTTTTCACCCTTAGCATTACACTCTTTTAGTTACCTTTTTTCCCTAAAATCTCATTTCCACGTAATATGTTCAGGTTTGTAAGATGTGGGGTCCACCCTACTTGTTCATCATTATCACCTTTACATTTAATGCCAGTGCAAGTGGCTAGTAAAGAGGTAGCACCTCTTTAAAAAGTTGTTACCTCACTGAAGTAAGCGCCTTAAAGGCATCGCCTCTTCAGCCCTGACCTAGAATTAGGCTATTGGGCCAAAATGGGCTTGGGCTTTATTTAGGTTGAATTTTAGGTTTAACAAAGGTTGTATTTTAATAGGTTTATGGGCTTCTAGGTCCATTTTAAAAAGGTTTTAGGCTTCTCTTGCATTTAAGCTTTGCACGTTCTCATCACTGGGCTTCGTTGCTAACCGATCAAACAGAATCCACAGTTTCCCCCTTATTATGAGCCAATCAAACTAGGTGTCAACAATCTCCATCTTCCTTTATTGCTAACTCAACAAAAATGCATTAGCTTCTCTTTTTTAATATTCAAGGACAATATTAATCAAATTTCTTTTGATCGATTATCAAAAATTTACAATTCTTGCCACTTTCTTAATTACCACATGTATATAGATATTGATGATAATGTATGTCACTTGTAGCAATATTTATAATGTATGGCTATATATTAGAAGAAAAAAAATTAATGATTTTTCATTTTTATTCCTGCACTATTTTGTGGCCCGTTAAATAAGGGGTGAAAAAAATAATTGCAGAGTGTTGTGAGACATTGTAGATGTCATTATTATGTTATCCATATACACATGGGCACACATATATTGAAATTTGCAAATATTGTATAAGGGGAAAAGAAGGTCAAATATAAATTTTGAGATAAAGTTGAAGGTCCAATTTACACTTTATCTTAAATTAATTATGTTAGAATTTGATTATGCACCTCAAAAAATTTAAATTTACACAATAATTGATGAATAACTTTTTTATTCAATTAATCAAATCAAATTTTAGGTTAATTATCAATTTGCCATCTATATTAATAAATATAATTGGTTTTTTAAAAATATATATCATTTGATTGAAAAGTTTTTAAAATTCAAGAAAATTTTTTAAAAAATTATTACGTAGATTTAAAATTTCTAATAATTTATAATTATGTTACATATATTTCTAAAAAAAGTATCAATTTTATTTATTAGTTAATTGTGAAAATTAAGTTTTTTTTAATCTATAGGACTTAATAATACTTTAAAAATAGTTATAAGACTTAATTATATTCACACAAAAATTCAATATGGTCTAATTTTTCATATTTTTTTAGTTGTATTATGCTATCATTTGATGATGGAACAATGAAACTCCTTAGCTTGGTATAGGCTGCACATGATGCCTATGCTTATGGAAAACCTTCTGTTAGGCCTAAACAAATAAGGAATGCATTTTTTTTTTCAATTTTCATCCTTTGTTGTCTAGAACGTTCAAGTATTAAGCAAAACTAGTATATCCTATGTGCTTATAATTCCATTCAGTCATACTATTTGAGGATGTGATTTTGCATTTGCGTATTTGTAAGGGAGGGCGATGTAAAGGAGGAATTACATAATGATCCTGACATTTGATGAGTTGGAAGGACAAATTTATAAAAATTAAATATTTAATTAAAATGTACTATAAATGGATTGATATTATTGATTTGGCTTTCCAACTTATCAAAGGCAAGAATTATTATAAAATTTCTCGATGTTGAGGTGAGGATACCACTAGTTGTGTTTTTTAGTGCCCATTTTAAGCTGAAAACATCCTTTACTGTCATTTGAATATTGAAAAACTATTGGACTTGTTTTTGGTATTAAGTTTTTAATCATTTGTCATGCAAAAATGGTCTAAAGTTTCATATGCATGTTGCATGCCCAAAATAAAATTTGGATCCTCGATTTAATTGCTTTAGACTATGATACTTTGTCAATATTTTTCTTAACCATCATTTATTTTGTTAATTATAATTTGTATGCAACATTTACATGCCTTTTTTTACTTTCTAATGCTTTTACCAAGAAATGTCTTTTGTATAAAATAGCTATAAAATTGTGGACTATTTCATAAACTGCCCCCTTTTCAAAATAAATGTTGTAATTTAACTTAAATTTCCTTTATTTTTTTTCTTTTTGTCTCGTATTTATCTAATTGATTATTCATGAATTTCAATAGGAATGGTAGATACATATTGTAGTGCATATTATTCATCTACAAAGACTTTTTATTTTTTTGGTATATTTTAAACTTTAAAATGTGTTACATTTCCATTCTTTCTCTTAGATAATAAATTTTCGTTAAACTTGTGGCAACCCTTTGCTATAGCAATTATCCAGGTATGCAATTTGAATATGATGAAACATTGGCATCTTTTGAAGCTCCAACTAAATCAAAATAAAAAAATATCAGTAATAGGAAGAGAGTAACAAAATAGCTACCTTATGATATTGGACCACTATTGTGCCATTCTATTGTCGATGTAGCTGTTGATAATTTTGTTATTGTTGTATCAGATGATAACTAATGAATGACCACACTTTCTTTTTTGCATGCTCTCTTAAGAATATTTGTATAACATATTTGCTTAGCTATCATTCATTTATTGGTTAGTACAGATTTAGTTAGTTACAATACTAGTTGTATATAAAACTACCACGATCAATGAGGAAAGTATGAGCTACTCTTTACAACCATATATTTTAATATGGTATTAGAGCAAATGCTCTTCTCTCTCTAAATTTTTTTCTTAATAACCAAACAACACATTTTCTTAGTAACCAAATAGTAAAATTCTCCCTTTCCTTAATCATATATTTCAATGGCGTGGCCAAAAGATTCAACAGCAAGTCCTTTTTTCTTGTATCCAAATGAAAGTCCCTCACTGATTTGTACTTCCATAATTTTGATTGGAAACAACTAGCATTCATGGTCTTGCTCAATGAACATGGCATAGAGTTCCAAGAATAAGTTTAAGTTTGTTCATGGAAGTATTTTAGTTCCAAAGAAGAATGATCCAATTTATCTAGCTTAGGAGCATTACAACACAATGGTTCTATCTTGGATAATAAAATCTTTGTTTACTTTGATTGCTCAAAGTGTAATTTGGATATATTATGCTAAAGATCTTTGGAAAGATCTATATGATCACTTTACATAAGGTGATGCAATTCGTATTTTTGATTTACAAGAAGAAGTTTCATCTTTGAGGCAAGGTACACTCTCTATAACTGATTACTTTACTCGGCTTAAGATCCTTTGGGAAGAGTTATGTAATTTGAGACCTTTTCCTACATATGTGTGCATTCCTCAATGCAATTGCAATGCATTTGAGATTACTAGAAACTATAATGAACAGGATCATATGATTAAGTTTGTGAAAGGATTGAATAACAATTTTGCTACACTGCAATCTCAGATTTTGATCATGAATCCTTACCACAAATTAATAGAGTTTTTGCTTTGGCATTACAACATAAAAGGAAAATTGGACCTAATCCAAATGAAAGCTTAAATGAATACACTATTCTCTATGCTAATCAAGCACATATGCACCAATCAAAAACAATTTTAAAAGTCATAGAAGTAATGTTAGATCTGGTTATAGTCATGTTCAATAGAAGTTTCATAATTTTGGAAGAAGGCCTACATGTTCATTTTGTGGTTTCTATAGCCATTCAATAGATAAGTGCTACAAAAAGCACGGCTATCCACTTGGTTACAAATCAAAAGGAAAAACTCCATAATATGTTATTAATCAAGTAGAAACTAGTCTGAATTTTAACAAATTTGGCAAGAGTCCAAATGCAGTGCTAGTCAAATAAAAAGTAGGTTCAATTCTAGTATGAACTCAATGGAAGCAAGTAGCAAAACTCAAAAAGGTATAATCACAAAAGATGAGTTAAATGAGTCTGAAGGTCTAAGTTTTACCAAGGAATAATATAATAAATTATTGTCTTTCAGTTAGTCAAGTGCTCATGGCTACTCAAATTCAGCAAATAACTCTTCAACATCTTTTACTCCTATGCTAGAGATAGGCATTACTTCATAAGTATCTAGTGTTATATTTGTTGCTACAATGCTTTCATAAACCACATGGATAATAGATACAGGAGGTAAAAATCACATAGTAGGCTCCTTGGATCAGTTTCTTTCATATGAACCTATTTACAATATTTTTGTTAAATTGCCAAACAAAGCAAATGCTTTGGTTACTCATATTGGAAAGGTCCAATTGACTCCTAATTTCACATTGCAAAAAGTCTTCTATGTTCTCGATTTCTAGCTTAACTTGATTTTTGTCAGTAAACTCATTAAACATTCTCATTGATTTTTTATTTTCATGCCTAACCATTTGTCATTACTTTTTTATTTTCATGCCTAACCATTATTACATGCAGGGTATCAAAACTTGGAAAATGATTGGTATAGCTAAAAAAGAGAATGGATTATGTCAATATCGTGCTATTTCTTCTTCGGTAAATCAATCTACACATCACTCATTCACTGTTTCTTATAATATCATGATAAATAATCTTTAGCACTACAGGCTTGGACATCCGTCCTCTCTAAGACTGAAAGTTCTAGTCAAATAGATAATTCCATTAGATCATGTGATTCTGTTTATGAAATATTTCATTATAGCAAACAAAAAAGATTACCATTTCCTATTATTTTTTCAAAAACCCAAAATTGTTTTGATTTAGTTCATATTAACATTTGGGGACCAATGTCAAATAAGTTCATATATAGTCATAGCTTTTTCTTGTCAATTATAGATGACAAAAGTCATTATCTTTGGATTTTTCCTATGAAATTGAAAGTAGATACTCATTCTTTAATTCAAAATTTTTGTTCATATGCTAAGACCTAATTCAATGCAAAAATCAAATATGTTAGATCATATAATGGACAAGAGTTCGACATGAAAATTTTTTATGCTTCAAAACGCATATTGCATCAAACCTTATGCATTTACACACCTCAACAAAATAACATTGTAGAACATAAGCATCAACATCTTTTAAATGCTGCTCGAGCTCTTCGATATTAAGCAAACTACCAATCTATTTTTAGATTGATTTTATTTTACAAGCTGCATATTTGATCAATATTATTCCTTCTCTAATTTTGCAAAATAAAACTCCTTATGAAATCTTATTTCTTAAATAACCTATCTACACTCACCTCAAAATTTTTGGTTGTCAATGCTTTACTTCTACCATTTCACAACATCAATCAAAATTTAATCCTAGAGCAGTCAAAAGTGTCTTCCTTGGTTATCCTTCCAATGTTAAAGGATATTAACTATTTAACCTTAACACTAGATAAGTTTTTATCTCTCAAGATGTTCATTTCAATGAACATATTTTTCCTTTTTCATAAACACATACTCATTCTATTTTACATGATGTTCCTTCTCACAGTGATGATTCTAATGCAGATCATATTTCAACAGAAGATCGAAATAGCAATATTGATATCATCCATTCAAACTCTTTGCCTATATCTGATCTACCATATAATGATAATTATGATCCTCTTTCACACTCTTTGCCTATTCAACCTTTATTTTCCTTTCAACCTCCAAGATCCATTAGAATTTTAAACTACCTATCCATTTCCAAAACAACCATTACTGCATTAAACCATCCACTAATCCTCATGTCCTTTCTAAATTCCTTAGTTATAAAAACCTTACTCCTTCTTACTCTCATTTTTCCTTTCAAATAACCTAACATTCTGAACCTTATTCATATAATGAAGCAATTCATTTTGATTGTTGGAAATAAGCCATGAATGTTGAGCTTTAAGCATTATAAGAGAACTAAACTTGGGAACCTACTACCGTTCCACCATTCAAAGAGACTACTAGTTGCAAATGGGTTTACAGGATTAAATATAAATTTGATGGCTCTATTGATCGATATAAGGCTCATCTTATAGCTAAAGGCTACATATAACAATTAGGTATCAACTATCTAGATACTTTCTCTTTAGTGGCTAAAATGAATATTATTCAAGCTCTTATTGCCATTGCAGCATCTACAAAATGGCATCTCCACCAGCTTGATATCAATAACACTTTTTTCCATGGTGATCTTCATGAAGAAGTTTACATGGACCTTCCTCTTGGTCTTATTCTAATAGCTCCTAATCAAGTCTGCAAATTAATAAAGAGTCTTTATGGCTTGAAACAAACTAGTATACAATGGAACTTAAAACTCACATCTGCCTTACTTGCTCAAGGCTTCTCTCCAGCTCATTCTTATCCTTCACTATTTATCAAGAAAACTTCTTATTCTTTCATTTCTCTACTTGTTTATGTAGACGATGTCATCTTGGCTAGTGATAACATCATTGAAATGGACAATATCAATTCTTATCTTCATTCAGAGTTTAAAATCAAGGATCTTAGTCCTTTGAGGTATTTTTTAGGACTTGAACTTGCCTAGTCTCAATCCGGTATTAATCTTTGTCAAAGAAAATATGCCTTAGATCTTTTACAAGATGTTGATCTTCTTAGTGCCAAGCCTATCTCTACTCCAATGATAGCTCATCTCAAATTGTTAAAAAATGATAGTGTTATTTTATCTGATGCTACATCCTGTAGACAACTTGTAGGTAAGCTACTTTATCTTACTATTTTGAGGCTAAATATCTCATATGCAGTTCAACAGGTTTCCCAATTTCTTGATTGTCCTATATAAAATCATTTAAATATTGTTCATCGTATCCTTTAATATATCAAAGCCTCTCCAGGACAAGGTCTATTTTATCTTATTGAGAATTCTTTGCAATTTAAGGCTTTTTTTTACTCAAATTGGGTTACTTATGTCGATAGTCATAAATTTATCATAGGGTATTGTGTTTTTCTTGGAGAAGCACTAATTTCTTAGAAATCCAAGAAGCAACAAATAGTCTCACATTCCTCTACTAAAGCTAAGTATCGAGCACTCGCTTCTATCACTTATGAGTTATAATGGTTGCATTATTTGCTTTAAGACCTTAGCATGAAACTTCCAACTGCTACTCTTTGTTAGGACAACTTACCAGCCATTAAAATAACTGAAAACCCTATGTTTCATGGACGAATGAAGCACATCAAAATTGATTGTCATATCATTCGTGCTAAAGTTTAATAAGGCTTGCTTCATCTTTTACCTGTCTCTTCCCTTTATCAATTAGCCAACTTCTTTATTAAACCACTTTCAGCTCATCAGTTTCATCATTACATCTCCGAGTTTGGTGTCCAAAATTTATACACTCCAACTTGCGGGGGGCTAACAAAATAGCTACTTTATGATACTAGACTACCATTATGCCATTTTGTTATGGATGTACTTGTTGCTAATCTTGGTGCTACTGTATTAGATGACAACTGATGAATGACCACACTTTCTACTTCACATGCTCTCTTAAGCATACTTGTATGACTTATTTGCTTAGTTTTCATTCATTTATTTGTTAGTACATATTTAGTTAGTTACAATACTAGTTGTATATAAAACTACCAAGATCAATGAGAAAAGTATGAGCTATTCTTTACAACCATATTTTTTTATAGAGAGGATGTAGGTTTGCATAGATGAATGCCACGATGATGAAAGGTAGAAAGAAAACAAAAATTATTGCAATGCATGTTATTTTTTAACTCATTTAGATTAAATCTTCATTTTTGTCTCGGCTTGGGCTATTCTCCCATTAAAGTGATAAGTAAGTTGGGTTCATAACATAGCCAAAGCCTAATAAAATAAGGATAACTATTGGATGTAATTAATTCATGCACGAATGACTATCAAATAACCTTTTCATGCACAAATGACTATCAAACAACCTTTTCATGCACGAATGACTATCAAACAACCTTTTCATGCACGAATGACTATCAAACAACCTTTTCATGCACGAATGACTATCAAACAACCTTTTCATGCATGAATGACTATCAAACAACCTTTTCATGCACGAATGACTATCAAAAAATCTTTTCTTAATATGTTAAATCAAATGAATAACAGAATAAAAGACATCAATATTTGTTGATTCACAAAGCAATAACAAAAATTGGGAGAAAAAAAAATTCTATTAAAAGTTCATCAAAAGCTGCCTCAAACATCTAAGATAAAAAATAAATACTATTTGGGAAAAACCCTAAAAGAAAAAGGGAAAAGAAACCCAACAAAATGTACTAAACAAACATAAAACTTCAAAGTCAATTTTAAGGCCCTCAACGATGGATTTTAGGCCTAAAACCTGGGCCGTTATGGGTAAAATTTATAAAAGGTTTGGGTCTATGAATTAGCTTCATTTTGACATATTATGGGTCTCGTGATTCAAACGGGCCTAAAAGTTAGAACCTTTAGAAGCCGCATTGCGCACTTTGGCTAATTTTCTAAAATCCAAATGCTCCATGTAACCCAAGGTTGTCTGGCCCAGATCAATTCAGAATTTTGTGAGATAGTTCAGTCAATATTCGATGTGGGCATTAGAGCATTAAGAGGACCTTTCCCTAGTACTACAAGACTAGGAAGGACACACTGTTGGTGTAATCTCTTTCCATACTTCACAAGCAAAGACTAGTTCAGGGCTCCATTTGCTTAGTGAGATAGAATGTAAACATAGGTAGCGAGAGATGGTTATGCTCTAAAGGAGAAACAAGAATTGTACGATGTCAAGAAATTAAATTATCTAACAAAGATGAGCATGGATGAGTATTTGGCAAGAAAACTACAATTGACAAAAAGGAAACTTTTAACATTTCCTTGTTATTATAATTTACATATATTATAATTAGTGTTCAAGAGCTTTCTTAAAGCTTCAGTAGGAAATGATCTATGGAGGTTGTTACGTTCTCTTTGGTATATTTTAGGTGACAGTAATCATCAGATTCTATCCATGATAGATCTCATAGTAAATCTAATTATCTGATCTAAAGCATATAATATAATACATGAATTTAACAATTTACACAATCACTCCAAAAGAAAAAAGAAAAGAAAAAGAAAAACATATTATTTGGAGCTAGGACTAAAACCAATATTGATACCTAAGAATACAAACAGTGATGAAGATTAACATAAATAAAACCTAACAAGACCAAATTAATAATAACTAATATCCATAACCTGAAAAAACAAGTGAAGCTTGTCAAGCTTAAAGAAGTTGATAACATATAAAAAACAACAGTAGCGGCATGCTTTTTGTGTTATTAGTTGCATGATTGTAAGGTATCTGTAATTCTTATAAGAAATTTCCATCCTACTACCACATTAATTTGGAGTTTGCTAGTTCTCCAATTAAAAAAACAAAAAAAAAAATGAAATTTTAGTTAACTGGTTAATCAAATGACAAAATTCATTTCATAACAATTCTCAAATGACAAAATTAATTTCATAAACATTATCAAATGACAAAATTCATTTCATACACTTATACATACCTGTTTCAGAATGCTAGTGCAGTCATCTTCTTGTTTTCCTGAAGATTCTAGCTGCTTTCTGTGGGCATTGAGCCAAGCTAAAAGTGCATTGGAAAGATGCATCTTGTTGGGCAATAAAAGTGAAGATCAGAATCCAGAGACATATTAAGTGAACAAAATCAAGCAACACAGAAGATAATCTGGTTACCTTTTTAGTATCAAATGATGATGCCTTATGCAAATAAATAACAAATTATAAAGAACGTGTCCAAAATAGCTACTGGAACTGGCCCACATCTATAAATAGTCCTTTTATCAGGTTACTGGAAATAAATTATTGTAGTAAAATAGTTTTAAGGATAAAGGCACCAGCTATACAGCCATAGACTATAGTTAATTCAATCGAAGTAATTTATTTAACTACAGCAACAAGCTTATAGTGGTATCCAAAGCAAAGAAAACTAGTAATTCATTCAATTTATTTATCATTTAATTTAGCTACTGGCGACACATATCTAGCCCATAATTTAGTATTCTTAAAGAAATGGCTTAAATTTATGCATAGTAGAAGCCATGCATTTCTTTCCATCAGTACACTTGTAAAATGTGTCTTCATGTGTGTGATTTTGTTGACATGTTCATAGGAACTAAGCCCAAAAATAGTGAAAAATGATATGGTGTAAAACATCATCAAAAGTAGAAACAAGCTAAATTTTCTATGGGACTGCTCAAAAATAAAATGAAAGTGAAGCACATACACAATTTCTTGCTAGATAGCTCACACACAATTCCGGAACAAAATCATTTGCTGCAGTGCGTTATAAATGCATGAATTAGTGTTAATGCCTTTACAACTACACCAATGCAAGTATCTTGAGTCTGCATATCAAATTATTTATAACAGCCTTCAAATACCAGAACTACACTCACCATGCTCAAGACTAAAGCTCCAGATATTAATCAAATCTTCCAACTGAATTTCAAGCAAACAGGACTTCTTCTGAGACACCTCATGAAACCAAGTTTTACACTTCACCAGTAGCGATTCCACTCCGAAATAAAGTGCAGCCTGAACATGAGATTCAAGATTTTCACAAAAGCATAGAATAATCCATCGACTAAGCAGAATAGGAAATTTACCTCAAACAGAAATAGGAATTTCTAAAAGTGACATCTACTTGGCAGCCATAAACATACTTCAAAATGTGAATGAAAACTTCCACGTTCCACTTGATCAAAATGTTGGAAAATTTAACAAAGTTAATGCAGTGGAATAATTTTACAGAGATAAAATAAAAGTACTGTAAAAATAATTAAACAAAAATTATTAAATGGAGACGATTAAACTGGTCAATGGGTGAGTAAAATAAGCAATTAAACCGGTCAATGGGTGAGTGAAATAGGCAGTTAAACCGGCCGTATAAATAATTAAAATAATAAAAATGACATCAATATTTTAACGTGGTTCACCCTTAATTTTTGGGCTATATCCATGGGACAAAAAATACCACTATAAAAATAGTACGTATAAGAGAGAGTCTTCTCTAAATCAACACTAGAGGTATAAAAAAAATCTCACCAAAATAGTGGTACTCAAAGTGTTTCCTAAACACCCCAAAAATAATTATCTCACTATTTTCTCACTCACTCTTTGAGAAAAATTTCTCAAACCCTTTAAAATACTCTCTTACTGCACAAGCGCACACTCACTCACTATTTTATTTTTCTCTCACTCTCTCTATTTTTGCTTTGCTACTTGTGTTGCATGCTTACATCTTCATCTTCCCTATAGATGGCTACTTATAGCCATCAAAAACTAACCAAAACAAAAAAGAAAATCAACATTTGGTAGGCACCAAAATTAGGTGCCTACATTTTTTACTTTATATTTTATATATATATATATATATAAAGATTGTGGGCTCCACTAGGAGGGAGCTACAACAATTCTCCCCCTACCGACTACGTGGAGGTCATCACCATTCCAGTGTTCAATCGACAGAATTCAAACTTCTCCCTTGGTAAAGTTTTTGTTAATATGTATGATCTATTTTTATCAGTATGGATCTTCTCTAGCTACAGTAGCTTCTTCTCTAATACATCCCATATCCAGTGATATCTCATATTAATATGTTTTGATCTTAAATGAAAGGAGGAATTTTTACCAATGTGGATAGCACTCTGACTATCATAAAATAGCTCGTATTTGTCTTGCTAAAAATTGAGTTCATTTAAGAACTTCTTCATCCATAGAAACTCTTTACAAGCTTCAATTGCTGCAATAAATTTCGCTTCAGTGGTAGACAAAGCAACACATTTTTATAATTTTGACTGTCATGCCACAGCTCCCCCTGCAAATGTAATCAGATAACCAAATATTGACTTTCTCTAGTCAACATCACCTACCATGTTTGCATTTGTGTATCCAACTAAGATAGGTTTGGTGTCTCCAAAACATAAGCATATTTTGGACGTTCCACAAAGATACTTGAAAATCCATTTTCCTACAACCAATGTTCCTTTTCAAGATTTGAAAGGAACCGACTCACAACTCCAACTGAGTGTGCAATACATGGTCATGTACATACCATGGCATACATTAAACTACCAATTGCTAAAGCATATGGAACTCTATCCATCTCTTCCTTCTCCTTATCAGTGGAAGGGCTTTGCTAAGAAGTCAATCTAAAGTGATTAGCAAGAGGACAACTAACCGCTTTAGCATTGTACATGTCAAACCTCTGAAGAACCTTCTTAATGTACTTCTTTTATGACAACTATAGTTTATGATGCCTCTATCTTTGACAATTTTCATGCCAAGAATCTGCTTTGTTGGTCCTAAGTATTTCATGGCAAAAGACTTACTCAACTGCTTCTTCAAGTTGTTGATCCTAGAAACATTTTGACCAACTATTAACATGTCATCCATATAGAGTAATAACACAATAAAATCATCATCAGAGCATTTTTTAACAAATACACAATGGTCTGAAGCGGTCTTCTTATAGCCTTGCTCCACCATAACAGACTCAAATTTCTTGTACTATTGTCTTGGTGTCTATTTCAAGCCATACAAGCTTTTCTTCAATCTGCAAACATAGTCCTCTTTTCCCTTTTCTTCAAAACCCTCTGGCTGCTCCATAAATATTTCCTCTTCTAAATCACCATAAAGGAAGGAAGTTTTAACATCCATTTGCTCAATCTCCATATCAAAACTTGTTGCCAAACCCATCACAGTATGAATGGATGTCATCTTCACGACTGGAGAAAAAATCTCATCAAAGTCAATACCCTTTCTTTGGTTTAATCTTTTACAACTAGTCTAGCTTTAAATCATGGCTGGAGACTATGTTCTTCATGTTTAATCCTAAACACCCACTTATTCTTTAAAGCTCTCTTGCCTTCAGGCAACTTTACTAGCTCAAATGTCTTGTTCTCATGTAGAGACTTCATCTCATTATGCATGGCTTTAAACCATTTTCGCTTGTGTTCATCATTCATAGCTTCTTCAAAGTTTTCTGGCTCTCCCTCATCAATTAGTAACACAAACTGATCTCAAGGATATTTGGTAGAAGGTTGTCTAATTCTATTATATCTCCTCAGTGGCATTGGAGAAGCCTCATCTACTGGTGGTTAATCATGAACACCATCATTATCATTTTTAGATGGAATCTCAATGGGAGCATCTTCATCACCTCCATCTAGCGGAATAACTTCATTTTCATGTCAAACTTCCCTTAGCACCATTATTAGAGGAACTAACTTCAAATTTGAACCATCTTCAGAGCTGGGGATGTTGTTCTCAACTCTGGCAATATCTTTGATTATCTTGTCTTCAATAAACACAGCATCACGACTTCTAACAAGCTTCTTTTGGACTGGATTATAAAATCTATAGCCAAGTTGATCTTGACTATAACCAATGAACACACACTATCGTGTCTTGACATCAAGCTTGGACCTCTCATATTTAGGAATATACAAAAAGGTTTTTCACCCAAAAACCCATAAATGACCATAGGAAATATCTTTTCATGACCACACCCTCTCTGAAGTGTCAAACTGTAGAGGAACACATGGTGAAAGGTTCAGCACATGCACTGCTGTAAGTAGAGCTTCACCCCAAAATGTTTTAGGCAACTTTGACTGTGAGAGTGGAGCTCTGACTCTCTCCATCAAAGTCCTTATCATCCTCTCAACTAAACCATTTAGCTGTGGCATCTTTAGAGGTGTCATTTGATGTCGAATACCATGCTCTTCATCATAAACATCAAATGGTCCATAACACACTCCACCATTGTCTATCTGGATGCACTTCAGCTTTTTGGTGGTTTGTCTCTCCACCAGGGTGTGAAATTCCTTAAAGACATTTAGCACCTAATCTTTTGACTTCAAGGTATATGCCCATATCTTCTGAGAATGATCATCAATGAAAGTCACAAAGTACTAATAACCACCAAGTGACTTTGGAATTGACCCACACAAGTCTGAATGAATTAAATCCAACACATTCTTTATTATGGAAGGAGGAGAACTCCTTAAAGCAACTCTTTTTTTCTTTCTTGCAAAAAAATCAGCGCATTTCTCCAGATGCAAAGATCTACTCCATATAACACATTTTTCTTAGCCAGCACTGTCATCCCTTTCTCACTTATGTGGCCAAGTCTTCTATGCCATAACTCAACGGTACTGTCTTTCTCCATAGCATTCACCATGTCTTTGGAGATATTTTCATACATAAAGTACAATGCTAAGTCCTTTTACCTCTAGCCATCACCAATGAGCCTTTAATGAGTTTTCATTGGTCGTTATGGAAGGTGTTACAGAAACCTTCATCATCAAGCTTGCCTGTTGAGATCAAATTTAGGTGAATATCTGGAACATGCTTGACATTCTTCAAAATTAGTCTTATGCCATTCATTATTTCCAAACACACATCTCCTTCACCAGCAAATCTTGTTCGATTACCATTTCCCATCTTTATAAATCCAGAATCTCTTGGAGTGTAAGATGAGAAGAATTCTTTTTAAGATGTAGCATGAATGGAAGCACCACTGTCAATCACCCAACTGGTCTCATGGGTAGTAAGATTAACAATATCATCGTCAAAAAGGACATTGAATTCTCTTAGAAGATTTGCTTTATCATCATCACTGCTATCATCTTTTCTCATACCTTTGCCTTTGTTCTTGTTATTGAACTTTCAATATAACTTCTTGATGTGGCCTTTCTTTTTTTAGTAATGGCATTCAATATTTGTATACTTGTTTGATTTTCCTCTGCTCTTATCTCTTTGCTTTGAGTTTCGAGTCTCACGTCTTCCCTTAGAATTTACAACAAGGATATCTGAATGTGTCGAAGAGGCACCCTTTGATCTGCATCTCATCTCTTCATTCAGAATACCACTTTTGACAAATTCCATATTCACTACACTATTTGGTGCAAAGTTTGTAAGTAAAATCTTCAAAGTCCCCCATGATTCTGGTAGAAAAGCTAGCACCATAAGAGTAAGAATTTCATTATCAAAATTTTTTCCCATTCCCAACAACTTATGCATGATCCCTCGCATTTCATTCAAGTGATCGACGACAGAAGAGCCTTACTGATATTTTATTTGCATTAATTTTGTCAAATAAAATAATTCAACATGTTTACAACCCCTTATAACTTGATAAAGATCAGAATCCATGCACTCAAAAACCATAAACAATACATTATGTTCTAATATATGTTCCTGGAGTTGAATAATATGAGGATTCTTGTGCATTCTTCACAGTGACTTTACCACACGAAGATTGAGACAATCTTACAATGTATAATATTTTCTCTTGAGCTTCTTAATGGCAATAACTTCACCAGATGTTTTATCAATAGTTTTCGAAATGCACCCATAAGAGCCCTGACCAAGTTATTGGATTAACTTGAACTTCTCCATTAAATAGTCAGTGGATAGGCAGACAGAGAGGAAAAGGAAATATGCAGTAGTAAAAACTATCTAATCTCTTGAACAATTGAGAGAACAAGATCTTTGAATTACTGAAGGGATGAGAATCATCGATTAAGGACCCAAGAATGAAAGAAAAAAGATGAACGAAAATTACTGAAAGTGAAAAAAAAAGAAAGAAAGAAAGGATGGAGGTTGACCTGAAAGATGCAGAGCGTAGCGTGAAGATGACTGGTCATTTATATAGGCATCGCATTCCTTTTATGCTATTATCATTATATGTACATTTACAAGATACTCCTTATTCACTTAGGAGTCATATTGGCATATCCCTCTACAATATATAATTAATGCTTAGTTATCAACTAAACTAAATAAGGTTAGCAAACTAATTAGGAAATATTTAATTAATTTTTCCTATTTTTAAAAATTAACTAAAAATTAGTGAATTTCACTCTGTTATTTAAACTATTTTATGTTAATATTTTATACAATTGTAAAATCCATAAATCTTTAAATTTAATGTATTTTGCTCAAAAAAAATAAATTTAGTAGTTTTTTAAAAAAGAAAATAGTTACATAAATATGTATTATTTTAATTTTCATATAAAAACAAATAGTTTTATAATAGATTTTTCTACTAATATTAATTATTTAATCTGTTTACGAACTCAAAGTCCTATTTTATTTTATTTATCCC
The DNA here is from genome assembly GCA_947683625.1 of Mallotus nudiflorus. Classification (NCBI taxonomy): domain Eukaryota; kingdom Viridiplantae; phylum Streptophyta; class Magnoliopsida; order Malpighiales; family Euphorbiaceae; genus Mallotus; species Mallotus nudiflorus. Next base: position 2,180,139 of record CANTUR010000304.1, read on the forward strand.
CAACTATAGGTCAATTTTTTAAATAATTTTATCTTTTAATTTGTATCAATTTAGACAGTTAACTTTTGACTTGTTTCAATTTTATCTAACTTTCAATTGGCATGTATAATTAATGACATAACTTGCTAACGTGTAAAAGACAATGCTAATGAGGCAAGTAGGGGTGGAACAAAAATAACTGAAAACTAAATTGGTCTGACTTGGTTTAAGTTGTAAAAAATTTTAATTTTGTTTTTACTTTAAAGAAATAAAATATTTTCTATTTTAATCGGTTTTTATTGTAAAAAATATAATTAAAATGAACCAAATGAAATTTCTAAAATATATTAAATTATATGGAGTTTATGGTTTGATTTGATTGTTTATCACTAATATTTCAAAATAAATCAACAATATCAATTTTTAGATATTTAAAACTCTTAATAAAATTATTTAACACTAAAAAATTCAAACCAAAATTAGTTAAATTCATTTTAAGAAATCAGTTAGATTGATTTTCCAAAAAAATTAATAAAAAAATAAATAAATAAAAAACTAACAATAATGGATCTCATAAATAGTATTAAAATAATGAAAATTACATAAATCTAACATGTTTAAAATTGTAGAATTAAAAAGTTAAGCCGAATAAACCGATCAAATTGAATTTGGTTTTGACCATTGTTTAATTCAATCTGATTATTTTTAAATATTTTTATATATTTTTTCAACCGTACCAAACCAACCTTTTTTTTTATTTTAATCTTAATTAAAATGACACTATTTTAATCGCCTTGCCCTATCAACACTATTTTTAACACGTCAGCGGTTATACATATTAAAAATTGGATAAAACTAAAATAAGTTGAAAAGTTAACTATCTAAATTGATACAATTTAAAAATCAAATTATTTAGAGTATTGGTCTATAGTTGAAAATAAATGGGAGCATTTTCCTTTTATTCAATTATTGTTATTATTATTATTATTACTATATATATACACACTTAATAAAATAATAAAATAAAAATTTTTCAATAAATTTTTCATTTTTCATTTTATATTTAATTAAATGGCAATTTATTAATTATTTATTTATTTCAATAACTTCTTTCTACTTTGTCGTGAGCTTATTTATAAACATGCTGAAGAAGGATAAGTTGGCGAGGGATTAGAGCTATTAGCTTGCTTCTCTTTCTTTCTATAAGGAATCATGGAACAACAACATCAAACTCTTTCCTCTAATATGATCTTTGTAGGCAGCAGGGTTCAGTGCGAGTTCAATTGTTTGGAGACCATGACACTGTATGAGTTCGAGACTCATTAGGAAATAAAAAATAGGATTAGAGCCCAAATTGGATGAGTGACCACTCAGATAAAACCTGGAACACAATGTATGACAACTGGATTTCATGGAGCTTCCTAGAAGCTGTCTTTAGAGAACGGGTTCAAAAACTAGGTATGGGCTTTTGGAATGCCCACCCAATCTTACAGTTGGCCTCCATTCATGTTTCGTATTTCATTATCTTTAATTATATAATTATTCCTTTATTAACATGCAAATTATGATTGTCGTTGAACAATTTCCAATTTTATATTTTAGCCCAAATTTTCACTTTAATTCAAATTCATGCATTTTAATATCATTTATCACATAAACAAACATTCATTCATAAAATAGAGATAAAATTTCATGCAAAAAAAGGAGAGAGGAGAATAGATTACAACTCTTTTAAATACAATAAAGGGTATAATAAATTGAAAATAAACTAATAAAATAATTAAATCCAGAAGCCAATTAAAGGGACTAAAGCTTGATAACCGAAATTATCTTAAGATTCCTAAAATGAACAAAACATTAATCTCCACAAACATGTATAAACCTATAAAAGGAAGCCATAAAGTTAATTTGTAAATCAAATAAACCTAAATGAGAACAATAAACACAAGATCACTTTGATTAAGGAGGATAGGTAATTGATTGCATAAGAAAGTAACTAAATTAAAGAAACATGAAAATATATAAAAGTATAAAACTGCATGAAACGAATAAGAAAATAACTATAAAAACTACTCATTATTCTATTGATGTGGCAAATGCCTCATCAATAAGGCATCACCTCCATGCATAGAGGCAATTCCACATCGAGGCGTCACCCGACTAACTGACAAAACAACAACTTTCAAATCTCTTAACTCTCAAGTAAAGCAACATCACATGCAAATAACCAAAGATTTATGACTATACTCAGTGATTTAGATTATCATATCAAAAATATAACATGGAATAAGTGGTGAATCTAAGAAATAAGCAAGTAGAAAAACAAAAAACTTATATAAATTTACAACTCAAGATTTAAAAGAAATGAAGACTGTTACTGCTTTATGAGCTTTTTTCTTCATATGATTGGCCTTTAGAGATTGGTTTTGATTTCAAGATCCATTTGAATGCAAGATTTTCTCCTTATTCCATTTAAGAATGAACTTTCAAGCTCACTTTTCTCCCTTCCTTCTCAAGAATGTCCCTTTCTTCTCTTTTAGAGCTCTTTTTTTTTCTGAAACTTGCTAAAACTTGCTAACCTCTTTTCTTTGTTAACCCCCTTTTTTCTCTCAACATGCCTCTTTTTAAGCCCTTTTCATGCCTTGACAAGACCTCTTCTTTTTCATCCTTATCATTACACTCTTTTTGTCACTTTTTTTCCCCAAAGTCTTATTTTCACGTAATATGTTCAAGTCTGTAAGATGTGGGCTCCACCCTACTTGTTCACCATTGCCACCTTTGCATTTATTACTAGTGCAAGTGGCTAGTAAAGAGGCATCACCTCTTCAACCCTGACCCAGAATTAGGTTATTGGGCCAAAGTGGGCTTGGGCTTTTATTTAGGTTGAATTTTAGGTTTAACACAAGTTGTATTTGGATAGGTTTACGAGCTTCTAGGTTCATTTTTAAGAATATTTTAGGCTTCTTTTGCATTCAAGCTTCGCATATTCTCATCATTGGGTTTTATTGCAAGCCGATCAAACCTAGCATCCACAGTTTACCCCCTATTACGGGTCTATCAAACTGGGTGTCAACAGTTTGCCACTTTAGATTTTGAAAAACTAAATTCATGCAATCAAAATTTTTCTAAAAATTAACATGCATGACAAAAGAGTAACAAATAATAAAGGGCTATACTTGATTTCTAAGTTTCACTCATGAATTAGATTCACCAAAGCTTGTGCTATTAGCCTCGAGTATACAAACCCTAAAGGTCGAGTTTTTTAAAGACAATTAGGAAACTCACGCATCAACCTCGAGTATACAAACCTGAGAGGCAATTTCTTAAAATTTGTGCCATCAGCCTCAGTGTTCAAAACCAAGAGGTCAAATTTCTTTAAAATAGTCAGAAAACTCATGTTGTTAACCTCGGGTATACAAACCCAAGAGGCAATTCTTAAAATAAATAAGTAGGAAGCTCACACTGTCATCCCAAGGTATATAAAACTAAGAGGCGGTTTCTTTTAAAATTTGCATTGTCACCCTCGCTATTCAAAATCGAGAGGTCAAATTTTGCATTTCAATACTATAATCAAAAAATTTATCTTCTACATCGTCAACCTTGGGGTATAACCCGAGAGGTGTACATTGATACTTCGATCAACAAACTTGACTTTCTCATAATCAACATAATACATATAATAAAATTTTTAAAGGATACAAATCTTTGTCTTTGGGGATCTATTTGTCTCAAGGCACAAGCCTAAAAAGTCACTTATCAAAATTTAAATCGTGAGCCTCAAGGTATAATCTGAGAGGTAATCTTTTATCTTATTTAATTTGGTCATTAGATCTTTTTTCTTTTTCTTTTTCTTTTTCTTTTTCTTTTTCTTTTTCTTTTTCTTTTTCTTTTCTTTATTTTCTTCTTCCCCACGTCTTCCTCTTTCAACAATGGACGCCACCTAAACTCTTGATCTGCCATAGTGGGACCTAGTGATGCCCCCCATAGAGCCACTATGAAACCTCAAGTTCTTGATCGAGGATGAGATTCCACTCACAGTGAACTTGGGCACCCATATCTGTGTCTAGGCTTTTAGAGAGGTTAGTATTCGATTCCTGTGATTTTTCCTATTAAATAGGATAGGGTTATGATTAGTAAATGTGTATTTGTCATCGCAAATAGGAATGTAGTAGATTAAATTGAGAAAATTAGAAAAAATAAAAATTGATCCATGTTCTTCAACATAAAAAGGCATCGCCTCTTCACCAGAAAGGTGGTCATTTTCATGCAATTTACTAAGGCATCACCTCTTCATAAAGAAGTGTCACCTCTTCACTAGAAAGGTGGTCATTTTCATGCAATTTATTGAGGCGTCACCTCTTCAATAAGGCATTGCCTCTCCAATAATATTCAACATTTCATATCTTTCAATTATAAGCGAATTACACAAATTTTGACTTCCCTATTTATTTCCAGAATAATGCCCACACATTCAAAGGTGTTGGAAACTTCAGTGGTGCTAGATTTGGTACAACAAACTCATAGATGATATCAAAGACTGTATTTAAGATACGGGTTTTGAGAACTTCATCCTATCACTCTCAAACTCTTAAGGTCGTACTAATTACCAATTGCTATATGCATTGATGGAGAGGTAGTTTGAGACCACGCACACCTTCCACCTTCCTTTTAGTAAGCTAACATTAAACCTTGTCTCCTTTGCTTCTATTATTAGGATTACCTATCCTAGTGATGCTATCCTATTTGATGCAAGTATCCACCGAATGGCACCAGATTAAGTAGCTTACATCGAGTGACTCCTCAATATGGTCCTAGACATGAAGGGGAACCATACTATCTAGATTGACTCAATTCAAAGTCACTACACCCAAGCCAGGGTTAAGGCTGCTACCACTGCTTGAGAGATCGACTAGGTAATAAAGGCATTCTTGGTCTATCTACTGGCCACTACCCTCTTTGCTAATACCGCCAGCTCCATCGATCTGATATTTCTAATGCCCCTTTGGGACTTAGATCATGTTTCTTCTTACGATTAGGGTAGTTGTGCACTGGCCTACCTGTATAAGAGCATGGACACGATAGTTCAAAGAGCCAGACGATTCTGTAGTTTCTAGCATATTTTCTTGGTGAGTACTCCCTTCTTACTTCTAAACTCCATTTACTAATTATCTTGATTATTTACTAATAATTCTTCTTTGTAAGTATAGGCTTTGGAGCTAGAACTAATTCAAGGGATAACCTATGTCAATGACATCTGTTTCTTGGCCTTAGAACAGTAGGGTGCTAGTCGCTCATGGAAGAGACATCTAGCTCGTGTGCATGTTCATTAGGAGTGGTTAAACTCCCTAACCTACGATAAGGTACCTAAGAAAAGACAAAACACTATCATTATTATCATATAGTTGTAGAATCTATGTTACTTACCTATCTTTTTTCTCTGCAACTACACCAGAATTTATGGGATCCTCAAGATAAGTGGCTCCTTAAAATGACTCATTTAAGATTGTTATCCTTACAAAGGGTGCACCTTCATGGACCTAGCTGCAGAGTGTGGTATCTTGGCAAGAGGGTCCTCAACTAGGATCATAGTGATCGTGCTAGGCATATTCCCACATCACCTCTTACAGGCATATATTCGATACACCTATTGGAGGGTGATGAGCTAACCAGAGTGATTACAAGAGACCTTGCCAAGACCCATAATGTGAGGTGCAACAGTTGCTACTCAAAATTCATTCGAGCCAACTTAATACAGTGGGTATCCCTTTCAGCTATTCTTCTACTCAGGTACTCTTTTGACTTCATCCTTTCTTTTTTCTCTTTCTAATTACATATTGACTTAGCCTTTTCCATGCATAGATGATAGCCATAGGTCCTACTCATAAAGTCAATCCTTCCACACATGAGAGACCACTCCAGTATCCTTGTACTGACAATAGAGAGGGTACTTCAATTAGGGCTCCACCTCATAGAGATCCTCCTAATTCCAACTCATGGGTGGTCACTAGTCATCTGACTCATATGCTTGACTTGCAGGCCCACTACTGGGTGCCCCCGGGGGACTTATCCCATGAGTTTTTGACATAGGATGAGAGTTTGACACTAGCATGCACTCTTGATGCTACACATGTGAGCTTGCCTCCCTTTCTTACTTTCATGACTAATCTCAACAAATCATTAGTAATAACTTATCATTAATCATATAGATCCCTCTAGATTAAGGAGTGTACATGTATCATCTAATTGAGGCTCAACAAGACCATCTTATGCATATTACCCAATAGTGGAAGGTAATATTCACTCCTATTGCTATACATATGCATACTTATATGAGTATTTATCTTAGATCATGTCTGAATAGGATTATGATACAGTCAATTAGGCTAGGATCACAACCCTCTAATGCTAAGTTGTTACTCTCCAAATCAAGGAGGAGGAAGACAAAGAAGAAGATGAAGAGGCCGCTAATAATAGTGATGGTGATAGTACTAATAGGGGTGATGATGGAGATAATACTTGTGTTTAAATTTGATTGAAATTTTAAACATTTTAACCTATCTAAGTGAAAGACTTTGATCATTCGAACATAATACAGTGCCAATTTATTATTCAAGCATAAAAATTTTCCTTTAATAAACCAAAATAAGAAAAGCCAAACTAAATAACATAACCAAAATATGCCCCTAATATTATAGAGGTGATCATCTCTTTACTAAGGTGTCACCTTTCTATGAAGAGGCGATTCCCAAATGTCTCTTCACGATAAGGCATCACGTGATTGAAGAGGTGAATGCCTCACTGCCTCTACTATAAATCTCCCTTTTAATCCCTATATCTCCTTACAAAAGTAACTGCATCTACAAAAACCTGGGCCAAATCTCCTTACTTTCTCTCTGCCAATAGTTCCAAAACCCCTAAACATGATTGAGAGAAGCTTTAAACAATCTTAAAGGGCTTAGATAGTAAATTATAGGTAAGACTAGAGCCCTTCCACTTATCAATTTTCAAATATTTGCATGCTAAGATAATTAACTTTTCTTTCCTCCATACTCTGGCTCTAGGATCCAAATAAGCATGTCTTCTGATTCAACACAGTAGAGATATGCCCCCTACTAAAAGAATTTAAAGCTATCCTAGGATGTCATATGGATTTTACTTTTAGATTGTAATCCCTTAGGCCAAAATACCAGATTTACACTCCATCTAATATCAAATAGCTAGGCTGTTTAATCTTTCCCTCAATCTTCTCTTCACCACATCTTTGGTACTAAAGTTCTGATAGGATCCTTCCTTAAGCTTATCACAACCATAGACAAAAAAGAGGCCTGTTGGCCATGGATGGTTGCCCTTTGCCTATATGCTCAATTCCTGCTTATTTCTACTTCTAGTGACTGCGATTCAAAAGTCTTCCAAATCCTGGACCAAGTGGAAGTTGGGCTCAATCTTTTCCCCTTTATTTTAGAGGAAACCATCAATGGGCTTAACAACTTTCTGGAAACCAAACGCTTCTCTGGGAGTCTATTACTACTAAAGATCAGCTCTTTTCTCTCTCTCCATTTTTTACTTCTTTGTCATTTTCAAATTCATTTTTTTTGGAATAGCTTCATAAAAAGCTAAAGTTAATCAAACTTTCTAGAGACATTATTCACTACAAAGCAAAGCATTATCACACTAGAAAGCTTCACCCCATACTAGAACATGTTCATAATTGGTTGTCCACTTTTTCCAATACCATAATTTGATGGATGTGTCTATGGTGGAAGCTACAGCATGTGACCATTAAATCATACACCCATTATCTCCCTATAGCTAGCCTTCACTTCACCACTCTTTACAATCCTGCACACCTTTGCTTACAATATGGACAGAACTAACTAATTATAGGATTAGTGCATGAGTTCAAACTAGGACCCCTCTCTCAAAACTTCCTGAGTAATTTAGTTACTACCTAGCCTCATAGAATCAGTCAAAGGTATATTGATTACGATGAAGATCAATCCACTGATGATCAGTAAAAGCATGGATTCAATTGCAATAGACAAAATACGATTATTTTATAAGGAATAAAAGGACAAGAGAGTTACAAATATCTAGTACTCAAAGTGTTCAACAAAATAAGAAAAAGCAAAATTAGTTTATGGAGTTTAATCGTCTTTTTGTCTTTTTGTGTTGAGTAGGATTTCCTTTTGTAGTTAAATAGTTTCTAATAAACCTTTAATGTAATGCTTAACAGTAATTTAGGCAATCCACTTTCATTTAATTTAAGCATAATATGATTATACACTTCACTTTTAATATAACTCCTATTTAAATGGCTTACCCTTGTAAGTTTTCCAACTAACTATTTTTTTCTCTCTCTCCTATTACATGTCCTTAATTTTTTTCTAGACTACCTCTTTCAAGGTTTTCAATCCAGCATGACCCTTTTTATTTTTTTATTTTTTTTCTCTAACTTTTTCCTAGACAACTTCTTTTTTAGGTTTTATCCCTAGCAAAACTTTATAGAAAGTATTTCTTGAGCTTGTCTATATTGATGGGCTCCCTCAACTCATTTCTTTCTAGATCAAACAAAATAGCAGTGCCTTTAGAGAATAATATCTTTACTAGATACGATCCTTCCCAATTGGGCTTGAACTTTCCTTGCAGGTCAATCATAATTGGTTTATTGAGTTTAAGCACCAAATCCCCCTCCTTAATCTTTCCTGGTTTAATCTTCTTATTATATGTCCAAGCTATCCTCTTTTGATACAATTGAGGGTGATATATAGCTTTCATCCTTTTCTCATCCTCCTTTTCTCATCTAACAGCATCTACTGTGCCAATCGACTCTCTACCCATTAATGCTTAGGGATTATGGATTCTAGAAGAACCCTTTATGATTAAATATCAACCTCTACTGGTAATACAGCTTCACACCGATACACCAATGAGTATAGAGTGGCTCCTATCGATACCTTGGCAGTGGTTCTAAATCCCTATAACACAAACTGTAGATAGCTTACCCAATCTTTATAATTCTCCAACATTTTGGATAGAATCCCCTTCACATTCTTATTTACCACTCCTACCACTTTGTTTACCTGTGGTCTGTATAGAGATAATCTATGATGTTTAATTCTATATTTCTTTAATAAAGTAGTTATTTCTGTTATGAACTGAACACTATTATCAATGATAACATGATAAGGTAATCAATATCTACAAATTATGCTCCTCTCTATAAACCTTGACTTTTGTCTTGCCCCAACAATTGTGAATGATCCTGCTTTAACCCATTTAGAGAAATAATCAATTGTTACCACAATATAATATTGCCCGTTAGATGCCCTCAGTGTTATTTCTCTAATAATATCAATCCCCCAGACTACAAATGGCCATGAGAATGTCAACCTTTGAAGTTCCATCGATGGCAGGTGGCTCACATCTCCATATTATAGCACTTATTCATAAACTTCACACAATCAGCTTCCATGGTTAACTAGAAATACTCTTATCAAGTTACCTTCTTAGCCAGAATTGTTCCATTCATGTGTGGCCCACAAACACCTTCATGAATTGCATCCATGACCTTTCAAGCCTCACCTTTATCCATACATCTTAAATGTACACTAGTAGGCATTCTTTTATACAACATCCCATTATGGTTGATGAACTGCCAAGACAACATCCTTAAAGACATTCTTTCCCTTTTATCTACATCTACATGAAATTGTCCTATTTTTAAATACCAATGCAAATCATGAAACTAGGGCTTTTCTATAAGATAGATTGACATCACCCTTATCTCCTTATAATAAGGAGTTTAAGATTTCACAAGAATAAGAGGCTTGAGTTCCCTCTGCATTCCCCCTTCCCATATTAAAGCTAAAGTGGCTAAAGCATTTTCCATCTAGTTCTCTTCTCATGGAAAATGTACAAATCTACATTAAGTGAAAGGTAAAAGAATGGTAGTCAAATAATCCTAATACAATCTTATTTTATCTTCTCTAACTTCTCATTTATTGGAGATATGTTTTATCACCAGTATAGTATCCCTAAATATTTTGGCCTCCTCTGCCCCCACATTCTAAAGCACTTCAAACATAAAGATGCAAGCTTCATATTCTACTTGATTATTGGTCACTTTGACTTCCAACCTTTTTGCCATTGGGATCATCTTTCCCTCCAACATGATTAGAATTACACCAATGTCTACTTGTTTTTGTTAAGCACTCTATCAAAGTACATTTTCCAATCTTGGACCTCTGTTGCCCCTAAATGCTCATCTGAAACTCTAGCTCCCACTCGTGTTCATCGTCTACCACATTTTGAGCTAAGAAGTCTACTACTACTCTCCCTTTCACTACCTTTTTTGCCATATAGTCTATGTCAAATTCAATGAGCAGGACCAGCCATCTGGCTAATTTTCCTATAAGTGACAGTTTGCTGAAGATATCTAAGGGGGTCATGTTTAGAAACTGCTTGTATGTTGTAAGATTGAAAATAATGTCAAAGCTTTTTAGTCGCCTAAATTACCGCCAAACACATCTTTTCTACCAAACTATAATTAGCTTCATACTGCAGGAGTTTCCTACATAAATAACGCATTACTTGCTCAAATTTCTCCTCATCTTCTCGAGCTAACATCATGCCCACTATATTTTTTTCAGTCACCAGATAAAGGATTAAAGGTTTACAGAGCTTTGGCAACTATAAAACTAAAATATTCATCAAATAATTCTTAATAGCTTAGAAAGCCTATTGATACTTATCATCCTAAATTATTAGCTGATTCTTCTTTAGGAGCTTAAAGATTGGCTCACAAATGGTAGTCATGTTGGCAATGAATCTACTAATGTATTTTGGTATGGGAATCTCTCTAATTGCTTTAATTTTATCCATATCCACCTTTATCCCCTTCTGACTAACAATGTGTCCTAGCAATTTTTCATACATCACCCCAAAAATGCACTTCTTCGAGTTCAATCTAAGATTATACTTCTCTGCCTTTGCCAGGAACTTGTCCAGGGCCTCAAAGTGCCCTTCTCTAGTTGGAGATTTCACTATCATATCATCCACATATACCTCTATCTCCTTATGGATCATACTACACAGCAAGTTAGTAGCCATTCTTTAATATGTAGCCCATGCATTCTTTAACCTAAATAGCATAACCAAATAATAGTAAATGCCTCATTTGGAGGTGAAAGATATTTTCAGCTTATCAGTTATTGCCATCATGATCTAATTATATCTTAAGAAACCATCCATAAAGGAGTGCATTGCGATGGAAGTCACACTAACGACCAATGTGTTAATATATGGTAAAGGAAAATTATCTTTTGAGCAGGCCTTGTTTAAATCTCTGCAATCCACTCACATCCTAACCCTTCCATCTTTCTTATGACTATAACTATATTTACTAGCCATTAGGTGTCCTCTACTACATCCAAGAACTTTGCTTTCAGCTACTTTTTAACTACTTATTTAATTAAAAGAGCCTTATGGTCTTAACCTTCTCTTTTTTTACTTTTATTGGTGTGATGTGAGGATTCATAAGGATCCTATATTCTATAATTTCCTTGTCAATTCCAGGCATATCCGTATAGCCCAAAGCGAATACCTTCTGTCTTCTTTTTAAAGTTTCTTTCATTTTTTCTCTCTCATCAAAAGTCAAATTAAAAGTAATCAGCATATTTTTAGGGTGATCATTTATGTCTAGATTAAATGATTCAATTTGCACAAAATTAATGTCAAACATATGCATGAAATGATCATTGCAAATAGAATAATCATTAGGAAACACATTACACAAATAAGCAAAATCAAACTTCATTGCTGCATCCACTTTATAAAAGAATAAATCATCAGTTTCAAATAAAGTAGCAAGAGCAACATCAAAATCATCATAGAAAATATCCATGATAGAATTCAAAACATAGGTCTCAAAATCTAGCTCCTTTTCCTAATCAACAGTGTTCTTCAGGTCCAAAGCATCAACGTCCTCTTCAAATTCTTCTTCAGCCAGCACTAGCTCTTCCATAGGGATTACCTCAGCATCAGTTTTCTCCATACTATTCACATACTCGTCAAAAATATTAAATCCTAGAATCACTTCCCCAGCCATTAGAAGAGATTCAGGAGTCCCTGCGTATGGATAACTAGTGTCCTCTTTAGCAAATACATCCCATAATCCTTGCTTCTTTGTTTCAATGATAACTTCACTTTCACTTTCATCCTCAGAATCTTGACCACCAGAGTATCTAACCCCATACTTCAAAATAGGGACTTTGCATTTCATGAACTCAAGTAGTCCACTTTGATTCTTTCCTAGCCCCAGACCAGGCATGAATTTCATGTTCCTCATCATATTGATAACCTTTTCATCCCACTCATCCTCGTAAATTATACAAACTTCAAAACTTGGGCTTATAGGGATTTCCTTAGGAGCTAGTTTTAGAGTGGCCAAGGTAGCTTCGGTTTCCACTGAGATGGTAATAATGTTACCCTCATACGGAAAATTTAATTTTTTGGTGAACAATGGCTGACACACCACCCAAATGATGAAACCATGGCCTCCCCAGTACAATGGAAAAAGTCATAAGGATGTCTATTACATGTAAGTTGATCTAAGTCTCGATAGGCCCATTCTTGATTAATGCTCAAAATATCCCCTCAATAGGCATCTTTATATCATTATAGGCCTTAATAACCACATCAAAAGGTTTCGAGTCAGCCACAGTCAATCCCAACTTTGGCAAAATCTTCAACAGACATACATTAATGGTGGAACCATTATCACTATCACACAGCAAGTCAATTTTCCTTTTACCTCGGCCTTATGATGGCCCCTTCCTTTTAATAATAGATCATTATCATAAAACATAATAGCCCCTTTAGGAATTTCCAATAAAGAGTAAACCATTTGTTCAGAAGTACAACTTGTAGACATTTTCTTCTGATCCAAGTTAGAACTAGTGCTTCCCGATGTTCCCTAGAATGCATAAGTAATTCCCAAAAACTACCAATAAGTTTCCCATCCTTTTTTACATCTTCTTTTGAACCCTTTTTTATTTCTTCAGACTCGACAGGTTTGGTTTCCTCTTCTTTCTTTTTTACCTTCCTCATTAGCTGATCCTTCTTATCCTTATCATTTTCCCATAGATCAACCCATCCTCTATCTTTATCATCAAAACTCTAGATATCCAAGACACAAACAGTGACGTTCATAGGTTGTTCACTTAGATTCAAGTCTTTTAGTTCAGCTTTTGGTGGCTCAAAAGTGGCATCAACAAAGGAATTAAAGATTTATTCCTCCATTAAGCCAATATTGATCAAAAGGATTGGTGCATTTGGTGGTGGGACATTTCAGTAGTTAGGTAAAGGGTTGCTTTGGGTGTTTGATTTTTAGGTTTTAGGGTTAGTGATTTTGTCTGCATCAATTAGGTTTTAAATTTCATACCTCAGCTGGATGCAACTATCAGTATTATGTCCAATGGCTTGATGATACTTATAATAAACTTTCAAGTTGGCATTTAGTAGTGGTTGTTAAGGAGGTAAGGGTCGTAAAAGATTCTTTTCCATTAACTTTTCCAAGACTTTTGAGAGAGGCCTACCCAAGTTGGAGAACCTCCAAGATTGCCTAATGGTATTAATCTACACACTGTTGCTTAACTTACTTCCTTCTTTGCCCCCAGATCTCTCACTGAAGAACTTCTTTTCTTATGCCAAGTCAGATTCTTTCTGGACCTTAAACTTATATAGTTCTTTAAAATAATGGATCCCCATATCTTTCAGCTTCTTAAAGAGCACTGAAACATAACCTTCTATTGTTATCATTAATTGGATAAACTCAGTAGGCCTATGTCTCATTTATGCTAGCTTCCCTCTCTATGTGTTCAGCAAAGGACTCATTAAATTTTTGCTTAGTGTTCTGCAAATCCCTTAAAGATAACTCTATCTGAGTATTTAGGCCATATTATTTTACAAATATAGCACACAGTTCTTTCCAATCATTATACACATATGGTTCTAAAGTGTTGTACCATCATATTAGGGCACCTTCTAATGACATAGGAAACTGCTTAACTATCTGGGCCTTAATCAGCTCAATGGCCTTCATGTAAGTCACATACTATTTTAAATACAGATGTGGGTCATTAGTCCTAAAGTACCTTTTCATTTTAGGGAAGTTGAATTTTTTAGGAAGAGGGTCATCATCCTCATCTAAGTCAATGTTAGCATAATCCATCGAAGTGTCAATTCCATTCTCCTTCATCAACATTTGGACCTGTGACCCAGCCTTGGAAATTTTCTTAGCCCAATCAGTTTGTTCCATAGTTCTAGATAGGTTTACATTCTTCTGGCTTACCAAATCATCCAACACTGTCTAATGGTGTTTCCATAAGTATACGAAATCATACAAGTAGTAATTAAATATCGATCCCACAGAGATTACAAACTGACTACTATAATACTAATTGTGTAGATTTATTTAAATAATAGAAAGGGGCATTTTGAATTAAACTAAAATAAGACATGAGAATTTAAATGAAATAACAATCAATTTAAAGTGTTAGGGTTCTTATTATCAATTCAACCGTTGTTAAAGATTAATTAACTCATAAGCCATACCTAACCTTAATCCAATTTGAGGGTCACAGACATTCCTCCTAAACAACTTCTATAACTAACTAAGTAATTTGCCGTCCATAGATTTATAGCTCTTGCATACGAAGTGTTCGGTTAACCCAATTTAAGCACCAACCCTTAATCAATATTAGACGCTTAAATGTTTCTCAACTAAGAAAGCACCTAATAAGTTATTGCCTTAATCCAATTCAACCTATCTCTTAAATCAGTTTTAGTATATGAATTCAATCAAAGGGTGATCAATCCTATAAAGTTATTAAGTTCAATATGAACCAAAAGATTTAGATTAATGGCTTAGGTTTAATTGCGATACTCACATAGTTGAATTGTAATAAGAACCCTAATAAATAATTTAGCTACTCATGTTAATCATAAAAGAAAGAGATAAAGAAATAAAGAAAATAAACATCATTATTGATCCAAAATATGAATGAACAACATCAAAATCATAAGAGAAACCCCCTAGAATAGTAGCCTATTAATCTTCAATTCTCTTGCTCAATCTTCAAAATAATCATGAACAAACTAAACACCCTTATTCTCAAAATTTGATAAAAGAAGAATGTTATATGAAAAATAGAAACATAACTTAATTTCTTCCTCCCTCTTTTCTTTTTAGAGGCTACATATATATATAAAACCCTAGCCTTCAGCCCTAGGTTTATTGTCTTATGAAATTCCCTCTTCATGTCCCTCATACTTCAGCAATTAATAGTAATTAAATTGAAGTTCATATTTGCCATCAGTAGGTTGCGTAGTCATGCACAACCAGGTTGCGTAGTTGTGCATAACCTTTTTATTATAGAAATATGCTCGCTCAGCTTTAATTGCTTCTTTGACTCTTCTAGGACGTCCATGACTCCCATTCAAATTTTCTCCACTGTTCTTTGACTTCTTAAATGCACAAATTAACTAAAAATAAACTAATTAATACTAGAAATAAATAAACATAAAAATCATGCAATAAGTACTTAACTAAGTAAAAACTGAACATAAACCACACAAATGCCACTAAAAAGACATTTAATCCTAACACATTAGTGCTTAAAATAATGTAATTCTTGCACTCATCAAATGCCCCCCACACTTGTGTTAGTATAAGGTATGCCCAAGTGGCATTCTTAGACATTATATATAATCCCTGTGGCAATAAAATATTCTTTTAAATAAATATGTTATTTTTTTAGTATTGTTCCTTTAGTATTATGTTGAATAAATTTATTATCAAAGAGTTGATAATATGAATTACAAATTTATTCAGTACATTTACTATAAATTGTTCATAGTCGATTAATTAATATTTGAATAATATTAATTAGAGTATCACCTCTATCTATTTTCCTTGATTAGTGTGAGAAACTAATAGTGAGAGGTAGTGAATCTCATGCTACTTGATATGAGTGATCAGAATAGACATATGGATACTCATTGGATAGGTTAATCGAATAATGACATTAGCATTATGATTGCAAGGATATTCACATATAATCAACAATCACAATCTAGATTATAATAGTGCATATAGTCCTTAGACTTGAGGTGACATAGTCATCCACATTTAGGTGGGTAGAGTTTCTTACCGCTTACATACTTATGTTAATCATCATATAGGTATATGGCGTGTGGTGGCTCTAATTAGTTAAATGTAGGGATGAATGTTTAACCAAGATGGGATTCATTACCTGGTGTGAACCGAGATAGATCCTATGCTATCTAAGTTTATTCTTGACGAATAAAGTCCTGACTAGGATAAATACAACACAGTCTGAAAAAGAGTTTCAGTACTAGAAAGAGTTCTAGTATTTGTTATATTTTATCAAGAATTAAAACTTAAGATAAGGTCATATAATAAAGCTATTAGAGTTTGATAATACCTTGACTCTAGGCTATATTGGGATCTTTAATGAAAGGAATTTAATGCACGGTAATTATGATCAAGTTAATGTGAATCATAATATGCATTCATTTCTAATTAGATAGTTGTGATATTGATACTAGGGGTCACTCACAGCTTATAAGAACTAAATGTGAATAATTGGGATTTTCACATTTAAAATTGAAAAGAGTTTCAAAAAATATTAAATGTTAATATTATATTTTCTCATTGCCATTTAGACATGAACCTAGTAAGTCACACCTAATAGAGTTTTATTTATTCACTATAGTATTAATCTAATTATTGATTAAAAGAGTTCAATCAAATAATCAAGATTAATAGAATTAGATTTATATTTTGAACAATGATTCTAGTATATCATGAAATCTAATTCAAATAAGAGTATTATTTATTAATTAATATATATATAATATATATATATATATATTGTTATTTATTAATGGACTTATATTAATGGTCCAAATTGGTTTGGACATAGGCACAAAATTTATTTTGGATCAAAGATTAATTAAAGTCCATACCTATGTATATGTATAATTTAATATATAAAATAATACATTTGATGTATACTTTACATACAAATTTATACATTAACATGTGTAGGTGGAAAGCTCAATTATTGAATTAAGCAAGGTGGCATATTAATTAAGTGGATATTTCTAAAGTGTGTCTAAAGTGTCATTTTTAATCATTTGGATGGTTAGGTGTATACCTAAGGTGGCATACTTAATAATCACTTAATTAATTAATGCATACTTTTCCTTAATGGAAAATTACTACACATATATCATTTCATATATCTAAGGGAAGTAAAGTGACTTAGTAAGAGAAGGAAGAGGCAAAATAATGCTTAAGTGAGTTTTTGCTTAAAGAGTTAAGAAAAATCACTAAGTGATTTTGGTTATGATAAAATCATAAACCAAAAATAAACACAACATATACTAAACATATACTCTACACTTGTGCTCTTAATTAAATTTGTACAAGTTACTAAGTTTAATTAACACAACTAAGTGATAGATAAGGCTTTGGTGTTTCAAATAAGAGCCATACATTTGAAGGGCTAAGCATTTGATCTAAGGAATTGAACAAAAGAAAGGCTAAGTTCTACAACAAGTAAGTTTACAAACTTATAATTAATTAATTATTTGTTTGTATATTGCTTAATTTATTTAGTTATGTATTTCAATGCAATTTGAATCCCGGGCAAATGAAATTCTTCATTTTATCAAGGATTATGATGAGTAAATTTTTTAAATTTACTCTATTTAGACTTGTGCTTACAACACATATATTTATGTCTAAATACCATAACTGATTTCTAACAACTTCAATGTTTACTTGTCCTCAAGCAAAGCTTAAACACATATATACACCTAAAGAATCATGCTCATCAACTAGGTGTAACTTGACTAACTACCTCAATCTTCCTTTAATAAAAAGCTTAAAAACTCAAAATTAAAATAGCAACTCGAGTTTAAGAATATATTGTTACAGTGAGAAGTGCATACTTTTCTATTCAAATCATAAAAGCAAACAATTTACACTTAAGAAAAATGGAAGTAAATAGGAATCATGCCAATAAGTAGGAAGTTAAGAATTTAGCATATACAAGGTTTTAAAAATTTTATTCAATAAATGTTTTCCCAATTTCAGTATTCCCCAACTTTCTTATATTACTCAGTATGAATACTTCTAAAGGGTCCTTTGGATACTCTCACTCTTAAAAAGAGTATTGGAGTAAAAGGAGCATATGAAAGATTTTTCTTTTCAATTCAAGCTCTAAACGAGTGCACTTTATGCTCCATCTTATTACTTTGTTGATTATTTTTTTTAACAAAATAAACCAAACATATGAGCACTTAACCACTCTAAAATAGCCTCAAATTCCTACTCATAAACACTTTTCTTAAATATCAAGCATCTAAATTTATTTGTTCAATAGTAAAGTAAGCATTAAGTTCATTAAAATTTGAAATTCCTAACCATAAATTGCTCTTCTAGTTTAAAAGCCTAAACAAATCATTAAGGGAAGATTAAACCATTTCTTTACAAAACCAAAATTAATGAATAAGACTCTATATGTATATATGTTGCAAAAATTAAAGTATCAGAGTCATGCATGAACAATATGAACATTAAATTAAAACATGCATGACTCTTAAAGTAAAATAAACACATAAACATCCAAACAAAAAGAACAACACAAATAAAAATTAAAGAATAGTGTACTCCCCTCAATCTAATGTACTTAATGGGGAAGTCAAAGGAGTCGCAACAATAGCTTTTATTGTCTCATTAACCATCTTAGACCTTTTGCTTTAAGGGAGTATGCGAAAGATTTCATCAATTTGGTGTTGCAACCTTATAGCCCTTGATTCACAATGCCTCTCAAATTTTTCCATGTCATTAGAAAAGTCCATGATCATATTCCCAATCCTATTGTCGGATCCATCCATTAGCTCCTTGATCTTTTCCATGATTTCATCACTCCAATTTTTGTTGTTACCTCTTTTCCTTGCTTGGTTCTCACTTTCATTAGTTTCTTCCTCCATTGAATTAGGAGGCAAAAGAACTTTACCATGTTGCATCATCGCTTGATGAAACAAATAGCATCTCCTTAAAGTGACATCATGAAATTCATTATACTCTATGATAATTTCAACTCACACAAGGTAATCTTCATCTAAGGATTTAGCTTCCAAAGGCTCTAATTGGTGTTTGGAAAATTCAAATGAAGCATAATACAATGCCAAACCAGTGACTATATGTCTCATTGATAACAACGCCTTTCTAGCCTACACAACACGCCATATAGAACATAAAACAAAGTATGTACTATATAATTTTATTTTAGTCTTCAAGCACCACAATATAAATAGTTCATCAAAAGAAACCCCAGTGCTATCTTTTCTTCTAAAAATTATATGTGACATGAATTTATGCATGATTAAATATAAGTGATCTTTGATTAAACCACTAGTCATCACTTGACCTTCGCAAACTCTATCACCTCCAGTGATTTCATGCCAAAAACTACTCATATTATAATCTAATAAAGGTTGATAAACACCTCTTTGAGAAAAACCAAAGATTTCATACATGATTGCATAATTGAAATAGTACTCTTTCCTAAAGAACCTACATGAGAAGACCCCTTGATTTGCATCTAGAATCTTAAATATAATGTAAAATTCTATAGTTAGCTCAAAGAATACATTATATTAGGCTATAGCCAAATTAGACTATCCCAACTTATTGCAAAACACATATATGGTTTCCTCAATCCCCATGTTCAAAAGTACCTCATTATCAAAGTATTTTGGCTTGCTGAAATTTCTCTAAACTAAGGAGCAGAACTTCTTCCCTTCCACTTTAGAATAAATGGCAAAGAAAGCTTCATATTTGTTCCTCATGTCCTTGGGTTTACCCTTGCCATCACTAAGCCTCCTTCCTTGAAATTGTGTCTTTGTTCTAGCCATCACAACAATGTTAAAAAATAAAACAACACAAAAGAACAAGAATAAAAATAACAAAAAAAAACAAAAGAAAAGAAAACTAGGGTTTAAATAAGAAAAGAGGGTATAAGAAATTCTATTCCTAAAATAAAAGGAAAAGAAATAAATTTAAAAATTAAAGGAAAAAATAAAATCATCAAAATTTTCCTAAATTAAATAGGAATTAGGAATTAAAATGGAATTTCTTCTCACCTAAAATCCTATTTTAATAAGAAAACTTAAATTAAAAGTCAAAAATCAAAAATCAAAAGAAAATAGGAAACCAAATTAAAAGAATTTCAAAAATTAAGAAAATAAAAAAAATTCAAAAATTTAAAAGAAATTGAAAATTTTAAAATTTTGACAACATTAATTCTTCCCCCACACTTAAAAATTCCGATGTCCTTATTGCATGAGCATATGACATCAAAAAATAGGAAAAATTCTCATGTTTTCAATAGTCATCAAGTCACATGGCCATATGCAAAAGATCCACGGCTATATGACCTGCTTCTGCAGAATTTTAACGACGTTTTATGCATAGCCACGCCACTTGTTTCAAAAAAAATTAGAATTTTGGCTTGAAGCAAACTTGCATTTATGCTCTTTTGCATTATTGATTTGACCTTTCCATCACTTTATGTAGGACAAGCATATATATACTAATATTGCAATAGTGCAAGAGAGAAATTAAATTGAAATAAATACAATTAACATTAATAATATTAAAATTCTTAACAATGACAACTTAAATAAACACAAACTTTAACATCCTAAAACATCAACATAAAACATAAGACATGAGCACACATTGTTCCTCAAAAAATAAGATTAAAAACAATTAAAAATAACTAAAAATAAACAAACTTAGAATAACATTGTTTAAGCTAGAACCAAACATCATTAAAAACAAAGCAAAGTCTTCAACATTCGCCTTCTTCCTTGGATGAGGAGTCTTGTTCCTCCATCTCTTCATCATGTGGGAATGGTGGTGGGACAAAATTTTGTGAGCTGAAATAGGCATAAAGGTTGTGATTGATCATGTTCCATGTGCAATTCATTTGCCTTGAAGTGTGTCCCATTCTTTCAACTTTAGAATTCAATTCTCCCACATTTGAGTCTATGACTCCACGTTATCTTTCCTCTCCATGAATTCATTAATTAAAGCATCTTCCTCTTCTTCTTCTTAAGCTTCTAAGGGTGAAAGTTGGATAAGAAAAGCTCTCCCTATGTGGTTAACTCTAACCAAACCCTTAGCTTCCATCTTGCTAGTGTCAATAAAGTAACGACCTACTACTTTCTGAAAAGGCATGTTTTTAATGTCAAAGTCTAGGTACTTAGTTATGATGGTGATTAGTCCTCCCACTTTGATAGCCCCAGTTGCTTTTGCAGTAACATCTTTTAGTTTCCCAGCTATGGCATGACACACATCGAGCTTTCTATCATTAACCATGTAATACAAAACATTAAGTTCAGTAGTGGTGACCACGAAGTCTCCCTCTTTCCTTGGAAACAATGAATGAGCCATGAGCCTATAAAGATATTTCAAAGTAGGTGATTGAATCCTAGATTCTTTTACCAATCTAGCCTCATAAAATACTCCCCTTTCCTTGGTTAACTCTCTCTAAAACTCATGCCTATCATTTGCTCTACATTAGAATCTTGATTTTTAGGAAAATGAAATACATCATTAAGTTCAAAAAAGCCTAAACTATGCTCCTCATTCCCCAAATGAAAATTAAGTAAGTGATTGAATTCAAAAAAAGAGAGAAACTCACTAGTAGGTATGGCATAAGAAGGGTTTTGCATCAAAATAGAATCATTCCACCCCATCCTATTGGTATACACATTAATGTCCTCTAGTAACCTAATTTCAATTAAAGATGTAGCACTCAAATACCTATTTGGCATAATTTTCCTATTCATCATCTTTTGAAACTTATTCCTATGCTCACCATACCTAAATTGAATTTAAGTAGGGAAAGGTTTTACCCTATGTTCCTCACTAGCACCTCCTAGATTATTGGAAGCTCCACCACATCTAGTTCCCTTGGAAAAAGGATTGGTCTTCTTCCTTATTATGCTTTTCTTCCTTTGATCTCTCTCTATGGTGAATTGTTTAAAAATAAAGACTGAGAAAATTTAGGTAGTGCAAGAGGGTGTAGAGAATGGATATAATGTAGAGAATGAGTTGTGAGGAAGAGGTGAGAAGATGGGGGTTTATATAGGAGAGGTAAGGTAGTGGGAATTAGTTAAAGTGTATAGGAAATTGAAAAAGTGGTTAAGCGTTAGGTTTTCTAGGGTTTGGGAAGTGGATAAAGTTGGTCAAAGTTAGAATCCCTAAGGTTTTGGGAAGTGGGAAGCATAAGGAAGTGGAAAAAGTTCACGTAAAATGAAATTTACATCTTTAAAAAAAAACTGAAAATCAACATTGCACGACAATGCATAATTTTAACACAATCATATGACCTAATACCAAAATTCGCTCAGATTTAATTACACCTTTGACTCTTTTAGGACATCCATGACTCCCATGCAACTTGCCTCCACTGTTCTTTGACTTCCTAAATGCACAAAATTAACTAAAAATAAACTAATTAATACTAGAAATAAATAAACACACAAATCATGCAATAAGTACTTAACTAAGTAAAAACTGAACATAAACCACACAAATGCCACTAAAAAGACATTTAATCCTAACACATTGACTACTTAAAATAATGCAATTCATGCACTTATCACTATCACATCATCATCTTCCTTCTCTTTCACAGGAATCTCATCATCAAGATTAATCAGGTTAGTCAGTTGTGTTGACTATTTTTCCTTGAGTAACTTGGTTATTTCCCTATTATATCCTTCATCATTGATCAAGTTTCAGTAAATAGTTCTTTTTTAACTATTCTTTGAAAGCTTTAGGATCAAAACCACTTGCCATTATTGTTTTTGAATTTCTAATTAAGCAACTAAAATTAGATCAAATCCACATGAAAGAGCTTAAAGGATCTATAACTACAAGACCACATGTTAGAATTATACATGAAGTGTATATAATATACAGTTCCATTTTATTTTATTATTCAAAGAAAGAAAATAAGCACACTTTATTTACACATAACAAGGAAATAAATAAAAAGCTCTCAAACGATAATTTCCACCCTTATTCTTCCTACACATGTGTTTAATGGCAAGTTTCTTGTCCTAGAATTTTTATCCTTAGTTTTAATTATCAATAGGGGATAACAAAATTGATGTATATAAGATAGCTCTCAAGATAGGACAAACAAGTAGTAATACCATTAAATAATTTTAAAGTCCATTCTAACATGCCTTAATGGGCATTAAAAGCCCATCCTAGTATAGTCCATTTACAATAGGCTATAGTAGGCATAAAAGGCCTATTTTGACATGGTCCATTTAAAATGGGCTTAGGCCTTATTTCAAGGATTACTATATGGCATCAGGCATATGCATTTGGAAAAATCCTAAGAGAAATTGCTAAGTCATTACATGAACTGAGTCGTAGGAGATAAGCTACAACTCCCATAGCGATATACCTCTGTTACATCTCCTCACTCAAGGGTCCATATGATGTGGATAAGTACGTGCTATGAGTGACAATAATCAAATACTCCACTGCCAGGTTTAAGTGAAACACAGATAGTGGAGCAATGACTATTATTGGGTTATTTAGGATTGAGTGCTTATTGTATGAAAATATGTAGTGATTGTAAAAAGTGCAAAAGAAATAAAAGAATAAATAAAAATGATAAAATACAAAACACTGAAATCAGTTTCTTTTATCCCTAGTAGAGTTGCCACTGTAGGCAACGAGGTTAAGCACGCGCCCAAGTGTTTGGCAACCACAACATTGTATAAGCTCGAGGCCCACTAAAAAATACCAAATAGGTTTAGAGCCAAATTGAATAAGGAGTCACCACTCGGATAAAACTCAGGACACACTGTACAGCAACTGGATTCAACAGAGGTTCCCAAAAGCTGTCTTCAAAGAACATGTTCAAAAACTGGGTATAGGCTTTTGGGATGCTAACCTTACAGTTGGCCTCTATTTATGTTTCGTATTTTATTATCTTTAATTATCCATTTATTTCTTTATGAACATGCAAATTGTGATTGCCTTTGAATAATTTCCAATTTTATATTTTAGCCCAATTTTCACAATAATTCAAATTCATGCATTTTAATATGATTCATAACATTTATCATATAAACAGATAGTCATTTATAAAATAGAGATAAAATGTCATGCAAAGAAATAAGGGACGAGAATAGAATACAACTCTTTTACATGCAAGAAAGGGTATAATAAATCGAAAATAAACCAATAAAATAAATAAATCCATAAGAGAGTTAAAGGGATTAAAGCTTGATAATTGAAATCATCTTAAGATTCCTAAAATGAACAAGACATTAATCTCCACAAACATGTACAAGCCCTACAAAAGGAAGCCATAAAGTTAATTTGTAAATCAAATAAACCTAAATGAGAAACACAGGATCACTTTTATTAAGGAGGATATATAATTGATTGCATAAGAAAGCAACTAAATTAAAGAAACATGAAAATACATAAAAGTATAAAACTGCATGAAACAAATAAGAAAATAACTATAAAAAATACTCATGATTTTGTTGATGTGGTGGACGCCTCATTAATGATGCGTCGCTTATATGCACAAAGGCGATTCCACATTGCTTCAAGCCAAAGGGGTGGTGCCTCTTTAAAGAGGCATCACCCGACTAAGAGACAAAACAACAACTTTCAAATCTCTTAAGTCCTTAGTAAAGCAACACTGCATGCAAATAACCAAGGATTTATGACGATACTCAGTGGTTTAGAATATCATTTTATAATTATAACATGGAACAAGTGGTGAATCTAAGAAACAAGCAAGTAGAAAAATAAGAAACTTATACAAATCTACAACTCAAGATTTAAAAGAAATGAAGACTATTACAGGCTTATGAGCTTTTTTTTTTCAAAGTGATTGGCCCTCAAAGATTGGTTTTGATCTTAAGCTCCACTTGAATGCAAGAATTTCTCATTCTTCTTTCCAAGAATGGACTTTCAAGTTCACTTTCCTCCCTTCCTTCTCAAGAACGTCCCCTTCTTCTCTTTCAGAGCTCCTTTTTTAAAAAAAAAACTTGTTAAAACTTGCTAACCTCTTTTCTTTGTTAACCCCCTTTTTTCTTTTAACATACCTCTTTTTAAGCCCTCACCATGCCTTGACAAGACCTTTTCTTTTTCACCCTCATCATTATACTCTTTTAGTCACCTTCTTTCCCTAAAGTCTAATTTTCATACAACATGTTCAGGTCTATAAGATGTGGGGTCCACCCCACTTATTCACCATTTTCATCTTTGCATTTAATGTTGGTGTAAGTGGTTGGTAAAAAGGCGGCGCCTCTCCAAAGAGAGCACCATAGAGGCATCACCTCTTCAATGAGTCGTCGCCTCTTCAACCGTAATCTAGAATTGGGTTGTTAGGCCAAAGTGAGCTTGAGCTTTGTTTGGGTTAAATTTTAGGTTTAACAAAGGTTGTATTTAAATAGGTTTACAGGCTTCTAGGTCCATTTTTAAGAAGACTTTGCGCTTCTATTGCATTTAAGTTTTGCACGTTCTCATCATTAGGCTTCGTTGGGAAACAGAGGTGAAAACGTGAATAGCTCTTCCATTATTGCACCCATCGACCACATGTCGACCTTGCTACTATATCCTTGTGAACCAAGCAGAACTTCGGGAGCCCGATACCAACGTGTCGTCACATACTCTGTGTAAGGTGGCTGTGAATCAATCTCTCTGGCAAGACCCAAATCAGCAATCTTGACTGTAGTTCCTTTAACCAACAGGTTATCAGGTTTCAAGTCGCGATGAAAATATCCTTCCTTGTGCATGTAAGCGAGACCATGAATAATCTGAAACAACCACTCCCTGACTTCATATTCTGTGAACTTAACATGTCTGCGAACCCTCATTACTTGATAAAGATCAGAATCCATACACTCAAAAACCATAAACAAGACATTATATTCTAATATGAGTTCCTTGAGTTGAATAATATGGGGATTCTTGTGCATTCTTCGCAGTGACTTAACCTCACGAAGATTGAGACAGTCTTGCAACGTATAATATCTTCTCTTGAGCTTCTTAATGGCAACAACTTCACCAGATGTTTTATCAATAGCTTTCGAAACGCACCCATAAGAGCCCTGACCAAGTTCTTGGATTAACTTGAACTTCTCCATTAAATAGTCGTTGGACAGACAGACAGAGAGGAAAAGGAAATATGCAGCAGTAAAAACTATCTAATCTCCCAGATAATTGAGAGAACAGGATCGTTGAATTACAAAAGGGATGAAAATCATCGATTAAAGACCCAAGAACGAAGGGAAAAAGATGAACGAAAAGAACTGAAAGCAAAAAAAAAACAAAAAAACAAAGAAAGAAAGAAAGGATGGAGACTAACCTGAAAGCTGCACAGTGCAGAGTTCTGTTATTATAGTTATATGTAAATTTACAAGATACTCCTTATTCACTTAGGAGTCATATTAGCAAAAATATATGCCTCTAAAATATATAATTAATGCTTAGTTATCAACTAAACTAATTAGGGTTGGCCAAGAAAAGACTAATTAGGAAATAATTAATTAATTTTGCTTATTTTTAAAAATTAACGAAAAATTAGTGAATTTCATTGTGTTATTTAAAGTATTTTATTTTAATATTTTATAAATATTCGGTAATCCATATATACACTTGTGAAATCCAAAAATCTTTAAATTAAATGTATTTTGTTCAAAAAAATTAAATTTATTAATTTTGAAAAAAGAAAATAATTACATAAATATGTATTATTTTTTTATTTTCATATTAAAAACAAATAGTTACATAATAGATTTTTTTACTAATATTAATTATTTGGTCTCTTTATAAACTAGTCCTATATATATATATATATATATATATATATATTAAATTAAATTAATTGAATAACTTTTTAAGTTCTCATTCTATATTTAATTAAATTGTAATTTATTAATTATTTATTTATTTCAATAGCTTTTTTTTTTAACTGACAAATCCATCACTTCATTTAACTATTTAAATCTCTAAAGATTTTATGAATTTGCATGAGATGTCTAAGCATCTTCCTAAAACAAAATTTTCAGTCTTGTGTCAAGATCAAAGAGCAATGGTGACGGCCATTTTGTTTGGGACAAGAGCGAGTTCTGTGCTGCCATGGCACAGAACTAAAACTTTAGAAGGCAAGACATGTACAAATGATAAGGCTGATAAGTGAATAACTTGATGTTACAAAATCTGGCCTTAAAGGGTCGTGTGTTTTGACAAACAGGCAACCCCTAAACCATGTCTCAAATGCTCAGCCGCCAAGCGACTTCTGTGCTAGCTACCAACAACAATAGCTTGACCACAATATTCTCGATCAAATTTATAACATGCGCTCCATTATAGTTACAGCATAAAAGGAGAGCAACCACATTTAGAACAGTTCAAATTCAAGGTGCTCTCCTGTAGCTTCATACTCCAAGTACTTGCTGCTCGCTTCATGTGAGGACACATAAGGAACTCCAAATTCATAATTGTCTGGTAGTTCTGGAGGAACGGCACATCTTATTAGCGCCCAGTTTAAGCCTTCAAAGAAAGGGTGCTGCTTGATCTCAGCAGCCCCTTTCTCCGTTCCCAACCGATTCTCAGGATCCTTTGACAACAAGCCCCAGATAAGATCCCTAGCTTGAAAACTAACAAGTGGCGTGTCCGGGAACCTCAGGTTTTGTG
Organism: Mallotus nudiflorus; assembly: GCA_947683625.1. Classification (NCBI taxonomy): domain Eukaryota; kingdom Viridiplantae; phylum Streptophyta; class Magnoliopsida; order Malpighiales; family Euphorbiaceae; genus Mallotus; species Mallotus nudiflorus. The sequence goes on from CANTUR010000304.1 coordinate 2,207,965, forward strand.
ACACCACATTGTCTAAAGTTTCTTCATTGCAAGAACCTTTAAATGGTGTTCTGCCATATAAAAGCTCATAAAGAAATATACCAAATGTCCACCAGTCAACTGCGGCTCCATGACCCTTTCCTTTAATGATCTCAGGGGCCAAATATTCATGGGTCCCAACAAAGGAATTTGAACGTGCATCAGTAGGCTCAGCCACAAGCTGTGGCAGTGACTTCATATGGGATGCCATTTCAGCTTTTAACTTCCTTGCTTTTGCAGCAGCAGGTAAGAACCTAGGACTGAAGCATGGGACTTGACAAGGTGGCTCAATGCAGAAAGGCTCGATGCAGCTAGACTCTGTACATGGACCAGACATCTTCACAGGATCAGCATCAGTTGATTTCAGAAGGGTTGGACTTACGTTGCATCTTAGTGAGAGATCGAAGTCTGTGAGCATAATGTGGCCATCTTCTCGAACAAGGATATTCTCTGGTTTCAGATCCCGATAGATGACTCCAAGCATGTGCAAGTACTCCAGAGCTAGGAGAACTTCAGCAACATAAAATCTACATATTTAACAGTTTAAAATCAGTAACAAAATTAATTGAGAAATGAACAATTACAAAAGATGTATCATAAAAAAAAAAAAAAGTTGTCCATTATGTCAGATTTTTACATCTAAGACAACACAGGGACAGAAAAGTGCAAATCAAATGTGGGTAAATAATTGACATTAACACAACTAAAATATAGCACAAAATAATCACAACTTTTATGAGCAGAAACTGGATCAAACATCATATAAAATGGTGCCAATCACACACAAAGTTGAGCTACAAACTTATCTGGCTAAGAATATGGCCCTAGATTGAACCAAGTGAGAGAGAACATGAAATGGCAGTAAATAGTGTTATCTTGAAACTGAACTCAATTTAAATCTATGGTGGCAAGTTTTGCAACAGAAATATTGACAGCAAAATGAAAGTTTTTGGTAATCAGTGGCAATTTGTTTAACAGAATGATGCTCGATAGAGAAGATGGCGAAATATAGTTTCACATTCACTTGTATCTGAGTGAAGCCGGCTACAAAAGCAGATGAGATGTCTGAATGTAATTGGTTTGTACTCAGAATCAGGGTTTTAAAAGTCAAGATAATAGCCATGGCAACAGACTATACTCAGGCTTCAAAATGTGTAAATTACAATTAATATGTCTGAGAAGTGAGATCAAAACCTAAAACAAACCAATTGCCTTTCTCTCCCTGGTTCATAGTATGCTTTTCATGATTACACACAATGTGCAACTAGGAAGTAGAACACCAGAAGTAAATTGTGATTTAGAAGTAGCTTACCTAGCCGCTGGTTCAGAGAAACTCCCACCAAGCTGCTTCTGCCTAAGAACATGCAGATCTCCACCTGGACAGTACTCCATAACTAAACATGACAAATTATCTGATGTGAATTGGGCATACAGCGTGGGGAGAAATGGATGGTCTAACATTCTCATTATCTCTCTTTCTGTTTGGGCCCTTGGCATCTTCTTTCTTCTGGCCAAAAATTCATTGTCCATAACCTTTATAGCAAAGAGGCAATTTGAACCAATTAGCTCAGCAAGATAAACAGTCCCTATATCTCCACAACCAAGCTTCTTTACAATGTTGAAATGTCTCAAACTTAAGACTTTATCCTGCATCTTAACATGGCGAATAGCCTGCCATCTAATATCCTTGGACATGTGGGGTCTGTTGCAACAACTAGGCCTGCTTGCATTGCTCTCATCACTGTTGCTAGTACTAGTGCTATATTCGCCAAGGCTACTCTTTGAGCTTTGCGAAAATTCTCCTTTCTCTCTTGATTTTGAATCATTCTTTGCTTTCCCAATGGATCCGCTTTGATTACCATTGCTTGAATTTAAGTCTGGTTTACCAGCGCTGCTGTCTACATTGCTCGAGGTAATTTCAGCAATAAAACTGGCAGAAACATCTTGATTTGAATCTTCAGTCACATTCCTTAAAGCACATTGACATTTATGGCAAATTAACTGACCGGTCCTAGGAGCCGAGCTGATATTACCATCATGGGAATTATAGGCAAAGGAAGCCTTACCCTGCTTTATTTTCTTCTTAACAGAATTCTTGTTCTTTACAACCGGTTTTGCCAAACGTGGAGCATTTCTTGTGAACTTGCTCACTCTGCTTACATAAATTGAGGAAGGAGGAGACAGTAACCTGCCTTTCCAGGCTGATCTAGGTGCTGATGCTTTTCTTGCTACCTTCTTTGAAGTAGTAGCAACTGTATCTTCATCAGGCATATTGTCAACTGAATCAGAACAAGACAGGGAAGTCTCACCCGTACACGTTTCCTTCTGCGCCATATCTGTCATTGATACTTGAGATCCAACTTTTGTGGAGGCCGTCATGACATTGCTCTGGACAGCTGTGGTCCCAACACCAATTTTTTTTGTGGATGGAACTCCAAATCTTGGAGAAGACTGATCACTTTGAAAGGGTGACTTAATTGCTTGACTTGCAACTTTTCTTGTAGCAGAACCAAGTTTATTTTGCATCAATGTGGTCCCATTACCATTTTGTGTTTTTTGGACAGCAAATCTAGGAGAAGAGACAGTACTTTGGTCTGGCGACTTTAGGGCTTGATTTCCAATCTTTTTGGATGCAGAAACAATTTCATCCTGCATTGATGCAGTACTAGAACCACTCTTTGTCGCTGGAACAGCAAATTGAGAAGAAGAATGAGCATCATGGTGTGGAGATTTTAATACTTGGGACTGAGGAGATGAAAGAGCACTCTGGTTTGATGATTTTATATCAGTCATTGGAAAATGACACAGCCCATTCTCAGTAGAATTTGATTTTGTTTCTTCTGGCACCAAAGATATTTCAACCAGAGTTCTTTTACCTTCATCTATAGAATGCTCAGATCTACTAGTTTCAATTACAACTGAATTGTACAAACTCTTTATCCTTCCAGCCTCTGAGACTCTTGGAGAGCTGATTGGCTTTGACAACCGTTTCATAGCAGCCATTTCTGATGCTTTAGAAATGCAAAGGTCCCTTAATGCTTGCTTCAGAGACACTGGCTCAGAACCTCCGATTCTTGGTGAATGTGGCACGGTTATTGGCCTTTTCATGGCATTTTTCCTTAGAGGGCTCGAGCTCGTGCTTGCTTGATTTGAAAGACTCGGACTCTTAGATGAGTTTTTAAGACTGATGGCGTCAAAAAGTTGATTGATATCATCTTCAAGAGAGTCCCTGTAACCCAGTTTCAGCAGAGATCGCTCCCTATCATTGCCACTCACATTCAAACCAGAATGTGATTGATACACCCTCTTCGAATGGTTTGTTGAATTGCTCTCTTCCCTTGCTTCAACAATTTCACTAGTGTGCGAATACGACCCCATTAACACAACTTATCAAAACCCACCTTAATTTCTCTCAAAAGAATTTAAACAAAAAGTCGCATATCTACCACGTTCAAGTTTACATTACTCTCCATTCAACAGAAACACTTCGAATATTTTTATAAAAATCCTTCAAAAGACCTGAAAAACAAGGCAGATTAGCTGCAGACCTTTCTTTTTAATAAATAACATAAATTATGAACACTGTGCGAGCTCCTTTCGCTAACTCCAAAACCCCATATCCAATCCCTGACACTCAGCAAGAAAATTAATTAGCAAGCTATAGCCAACTATACCATAGTTCTTATCATTGCAATTTTTTCCCCAATTCTAGCAAAATCAAGTACTTCATACAAAGAAAAAAAAATCAAAACTTGAGCCAAACATAGCTTTAATCAATTCATTATTACATTTCTAAGAAGCTTATAATGAATCAATCCATCAATCAAAGGCTCAAATTTTCTCAAAATTAAGATCTCAAAAAAGATTCCTTGAGCAAACAAATCAAAGCAAAAGCAGAATATTAAGACTTACAAAAAGCAATTAAATTTCAAACAAAAAAAAAAAGAAAAATAAAGGAAGAGAGAGAGGACCCAGGAAAAAAAAAACAGAAATGCAAATAGAATTCTTTTAGAACCAGTAACTTTATGCCAGTTCTTTGTAAAGCAAGAATCAGAATCCAGGAACCACTGAGAGCAAGATCGAAATTTTTTAAAAAAATAAATAAATAAACCAATGGAAAAAGCGAACACAGTACAAAGAAAATGACATTAAAGAAAAAGAAGAAAAGCAGCAAGAAACAAGAAACAGAAAACAGAGAGATCAAGCAAAGCAGTGTTGAAAACATAAAAAGTACCTAAAAGCAGCAGCAGTAGTAGACATTGACGACGAAATTGAGCCAAAAGACGAGGGATTTAGTGAAGCAAAAATAAAAAAAAAAAACCCAAGCTAAGTTGAAGCTTAAGGAGCAGTATTAGGGACAAAGAGGAGAAGGGTGGTGGTGGTGGTGGTGGTGGTGGTGTTTTGCAATGTAGAAGAATAGGAAAAAGAAGAAGAAGACAGTAGAGGGGTGTGGTGGTTTCCTGGTTTGTTTTGTTTGAGTTTGGGGGTTTGGGGAGGCTCTGATTATTTTGTAGTGGAAAGGGACCCACATCCATGTCGCTGTGGGGTCTCATGTAAATTTCCTTTTTTTTTTTCTTTTTTTAAGAGAAAATGAAATATGCGAAATAGATAGATAGATGTAGACGTGTTGACAATACAACTCAGAGAATGACAATTATTAATATTAACTAAAATATATTATATATAGTTTTATTTTTTAGTGGTATATTTTAAGGGCAACATATAATAATCCTTTTGAGGGTGTTGTTGCTAAATCAAGGAAATTTTGATTTTCTTTTTCTGTTTAATAATTTAAAAAAAGAAAAAAAAATTTGCATATCTCTATTAAGAATATTGTTGCTAAATGCAGAGAATTTTGCTTTTTGTTTTTTTTTTAATTTTCTGTTTAATAATAAAAAGAATATATTAGACAACATATGTCGTTGTGGGCTTAATGTTATAAATCATAACAGAAGTAGCTCCTCGCAATGATGCTGATTTAATTTTAATTAAAGCAACTAATCAAAGTTTAATTAAAAGACGCACCAAATCATCTGTCAAAACATAATGCTTGTCATTATTGTCTTAGTTGTGACCCACAACTAATTCTTTGACGATTTTAGGTTTTTTCATTTTTTCCTGTTTTAAGCATGACAATAAAAATTATGAATGTTAGAAAGGGGTTAAGTAGTAATTTTTTTAAAAAGTATTTTAAGATATAAAATTTAATTTTTATTATTGTTAATTTGAAAAAAATTATTTTTTATTGTATAGTCTATTAAAATTTAAATTAAATAATTTTTTATTAATTAAAAAATTACAAATGTTTTAATTTTTGAAGACTATTAACCATTTAAAATTTGTAAATTACACGATAAAAGTAAAATTTCATGAAATTATATCCATGTTCATCTATAAATTGAAAATTACAAATTGATAAAAAATAATATAAAAATGGAAACAACTAAAGACATGGATATATTATAAAAATGATTTATATTGGTAAGTCTAACAATAACTTTTTCAAAATATATTTTAAAGTGTAACATTTTATTCTTATTTCTATTTATAAAATTCATATTTTGTCTATTTTTTATTTTATTTTTTTGAAAAAACCTATCATATGTGATACAGTGCACGGGTAATTGAGTCTTTTCAACTTCCAATTAATAAAAAACAATAAGAATTATTCATATAGTTTCTTAGTAAAAAACTAAAATTTACTTTTTTTTTCAAATGGACCATGTAACTAAGTTTTAACTTATTATTGTATTTAATTGTACAACTAATGTAAAAAAATATATGGTCTGTAAATAATAATTTTTCATAATTTAACCGCAAGATTCTCCAACAAAAAAAATCTGAAAAATTTTGCATATTGGGTTACGGTTCCTAAGTTATGAAACATTTGATCTATTGGAAAAATTAGGGCAAATGGACAAAAATTCCATGAACCTAGCAATCCCATTACAGCAATGAAGCTATATTATGATATAACTATTTACTTTAATTTTTGAAAACATTGATATGTACATATTGTTTGCACATATAGAATACATTTTTTATCTTAATCAATGTTTTATTTTTATTTTTATTTTTATTTTTAGGGAATATAGAATTTTTATTTTTTGGGAATATAGAATAAATTTTTTATCTTAATCATCACCAAATTTATTATAAATAAACTTGAATAAATTATACATAATATTTAATAATTATAATAGCTTCAATTAATTTAGAATTCAAGTCAAATGGGAAATAAAATTTTCAACGTAAGTTTTCACCATGTATAAAATTTGAACCAAGGATTTTATTTTAAAATTTTAATTTTTTTTATTATTTGAAACAATAAATATGAAATAAATGGCAACAAAATAATGGTTTGATACGAAATAATATAGTAAAATTTTAAATTATAATTAACACACTAAATGGATAATTTTTTTTTTTTTGCACCAAACTAAATGGATAAGTTAAAGTCCCACCAATACTTTTTTATAAAACAACTTCATATATTACTATTGCTTAAATTATAAAAATATATAATATTTTCAAATAATAAATCTATTTTTTATATGTAATATATATGTAGAAAAAAAAATAATTATATTTAATGTCGTAATAAAGAACTGGCATGCATTTAATAATGTTACAGATTTATCATTCAATAATGTTCTGAAGAAATTTTTTGTCACTGTTCACATTAAAAAAATATATTGTTAAGATATATAAAACACAATTGTCAGTGCAGGGCAGGGCCACGAGGTGTACTGCACTAGTTATGAACACATAAATCTCTGATCAATGTTTTGTTCCTTTCTTACAGCCATCCAAAAACAAAATAAAAGTCATAATAAATATAATAAAAAACTATATACACAGCAGCAAACTTTTATATTTCTAATTTCAAAATTCTTCTTTATTATTATATATCTATGTCCCATACCACAATTTCAAAATTTTTTATGTAATTATCATAAAAATATAAGAGAAAAAAGTGTCAAAATATATTAAATAAATACATTTGACATTTGATTCCTGGGCTTTTAGAGCATCTACCCACTTAAATTATTAACCCAGAGTAAAACTATTTTTTCTTGATATCATAAACTCTTCAAAGAAATGAAGGATCCAATGACTTCAATTAATTTTTTTAATGACATGTTTAGTTTTCTATAAAAATTGGGTTGATTTCAATTAAAAAAAAAAATTGGGTTGATTAAACAAATGTTTACATCTTAATACATATCCATTTCTTATTTTAAATTTACAATAATTAAAAAAAATTGAATAATAACTGTAAAATATAGATTTTTTATCTAAATCATCGATAGTTAGATTTCAATAGATTTGTATTAATTAATTTGATCTAAAGAGAACTATAATAATAGTAAAAATATTTCAATCAATTTAACACGAGTAGCATACATCAAAATTCAAATTCAATAAATGACTTAAATGGAAATAACTCATGTCAATTGATTAAATTTAATAATTATTAATATCATAAAACATATAATTAATTACACAATTAAAGGTGCTAAATTGTTGTTTTCTCCTAATTCAGTATATTAAAAAAAAGTCCATTATATTTATTGTTCAAATTAAAATTTATATTAAAAGTAATTCAAATTTAATCCTAAATATTTATATAATTTTTTAATATGGAAATTATTTGATTTTTATATTAGTTAAAAATATAAAAATAAAAATTTATTATACACAATAAATTAATTTTAAAAAATTAGACATTATTAAATTTATTTATTTATTTATTTATTTTGATGCACCTAACCACAACAAATTACCAAAGTAACTTGAAGAAAATGATGATATCAAATGTCAAAACTTCCAAGCAATCTTGAAATCTAAGAAACAAAATGTAATTAGGTAGAGAACTTTTGTTATGAGAAGAAGACAAGCAAATAAAAATAAGGCAGCTTTCTCAATTGCAATTTTGAACTTTTATGAAGCAATTGAATGATCTTTGATTGGACGCAATGGTAGAGATGTCTTGAAACTTTAGCATTCAATGAATCACCCAACATCAAATTCAGCAAATTTCATCAGATATATATATATATATTATCCCTTATAAATCACAATACAAAAAAATATTTTCGAAAATGTATTTATATACAAAATGTGTGTTCTGTAATTGACTATACAAACAGATTATGTTATTGTATTTGCAAACTAAAAAAACCATATTAAACACCAAATACAAAACTAATAAAATAGTATTCAAGGAATACTATTTCACATAATTAATTAATGTAAAATAAAAAAATTGAGAAATTCGATATCATTATTCTAAGTTAACTTACTTTTTATTGTTATATAATATAAATATATATCACAAATAAGTAATAGATTTCAATATCAATTATTAAATTATAATGATAAAAAAATAAAGAAATCACTGCCTTTGTTTCTTAACTAGGAGCAACAAAATGGTACCTAACTTCACATTTCATTTTATGTTTTTTTTTTTTAAATGCCCATTTCATTTTGCATCCAAAATTATAAATTTTTTTTTTCAATTTATAATGTGCATCCACTTTTTGCTTGTTTGTAGTTAAAGTAAGGAGACAAATATTCAAAGAAAATTATGCAATGATACACCCATAATACTTTACCATATTTTATTTTATTTTTTCCCTCTTGATGTATATTTTTATTTTATTTTATTTTATTTTATTTTTATTTTATACTTTACCATTTACCACATTTTATTTTATTTTATTCCCTCTTGATGTATAATGCATTATGTATTTATATACAATACATGACCACATGTTAGTCCTCTTTATTCCATACCATGACCATTCTTCGTTAACTTTTTTGATTGTTTTTATTTTTAAACTAGTTTCATTTTTTATCATTAGATTAAAGCATTAGTTGGTTATTGATAACTTCGATTTGATATTTTGCTTGTAAAATTTAAATGGACGAGGAGAATGGATAAAGGGACGAAATTTCCTCCATAAACACTTTGAAACTTAAATCAGTAATGGTATGAGGAAAAAATATAATAAAGCAAATAGACATAATAGAGTAGAGAATAAAGAATAAAGGAGTAAATGATGATTACTTGTGATGATGAGGTGATGGAATGATGAAATAATGTCTTGGTGATGTTGTATGATGAGAACATGAATGACATGAGATGTCATAAGATATATTTATAGGAGAAGATATTGCTCAAATCTCTTAGAAATATGATTCCTTACTCTTGTAGGATTGCCTTATTTAGGAGAGGAGGAGACTTCTTTTGTAGAGTAATCTTCCTAACTGAAATAGACTTTCTTATTGAGCTTTCTTCTTATTTAAATAATCCTCCTCTTTGGTGGAATATATCTCTTATTATAATAGAATACTAATATGAGTTATCAATTATTATTATTATTATTATTATTATTATTAAAGCATAACTGAATTAGTTATTTCTACACTATATTAGTTGTCAAATGTAACTCAAACACTAAACACAAATCTATATAAAATCATTGTCATGTACTGCTTTTGTTCGCAATATACAAAACATATTCAAATCCTCTTTTATTCTATACTTCTATATGGTATCTGAACCTCATGGCTTCAGAAACAAATACCCAAATTATCCCAGTCCTCTCCTCTCCTCTATCTTCATCATCTCTTACTCAATTGAATTTTTCTCTTAAACTTACCTCCTGAAACTATCTAACATGGCAAACTCAATTACTTTCTTTGTTTAATTCCCAAGATCTGATGAGATTCATTGATGGTTCAACTCCAGCACCTCCACAAACTATTCCAAGTATAACAAATCCAGCAAATCTTGTTCCTAACCCCGCATACCTCAGCTGGTTCAAGAAAGATCAATTACTTCTTTCTTGGATTTTATCTTTCCTATCAAAAGAAATTTTTCCTTATGTTACTAATGTAACCTCCACCTATATAGTATGGCAAATTCTGGCTCAAACGTTTGGTGTGATTTGCTGATTTCTCAAAATTTTCAGTTATAACTCAATATTGAAATTTAAGAACTCAAATAAAATGATCTTATCATTACACATTATTTGCTAAAAACCAGAGCTCTCGCTGATGAGTTGGCTGCTGCAGGTTATACTCTCTCTGTTGCTAAATTGAATGCAATCATCTTTCGTAATCTGAGATCTAAGTTTTAGTTTGTTATAACGCCTTAAATTTACAGCCTGAGCCTCTCTCTTTTAATAAGCTGCATAAAATTCTCCTGTGGAGCCAACGAGAACAACCTCTTCCTTATGTTCCTTATTGATCCTTTTCTTCCCCCAAACCACCACTGTTACCCACTCCTTTGTTGTCACCTTCTTCCACCCCACACCAGTTTCAACCTCGCCCTTGGCAACCTCCTCAAAGTGGCAGAGGTTCTCATATTGCCTTTCAAATTTGCAGGCTTTACAATCATCAAGCCTCTACATGTCATTGTTACTATCAACCCTAATCTTCCTATAATGGTACTGTCACTTCTTCATTTTCTACTCCACCTTCTTCTGCTTCCTATCTGTCATCGTAAGCCAATATTACCCAATATAATCTTTTTACCACCATGCAACCTTAGGTAGTTGATACAGGTGCTACCTCTCAAATTACACCAGACCTCGGTGCCCTTCACCTTCCTTATACCTTTGACGATATTGATTAGTTATATGTTAGCAGTGGTCAATGCCTCCCTATCCATCATACTGGTACATCTTTTATCTCTTCTTCTTAACATACTTTTTTCTTTGCCAAACACACTTCATGTCCTTAAAATAATAAAACCACTAGTTTCAGTTCACAAATCTACTACTAATAATAAATGTTTCTTTTAAATTTGGCCCTTATTTTTCTTGATTAAGGATCATAACATAAGGATGGAGCTACTTCGTGGGGTTCTTGAACATGGATTATACTAATTCCCAACTCATACAACATTATTGGCGACAAAGCCTTCTCTTTCACTATGGTATCAACGCTTTGGTCATCCATCAATGCAGATAGCTTAATCTATTATTGCTTCTAATAAACTTTCTTCTTTAAAGTCATATAATGAGGATTTATGTCCCTCTTGTTTACTTGGGAAGCCATTAAAATTTTCTTTAGCACCAGTTAAACATCATAGTACTGAGCCTTTTCAATTAATGTTTTAAATGTATGAGGACCATATCTCACCTTGTCCAATCTTGGATTCTATTACTTTATTCTATTTATTAATGATTATACCCGATTTACATGGGTATTTTTTATGAAAAATAAGAGTGATGTACGTGCCATTTTTATTAATTTTAATAGCTTTATTGAAAGACAATTCTCTAAGAAAATCAAAGCTCTACAATTTGACTATGGTGGTGAATTTCAGAGTCTCAAACCTTTCTTCAATAAAAAGGTGTTCAGCATCAAATTGCATGTCCTCATACCCATGAGCAAAACGAAGTTGCATAATGCAAAATTCGTTATCTTGTTGACATAGGCCTAACCTTAATGGCTCATTGTAATCTTTCTTTTCACTACTGGCCATACTCAATAGACACTGTAGCCACCCTAATTAATGGTCATCCTACACTAACACTACACAATGAAAGCCTACATTTCAAGCTCTTTGGCAATAACCCATCCTATGCAAATTAAAAAGTGTTTAGATGCTCAGTTTTTCCATTACTACAGCCACATAATCAATATAAGTTCTTATATCAGTCCCATAAATATGTTTATCTTGGTCCCTCACAATAACATAAAGGCCATTAGTGTCTTGATCGAACCATTAGGCACATTTACATTGTGTGACATGTCAAGTTCATTGAGAGTCAATTTCCATTCCATAAACAACTCTCCCAGTCAACTTTCACTTCCATATCAGACTCTACTTTGGATACGTCACCTTGGTTATAAGTTCATGCTACACTACCTCATTTTGGTACGCCATCTTTATCCTCTAATCCTTTTTCGTCATCTTTATCACTTTCTACCTCATCCACCACTCAAACACTTATCCAACCTCAACCACCTAATACATTAGCCAATGATCTCATATCCGTTCCAACCTCAAAAGCCCAACCTGATCTCAATTTAGTTGTTGACCTCACTCGATACAACACCCATTCCTCAATGCCATCTCAAATAGACTTATCCAACCAATCCACTTCTCTTATTTAGTCTCACCCCATGACTCTTCATCCATCCACCCTCAACAAATGTCGAGCACTTCTAAACACTACTACACTTGACACCGAAGCTACTACCTTGACTAAAGGTAACAAGCATTCATACTGGCACGCTGCAATGCAAAAAGAACTTGAAGCTCTCCTCTAAACCAAAACATGGTAACTTGTACCATGCCCACCCCACCAACATGTGATTGGTAACAAATGGGTATTCTAAGTCAAGAAAAATCCTGATAATACCATCTCTTGATATAAGGCCAGACTCATTGACAAAGGTTACCATCAATAGAGTGAGATTAATTTTCATGAAACATTTAACCTTATTGTAAAGTCTACTATAATTCGACTAAGTCTATCCTTAACTTCCATGAATAAATGGCCACTTTATCAAATCAATATCTTTAATGCTTTTCTATATGGTTACTTAGATGAGCCAATGTACATGGCTTAACCATAAGGCTTTATTGACTCTATTCATCCTAATTATGTTTGTCTCTTACATTGCTCTATATATGGCTTGTGCCAAGCTCCAAGGGCCTGGTATCATAGGCTCTAATCCTTTCTTTAATAACTTGGTTTTACAAGCTCTCAAGCTAATCACTCCTTTATTATTCGGTGAAAAGAAAATGTCTATGTCGATGACATAATCCTTACTGGATCATCTTCTTTTATCATAGCGGATACTCTTGTTGCACTCAAAGTTGAATTCCTAATCAAAGATGTCAAGCAACTTATATATTTTCTTAAAATTCAGGTTCAACATACAAGGAATGGAATTGTCATCAATCAGTCCAAATATATTCAAGACCTTCTCTTTCGGGCTGGCCTTCAAGATGCCAAAGGATGTTTAATGCCAATGGTCACCACACCCATACTCAATAAAACTGATGGCAAACTATACTCCCATCCGGAGACTTATCAACAATTGGTTGGAGCACTTTAGTATGTAACCTTAACCCGACTAGACATTACATTCACTATTAATAAATTATGTTAATACATGCATTGTCCTATGGAACCTCACTGGCTTGCGCTTAAGCGATTACTTTGATACCTTAAGCATACCGTTCATCACACGTTATTCTTCAACAACTAGTCCTCCACTACCATTCAATGCTTTATTGATAGTGATTGGGGGGGCTATCCTGATAATTGACGCTCCACCAATGGGTATGCTATTTATCTTGGCAAAAAAATTGTCTCATGGTGTGCTAAAAAGCAATCGACCATTGCTCAATCCTCCTCTGAGAGTGAATATAAAGCTATAGCAAATGCCATTATCGAAATCCTTTAGATTTGTCACTTGCTCTCAAAGTTTGGTCTTTATTATTTACCTCCTATTGTGCTTTGGTGTGATAATGTTGAGGGTATTTATATGACCTCCAATCCTATCTTCCATGCTCAAACCAAGCATATCAAGTTTGACTACCATTTTGTTCCTGAACAAGCACAAAAAGGAACCATTCAAGTTCACTACATTTCCACAAAAGATCAACTCGTAAATGGGTTTACTAAACCACTGGTTATTCGACCATTTCAACATTTTGTTTCAAAGCTACGCCTTCTTCCCTTCTCCCAACCATTGGAGCGAGGGAGTGTCAAAGCATAACTGAATTAGTTATTCATGCACTATATTAGTTGTCAAATGTAACTCAAACACGAAACACAATTCTGTAGAAATCATTGTCATGTACTGCTTCTATTCATGATATACAAAACATATTCAAATCCTCTTTTATTTTATACTTCTATGATGATGATGATTTATTATTATTATACATTGATAGTGGTTTTAGTAGTATTTTTTTAAAAATCAAATTTTTGTGATAATAATTTTTGTATTTTTTCAATACAAAAATTTTTGCGAATTTGTGATACATACAAATTTTTGCAATAATAATTTTTGTATTATTATTGCAATAATAATTATTTTTGCGATAATAATTTTTGTATTATTATTGCGATAATAGATCTTTTTAATCATCTGAAAAGAAGAAAATGAAAAATATACATGTATATTTGAAATATTTTTAAAAAATATCTTGAATTAAAGTTGTATGTATGCAGTTACATTAAATTAGTTTTTAGAAAATTTTTGTTATTATTGTGATTATATCTTAATAGAATTAAATTAGTTAAAATTTAATAAATTTTAAATATTGGTAGTTTGAAAAAAATAGGTATCAAAATTATTAGAAAGAAAAATAAAAATAAATGACAGAAAAAAAAAAAAACACTTGAGAAGCTACGAAGTGAATAGAATACATCAAGGAAAAAAAAGTGAATAGAATACATATATGTGCATGTTGAATTCAGAGCTCAACCTTAATTTGGTATATAACAAATACAATGTTTGGACATTAAAAGTGCATTATTAATTTTTTTTGAACAAAGGTACATTATTAATTTGCATGTGATAATGTTGTATAAATAAATTACAAATAATTGACCAAAAAAATAAATTACAAATATGATATAAAACCATCACCGTCACATTCACACTTTATTTATCATGTCAAAATATTGACTTTATATTTGGTAAACAATTGTCTTTTTTTTAATCCAAGAGAAGATAATAAAGGAAGGGTTCTTTTCATGGCTTCTATAAAATTCTAGTGATCAAGAAAATGTAAAATAGAGTAGTTGAGCAGCAATTAATGAACACTAATCAAATCTACCACCTATATACATACAAAAAATAAATAAATTTTTAGTTTTAAGTTTGATTTTTTTCATTGATAAATATATTAAATAAATGTAATTTTTCTCTTATAAATTTAGTAAAAATTAATTTTACAAATTAATGATTGTAAAATTTAAATTATATATTAATTTTTTTTCATTTGAAATCCTTATATGTTTTAATTCCACTAAAATTTTCATTTCATTTGCAAATAAATTCCTAATAATTAAGTATATTTGGTGTAAATAAATATTTTATGAAATAAATTTATATAGAAATTGTAAAAATTTAATTTAGTATTAAACATTTGCGAAATTAAAAGTTAAAATTGAAAATAAATTTCATAAATTTTTCATTTTAATAAAAAAACATTCAAATATAAATTTCATAAAATTGTATGGAATTCATTCATAAATAATGCACCTTAAAAAAATACTATTGAATTAATTTTAATTAATTTGAATATTAACAAAATCTATTATTTTTATGATATTTTTATAAAAAATTGCAAATTTCGGTTAGTTGAATATGCAATAAATAAAAAAAAAACAGAAATAAAAAGGACCAACAAAACACTAACACACACATATATATATATATATATATATATGGAAAAAGGACTATTAAAGTATTTTTTGTAGAGTGGGAGAGGGCCATCATTTTCAGAGTATGGTCATTACCCTCGATATATAGGGAAAAGGATAGTTGGTCTTTGTCGTTAAGCTCAAGTAAAGGTACAACAACAATTAAGGACCGAGATCCATTTAAAACCGACCCCTACATTGCAACCAAAAAAGAATACCCATGATAAAAATAATTAAATAAAAAGAGATTCACTTTTTCAAAATAAAATATATACATATATAAATCAATAATTATCCAAATCAACCATTAAAAATCATTTTTATTTGAATGATATTTTAAATTTAAATTATAATATATATATATTAAATTAATTATTAAATAAATTTTATTATTTTTAACTTGTATCTTAATTAAATTAGTGAAAATTTAATAAATTTTTTAATAAAATTAGTTTAAAAATATATTTAAAAACAAATAAAACATACCACCCTTGTAAAAAGTATTTTTTGGGTGCAGTTGTTCAAGTCTCCTCAATCTTCAATGTAAAAAACAAAAAAAAAACATGTTTGTACGTAATAATAATTAATATGATTTGGTCCAATTTGACATGATTTCTTAAGATTTTTATATCATAATTCGAAATTTTTTTTTTCAATTATGACTTAAATAAAAAGCTTAAAAAGATAAATAAAGCTAGAAAAAAAATAAAAACTGGTTTCATAAAAGCTAGGCAAAAAATTATTATTTTTAACAAAGCAAACTATAAAATTTCATTAAAACTTAAAAAGGATGATACAAATAGAGCCCAGATATTAAGAGAAGCTCACAATATTTCAACCCTTTTTCAAATACTGTCATCTTCATTATTAAAAAATTCTAATTTGTCTGACAGAGGATGGCGGCATTAGAGGTAGCGCCACCAGCAGCAAACACTACTGAAATAGAGAGAGTTACTCATAAATGAGTATTTGAAAACTCATCAAACCAACAACAGTGGTGAAGGTACCGCTATAGTTGGAGAGCAAGATAGATGCAGTAAATAGTTAGAGAATGAGGCAGATGATGTAAGATGCTTTAATTGATCGATCATCCATGGAAAAAGCAAGGTCTTCGATGGTTCCTGGAATATGAAAACCCAGCATATGAACAATATCAACACTGTGATGCACCAAAAAGTAGAGGAAGACTCTGCACTAGAACATATAAAAAACCATATCAAATATAAACATCATAGTAATTAAAGATAACAAAAACATAAAAAAGATGGTAGGATTACTGGTTAAAAACCAGTATCCATCTCCCTTAATACACTATAAAATAGATATAACGGTAACTTTTGGGGAAACAGAGAGAAGTAGTTTTTTTTTTTAAGTTGTTAATTTGGCAAAAAATTAGTTAGAAATGTTAAAATATTATTGAATTTCATTCTACTGTTGATTGCACAATTAGCTTAAATATTTCAAAAGATATAGGTTGTTCATAAATATTATAGTCTTTAAATTTTAAATTGACTTTAATCAAATACGTAAAAAATATTTCTTAACTCATAATAAAATCATAAAATTAATAAATGTTAAATTCATAGATTGAATAATATTTAAGTTTTTAATATTTTAAAATTAAATTTCTTTATCATTACAAATTTTTAAAATAAAATTAATTTTTTTATATAAATTTTAAAGTAAATCCTATTCTTTCAGATATAATCTATTCACTTTAACCTTTTATTTGGTTTAATTTTATGAAAAAAATTCATTTTATTTTCAAATGAATGTAGAGTAAAATTCATTTGTAATGTATATGGTTTAAATGAGTTTAGAAATTCGAATAACATTTTTCAAAATTGATTAAATGATAAATAATTCTATAAAATTAACAAATGAAAATTAAAAATAAATTTTACGAAATTTTCATTTAAATCAAACATATTCACTTACATTTTATAAATAATTTTTTATAAAATTTATTTATACCAACCCAATAAAGCATAGTAATCACCCATTTCCCTTCTCATAGTTTAAAGTCATCAAAATATGACTAACAAATAAGCATACAATGAAGCACTATGGAACATGTTGTGTCAAAAACATATTGATTAATTATAGAGTAATGATATATGTTGCGACTTTTGATATGAACAGTAATGTCGAAAGCAGCTACAATTATATTTTTACTCTTTTTTTTTTAAATTCAATTTTTTCAAATTTTATTATAATATAAAATTTAAATTATATATAAGTGAATCTATCATTTAATAATTTAAACATTCATAATTTATAATTTTTTTAATAATTTAATAAAAATAAATTAAATAGGAGTATAATAATAATTATGTCGTTACTAGTGACACATTGTAGCGTCGCAAGTCGCAATATAAATCTTTATCCTTGTAGTTTTTAAGATTGTTAAGTTAAAAAATTTAACTACATAAGCCTTATTTTATTTCCTTTAATGAGTTAAAATGGTTAACTTATCACCACGAAAAGAATAATAGGAGATAAAAATTTGAATCCTATACCTTTTATACAAGTATTTACACTTTTTATCGTTTCATCTGTTCATAATACACGAGCACTATTCATGATTCTAAAACAAAAATGAATTTATAAAATTTATTTATACCAAACCAATAAAGCAAAGTAATCACCCATTTCCCTTCTCACAGTTAAAAGTCATCAAAATATGACTAACAAATAAGCATACACTGAAGCACTGTGGAATGTGTTGTGTCAAAAATATATTTGATTAATTATAAGGCAGTGATATATGTCATGAATTTTGACATAAATAGTGATGTCAAAAGTAACTACAGTTACCTTTCTACTCTTTTTTTTAAGTTCAATTTTTTTGAATTTTATTAAAATATAAAATATAAGTTATATTTAGATGAATTTGTAATTCAATAATTTAAATATTTATAATTTATAATTTTTTAATAATTTAATAAAAATAATTTAAATAAAAGTATAATAATAATTATGTCGTGACCAACGACGTATTATGACATCACAAACCACAATATAAATCTTTATACTTAATTATTTGTGTGGTTTTTAAGACTATTAAGTTCAAAAAATTTAACTACATGAATCTTATTTTATTTTCTTTTAACCAGTTAAAATGATTAATTTATCACTACGAGAAGAATAATAAGATACAAAAATTTGAATCCTCATATTTACACTTTTTATCGTTTCACTTGTTTATCCAACGATTAATTCTATTTTTAACTTGTTTAAAAATCAATTATTAAATAAATTATAATTGTTAAATTTTAATAGGCAAAATGAAACTAAAATAAAATAAAATCAATTAATTTAAATTTTAATAAGCAATGATGAAAATGATGTTAGGAATTGTATCACTATATTTTAATTAAGCCAATCATAAAAAATTAGTTTTTCTTTCTATTGCAATTTTTGGAATTCAATAATAGCAATTAATCTTTCTAAAGTAAAAATTACTTAATTTATTTTTTAATTGAAAAGATTTTAACTAATTCTTATTAAAATCTAATTAAATTTAGTAAACAAATCATGAAGCACATTTAATTGAAATTAAAATAATTTAAGTTATCTCTAGACTTAAATCAATTAATCCAGTATTCATATTCCTTTTAAGATTAATATTTCTCAATAATTAACCTTAATTAAAAATCAATTATGAATGGCCAAATCATAAACAAATAAGATTAATTAAATACTTAATGCAAATAAAAAGAAAGAAAAAATGCTTAATCAACTTAAATTAAAATAAATTCAACAATGCCTAACATAAATAAATTTAACTAAACATAATATTCATTATATTCTCAAATTCAAAAATAAAATACAAAAAAAAAAAACTTACAAAAGTAAAGAAAAGAAAAAAAAGAAAAAACTCTTGATTTGTAGTCCTTTCCCATATGCCTTCTTTCTCTTTCTCTACTTCTTTTTCTTATTTATTTATTTTTTTATCTATTCATCACTTACTCTTCTCATGTTGCATGTGCATACTACACACACCACTAACTCTTTTCTTTAGTTAAAATGCACACAAAGCACTAAAATACACTCACAAAACTATCACTTACACTTTTTTTTTTCAAATGGCCAATTGCATGGCTTTATATAGCCATTTTTTATGCTAAAAAAAAAAAAAAAAACAAATGTCAATCTTTTCAACAAAACCAAATGCATGGCTTTATGTAGACACCAAATGCATGACTTTTCAATAAAACCAAAACCAAATGTCAAGTTTTTCAATGGTAGGCACAACATTTTTTACTTTAATTCTTTTTCAAGCTTGTATGTTGCTTGTTTTCTTCAAAATGGTAGAGCGAATGACTTTTAATAGTCATGAAGCATGACTATTTTTCAACCCATCTTTAGCAATCTGTCAGCACCAAATTCTGTGCTGACTTCTTCTGTTATAGATGTGCAGCCCCTTTTTGACTTAATTTCTCATCTTATTAGTACAAATGGTTGGTCCTACAAAGACAAGGTTAAATTAATTATTTCCTTATTGAACCTCAAACACACTTATTAAATTGATTACAAATTTTAAAGCATAATAAAAACAAATTACATAAAGAAATAAATGATAGTAAAAATTAATAAATATAAATAAAATAAAATAAAATAAGAATTCTAATAAAAATATAACAATAAACACCATAAACATGCATACATCAACCTAAAAAACTACTACAATTAACATATAATCAAATACCCCCACACTTACCTTCTTGCTTATCCTCAAGCAAGAAAATAAAAACAATACGTATCAACAATATGAACTCAGCACATTAATCAATTTTAACTTAACCGATTAACAAAATCTCCACTTAATATAAGATTTAAGTTGTAAAAAAAGAATAGGCAACTCATGATCAAGAACATATATAAAGATTACCAAGTGGATAGCAAACTCTCTCATTGAATATACAAACATACACAAAGCAAGATTCACAAAGAAGAAAAACAAGCTAGACAACGTTTTTTACTAGAATTACCTTTAACAAGACGCAATTTTTTTTATTTATAATTTTGGTTATGGACATTCCATTCATCAGAATTTCCCCTACCTTTCTCACACTACTCAGTGTGGAACCCTCCAAAAGGTTCTTTTAGGATACTTACACTCTTTGAAGAACATTGAAGTAAAAGAGCATCTATAAATTTGAATAAGAAATTTCAGCTCCCTTCCACAGCAAAATTTTATTTTTATTTTTCATTTATTTTATTTTTTAAAAAATTAAGTGTTAATTCCAAGCAATTCCAATAACCCAAGCCATATGACCTACTATTTCTCTAATTCCTCTTAAATTATGCACATTGACATTCAAAAAAGAGTAAACATTAAATTCATTAAAGTGTAAAAATATGTACTTAACCACAAATTGCTCATAATGCTTAAAAACCTCAAAGCAAATGTTATGACCCTATTTTTTTAAAATTATTTTATTTTAAAATGAGATATGCAGTGTTAATAAAATTTGAAGATTTTATTAATTTATTTTCATTATTTGTGATTTATTTCTGTTATTTTATATTTAATTAAATTTTCTAGTAAAAATATTATTTTTTGGTCATTTAATTTGTGTGGATATTTTAACATTATTATTTCCATTATTGTTTTATTAAATGTCACTATTTATTTTGTTAATAAATTATTTTATTAATTGGGTTGTTATTTTATGTATTATATATATATATATATATATATATATATATATATATATATATATATATATATATATATATATATATATATATATATATATATAATATTAATAATATATATATTGAGAAAATAATTTTTAGGCATTTGTATAAATTTTTAGGGAATTTTTGAATAATAATAGTATATTATGTAAGTTTTTGTACTATAGGGGTAGAAACATAATTTTATGTTAATTATAGTTAAATAATAAATTGTGGTTGGTTTTAATAATATTTAAGTAATTTAAATGGATTTTTACAAATTATTTTCTATTTAGACTGATTAACACTAATTCTCAAAAATTAATTTTTAATAATATATTAGGTATTATTTTAAATATTATGTCTATTTTTATTATTATATGGGTAAATATGCAACTTTATGTTTATTATAGTTAAGTATATATTTTAATTGGTTTTATTAATATTTAAAAGGTTTTCCAGAGCTCCATTAAAATTATATTTCATAGCTATACAGATTATATCATGGACTAGCTAAAGTCGTACTCATAGCATCACACAACCAATTTCCGGCCAAACAGCCTGTCCCCTTTTTATAATCTATACAACTATAAATTATAATCTTAATAAAGTTGGTTACTGGATCATCTTCTTAATTAAGTTTCTGATGTACCAGATCCTTCATAGAGGCAAATACAGAGCATACTCCTTAATTTAGATAGGTGGAATAATTATAATTCATAATCTAACTACTAGAGAAGAAGAAAGACTTTTAAAAGGCCATTGTTTATTTAGCTTCTAAAAATTTTTACAAGAGGGGTTTTACCTGCCAACTAAGATAGAAAGCTCCTTATATAGAGAAGGAGCTGAGATACCAGGAGGCCTACAAGTAAACAAACAACTAAAGATAAACAGACAAAGGTGGATAGACAGCCACTGATAAAAGTAACAACTTTAAATTACAACCATTTATGACAAATTGGCTCGTGACTTGGAGATAGATTCTTATCTTCAGCACTGTCTTCACTATGGTAAAAGTCTTCATCAGGATCCTGTGAGTGTCCTGCTATTGGCATACGTGGGTCCTCTGAATTATTTGATTTGAAAGAGTTTAACCATATCTGTTCTGCAGATGAGTTGGCTTGATAAGGATCAGATGAGCTGGCTTGATAAGGATCATCAATTTGCATGTGAGATAGGATGGATGTAGTCCTTTGTGTCTTTTCCCAATATTCTTTGTCTGCTAACAACTGTTTCCCATAATCAGAAGGAAATATTTCCCATGGGGCATCATCATATATCTTTGGCCATATCTCCTTTGGAATAATACCATTTTTCTCGAACATGTGTCTTTGAAACTCTCTCCATGGTGAAGGATTTGTGGTATCTATGGTAATATAGTGCATCATTGAGTGTCTATAAGTCCCATAGATATTAAAGCATGGTACATCAGTAAAAACACCTTTAGCTTTGAAGAAAGTTCTTTTGAGGGTGATGATAGTATGACATTCGAGAGGAGGTGCCACCTGTTGAGTATAAGCTTCATTTGTCAAATAGGATTTCCATCTTGATAAATTCTGGAACCATTTGAGAAATGTTGACAAATGTGGATTCAGACCTTCATTTTTCTCAAGCAGGCTAATATATCTTGCAAGCTTTAATGGTTGGAGATCAAATGAGATCCAGTATAGATGACAAAGATACCAAAACAAGATTAACAATTCAGGAGGCCAATAAAATTGGTTTTCAGGACTTTGGTTTAGGAAGCTGAAAATACAGGTGAAAGGATAGATAGGATGAAAGCCTAATTTATGAAAGAAATCTGACCCATATTTTCTGATTAGTCCGGATTGAAGTTCAAAAATTGGAGTTCTTGCTTTTTGATTAAGGGTGGCCATGGAAATGTGTGATGGTAAGGATGGAGGAATACCTTTTTCAAGAAAGTTGGCATTAATAGTTTGGTACATGTATAGCATGGGAAGAACTTTTAGCTGAAATGGTTTTTCACAAGAGACAGGTGGTCTGCTTAAAAGATCTGATAACAGGTTATCCTCTCCTTTGATGTGTTATACTTTAAAGTCATACTTACTGAAACATTCTTTCATTCTAAGAAGTTGAGGATGGGGCAAAGTCTTTCCTTTGAATTCAAGCATTTTTGGAAATGATGAGCAGTCCATCACAACTTTGAAATGATGACCAATTAGATGGAATTCAAACTTTTTTATGCCATCTTTAACTGCTAAGACCTCTTTGAAGGTTGAGTGATAATGGCATTCTCCATCTGTGAACTTTCCACTAGGATGTGCATAAATCTGTCTTTTCTTATTTTCATCCTCTTCTAAAAGAATAGCTCCCCAAAATTGATCGCTTGCATCTGTTGGAAGGATTCTTTTTCCTGTGGAGGGAATCTGGAGATCAGGAAGATTTTTTGTGCAAATTCTGAGTTGTTCAAGAGCTTTTATTTGTTCTGAGGACCATGGTGGAGGATTCTTTCTTAGAAGAGCTCTGAGAGAGGCTGTATTTTTTATTAAGTGAGGAATAAAATCCCTGAGATAATTAATAATGCCAATAACTTGTCTGATTTGCTTGATAGAAAGATTTTCTTTTGGAAATTTATCCAGTTCTATTGTAACATGAGGACCTGGAAGATACTTCCCTTCTTTGAATCTCATTCCAAGAAAATCCATTTATGTTTGGCCAATGAACATTTTGGTGGGTGAAAGCATAACACCATAATGTCGTACAAGATTAGCAAACTGTTGGAGTAGTTTCTCAAGGGCTTTTATATCTACAGAAAATAAAAGAATATCATCAATATAAACAAGAGCGTTGGAGAGGATGGGCTCAAAGATTTTGATCATAGCCCATTGGAACAGTGATGGGGCTACTTTGAGTCTAAAAGGCAGCACATTCCATTGATAATGTCTGTTTGGAATACAAAAGCTTGTTTTGTATCTGTCTTCCTCTTTGATTCCAAGTTGCCAAAATTCAGCCTTCAAATCAAATTTTAAAAAGATTTTAGCTCCCACCAAAAATGCAAATAATGAGGAAATTTTTGGCAAAGGGAATTTGTCATCCCTGAGGAAGAAATTCAAAGGCTGATAGTCGATTACCAATCTTTTCTTTCCATAAACTTGTTCTGATCTTTTGTTTACATAAAAAGCTTGGCATGCCCATTCTGATCTTGTGGGAACAACTAGACCTTGGTCTTCCAATTGGTTGCATTCTTCAATGGCCAATTTAAGATCAGAGGGAGTCATTCCTGGATGAGTTGCCTTTGTTGGATTGACATCTTCATTTTCTTTGAAAGGTAAGGAGATGAAGAACTCCTCATTTTCCACAATGGTGATGAGCATTTCTAAAGAAAATCTGTATGAGACTGAGCACTGCATTCTTTTAATAAAAACTCATGAATAGTTTGAAGGTTTGGTTGAGAAACGGTTTGGCCAACAAAAAGGATAGATGAAATATTGGTGAATGGTTGAAAGTATTTCTTGAACTTGAGTCCATTGGGAAGAATTCTCAAGTCTTTCATCTTCCAATAGACATCAAAGCCAATGACAATATCTTTTCCAGGTAAAGAAGATCCAAGAACATGTGTCTAGGTGTAACAATTTGGAAAGAATTGGATCTTTATTGGGTGTCTGGTTTTAAGGCCAGTTTCAAGTAATTCTCCATTAGCTGTAGAGAAATACTCAGAATGATGTTTCCAACATTCTTTAGGCAAGGCTTTTGGGTTGAGAATGGTAGTTTTGGCTCTAGTGTCGATCAAGGCTACAAGTTTTATGGGTTTAGAATAACTGGTTGGGTAAATTTGAATAAGGAACAAAGGTATTGGATGTTTTTCATGAGTTAGGGCTATAATGTCTCTATTATCACCACCAATTAAGAACTGGTCATTCCAGGACTCTATTTCAGAGCTGGAAATTTCTGAGTCTGTCTCTTGGCCTATAGTAAAAACATATTCTGGTGAAGCTTCTTCTTCTTCTGAAAAGAGAGACTCAAGATCAGCATCATTCAGGTCTACTTTAGTGATCTGCTGAATTTGTTGAATCATTTGCTCAGTCTTCTTTGTTTTTGAAGGGCAATTTTTTGCAAATGACCCTTTTTCCCACAGATGTAGCATCTGTCAGTTTTATTCTTACCATGGAACTTTTTCTTCTTGTAATACTTCCACTTCTTAAACTTGGATCTTTTCCCTTTCTTCTTCAATTTGAAGAAGTGTTTCTTCTTCTTTGATGGGCAAACATAAACATCAGCATCTTTGCATTTGATATGCAAATTAGGCCTATCGCATGAAAATTTTCCCAAAGGATTCTTCCTACTGCCTAGATACAATTTAATCATCTTCCTTTGATCACATAGCTGGGTATGAGCCTGAATCATGATCTGATACAAATGTCCCATTGGCACATCTCTAACTTTATAATTTAATTGTTGAAGGATTGAAAACATTCGAGAGGCAAGGATCTCGGGAATAGAAGCCAAAAAGGCTTGTTTTAAATCAGGATTAGCAGTGCCTCCTAACAGGTAAAATCTAGTAGACATATTTTGAAAATGTCTTTCTAGATCTTTTCTCTGTAGTGAATAGCATTTCATCTGGTAATACTCCTTTCGTGCAGCTTCAATATCATCATCCCATTTTCCTAAGAACTCATAATGTAAGAGTCCTAGAAAATCTTCTGGTGAAGTGGCATCCATCAACTGGGTTCTAGCATAAGCATTCAGAGAAGCATACCGGTTTGCTAGCTTTTCCACCATTTTTTCAAGAAATGTTTCAATAACAACCCTGATTTCTGCTCCAGGAATAAGCATTTTTCCAGCTATCCATGCTCTAAATTCCAGAAATTTGTTCCTATATTGTGAAGGAGGAACATCATCCAGGGTAAAGTAATTTCCAGTATTTTTTTAGAAATTTATCTGTGGATTTGGCTGTGGTGTTCTGGGCTATTCAAATTCTTCTTCTGGATCATCAACTTCTTCAACTTGAGGTCCTCTAGAAGATGTAGCATCATCAGCCATCAATTGGTAGGGTATTTCATAATCTGAATCAGAGTCACTTCTGAAGATTCAGAAGATGAACTTTCCTTTGAAATAGATTCAATTGAAAAGTTGGGCATGACATTTTCAGCACATTTTTCCAAAAAGGAAGAGATGAGATTCACCATCATTAGAGGGTGTTCTGACTCTTTTGATGATGAGGTTGGTGAGGTATTTTTGGGTAATGATTCAGAGGGTGTTGTTTTAAGTTTCTCAGTTTGAGAGAAATGAACTGTTTTTCCTTTTTTTGCTGTTGTTTCATCAGAGGACTGTGTTTAAGAGGGGGTTTTTAATGAGGATTTAAATCCTTGAAAATTTGGAGGAATATTCAAGGGAGCTGTTGGTGCAGGAAATAAAGGTTAGGTGGAAGAGGCTGTGTATGGTGAACTGGGAATTGAATAAGGGCTGTACAAAAGACCCAAAGGATTTGGAGAGAAAGATTTTGAAGACCTGTGTGAGGACAACTCTTCTTTCTTTCTTTTAAGATCTTTTTCAAGTTGGTCAACCTGGGCTTTCAAGTTTAAAATTTTCATTTCTTTCATTTGAATGCTATTCAATGTGCCTTTGTTGCTGATGATTCGCATAAGTTCCTAGTGCTTCATCTCTATCTGCCTTTGTAATTCTATATGAACCGCTATCATTCATTTTTCAAAGGCTTGGAACTTTTTTTCTGCCAAATTCAAATGTTCAGCAACTCCATCAATCTTTTCTTCAATAAGCTTTAGTTTTTTATTTTGAGCATAAGCATTTTGTGTCTGCCAGTTGACTACTACTTCAGCCGGAGTTGTTTGTCTAGGTCTGCCATCTGCATCAACAATGTTTGATTCTAGGATAAAAGGCTGCATGGTAATTTGGTTTTTTGTTTCTTTGGTTAAAGGAGGAAAGTCTGTGGGTTGGAACATACATATTTGGGATAAAGACTTTGACTTTTGAATCTCGACTGAGTTTTCTTTTCTTACCCATTTCAAAGCTTTTTTTGTAACATGGGAGAGGAGCTGACTTAGGTTTCAGCTGGGAAGGAAGTATTTGAGGCTTGCGAGGTTCAGGAGGAATATTTTGAGTAGCTGGTGGTTTATACCAAGCAGGAGGAGAATATGATACAAGATAATCATATTTTCCTGAAGGTTTTCCCAGAGTGCAGATGCTTGAATCTCCATCTTCATATCTTATTCTAAATTCCTTTTCACTATATTTTCCTGGAGATTTCTTCTTTTTCTTTTTCTTCTCATCATCATCAAAGTAGGATGCAGCATAACAATCATCACAATCACAATAATCAAAATAACAGTGACCATTACACTTAAAAGCATAGACTAGTCTTCCAGAATTATCAAAAGAGGCTATAAGAATGTTTTCTTCTGGATCCCAAGGATTGATCATGAACTATGTATTAAAAACTATAGGAGTCTCTTATTTTCTCCTAAAGATCATATCAACTGATCCATCAGATCTTTTGATATGCACAGGGTCTGTACCTTGAATTGGCTTTACTGTCTCATGCAACTTCTCATAATTGGTGATCCATTTTTCTAGGAATAATTTTAACAAATCATTCCTAGAAAGTTGTTTAGGTGTGTGAATACACATGGGAGTATTATGAGAGTCTGATTTTATGAACAAAGCATCGTTTTGGACACAGGGTAGTGATAGGTTGATAGCATGGTTTTGGAGATGGTAGACAATTTGGTAGTGAAGGGTGGCTACTTTGGCTGTGGAGATTTGTTCAGCACCAAGGATCTGGAGTTGGACTTTTAAAGCTGTCAAGGCATGGGGATCAGAAAGGGCAAGATTATAATTTGGGAAAAATGTAAAAAATACTGAGCCAGTATTTAAGGATGTCTCTATGGTCCCAATTATAGCATGTTGATACTGTTTACATCTAGAATCCAAAATAGTGATCCTACAGAAAATAGGTTGCCCTGCTCTGCCATGGTAGGAGAGTCCTAACCTTATAGCTCCAAAGTGGATGTGAGTGTATCCCTGGTTAAGCCAAGTTCTTAGAAATTCTGGAGGAATTTTTAAGGTCACGAATTATTCTGTTTGAGAGGCTGGTATATGGTGTTGATCAAAGCTGGAGGCTTGAACATATTCTTTTATAGAAGAAGTGGGTCGGTTTACAAGAGCTTTAAA
Organism: Mallotus nudiflorus; assembly: GCA_947683625.1. NCBI lineage: Eukaryota > Viridiplantae > Streptophyta > Magnoliopsida > Malpighiales > Euphorbiaceae > Mallotus > Mallotus nudiflorus. The sequence continues at coordinate 2,236,227 of CANTUR010000304.1, forward strand.
AGATTATTTCCAGTTTATTTTGGATTTTGAAAAGGCACCATAAGGGTTCAACAGGGAAAAGTTTGATTCTTTAATCTTTTGGTCTTCAGGAAGGTAAGTAAATTCATACAAGTAATCGGTCTTTTTCTGGGTGGTTTGGTTGATGGGGGGTGATAGGGTAACAGCAACAGACTTAGTTGGCACATACTTATAATCACATATTACAGAGGGAGTAGAAGAGGGAACAAAAGAGCTTTCTGGTTTTGTCATGTTTAAGAATTTCTTCTCTTTTAGTCTTCATATGGATTATAACAGTTCCACCTTATGCAAAAATAAGGTTCTGATATTTTGAATATTATTTCCAAATATTATATATATATGTTTTTGATATTTTGTTCTTAAGCTTTAATGAGAGATGATTTTATAAGTTATGGGGCTATTTATATGAATATGCATTTTTTGAAATAAATGATTTAATTTTGTGATATTTTGGTTGAGTTGTGATCTTGGTCGAGGCAAAGTATAGTTCTGAAAGCCAGACTCGAGTGTGAATGTCTGTGAATACTAGAAGTGTATTTTCTATGCAGGATTGGCTCTACTTATGGTAGAGAGATGTCCGTTTTACAGAGGAGACTCTGCTGAAATTTCGGTAGATTTTCTCATAAAACGTGATATCTTCAGTAAATTTCTAACGTTAATTAGGCTTTTTTTTGTCTATCGAATCTTATCTGGTCTTCCTCAAGTCAGTCTAAAGTTTTGTTATTTTTATCAATTTTTTATTTTTATTATATAGATGTGTTTTAAAATAGGTATGTTAATTTCTTTTTTAGAGTATATCGAAGTGGAAGCTGTTGGATCGAGGCAAACGCGCGGTCATCAGCCTTCTTGTTCATCTTATAAGTTGATATAATGATATGTGTGTGTGTTTTATTTAAAGATGTGTGCGCTCATATTTAATATCTATTATATGATTTATTTAATTAAATGCTGCTATTTAAGGTTTAAACGTATTTTATTTATTTAAAATCGGTCTTGAGAAATTTTGGTAGAACGGGCTACCTAGTGGGTTTCACCAGGACTGTGTGCACATGGTAGAGATTGAGAGGTGGATCCGATGTATGTATGACTTGTGGAAATAAAATGGGATGAGTGCCTTAGTGGAAGCCTTTGCTCTCGGGGACCACCAGTGATTGTAAAGTTAATAATGGATTGGGATGGGTGCCTCGGTTGATGCCTTAGCTCTCAGGGACCGCCAGTGCCATGTATTTGGATTAAGTGGATGACTGCGGCCTGGTGCCTCACTTGATGCCCTTGCTCTCGGGGACCGGCAGTCCAGAGTTAGAAATCTGGGATTAGGGTTCTACCAAGATTTTTCAAAAGATATATATATACATTATAAAATTATTTTCACTATAAATATATGGTTTTCAAAAGGTTTTTAAACCATACAACTCTTTTTATTGACTTACTCAGTGAGGTCTGATTCCCCTTAATTTATTTTTTTCATGAGCTTGGGAGTTCGACCTCAAATTGCCTCTACTTCGGATTTCTTCATCACGATTATATTTTGTAGGTCATTGTGAGCTGTACTGTAGTAGTAACTCTAGAAAACTGCAGTAATAATTGTACTATGAATTTGTATGACTTAAGTATACTTATGTATTTTATTTCAATAAACCACGCTTATGTATAATGATTTAAGATTGATTTATGATATATGATGATGGAGAATATTTTATTTATGCACTCAATTATGTTTATTTTTAGAAAAATTAGTTTGATAATGTGTTCTGTTATGAAATAAAGTTTTAAATTGGAAGGTTTTATTTTTCTTTTCTTTAAGGCTTACTATGGGTTTTGGGGGCCTTATGCCTACCCATTCCCTAGTGTCGGTCACGTGTCCTCGAGTTTAGGTTGTGACAAAGTTGGTATCAGAGCATAAGTTCAATTAATTATCTATGTCTGTCTTTCTGTGTAGCTATTGCAGTGATTAAGTTGATAATTATCTTTGTGATATTCTTGTTCTTAATTCTGCGTTGCGTTAAATACTCTTGCCTTGTTTTGAATTCAATTTTCTTTATCTTTTCAGAATGAGGCATGTGCGAACAGACCCCATTGCCGATCCAACCTTTGGACTTGATGAGCAGTATATGCATGATGAGGCTCTTCCTCGTGCTCCATGTTGTAGAGGCAGAGGTAGAGGTAGAGGTCGAGCTAGGGCAACTGCAGCTGAGGTTCCTGATCAACAGCCAGTTGGACCTAAAGTCCCAGTTGTAGACCCCATAACCTTTTCAGTTGGATTAGCAGGAATTAATTAGGGTCTGGCAGCTTTGAATCAGGCGATGCCCCTTGTGCATCAGATGTTACAATAGAGGAATTAGGGGATGTCAGATACTGATGCAGCACTCCTCTACTCCTGGATTGGTAGAGTTTCCTTTGATGGCATGGGTGACGCTTTGGACTTTATTAATGCGATTGAGGCACGTACCAAGACAGGACACATAGACTACTAGAGGATCATGATTGTGGAGTTTTCAGTCTCAGTTACAGCTCAAGACTGGTTCATGCAGTCGATTCAGCCGTCCATGCATGAGTTGACTTGGCTAGAGTTTAAGGACTGCTTCCTGAGATTCTTCTGTCCTTCAGCCACCGGAGATGCTTACAGGTGGCAGTTGCTCCTTATCACCAGAGGGGATAGATCTATGGAGGACTATACTAGGGAGTTTAATAGGCTATCTTGACATGCAGAGGACATCAGGAGAGATCCCTACAAAGCAGTAGAGTTGTATGTCACTGGTTTGGGACTCACTTTTATTGGTATGCATACTAAGGATCGCACCCTGGAGATTGTGATTGAGGAGGCCCATCTGATTGAGAGGCGACATATCCACCAGGGCACCATGTTAAATCCCTATATGGTTAGTGGTAGTGGATATAGTGTAGCCCCCGGGTACTAGCAGCCAGCATTTCATATTAGTAGTACGAGTCAGCAGGCTACGAGTAGTTCATAGCAGGGTGGTAAGAGGTCCAGGACTCATCGAGTTGGTCAACATGGTTATGCCATGAATAAGAGGAGTGGCAAAGGTCATAAATTTGGTGTTGGAGTCAATAGCAGTAGTAGTGGGCAGAGCTCCAGATAGAGTAGTTATGGGTTTAGAGCCAGTGCATGTCTGAGTTGTGGTTGATTCCATCAGGGCCCGTGTTATTTGTTATTGGGCGCTTGCTTTAGATGTGGACAGGTTGGTCATCTTGCTAGAGCTTGTCCTCACTCCGGATATCAACCATAGTATGCTCATGGTTCATCTTCATTAGTGGCTTAGCCTTACTATCCGATGCCACAATAGTATAGAGCACCAGTATAGCCATTGTAGAGACCGCCGCAGCTTATAGGCTAGTAGGGCCGAGGTTTAATTGGTAGGCTTAGTGGTCATGGGTATGTGTAGCCTTCGACATCGTAGTAGGTAGGTCATGAACAAGCATGAGTTTTCACTCTGACACCGCAGGATGCTCAGACTTCTAACGCAGTGGTAGCAAGTATTCTCTCAGTTTGTGCACATGATACTAGAGTATTGTTTAACCCCGGCGCTTCGCATTTATTCATTTCTCCTGTGTTTGCTTTGAGAATCGAGTGGTAGCTTTTCAGGTTATCCTTTCCTCTATCTATATAAACTTCTCTTAGTGACGAGTTGGAGACAGATATTTTCTTTCCTTCGTGTCCGGTGTCAATTGATGGTAGAGAATTATTGGCGGACTTGGTGTTGCTTGATTTGTTAGAATTCGACGTCATCTTGGGTATGGATTGGTTGTTGAGGTATTATGCTTCGATGAATTATCGAGAGAAAGAAGTAGTATTCAGAATTCTGAATGAAGAAGAGTTTTATTTTAAGGGTGAAAAGTGCTTCATGCCTCGTAATCTCATTTCTTCCATTTTAGCTCGGAGGATGCTTAAAAGGGGTTATCAAGGTTATTTGGTAGTAGCAAGAGATGTTGAGATAGAGAATGGGGAAATCGAACAGGTGCCAGTAGTGTGTGAAATTCTAAATGTCTTTCCTGAAGAATTACCAGGATTACCACTAGACAGAGAGTTAGAGTTCTGTATCGATGTTATACCTGGTATAGATCCTATTTCTATGCCACCCTACAGAATGGCACCAGCTGAATTATAAGAGTTAAAGGAGCAGTTACAGGAGTTGCTTGATAAGGGTTTTATAAGACCCAATACATTGCCTTGGGGTGCTCCGATGTTGTTTGTGAAGAAGAAGGATGGTAGCCTTCGACTCTGTATTGATTACAGGTAGTTGAACAAGGTCACCATCAAGAACAAGTATCCACTTCCCAGGATCGATGACCTATTCGATCAGTTTTAAGGTGATATATGCTTCTCTAAGATAAACTTGAGATCTGGGTATCACCAGTTAAGGATCAGAAGTGGTGATGAGCCCAAGACAACATTTCAGACGAGATATGGTCATTATAAGTTCTTAGTAATGTCCTTTAGGTTGACGAATGCTTCGGCAACCTTTATGGACTTGATGAATCAGGTGTTCAGGCCATACTTAAACCGATTTATAATAGTCTTTATTGATGATATCTTGGTTTATTCCAAGAGTGAAGCTGAGCATGTTATGCATCTGAGAAGGGTGCTTCAGACTTTAAAGGAGCACAAGTTGTATGCCAAGTTTTCAAAGTGCGAGTTCTGGTTGAATCAAGTGGCATTTTTAAGCCATGTGGTTTCTAAGGATGGCATACAAATGGACCCTAAGAAGATATAAGCCATTACAGGGTGGCCGAGGCTAACTACAGTCAGAGAAGTACGGAGTTTCCTGGGTCTAGTAGGCTACTATAGGAGATTTATGAAAGACTTCTCCAAAATTGCTGCACCATTGACAAGGTTGACCTAGAAGAGTGCTAAGTTTGTGTGGACAGATAAAATGTGAAGAGCACTTTTAGTTATTGAAGGATTTGTTGATGTTAGCTCCAATTTTGGCTTTACCTACTGGAAATGAAGGGTATACGGTGTATTGTGATGCTTCTAGAGTAGGACTGGGTTGTGTATTGATGCAAAATGGCCAGGTAATTGCTTATGCTTCGAGGCAGTTGAAGAAGCACGAGCAAAACTATCCTACTCATGACTTGGAGATGGCAGCCATTGTGTTTACTTTGAAAATATAGAGGCATTACTTGTATGGGGTTACATGTGAGATATACACCAATCATAAGAGCTTGAAGTATATCTTCTAGTAGAGGGACTTGAAATTAAGGCAAAGAAGATGGATAAAAGTTCTTAAGGACTATGATTGTTCCATTTTGTACTATCCAGGCAAGGCAAATATAGTTGTTAATGCCTTGAGTAAGAAGTCACTAGCCAGTCTTGCCCATATCAGCACAGAAAGAAGGCCCATTATTAAGGAGTTGCACGAATTGATTGATCACGGGTTGCAATTGAAAGTTACCCAAAAGTGCCTTTTAGCTTAATTCAGGGTACGATCAATATACATGGATTGAGTTAAGGTAGCTCAGAATAGAGACCTGCAGAGGATTATGTATGAAGTGCAACTAGGGCAGTCAAGAGACTTTGTGGTTAACAGAGAAGGTGTATTGCAGTTGGGCACTAGGATTTGTGTGCCGGATGTTGATGACTTAAGGAAGGAAATTATGGAAGAGGCACATTTTTCTGCTTATAGTATTCATCCAGGTTCTACCAAGATGTATCATGACTTGAAAGATATATATTGGTGGAATGGAATGAAGAAGGATATTACAGAGATTGTATCTAGATGCTTGACTTGTCAGCAAGTGAAGCTTGAACATTAGAGACCCTCGGGATTGTTCCAACCTATGCCAATTCCCGAATGGAAATGGGACATGATAGCCATGGACTTTGTGACTAGACTACCTCGGACTACAGGAGGTTATGATGCTATATGGGTGATTGTTGATAGGCTAACCAAGTCAACACACTTTTTACCAATAAAGAAGACATACTCTACTGATAGACTGGCGAGACTTTATGTTAATAGGATTGTTTGTCTACATGGAGTACCAGTGAGTATAGTGTTGGACAGAGGAGCCACATTCACCTCAGTCTTTTGGCAAGAATTACACAAAGCCTTGGGCACCAAATTGGATTTCAATATGGCCTTCCATCCTCAGACAGATGGTCAGTCAGAGAGGACCATCCAAACATTAGAAGATATGTTGAGGATGTGTGTGGTGGATTTTGGAGGACAGTAGGATTCGCACTTGCCATTGATTGAGTTTGCTTACAATAATAGCTATCATGCTAGCATTGAGATGGCTCTATATGAGGCACTATATGGTAGGAAGTACAGATCACCATTATTTTGGGAGATTGGTGAGAGACAGTTAACAGGTCCAAAGTTGGTACAGGTGACTTCAAAGAAAGTCCCCATCATACAGTAGAGATTGAAGATAGCCTTTAGCAGATAGAAGAACTATGCTGACCCTAGGAGAAAGGATGTATCCTTTATGGTTGGAGACATGGTATTCCTGAAAGTGTCTCTAATAAAAGGAGTCATGAGATTTGGCAAGAAGGGTAAGCTAGCTCCTAAATACATCGGACCATTTGAAATTCGGTCAAGAGTGGGTGAAGTATCGTATAGGTTGGTATTACCACCAGAATTGTTGAGGATCCACCCTGTATTTCATGTGTCAATGTTGAGGAAATACATTCCTGATCCATCTCACATTTTGCAACCTGAAGTCGTAGAGCTTAGCGATGATCTGACCTACGAGGAGTATCCAGTGGCGATTGTGGATTGCCAAATTTGATAGTTGTGGACTAAGGAGATACCAATGGTGAAGGTGCTATGGAGTAACCATTCTGCTGAGGATTGCACTTGGGAAACTGAAGCTGAGATGTGAGTTTCTTTCCCGTATCTTTTTTCCTCTTAAGCCTAGTAATTTTTCTTTTCTTTTCTTGAATTCGGGGACGAATTCTTATAAGGAGGGGAGATTGTTCTGACCCTATTTTTTTAAAATTATTTTATTTTAAAATGAGATATGCAATGTTAATAAAAATTGGTGATTTTATTAATTTATTTTCATTATTTGTGATTTATTTCTGTTATTTTATATTTAATTAAATTTTCTAAGTAAAAATATTATTTTTTGGTCATTTAATTTGCGCAGATATTTTAACATTATTATTTCTATTATCGTTTTATTAAATGTTACTATTTATTTTGTTAATAAATTATTTTATTAATTGGATTGTAATTTTATGTATTATATATATATTAACTTGGGTTTGTATAATTTGCATGTGTGTGTATGTGTATTATTATTATATGTGAGAATATATATATATATATATATATATATATATATGGTGGATATTTTTATATAAAGTTGACCACATTATTTTAATAATACTTTATTATGTAATATTTGTAATATCCCGTGTTTTTAAAATATTTTTACACTGTACCGGGATATACAGTGTTAATAATTTGTGTATATATATTATGATATTTTCATGAGTTGATATGTATTTAAAACCTATTTTAATATTGTGTATTATTTACAGTGTTTTACGTAAAATTTTTCCGGGACTTGCATTTTCGGGGAAATTTTCACGTAAATAATTTATTATTAATTATTCTAAATATATTTTCGGACTTGCATGAACTCATACGTATTTTTAAAATACTAAATAAAGCCTATGTGTGTGTATATTTATTTAATTAGAGTTTAATATATATTACCCTAATATTTTATTAATTAATTAATTATTTATTGTTATTTAATTATTTTATTTATTATTAAATTATTAAAATTATTTTTATTATTATTTTTTTATTTTTTTTCTTTTTCTTTTTTCTTTTTCTTTTCTTTTTCTTTTCTTTCTTTTTCTTTTTCTTCTTCTTCTTCTTCTTTCTTTCCCTCCCGCGCCCGACCACCACCCACCCTTCCCTCACCGTCTGCAACTCCGGTCACCTACTGTCGGTGTGCCTCCCGGCTTGCCACCGCCATTCCCAGCCATCCCCCGCCGCCAGCAGCTCCCTTCCCCGGTGCCGACAGCCCCATTTTCCTTTTTTGGTTGAAAATCGTCCCTTCGCCATTTCTCCCATTTTCGACCACCGTTTTCGACATCGCCGGTCTCTTTCTTCTCCTTGAGCTCCGGTGAGTGTGATTCTAGCTTTGGTTTGAGCTAAAATGATTTAGATTTACTTAGGTTTCAATTTTTCCAATTCGGTCACATTAGGATTTTTGATTTTTTTGAGCTTTGAATTGATTGATTCATGGAAACTCCCTTCACAAATGTTGTTCCTTGTAGCTTAATCTACATGTATGAATTTTTGTGGAATTTTTGGAGATTTTTTGGATTTTTGGGTATTTTTGAATATTTAATATTATTTTCTAATTTTCGGAAATTAACTATTTAAATTATGAAATTGGGTTTTATGGTTAAATTAGGTGTTTAAATGAATTATAGGAATTTATTTGGAATTTTTATGAATTTCTAAGTATTTATTTTGAATTATTGAAGTTTATGTGATTTTGAGAAATTAGGGTTAATTGTGTTTTTATTTGAAATTAATTGGTTAATTGAGTTTAATTATTAATATTATTGATAAATATGTTGAGAAAATTAATTTTGGATAATTTTATAATTTTTGATGAATTTTTGAAGTAATTTTAGTATATATATATATATAAGGGCATTTTGGTAATTTTACACAAAATTGGATAAAAATGTAATTTAATTGGTTTCAATTGTTATTTAAGGTATAAAAATGATTTCTACAAATTATTTAGTATTTTTAACTAATTAAAACTATTTTTCGTGAATTATTTTCAATTATATATATAATATACGGTTTTTCTAATAAAATGAGTTTTTATCGGTTTTTACAGTGTTTTAAGGTTAATTATGTAATTTCTACTCATAAAATGAATTTCTATGCTATAAGGATATTTTTGGTATTTTCGGAATTATTCTGTGTTTGTGGACCCCGGTCGGTAGATTGTAGTCTGGAGTCCGACCGAGGGGTTATGGATTTGTGTTGAGCCTATTTTTTGAAGTGTATTTCTTTGCAGGGTCGACTCTACTCTTTTGAGTAGAGAGATGTCCGTTTTACAGGGGAGGTTCTGCCGGATTTTCGATAGAATTCTCGTAAAACATGATGTCCAGTCGAACCCTAATTCTATTTCCGTATTTAAATACTCTAGATTGAATTCTAGGATTTCTGTTAGGATTATTCTGATGTCTGTTATTTATTGCTTGTTTAGTTGCGCCGAGACCGAGGGCTAGTGGACCAGGCCCGTCGGACCCGTCTCGTGGAGCGCACTAGGTGAGTTACTATACTATATATATATGCTTAGGATGCATGATTTAGAAATACATGTTTTATGTTGATTAAATATGCATAAATAATTTGATTATTTCTTAAGTTTATATTAAGTATATTTTTGGTTTATTTTTGGTATATAATAAATTATATACATGTTTTGTTAATAAAATATATTTAGAATGTTTTTAAATATATTTTTAGTTTAAATTATGATTTGACTGGATTTATTTGACGTATATATACTCGAAATATACATGGTTTATTTTTGGTATATTTCTGGTATATATATGGATTATATTGTTATTTCATTTACATTCATGCATCATTTATTTTTGTGAATGAATGTTTTATATTTATTGATGAAGGATATCAATAGAACGTGCTACCTAGTGGGCAGCACTAGGATCGAGTACGTACCGGTATGCCTATAGTATTTAGGCTATATTACTAACTATTTGTGGATATTGATTTGATATGATTATTTGATGTGTGAGATATGGTTTGGAGGTGTGATTGCTGGAGCTCGGTTGACCAAGTGTCTCGGGGCCAATCACACTGGCAGTCAGACTGCTGGAGCTCAGTTGACTTAGTGTCTTGGGGCCAGTCTACTGTCTAAATGGATTAAGTGGATATATTTGGACTAAGTGAGCCTGTATAGTTAGAGTGTTGTCTAACACTATTTGAGGTTTTCGATATCATAGGGTTCTATGTGATCCTTCATAAAAGATGATTTTTAATGAAAATATATAAAATGATTTTATTGCATCTGTGTGTAATTACCTGTATATATACATATTATATATATACTGTTGACTGTATGCATTATCATTTAGTGTGTATGTATATATATTATAGTAATTCAATCAGTGAGGTCTTACTCCCTTCCGTTGACTATTTTTCAGGAGAGTCAACTTCTTCAGACCTCAGTAGCAGGTCGATACGCCGGATTTCTTCCGCCTCGGCTTCTTTGTGTAAATCATTGACTTGAGTCTTATTTATTTTATCTAGACACTGCAGTAGTTGTGAATTAAAGTATTGGATTTCATGTATCTTATTTAAAGAGATGTATTATATTGAAACTGGATCTGTATTAAAGATTATATATATATGTGATGAGATTTGATTCAAATCCAATGATGAAAATGTTATTATGATATTTATGATTTTTATTTCCGCTGCAAAAATTTGATATTGTACTATTACTATTGCATGATTTATTTTATTTTTAGGCTTGCTACGGGTTCCGGATTCAAAAGAATTCCCGTTCCCTAGCGCCGGTCGTGGCCCCTGTTTTGGGTTGTGACAATATTATATATATATATATATATATATATATATATATATATATATATATACGCACACACATATGCATATAAAATAAACACACACATGCAAGAATACAACAACCCACATAGATGCATGCATTAAACACCAACACACACACACAGCACAAAAAGAAGAAAGAAAGACATGAAGAACCTAAGAGAAAAAAAAAACTTACAGTGGCTCTCCTGCACCATCCAATTCTTCCCCTGTCATTGTGCCTCCATCACTTCCGGTCACCATTTTCTTCGATTTCGGTGTCTTTCTCTTCCTCTTGCACCAATGAGTACTAATCTAAGTTTAGTTTAAGCTTTTATCTCCATTTGATTGAGTTTTTGTTGATTTTTGTTTATGGAGTTCTAGGGTTTTAATTTTTTTTTTACCTTGATCTAGCTTGAATCTTGCAAACTCCCTTTATAAATGTGATTCCTGGTAGCTTAATCTACCTCTATGAATTTTTGTATGATTTTTAAAATTTATTTTGATTTTTGTGAATTTTTGAATATTTTATTATTATTTTATTAATTTTCTTAAATTAATTATTAAAATTATAAATTTGGTATTTTTGGTGTTATTATGAGTTAATATTAATTTTAGAATAAAGAAAATATTTTTTAGGGTTATTATATAATTTCTATGAATTTTTAGAGTTTATGTGAAAACTAAATAATTAGGTTAGAATTGGATTTTTGTTGGAATATTGGTTTAAGTATGTGTTTTAATTAATATTAATAATATATATATTGAGAAAATAATTTTTAGGCATTTGTATAAATTTTTAGGGAATTTTTGAATAATAATAGTATATTATGTAAGTTTTTGTACTATAGGGGTAGAAATGTAATTTTGTGATAATTATAGTTAAATAATAAATTGTGGTTGGTTTTAATAATATTTAAGGAATTTAAAAGGATTTTTACAAATTATTTACTATTTAAACTAATTAACACTAATTCTCGAAAATTAATTTTTAATAATATATTAGGTACTATTTTAAATATTATGTCTATTTTTATTATTATATGGGTAAATATGTAACTTTATGTTTATTATAGTTAAGTATATATTATTGGTTTTATTAATATTTAAGAGGTTTAGAGGATTTGTATAAATTTATAGGTGTTTTTAATTAAGTAAAGTTAATTTTGAATATCATTTCCAAATATTATATATATATGTTTGTGAGATTTTGTTCCTAAGCTTTAATGACAGATGATTTTATAAGCTATGACTATTTATATGAATATGCATTTTTTGAAATAAATGATTTAATTTTGTGATGTTTTGGTTGAGTTGTGATTTCGGTCGGAGCAAAGTGTAGTTTTGAAAGCCAGACTCGAGTGTGAATGTCTGTGAATACTAGAAATGTATTTTCTATACAGGAATGACTCTACTTATGGTAGAGAGATGTCCGTTTTACAAAGGAGACTCTGCTGAAATTTTGGTAGATTTTCTCGTAAAATGTGATATCTTCAGTAAATTTATATCGTTAATTAGATTTTTTCCTGTCTATCAAATCTTATCCGGTCTTCCTCGAGTCAGTCTAGAGTTTCGTTATTTTTGTCGATTTTTTATTTTTATTACATAGACGTGTTTTAAAATAGGTATGTTAATTTCTTTTCTAGAGTATATCGGAGCAGAAGCTGTTGAATCGAGGTAGACGCACGGTCGTTAGCCTTCTCGTTCATCTTGTAAGTTGATATAATGATTTGTGCGTGTGTTTTATTTAAAGATGCGTGCGCTCATATTTAATAGTTATTATATGATTTATTTAATTAAATGCTGCTATTTAAAGTTTAAATGTATTTTATTTATTTAAAATCGGTCTTGAGAAATTTTGGTAGAATGGGCTACCTAGTGAGTTTCACCAGGACTATGTGCACATGGTAGAGATTAAGAGGTGGATCCGATGTATGTATGACTTGTGGAAATAAACTGGCACGGGTGCCTCGGTGGAAGCCTTTGCTCTCGGGGACCACCAGTAATTGGAAAGTTAATAATGGATTGGGATGGGTGCCTTGGTTGATGCCTTAGCTCTCAGGGATCGCCTATTTGGATTAAGTGGATGACTACGGCCTGGTGCCTCGGTTGATGCACTTGCTCTCGAGAACCGGCAGTCCAGTTGGAATAAATGGGCCCAGTTGGCCAGTTAGAAATCTGGGATTATGGTTCTACCGAGATTTTTCAAAAGATATATATATATATATATATATACATTATAAAATTATTTTCATTATAAATATATGGTTTTCAAAAGGTTTTTAAACCGTACAAATATTTTTATTGACTTACTCAGTAAGGTATGATTCCCCTCAATTTATTTTTTTTAAGAGCTTGGGAGTTCGACCTCAGACCGCCTCTATGCCGGATTTCTTCATCACCGGCTATATTATGTAGGTCATTATGAGTTGTACTGTAGTAGTAACTTTAGAAAACTGCAGTAGTAATTGTACTATGAATTTGTATAACTTAAGTATACTTATGTATTTTATTTCAATGAACCACACTTATGTATAATGATTTAAGATTGATTTATGATATGTGACGATGGAGAATATTTTATTTATGCACTTAATTATGTTTATTTTTAGAAAAATCAATTTGATAATGTGTTCTGTTATAAAATAAAGTTTTAAATTGGAAGGTTTTATTTTTCTTTTCTTTAAGGCTTACTACGGGTTTCGAGGGCCTTATGCCTACCCATTCCCTAGTGCCGATCATGTGCCCTCGGGTTCGGGTCATGATAGTAAATATTAAATGGAGATTAAATTAATTAATCAAGAAAACTATACCAATGTGCCAAGATTACAAGATTGAAAAGTTGTAAGCATCAAAGTTATGGGAAAATTGATCATATTCCTACCCTATGCATGAACATAATTCAGAAATAAAACAAAACACATGAATTTCTAATGACCCAAAATGCCATACCTATGTAAAATGCACCCCCACACTTAAAATTCACATTGCCCTCCATATGAAATGTAATTGTGACACATAAAAAAAATAAACACTAAAAAGAAAATTAAAGAAATAACTAAATGAAGAATGTGAAAAACTTCCATAATGGCTGGCGGTGCTGTCATGACATGGCTTCAACCGTGACCGAAAGCTAGGTTGATTTGGGAAGCAGAAGAGCTGTGATGGTTACCGAATTTTGCACTTGCAAGAAATTCAAAGCACTTAACTATAATTTTTTTATTATTTTATTATTATTTTCTTTTTATTATTTTTTCTTTTTTTTCTAAACAACTTAAGTTCAAAAGATAAAAATTAGCAATGACAAAATAAAATAAAATGATGAAAGAAAATAACAAGTAATATAAAATGCCAATTTTTAGGTCTTTAGCAAGACCAAAACCAGAATTTTTCATTGGGGTTAATGAAGGAAGAGAGTCTCCTTCTCCTTGGGCATTAGTCCTCCTCAATACACCTTGCACTTTTGACCATTCACTTGAAAACACTCTCCTTTTGAATTTATGAGTTTGAGTGCACCGTGAGAGAAAACTTATTGCAACTTGAATGGACCACTCTATCTCGATCTTAATTTGCCCGAAAACAACTTTAGTCTAGAATTCAATAAAAGAACCAGATTGCTAACTCTGAATTCCTTCTTGAGAATATAAGTATCATGCCACTGTTTTGCTTTCTCCATAAAGAGTTTGGTGTTTTTATATGCTTGAAATCGAAGCTCATCCAACTCAATGAGTTATAAAAAATGTCTTTCACTGGTGTCTTTCATGTCAAAGTTCAATGTCTTAATGGCACAATAAGCTCGATGTTCAAGCTCCACCGGTAAATGACAAGCTTTCCCAAAAACTAATCGGTAAGGAGACATACCAATGGAAGTTTTATATGTTGTATGATATGCCCATAGAGGATCATCAAATCTTTCCTCGAAGAACCCTCTGTTTTCTCCAAAATATTCTTTATCTCCCTGTTAGTGACCTTAACTTAATCGCTGGTTTGAGGGTGATATGGGGTAGTAACTCTATGATGAACTTTGAACCTTTTGAGTAATAACTCAAACTGCTTATTTCAAAAGTGTGAGCCTCCATCACTATTCATAGCTAGAGGTACTCCAAATCTGCTGAACAATTTCTTAAAAAATCTTATTACCACTTTAGCATCATTCGTAGGTGAAGGAATAACTTCCACCTATTTAGACATATAATCTACCCTAACCAGGATATATTGGTTCCCAAAAGATGATGGAAAAGGACCCTATAAAATCTAATCCCCATACATTAAAAATCTCTACTTCTTGAATTAATGTGAGTGGCATTTCATTCCTCTTAAAGATATTCTCATGTCTCTGACATCTATCACAATGTTCCACATACTCCTTAGTATTTTTTAATAAAGTAGGCTAGAAAAACCCACTTTCCAACACCTTTACATCAATTTTTATTGCTCCAAAATGCCTACCATATGCAGAATCATTACAATAAGATAAAATTTCCAGCATTTCAATTTCAAGAACACACCTCCTAATTAGCCCATCTCTATAACTCTTGTAGAGAAATGGATTCTCCCATAAATAATACTTCACCTCATAAAGGAAAAGTTTCCTTTATTAATAAAAAAATTCTTACGGTAACACTCCACATGCTAAGTAATTAGCAATTTCTACAAACCATAGAATACTAAAATGTTAAATCGCTAGCAATAAAGCATTAAAAAATTCATCATTGATATCCTCTTTTTGCCTTAGTTGTTCATAACCCTTTAACCTGGACAAATAGTCAGCTACAACATTCTCAAAAACTTTCTTATCCTTAATCTTTAAGTCAAACTCTTATAAAAGTAATACCCAACGAATAAGATGTGGTTTTGCATCCTTCTTGGCTAAGAGATATTTTATTGTTACATGATCAGTGAAAATAATAACCTTTGAACCAAGTAAGTATGACTTGAATTTATCAACAGTAAAAACCACTGCATGCATCTCTTTCTCAGTTGTGGTGTAATTCAATTGAGCCTTTTTAAGAGTTTTACTTATATAGTATATAACATGAAGCTTGTTTTCTTTCCTCTAATCAAGCACCACCTCCATAGCTTGGTCACTTGCATCACACATAATCTTAAAAGGAAGTGCCCAATCTGGTGGTGAAATAATTGGGGCTGAAACTAAAGCTTCTTTTAACTTATTAAAAGCATTTAAATAATCATCATTGAATATAAAAGGAGCATCTTTAACTAATAGTTAGGTTAAAGGCTTAGCAATTAAGAAATTTTTTTCATGAGATGCCTATAAAAACCCGCATGTCCTAAAAATCCTTGAACTCTTTTGACTGTTATTGGAGGTAGTAGCTTCTCAATAATTTCTATTTTTGCTCAATCTGCCTCAATCCTTGCACTTGAAATCTTATAACCAAGGATTATCCCTTCCTCTACCATAAAATGACACTTTTCCTAATTAAGAATAAGGTTTGTCTTTTTATATCTTTTTAAGACCCTGTCAAGGTTAGACAAATATAATTAAAAAGAATTACCAAAAATAGAGAAATTGTCCATAAATACCTCTATAATGTTCTCAATAAGATTAGAAAAAATTACTGTCATACATCTCTGAAAAGTACTTGGTGCATTGCACAGTCCAAAAGGTATGTGTCGATAAGCAAAAGTCCCATATGGGCATGTAAATGTTGTTAAAGTCCCATATAGGCATGTAAATGTTGTTAAAGTCCCATATAGGCATGTAAATGTTGTTTTCTTTTGGTCCTCTAGAAAAATAAAAATATGGTTGTAACCTGAATAATTGTCTAGAAAATATTAGTATGCATGCCCTACTATCCTCTCAAACATTTAGTCAATAAATGAGAGAGAAAAATGGTCCTTCATTATGACTGAGTTTAATTTTTGATAATCAATACATACTCTCCACCCATCAACCATTCTCTTTGAAATCAACTGACTTATTTCATTTTCCATAATAGTTATTCCACTTTTCTTCGATACACACTTCACTAGGCTTACTTACTCACTCACTATAAAAAATTAGGTAGATAATGCTCGCATCTAACAACTTAATAATCTTCTTCTTGATTACCTCCTTCATGTTTGGATTCAAGTGCCTTTGTCTCTTTATGATAGTTTTACTTCCCTCTTCCATATGGATTCTTTGCATAATAATTAAAGGACTAATCCCCTTGATGTCCGAAATCTGGCACCCAATTGACTTCACCCTATTTCTCACTATTTCACATACCCTTTTCTCCTGTTCAATGGATAATTTATTGGAAATGATAATAGGTAAAATGTTTCCCTCCCCTAAAAAAGTGTATCTTAAATGGGTAGATAACATTTTAAGCTCTAATTTAAGTGGTTTAACAACAGATGGTGGAGTAGGGTTGTCACTACGCACTAAAATTTCATGTTTAACAAAAGTGACTTCTTGTGATGGTTCACTATTTACTTCACATTCTAAACTTCTGTTAAGAATTTCTTTGTTCAAATTTATTTCCTTCACACACTCATTTATAACTTTCATTCTCATGTAAAATTCCTCTTCAATTGGGTACTTCATCAACCTAGGCATCACAAATTCTACATTTTCATCACCAACCCTAAGAGTGATTTCCCCTCATAAACATCTATGATGGCTCTCCCAGTATTTAAAAATGGTCTCCTAAGAATTAGATGACACTTACTATCTTTTTTAAAATTCAAAACTACAAAATCCATAAAAAAGATAAATTTATCTACTTTAACTAGAACATCTTTAATGATCCCATGTGGTTTCTTTGTAGAATGATCCGCCAGTTACAAAGTCATGTTAATATAGGTCAACTTGCTAAGCTATAATTTACTGAAAAGAGAAAATTACATAAGGTTAATACTTGCACCTAAATCACATAAACATTTAGGAAATTCTTGAGTACCAACTACACAAGGAAGAGTAAAGCTCCTTGGGTCTTTTAATTTAATTAGCATTTTACGAGTAATGATATAACTATAAGTTTCTGTTAATTCCACAATCTAGTTATCATCCCATCTCTTCTTATTAGTGATAATATTCTTAAGATACTTAGTGTATATTGGCATTTCTGTAAGAGCTTCAACAAAAAGGAATATTAAGTTCAAGCTTTTTAAAAGTATTTAAAAACTTACCAAACCTCTTTTGATCATTGGGTTTCTTTAATCTTTGTGGAAAAGACGTCATTGTCTCATATTTATGTGAATTAGGCACAAGGGGTTGCTCCTTCCCATCACTATCTTTAATTACTGCTCCTTACCTTCTTTAGAATTATCATCACTATTCTGAATTTCATTGCCTTGTGTTTCCACAACTTCTTTCTTAAGCTCATCTCCTGATCTTATCTCTTTGCCACTTCTTAATGTAATGGCTTTCAACTGCTCCCTTGGATTTATTACAGTATTGCTTAGAAGGTTCCTTTGATTTCTTTGTGTTACTGCACTAGCAAACTATCCCAACTGCACCTAAATGTTATGAATTAAAAAAGTATGATTTTTTGTTATCTAATCAAACTTGGTCTCCATCCACTTCTAATTTTCTTCTTGATGGCTCATTTTGTTGGATATAGTCTCCAAAAATTTATCCAATTTATTGTCCATTAAGGCCATACGATCTTGATGTGGTTGTTGAAATTCTAGAGGTGCTTGTCTTGCCATGTTGTTCTGGAAGCCTTGGGGAACCAAATTATTGTTATTGTTCTAAGAAAAATTTGGGTGATTCCTCCATCTCGGATTATAAGTGTTCGAGAATGGATTATTAACCTATTTTTTATGAAATTGATTTTCAGCAGAGTTGACTTGCTTTAAGCTTGTGTCTTCATATACACCATTGTTGACACAACCACATTTTCCAATTGAATTGTCACGACCCAAACTAGGAGTTATGACTGGTGCTAGGGAACGAGAATTATTTCGAATCTGAAACCCATAGCAAGCCTTAGAGAATAAAATCATGCAATAAATAAATAAAAGTATGACATAATTAAAATTTTTTGAATCAATATATAAAATAAATATTCCAAATCCTTTCATAAATAAATATATTCATACAATGTTCAAATACAACTCTCTAAGTATTAAATACTAAAACAAAATAATACTCTTATGATACAATAACACTACTACTGTAGTTTTTAGAATACAAATCAGAGTTCAAAATATACATTTACATAAAATAGCTGGGAGAGAAGAACACCGACGAGGAACTCTACTTCTAAGATCTGACGATGTAGGATCTCCTAAAAAAAATATAATTGATGGGGGTCAGACCTCACTGAGTGAATTATTATACTATATATACATGCAATCTAAACCATAACAATCAAGCATTCTTATATATATATATATATACACACACACACACACACATTTCACACAAATGCCAAACTTTGCTTTTATAAATATAATAGATGCAGAAAACATTTATTTTAATACATGAAGGATCAAATAGATCCCTATTAATCGCAACCTCAATCAATCATATCATCACTCTAGCCATATAGGCTCACTTAAATCCAAATAGATCACTTATTCCATTCTGGATAGTAGACTGGCCTTGAGACACTAAGTCAACCGCGCTCCAACAATCTGATTGTCAGTGTGATTGGCCCCGCGACATTTGGTCAATCGAGTTCTCGTAATCACACTCTTAATCACAATCACATCACATCTCAATCAAATCATAATCAATGAAATCATAATTATCATAATTAATTCCTCATTTAAACCAAAATCTTTCGCACTTGTACGTATACAGTCATAGTACTGCCCACTAGGAAGCACGTTCTATTGATATCCTTCATTTAAAATAAATCATTCATATGGATAATAAATAATGCAGAACAATAATCATAACGATAAAATAAAACATATATATACTAGAAATATACCTAAAATAAACTAAGTATATTTCAAGTATATACATGTAAAATAAGTCTAAATAAATCATGAAATATACTAAAAAAAATAAACCAATAGTATATTATAAACATGCTAAGTTTAAATCAAAAATTAAACATGCATTTATTTAAGAGTATACCTAAAATATACTAAAAATATACCTAAAGTATACTAATCATTTAAATAAACAATTATAAATAAACTTACATTTAAAACATGTATATGTACTACAATATACTAAAAATAAACCTAATTATACCAAATCATATTATAATTTAAATCACTGTTAAAAGCATATAATGAAAATGAAAAATCCTAAATTATGCATTTTATATGCAATGCATATATATACAGTATAATAACTCACAGATTCACGCTCCATGAGACAGACTCAACGGGCCTGGTCCGTTAGGCCTCGGTCTCAGTGTAGCTAGAAAAATAAAATAATAATCATCAAAATAAACTTCTAACTCTACATTTCTAAAATTACTATAGACAGACTCAATAAAAAATTCAAAACTAGACTCGGACCGGTTGTCACATTTTACGAGAAATCTACCAAAATTTTGGTGGAATTTCCTCTATAAAACGGATATCTTCCTACAAAAGTAGGGTCGATCTTGCACAGAAAATACACTTCTAAAATCTTAAAGTATAACACCTCAAGTTGGGATCCCAAACTCCACAAATCTCCAACCGAGGTTCATAATTTACAAAACAACAATATTAAACAGTATAATAACAAAAATCATTAAAACCCATAAAATTATTTAAAAGCCCTTATTTTCTAACTAAAACATAAAAGTCTAATTTAAATGATATTTGATGATAAAATTCTTAAATGGAATAAAATTCTTATTTTATAATTAAATTAACATAGATTGTAAATAATATTTAAAATCACAATTTAGCATCACCAAAATAATAGAATACACATTTAATCTCAAAATAACAAATACCCTTAGTATTTACATAATATTCCAAAAATCATCACAATTTAACTACTAAAATCTCAAATATAATATATTGTTAATAAAATTTCAATTTTAAAATTATTCAACATAACATAATAAAATTCACATTTAATCACATAAATAGTTTAATTATATAATAAGATTAGTTTAAAACCCATTTTATTTCCATATATATATATATATATATATATACACATATATATTATTTGAAAAATAATTTTTTTGAAAAATAGAATTAATTAGTTAAAAATAATAATTAATTTGTAAAAAAAAATCATTTTATTACCTTAAATAATTATAAAATCAACTAAAACATAATATTTAACATAATTAACACAAAATTAACTATTTACCCCTTTAATATAAAATATCCAATATACTTAAATATACTAAATAATTTCCTCAAATTTATAGAAAATCATTAAAATCATTTAATCAACATATAATATACTAACATCAACCAAAACACATATATAACCAATAATTTCCTCAAAATTACATATTTAACTTAATAATTCAAAATACACATAATTTACATAAAATTCCATAAAAATTATATACATTCATAAAAATTATTCTCTCAACAAATAATATTTTAATATTAACTAAAATACACAATTAACTCTAATTTTAACAAAAATACACATTTAATTCAATATTCCAAAATGTACATAAACTAAAAATATTTATAAAAATTATATAATAATTCCCAAAAATTAATTTCTCAACATTATAATTACTAACAATATATAACAACAATAACTTACCCAAATTCGAAATTAAAATAATTAACTAAAAAAAACTTAATAATTAATAATTAAATATGAAATAGTCAAAAAAATTAACTAAAATAACTTAGATCAACTCAAAATTAACCAAATAATTAAACTAAATACTGAATAATTAAATAAATAATATGTAAGTTAACTAAAACTGAAGGTCAACCTATAAACTACCAAAAATAACCATTTAACAACTAACATAACTAACACTAACACACACTTACCAAACAAGAAGATCAAAGGCAGAAGTATGCTGTAAATGCTGCCATGTCCGGCGATAGTAGATGGCGGTGGTGGTAGAGCTAGGCATCACGGTGGAAGGCTGATGTGGGTGGTGGTCTTCGCGCGACGAGGAAGAGGCAGCTGCTGCATCGTGACTTCCATGGCTTCAGATAGCCCTCTCCCACAGTCTTCGGTGTCTAATGGAAGGTAGAGATGTTGGTGGTCATCCGGTGGTGGGGGTGATGTCCGGCAAAGAGAAGAGAGGCGTAGTAATAGGAGAAAAACCGGACAAAGCAAAAATGAAAGGAGCTACACACACAAACACCTAATATACATAATATAACATTAACAACAATTAAAATTAATACTATTTTTAACATAATTGACTAATAAAAAATATTATTCTTTGTAATATTAAACAATAAAAATATTGCTAATGATATTAATAATAAAAATAATAACCACGATATTAATAACGAAAAACATAATTGAAATTAACAACAATATAAACAATATTTATGAAATAATTTATTAATGTAATAATAAAAATCAATAAAAATAAAGTAACAATGATGTACTTAAAATACTAATAATACTTGAAGCACGTAAATTAATAAAATAAGGTTAGTACTTAAAAAGAATATTAAAATAACCATGCACTAAGTTAACGTTATTAAAATAATAGTATTCAAAAATAATAAACATATATAATGGGATTTAAACGTCCAAAATAATAAATTCCAAATTAATTAATTTACGCAGAAAATTCAATTAAACATAAAATAATGATAATAAATCACAAAATAACAAAATAATTAAATATAACTTTTAAACTTTATTAACACTGCATGTCTCATTATTTAATAAAATAATTTAAAAATTAAGGTTATTATATGAGTGCCCTACCATATTGCAATTTTCACATGACAACTGTAAAGTTGTTGCACCCACTCTATTTCTTTGGTTTAGATCCCCCAATTGCTTTGAAAGTGCGACAATTTAGGCTTGAAGAGAAGTCACTACATCTACTCTAATTTTGCCTCCTTGCCTTGGTGGATTTTGATGTTTGGATGGCCAAAGACAATTATTATTTGCCATCTCCTCAAAAAGTGAAAATGTAACCTCAATTGTTTTTTGCATCAAAGAACCTACAGCTGCTGCATTAATTGTGTCTTTAGTGGATCAGGTAACACTATTATAAAAGGTTTTGATGAGCACATCCTTTAGCAAACCATGATGAGGACAACTATTTAGCAACTCTTTAAATCTTTCCTATACATCACTTAAGGATTCCATCTCAAACTGTTGAAATATGGTGATATCTTTGATAATCATTGTCGTCTTTGAAGATGGGAAATATTTTGCCAGAAAAGCTTTTGTCAAAAGATTTCATGTGGTGATAGAGGTAGGTGGTTGTGAGTTCAACCATGCCTTAGCTCTATCCTTCAATGTGAATGGAAAAATTCTCATGTAAATTGCATCATCCGACACCCCATTATATTTGAAAGTATCACAGATTTCTAAGAAATTAGCAATGTGAGCACTGGGGTCTTCATTTGCCAAGCCATAAAACTAAACACTTGATTAGATTATTTGAAGTAAGGCTGGCTTAATTTCAAAATTGTTGGTGTTAATTGTTGGCTTTGCGATACTTTGCCTTGTACTATCTAGACCTGGCATGGCAAAATCCAAGAGTGTTCTTTCTTCTTCTCGTTGTTCTGTCATGGTACTCAATTCCTCTTGGGAATGCCTCCTATGCTCTCTTTCAAATCGTGTAAGTTCTGGAATAAAAATTAGAGGGTCTGTCCTTGTTCTTCAAATATTATGCATACACCAAATAATTCTTACAATAATTTTAAAAAAAATTATGAATATCCAATATATATATATATATAACTTTAATCAAGAAAAATGTAACCAATTATGTTGTTAAGCTTATTCAATTTCCGGCAACGGTGCCAAAAAACTTAATTGGTTCTCTTAAGCATATGAGTTCGTCAAGTAATATAGAAGAAGTAAAAGTCAATCCCATAAGAATTGAATGTCTATCCAACTATTAATTCTATTTTTAACTTGTTTAATAATCAAATATTAAGTGAATTATAATTGCTAACTTTTAATAGCCAAAATGAAACTAAAATAAAATAAAATCAATTAATTTAAATTTTAACAAGCAATGATGAAAATTATGTTTGGAATTGTATCACTATATTTTAATTAAGCCAATCACAAGAAATTAGTCTTCCTTTCTATTGCAATTTTTGGAATTTCAATAATAGCAATTAATCTTTCTCAAGTAAAAATTACTTAATTTATTTCTATCAATTGAAAAGACTTTAATTAATTCTCATTAAATTAAAATCTAATGAAATTTAGTAAATAAATCATGAAACACATTTAATTGAAATTAAAATAATTTAAACTATCTCTAGACTTAAATTAATTAATCAAGCATTCATATTTCTTTTAAGATTAATATTTCTCAATAATTAAACTTAATTAAAAATTAATTATGAATGGCCAAATCATAAATAATTAAGATTAATGAATACTTACTGCAAATTAAAAGAAAGAAAAATAGTTTAATCAACTTAAATTAAAATAAATTTAACAATCTCTAACATAAATAAATTTAACTAAACATAATATTCATTATATTCTCAAATTCAAAAATAAAATTAAAAAAAAAACTTATAAAAGTGAAGAAGAGAGAAAGAAGAAAAAACTCTTGATTTGTAGTCCTCTCCCATATGACTCCTTTCTTTTTCTCTGCTTCTTTTATTTATTTATTTATTCATCATTCACTCTTCTTACGTTGCATATGCACACTACACACACCATTAACTCTTTTCTTTAGCTAAAATGCACACAAAGCACTAAAATACACTCACAAAACTATCACTCACACTTTTTTTTTCAAATGGCCAATTGGATGGTTTTATATAGCCATTTCTTATGCTAGAAAAAAAAAACCAAATGTCAATATTTACAACAAAACCAAATGCATGGCTTTATGTAGACACCAAATGCATGACTTTTCAACAAAACCAAAACCAAATGTAAACTTTTCAATGGTAGGCACTATATTTTATACGTTAATTCTTTTTCAATCTTGTATGTTGCTTGTTTTCTTTAAAATAGTAGAGTAAATAGCTTTTAAATAGTCATGAAGGATGACTATGTTTCGACCCATCTTTAGTAATTTGTCAACACCAAATTTGGTGTTGACTTCTTCTTTTATAGGTGTGCAGCTCTTGTTTGACTCGATTTCTCATCTTGTTAGTACAAATGGTTAGTTCTACAAAGACAAAATTGAATTAATTATTTCCTTATTAAACCTCAAACACACTTATTAAATTGATTAAAAATTTTAAAACATAACAAAAATAAATTACATAAAGAAATAAATAATAGTAAAAATTAATAAATACAAATAAAAATATAATATAATGAAATGAGAATTCTAATAAAAATATAACAATAAACACCATAAACATGAATAAATCAGCCTAAAAAACTATTTCACTTAACATATAATCAACCATCTTTTTTTCTTCTCTATTATTTTTTTTCTTCAACCTTATTGATCAATGATGAAGGGTACCCAGATGCCATCGTTGAAGAGCGGATCATTGATGAAGGGTACTCGGTGAAGAAGCTCATTGGACATGGAATTTCAACTTTATTTTTCTGAAGCAGTTTTTTCTTTTTACTGCTTCTTTTTAATTCGTTAAGATACTGATTAACAATCGCTGCATCCCATCTTTGATGTAGTTCAGCATACATAAGCCCATCTTTTTTATCGAAAAACCTTATGTTGTATATGGATGCAAGTCCCTCATATTGAGTGGTATTCCATGATTTCACCAACAGACCAAATATCAGTTTCTAAACTTCAATCTGACACGCCTTTTTTTTTGTCATCTTCACTTATGTTCTTCCTCAATCTCTGGCCTGGCCTGGGCATTGGTCCTTTCCTCTTAGTTATTAATTCTCTATTCTAATTCTTCTTTCAATTGCAAGTTTTGATTTTTTGGATTTGTGTTTTAATATGGGTTGGTTTGGTTCATAAAGTTTATGGAATTTGAGTTTTAATTTGTGTTTCAAAGTGGGTTTTTGTTATGCCCACTGTCACACCCCTCATATTGCCATGAGTTTTACTGAGATCTTGGCCAAGATTGATAGCCGATCTAGTAAGGAGCTTGAGAAGGAGCCTAAGTTCTTGAAGAATGGTGATATTAGGTTCCTAAAGATGATTCCTACCAAGACCATGGTTGTTGAAACCTTCTCCAAGCACCCTCCATTAGGTCATTTTGCTGTTAGGGACATGCATTAAACTGTTGTAGTCGGTGTTATCAAGAGTGTGGAGAAGAAGGACCTACTGGAGCTAAGGTGACCAAGTCTGCTGCCAAGAAGACTGAAAAGCAAACCGTCTAATGTCCATTTTTTTTATCAAATGCTGTTGAGAACATTTCATATTTACCATTCTAGTTTCTTAAGATGTTATTTTAGTCTGTTTTGAGTTCCCATTGTCACGTTATCTTAATTGTGCACCTGTAATTGGGTGTTTTATTGAAATCTTGCTTATTTGAACATCTCGGGATGATGCTTGCCCTATTTCATCAGTTTTATTTTGGTGATAAAACATAAAATACAACATAATGATGGATTGTGCATGCTTATTCAACAATCAAAATACAAGTTTTTGGTGGGTCAACTAATGATGGATGTTCTCTATTGAATCATTAGTCAAGTCATTACGTACCTTAATCTATCAAAAATAGTAGATCATTCTTTTTTGGCATTAATTGATGGATTATGCAAGTGGGTTTGGATGGCTTAAAAAACATTAGAAGATAAAAGCAAGAACTGAAGCATATGATTGACAATTCTTTTGGTAAGCTTTTATTGATTAAATGACGCAATTTGCAGCCTCTGTAGTCTGAGTTATTTAATTTCCACTTTCCTTTTTATATCACGAGATTGCTCCTTTAATTGTAAATGTGCAGTAAAAAAAAATTACAGTTGGGAATTCTTTTAAACTAATAGCCCACTATCCGTTTATCATGACATGCAGGACTGCACGAGATATTTATTGGTTGTGCTTAATGTGAGATGCAAGATAGCAAAAAAGGTGTGAGTACATGCCGAGTAGTTGTCCATTCCTTGGATGGGCATGCTGATTAGGCACCACACTGATCGGAAGCTATCTCCACTTTCCTAATGAGTTCATAAGAGGACGAAACCGGTAAACATCGAAGATGAAAAAGACTTAACCTCAGAATACGAAAAGTCTGAAATGCCACACGGGTGAATTCCCTACGCTAAAACTGTGAGCCTACGAGATTTAGTTGTGAATTGAGCTATGCATTTTCTCCCAACTTATCTTGTCCTTTTTTATTTTTTTATTATTTTCTTTACCTTCCAACGTTCACTTATTTCGCTTTCAATTAATGTATAATTTGGTGACTGATATGATGCCACTCTGTTATATGTGGCTATAAAAGCTTTGAGTAGTTATATATATATAGTTTGCTAAGTTGTATGTGAATACATTATTGGCCAACCTGTAGATATAAACCAAGGAACTTATAAATCAGGGCACTGAGTAACGTAAGTAAATTTGCAAAAGCTGAAAAGGGGTGAAATTGTATATTCTGCCTTTTTATTTTGTTTTATTATTGTTATTATTATTATTATAAATATTTATACATAGTATTATAAATTGATAGAAAATATATATAAAATTAGTTTATCATAAACATAAAATAAACGAAAAGTATTTTAAAATAAATTTGAATTCGTACAATTTTTACAAATGAAAATATGAGTCATATTATTTTAATTAATTAATTTTAAAAATGAATTGTAAACCAAAAATAAACCAAAGGGACAAAAAAATGAAATCAAAAACATATTTAAAGAAAATTAAAATAATAACTCTTCTTCAACTATGAAACATTTGGATATAAAATAAAGAATGCATAAATAAAATAAATGTACACAAAAAAAAAACTCTATGCTATAACTACATTGTCATTAATAAAATAAAAAATATCACAAACCAAAACAAAATAAAAAAGATACCAAATTAAAAAAAGATATCATAAGCCAACAGAAAACTAAAACGATACCAAATTATAATTGCAACATAAAATAGCAACATTCTCTTACGATTTAACAACACCAAAAACTTAAACAACGTATTACAATAATTATAATTTGCTTAACTCCAAAGAAAATATTTAGCTTTGAGTTATGATATATTTTTTGTATACTTTTCATTTATTTTCAGTTTCCTATACAATAACAAAAAGAAGACTTTAAGATATAGGCAGGTATATGCTTTCTTTTCTGTGGAATAAGACTCACAAAATCATTTTCAACATCCTACAAATACAAAATTAAATCAAAAACCAAAAAGCAATAAAAAATAAATTATAAAAAAACTAAAAACAATATATACCACAACAACACCCATCACATTCTATCCACCATAATGAGTAAGAACATATATGGAATCAACATTTTCAGCACCCTATCCAATAAAAGAAATTACAAAAAAAAAAAACAAAACATATAAAAAAAACAAAAAACTATTTAATAGAGCAATGCATACTAGTCTCTTTTAACAAAGCCCAATAAAATAATTTAATGTACTACTAGATTTTTAACTATTTTATCTATAGGATTATATATTTGATTCATTGAAATTAAAAAAATAACATTTAGAAAATAATGGTACACTTATCAAAAAAAGAAAGAGAAAATAAAAAAAAAAGGGAAAAATAAAAAAAGAGATTGTATTTTAGCATAAAATGTCAAAATATTTATGACATAAAATCTCCAAAAAAATATATATTGGCTAATGTTCTATTAATATAAAAAGATGAAAAAATAAAGGAAAAAATGACAAAATAAAAATTTTGAAACAAGATAAAAACAAAAATAAAGAGAAATAAAAAAGAAAGGAAGGAGGAAAGAGTAAAAAAATAATAAGAAAAAAAGAGAAATAAAAAATAATAAAGAGAAAATAAAAATAAAAAAAAGGAAGGAAGAAAAAAAAGGAAAAAGGAAAAATAAAATTAAAAATAAAGAGAATAATGAATAAAGAAAGAAAAATAAATAGAATAAAAATAAAAAAGAAAGGAAAAAAATAAAAGAAAAAATAAAGTAAAAGGAAGAAAGATTCATATCTGTAAATAAAAATGATATGTGTTTAATTAAAAGTGATAAAATAAGTAAAAAATAAAAATTTGGGATATTTTAATTAATAAATTTTAAAAAATGTATATTTGTATAAAAATCTAAAAAAAAAAGTAATTTTAATACAAATGCCAAAAAAGGGCCCATATTCAACAAAATGTACCCACTTTTTGTAATTTATTAAAATGCCCACAAAAACTAAAAAATTTACCTCCGTGTCTTTCAACGCTGAAAACGAAAAAAAATTCCTTGTGATGCTCTCTTGAGGAAGAAAAAGGGATAAATATAATTTTGTTTTCTGTGGTTTCATTTTTTGACAAAATTAGTTCCGTGATTTTTTTTGACATTTTAGTATTTTTACACTTTACCATCCTTCTAATAAATATTTATTTAAAATATATACTTTAATATAAAAATAATATGAATTTTTAATACTAAGATCTTATACTAAGTGACATATTATTTAACTAACTACAATAAATTGAAAAATAATAAAATTTAATAGTATTTTTAATTTTATTATGAATAAAAGAAATAATTTTTAAATAAATTTACAATATTTTTTAAAATTAAACAATTGTATAGATTGATCATGAATCATTTATAAAATAGATTTATCATTGAAATATAATATTATATCAATGTTTTCTTATAAAATAATGATTATATTAGTTAGAACGGTAGTAAAATGTAAACAAATATAAAACATAGGGTATCAAAATGTCAAAAAAAATCACAGAACCAATTTAGCTCAAAATTCTACTTATCCTTATAAATAAACATATATATATATATATATATACACACACACACATGTGTGTGTGTGTGTGCTGCTCTCTTCCCTCCTTTTTTTCTTCTCTCCCCCACCACCCATAATGTCCCTTCTCCAGGCTCCTCCACCTCTACCACCATGATCATCACCTCCTCTCTGACTTTTGCTATCACGATCTAAATCAGAGAGTCATGATCGGTGTCAAGTAATGAGAATTCACTAGGGAATGGGAATTTGTGAATTCTCACAAATCTGAAACCCATACCAAGCATTACAAAAATAAAACTCATGCAAAATATACCACAAAAATACCTTAGAAATAAAACTTTATGTAATATAAAAGAAATCCTTATATTATGACATAAAATATATTCATACAATTTTTCAAATACATAATCAATGTCTAATACAAAATTAGATACTATAACAAGATACATTACTACTGCAGCGTTTACTAAAATTCAAGAAAAGTATTAGTTCAAAGTCTACATAGATCGGCTGGTGAAGAAAGAGTTCGACGAATAGAACTAATGTGGAGGTCTGAAGTAGAGGATCCTGAAAAAATATTGAGGGGGGTCAGATCTTACTAAATGAATTATTATTATATATATACACGCAACCTAAAGATATAAACACTCAAAAATCAATATAATAATATATTTATACTTATTTAATATATACATGCATTTCATATAGATGCTCGAAATCCATTTTTTTAGAACAATAAATGCAGAAGAATTTTGGTAGAAGATTAAAGCAGAATCCCTAAATTTTTTCGCAACCTCGATCATTGTATTTCCTTAGCCAATAGGCTTCCATATCTCCAAAATGTTTCTTTTATCCAATTTTTGACAGTGAATTGGCTCTGAGTACACAAAGGGTCAACCGAGGATCCGTAGTTCCACTACCGGTGCTAACTAGCCCCGAGTATCCTACAGGTCAACCAAGGATTCACAGTCATACCCCTTTATCCATCATTCACCATAATCATTATATCCACATCGATAAATCAATTAATTTCATACTGTCATCTAACGTGATGTTGCGTAATAACTCTAGTGTGACCCACTAGGTAACACGTTCTACAACTATCCTCCAAAATGTTTATTATGAATAGAATAATTAAATTAATATTAAAATATGCACTATCCATAAATAACAATTAGTAATAGCATTTTATATATGAAAACATATATGCTGAATAATAATAATAATAATAATAATAATAATAATAATAATAATAATAATAATAATAATAATAATAATAATAATAATAAAGAACATTTAATGCGATATAACATAATTAATAATAAAATTCATAATTATTCAAAATATGGATGCTCATAATATATTATCTATATGCAATGTATACATAATAATAACTCACAGTTCAAGTGTGCTCCTCTACCCTGACTCGATTGGCCTTGTTCGATAAACCTAGCTCGCAGAGCAACTAAAGAAAAAAATAACAATAATAATGTATTAGAATCAAAATCCTAATTTTATACTTCTAGAAGAATGACTCAATATAGGACACGACTCGACTCGACAAAAATTCAAAACTCAAGATCGATCTGATGTCACATTTTATGATAATTTTATCGAAAATTCGACAGAGTCTTCTCTATAAAACAAACATCTCTCTACTAAAAGTAGAGCTAATTTTGCATGCAAACACACTTAAAATATTCACAAAGCTCAACTTCTCGGATTGGGTTCACAAACTACATTTTAATGCCCAACTGAGAACTAACATAATCAAAATCAATAAAATAATAATAAATACTAATAATTCACCAAAACTCATAAAAATCATAAAATACCACAATTTAATTTATTTAAATAATAAAAGCACCAAAGATATTTATTTTCCAAAATAAATAATAGAACCCCAAATATAATTAAATAAGATAAATAAAATCTATTTTTTAAATATTCAAAATTAAATAGCATAAATTACCAATAATTATTTAAATTGGCCAAATATATAATAAAAATAACTAAAAATTCATTTAATTATAAAAATAATAGATAAAACCATTATTTGAATATATTTCCGGAAATTATTATTAATTAGCTAAAAATAGTAAATAATTCATAAAAATTATTTTAATACTATTTATTACTAAAAAATTATCCAAAACATAATAATTAACAATAATTTCAGTATTATTATAAAAATTACTAATTTATACTAATATTTCCAAAAATCCAATTTTTACATAAGCATTCAAAAATTCATAAT
Organism: Mallotus nudiflorus; assembly: GCA_947683625.1. Classification (NCBI taxonomy): domain Eukaryota; kingdom Viridiplantae; phylum Streptophyta; class Magnoliopsida; order Malpighiales; family Euphorbiaceae; genus Mallotus; species Mallotus nudiflorus. The sequence continues at coordinate 2,267,924 of CANTUR010000304.1, forward strand.
AAAAATTTGGAACATAGTTTCAATAAACTTTCTTTATGAAATACACTTAAAATAGTCTGTAAAATTTATTAAAAATAAAACATATTTTTGATTCAAGAACATCACCCTTAAATAGTAACTGAGTTCGGAATAGTGCTCAAATCGCAACTATCTCCAAAATCAAATTTAAATACATTTTTGGAAATGTTACAACTTAAATTTCAATAAACTAAAGTCAACTTAACATGAATCAAACTAATTAAAACTCAAAATCAATAATTGAAAATTCTAAAACCTAGAGACAATTCATCAAAATTGAGGTTGAATCTAGTGTTAATCAGATGAATTACCTTAGGGGAAATAAAGCCCACGATGAAAGCTTTTAATCGACATTGGAGTCGGCCCTTAACATCACCAGAAACGTCACTGATGGCCTCCGAAAGTTGTCGGTGCCGAGAAGAAACCAAGAAGGAAAGGGAAAATGTCAATGCCGGCGGGAGGAAGAGAAGAAGGGAAGAGCAGGAAGTGGCAGCGCGAAGAAGAGAGGTGCTGGCGATGGTGCCGGCGATGGTGCCGTGCTATATGGTTCAGCCACGCAAGGGGGTTGGTTCACACAGAAGAGAAGAAGAATAAGAGGGAAGGAAGAGAAGGGAGAAGGAAAGAGAAGAGATGAGGGAAGGGAAAAAAAAATTCTTTTTGTGTGTGTGTGTGTGTGTGTATATATATCCAAAAGTACAAAAGGACAAATAAAAATAATATTTTTAATTTAAATATTTTTTCTTAATTATACTCACCACATAATATTAAAATATATTAAATACACTGCATTAACATAATTCACAAATAATAATAATTTTAAATAACATATAACAATAAATTTAAGTTTTAGATTAATAATAATGTCATAATATAATAAAATAAATAATAACACTTGAATTTAATTTAGTTTCACAAAATAATCATAATATAACAAATTAATAAAATATTTATTAACATTGCAAATTTAAAAAATTTAATTTAATAACTTATAAAAATTTGGGTTATAACATTCACATTTTTTTCTTTTTTTTTTTTGGTTTTTTTGTGTATGTGTTTCTGTGATTTCTCTCCTCTTGTTCATTTTTTAATTACAACTCTACACAATTGGCTTTTAAATTTCATTTGATTTGAGACCTTATCATCATGATTTGGTGGATAAAGTACAGAACTTTTTGGTAGAGAAAGTGGCCAATATAAATAAACCAGAGGCCAACGTGACAGATTTGGATGTAGCTAGCGTGCACCATGATCACAATGAATACAACACCAAAATATTTATCAACAATCCATATGGGCATCCACTCCCCATTTGCCAAGTGAGGACAGGTAAATTTTTCATTTTGGGTTTGCATCTATTATCTTTTGGACCTTATCATCATGATTTTTAGGAATGAATGATCATTATATTATGAAACATCTATATTCAGTAACTAGATCAAGATAATTGTGTCTTCGACTTGTATTTAATCTTAAAACTTTGTGGTAGAAAGAAAATCGAGTACCCTTAAGGCCTTAACTTTAAGGTCATTTCTTAAGCTTTAAGTGAACTTTTGTAAATTAATAATTTTAGCCAAGAAAGAAATAGATACATGGCTAGAGAAAATTATAATACAAAGGAAAGGGAATCTAAATTCTGATTATTTTTATGTTCCTTAAAGTATAGATTCTCGTATATTTTGTCTAGTTTTGATAAAATCTGGTGCTTTTTAAAGCATCTTGCAATAGGATATACTTTTTCTCAAATGGGATGTGATCTATATGTTTATAAAAAATTTATATTGTTTTACCTTTTCCAATTAGATTTTTATATGCGATGAAAATGTAAGGCATTATAACATTTTGGGTATGTTTCTTTCTTTGATTTGTGACTATTCATGCATGGGAAGTAGAGTGATAGCATCAGGAAAAATGCCAGACCCAGGATCACTGAAAGCAAGTGACATAACACTTTTTAATGTACCAGTTGGGGTGACACATAGTTTACTAGTGAGCCTTATGAAGGACATAAGCAAAAATTGGGACATAGACTATTTGTTGGAGGTGGGTCTGACAATTCACCTTCCTATCATTGGTGAATTTACCATTCCTCTCTTAAGTAAAGGCGAGGTGAAACTCCCCACCTTGTCTCACTTCTTTAAGTAAGCTGTTGGAATAATCCACTATTAAGCCCCAGAATTACGACACTTTATTTTATTAAGCCCTTAAAAATTTATTATGTTTTAAAAGGCCCTCAATCTTTTATTTTAGCTCAGATTGTGGATAAAAATAACACTTGTATCAAATATTCAAAATCACCATTAAGTTATTGTACATGTAGACAAACCTCAGTGGTGGCGTGGATAGAAAAAAAGGTGATTGAGCTTAATATGGCTGAGTGGGATTATGGATGCCGATTGGGAAAGAGAAAAGTAAAACATGGGTTAATTAGGTTAGAATTAACTAAGGAGCTTAAGGTGTGCAGCTCAATTAGAGAAGGGAACAAAGCTCAACGAAAATGCATTCTTTTTTCTTCCATTCTTTGAACCCTAAATGTGCAATGCATAACCTGAGCTTTAAATTGCACCCAATAAACATCACATAGCTTCAAATATTTATCATTGATAGATTTAGTACTTGTTCTAAGCATTGAAGAAGAGACAAATTAAAACCAAGAAACTCACTTTTCTCACTATAAACTAAGCTTTAAATCGAACCTAGGAAATATAACAAAGCTTGAAATCTTTCTTCCAAACTTAATTTTCTGCAATATATGGTAAGTGGTCCAGCTGAAAGCGATATTTGTGGTAGCATTGAAGAAAGGGACAAACTTAAAGTATGGTGGACCAATTACTTGTCTGTAAAATTTTACCTTTTCTCCCTTTTTTTGTGTAGATATTATCGTTATTTGAGTAAAGTATTGTCATTATTCTTATGAGTGGTAGCTATTTTAGAATCTTGTCTAAAATTTATAGCTTTTTATAGTTAAAGTATGGTCCATTGTACAGAGAAAATGGGGATTGGGAAAATATATGTATTATTTATATAGAGTTTCATTAATTTATTACTAATAAACAAAGTACAAAATTATTTATGGCTTTCTAAATTAATTTTTTATTTTATAACCCTAGGTGCTATGAGTTGGGGATTGTCATTATAGCATTAACAATAAACCATGCAGGAAAGTTTAAAGGAAAAAATGCACATGTACATGTGGGTGGACAAGAAATTATGGCTGATTTGTATTTTGATATAAATTGCTTATCCTACATGAATTTGCTTGCATATGTTAAAGAGCTTGGTTATAGTGAAATTGGAGGCCTTTATTATAAGTGTGTAAATATTGGAAAGTTTAAAGAGATAAAAAAATGATAATGATGCTTGTTGATTAGAATGAATGTGGTTGATGGTGATGAAATAGAATTATATGTTAAACATATAGAAAATGAGGGTGCAACTGAGACAAAGACTAAAAGCAACTAGAGCTTGATGAGGTTGATAAGCAAGTAAAGGTTGATAAGCAGTAGGTAGAGGACTTGGGTGTTAATGAGTTGGCAGATGTTGATGAGTAACAAGAAGAGGTTAATAAGTAGTAAGCAAACTGTTTAAATAGTGTAATGTAGGTGCTAATATGGAGGCATTGAGTCATGGAGAGAATGAGGAAGCAACTTTTGTAGATATAGATGATGAAACTCATTAAACATTTGATGAGTTTTTATTTCTTATTAATCTATTGAGTGATAATGAAGAGGAAGAGTTGTAGGCTGCTAAGGAAAGTGTAAGGAAGGATATTGATAGGAGGGAATTTAGGAAAGGCAAGGAAAAATTATCAATGCAGAAGTACAAAAGGATATAATTGAATAAGTTGTTAAAGAAGAACCAGTTGTTGGTGAAGATGATGAGATATTAGAGAGTTTAGAAGATGATGAGAGCAATGCTACCAACTCATAATATTATGATAATGATTATTTGGGGAGTCATTATAGTGAGAGTGATAAAGAAGTGGCAGATGAAGCACTACGAAGGCCTAGCTCAAGGATAAAGTATGATGTTAAAGCTAAGATACTTGTGTTTGCACTTGGAATGATTTTTGAGAATGTGCAACAATTCAAGTTTGTTGTTGCCAAATACACTATGATGAAAGGTGTCGAGATTATTTTTTTTAAGAATGAAAGGAAAAGATGCAGAGTACGTTGCAAGGAAAAGTGTCTATAGATATTATTTGTATTAATAAAAAATTCGAATAACATTTTTATTGTGAAGACTTACTATAAAAATCACAATTTTGGTCGAGTCAACAGAAACAAGATGGAAAATAAAAACTTTTTAGCAATTCTATTAAAGCTAAGGATAACTTATCAGCCCACCATCAAAATCAAGGAGATTCGAGACTTATGTAAAATAGAATTCAAGTTAAAGGTGTTAATGATAACTTGTAGAAATACAAAGAATAAGGTGATCAATGAATTAATGGGGGACTTTAAGCAATAATTTGCTAATTTACATGACTAAGAAGTGAAGGTTAAGCATACTAATCTAGGAACTACTTGTGTAGTGAAGTCATGCAAAGATAATCCAGAGAAGCTTAATATGTTCATTGGGTTTTATGTGTGCTTCCAAGCTTACAAGCTATGATGGATTGAAGCATGCAGAAAGATAACAGGTGTTGACAAATGTTTTTTGAAAGGGATAAGTAAAAGGAAATTATTGTGTGCAATGGGAAGAGATAGGAATAACCAAATGTTCCCTTTGGCATGGGTTGTGGTGCAAGTAGAGGATCCTTATAATTGGGCATGGTTCTTGAGGTGTTTAAAATTTAACCCTCCTCTAGGAGATGGAGTTGGTTACACGATTATTTTTGGCATGCAGAAGGTAACTATTGATATTTATTATTTTTTTTATTTTTCCATTTATTTACTTAATGAATGGCTATGCTTTATTGAATTACTTAGTGGCTCTTATTTTATTAACTTAATGAATGTAGGGATTGCAAAATGCAATAGATAAAGAATTTCCAAATGTTGATCATAGAATATGTGCATGTCACATTTATGCTGCATGGGCCAAGAAATGGAGGTGTGATGAAAAGAAGGTTGCTTTTTGGGCATGTGCCAAATCTACTTTCCAAGCTGAGCTAAAAGCATACCTTGATGCATTAGAGTGCCTAGGGGATGGAATTATTAAAGATGTTTTGAAGTACCCCTTGAAAGACTAGACAAAGGCCTTTTTCAAGCCTGATGCAAAATGTGATGTGGTGGACAATAATTTGTCTGAAACTTATAATGGATGGATATTGGATGTAAGAAGCAAGCCTATCATTACCATTTTGGATGATATTAAAAGACAAGTAATGAACAAAATTTAGAAAAAAAGGGTGTTTGCAAGGACTTAGATCTCTGATATTGCTCTAAAAGCACTTGAAAATTTGGAGAAAATAAGGAGCTCACTTAAAATGGTATGTAGAGTTCAATGGAGATGATGGGTTTGAGGTGACATGCATTTACAATGCTGCAAATAGGCACACTGTCCACTTAGAGAAGAAGACTTGTACGTGTAGGAATAGGACTTGACTGGCATTCCTTGTCCTCATACTATAAGTGCATTTCATAGCATTGACAAAGAGTTGGAAGCCTTTATTGATCATTGGTATCATAAGGATACTTATTTGAAGTTTTACGCATATACAATGTAGCTTATGAGGGGTAGATCAGTTTGGTCAAAAGGAGAGAAAGAAGTTATTTTACCTCAAACATTTAGGAAGCTACCTAATAGGACTAAAATGTTAAGAAAAAAAGACAAAGATGAAGTGAAGAAGTATAAAAAATTTTCAAGGCAAGGTAGGATTGTCATAAAGTGCCAAGTTTGTAAAAATACTGATAATAATGTGAGAAGTTTCCCTAAGAGGACTGCTACTACACAGGTTTATTTAAGATATTCATTTCAAATCTATTTTTTCTATTCTTGGCAAGTTGTTCTTAATTTCAAATGTAAATTATAATGTATGACAGATTCATAAATGGAAGAAATCCAAAGATGACCAAGTCAACCAAGTATGGATGTTCATGCTATTTATATTTAAGGATTTAAAGATAAATCATAGCATGAAAAAAATCTAATGCATTGATATTTTATTTCAGATCAATACTCAATCAAGTGCAACTGAAGGCAAGAAGAAGGCTTCATCTCTAAATAGATCAAGAGTGAAAGGCAAAAGGAAACAAAGTTCTACTCAAGTGACAGATGTTAAATTTGTTGAAGCTTATCTGAGCAGTAAGAAAAGCAAGAGCAATATTAAAAAAAGTAACTTCAACTAACTTATAAGGATTATTGATTATTATTGTTTATCTATCATTACTGTCTATTATTTATAACAATGTAGGTAAAAGGAAAGTTGAAATTGGTTGGAACAAAGATGGGGGCAATTGTCCATCTAAAGTGAAAGTTAGAAATGAATGTAGAATGGAAGGTGGCACAAGCAATACAAACATTGATTCTACTAGATTTAGAACATACAAGTATTGGAAGGGAGACTATTGAAAATCAAAGGGATCAATCTTTACAATGTCGACAGAGGTTATTTAAAACATCAACTGAAATGCTAGCATATGTCAATGAACTGCATGTAGTTGTAATATCCCGTGTTTTTAAATATTTTAATACTGCATCGGGATATGCAGTGTTAATAATTTTTGTATATATATTATGATATTTTTACGATTTGATGTGTATTTAAAACCTATTTTAATTATTGTGTATTATTTAAAGTCCTTTACGTAAAATTTTCCTGGGACTTACATTTTCGGGGAAATTTTCACGTAAATATTTTATTATTAATTATTTTAAATAGATTTACGGACTTACATGAACTCATACGTATTTTTAAATTACTAAATAAAGCCTAGGTGTGTATATATTTATTTAATTAGGGTTTAATATATTACCCTAATATTTTATTATTTGTTTATTAATTTTATTGTTATTTAATTATTTTTATTTATTATTAAATTTTAAAATATTAAATATTAAGTGTGTGGTGTATATTTAATGTGTTTAATTTAATATTATTTTATTATATAGTGTAAAGTATATATATATATACATATTATAAGTTAAAAATCAAAACTTTTGGAAAATTACCGAATTGCCCCCGATTTCTTCTTCTTCCCCGATCACCTTCCCCATCGCCGTCCGGTCGCTGCCATCCTGATTCCTTGCTGTTGGTGTGCCGTCCGGCGTGCCACCACCTTCCCCAGCCTTCCTCACCTCCTGTAGCAGCCGTTTCCGGCGTCTGGAAGTTGATTTTGGCCGGAGAAGCCGAGTTCTTCTTCACCGTCGATCATGATGATTCCGGCCACCATTTTTGACACTGCCAGTCTCTTTATTCTCCTTGAGCTCCGGTTAGTGTGATTCTAGCTTTGGTTTGAGCTTAAATGGTCTTGATTTGCTTAGGTTTTGAATTTTCGAATTCAGCCATTTTAGGATTTTTGATTTTTTTGAACTTTTAATTATTTGATTCATGAAAAGTCCCTTAACAAATGTTGTTCCCCTTAGCTTAATCTACATTTATGAATTTTTTAGAATTTTTGGAGATTATTTTGATTTTTGGGTATTTTTGAATATTTTAATATTATTTTCTAATTTTTGGAATTTAATTAATTAAATTATGAAATGGTGTTTTATGATAAATATAGGTGTTGGAATGAATTATAGGAATTTATTTGGAATTTTTATGAATTTCTAAGTATTTATTTTGAATTATTTAAGTTTATGGAATTTTTGAAAAATAGGGTTAATTGTGTTTTTAATTGAAATTAATTGGTAGATTGAGTTTAATTATTGATATTATTGATAAATATGTTGAGAAAATTAATTTTGGATAATTATACTATTTTTGGTGAATTTTTGAAGTAATTATAGTATATTTATATATATAAGGGCATTTTGGTAATTTTACACAAAATTGGCTAAAAATGTAATTTAATTGGTTTTAATAGTTATTTAAGGTATAAAAATGATTTCTACAAATTCTTTAGTATCTTTAACTAATTAAAACTATTTTTCGTGAATTATTTTCAATTATATATATAATATACGATTTTACTAATAAAATGAGTTTTTATCGGATTTTACTGTGTTTTAAGGTTAATTACGTAATTTCTACTTATAAAATGTATTTTTGTGTTATAAGGGTATTTTTGGTATTTCTATATTATTCTGTGATTGTGGACCCCGATCGGTAGACTGTAGTTTGGAGTCCGACCGAGGAGTTGTGAATGGATTGTTATGCCTATTTTTCGAAGTGTGTTTCTTTGCAGGGTCGACTCTACTCTTTGAGTAGAGAGATGTCCATTTTACAGGGGAGGTTCTGTCAAATTTTTGGTAGAATTCTCGTAAAACGTGATATCCAGTCGAACCCTAATCATGTTTCTGTGTTTAATATTCTAGATCGAGTTCTATGATTTTTTGTTAGGTTTATTCTGATGTCTGTTATTATTGTTTGTTTAATTGTGCCGAGACCGAGGCCTAGTGGACCAGGCCCGTCGGATCCATCTTGTGGAGCGCACTAGTGTGAGTTACTATTTTATATATATGTGCTTTAGGATGCATGATTTTAGAAATATATGTTTTATTTTGATTAAATATGCATAAATAATGTGATTAGTATTTAAGTATATCTTTAGTTTATTTTTGGTTTATTTTCGGTATATATTAAATTATATGCATGTTTTATTAATAAATTATATTTAAAATATTTGTAAATATATTTCTAGCTTAATTTATAATTTAATTGGATTTGTTTGACGTATATATACTCGAAATATACCTGGTTTACTTTTGGTATATTTCCAGTATATATATATGGTTTATAATGTTATTTTATTTAATTTCATGCATCATTTATTTGTGAATGAATGTTTTATATTTGTTAATGAAGGATATCAATAGAACGTGCTACCTAGTGGGCAGCACTAGGACCGAGTACGTACCGGTGCACTTATAGCATTTAGGCTATATTACTAACCTATTTGTGGATATTGATTGGATATGATTATTTGATGTGTGAGATATGATTTGGGTGTGATTCCTGGAGCTCGGTTGACCAAGTGTCTCGGGGCCAATCACACTGACAATCAGACTGCTGGAGCTCGATCGACTTAGTGTCTCGGGGCCAGTCTACTGTCTAAATGGAATAAGTGGATATATTTAGATTAAGTGAGTCTGTATGGATAGAGTGTTGTCTAACACTGTTTTCGAGGTTGCGATATCATAGGGTTCTATTTGATCCTTCATAAACGATGATTTTCAATGAAATATATAAAAAATGATTTTATTGCATCTGTGTGTATTGGCCTATATATATACATATTAGATATATACTGTTGATTGTATGCATTGTCATTTAGTATGCATGTATATATATTATAGTAATTCACTCAGTGAGGTCTGACTCCCCTCCGTTGACTAATTTTTCAGGAGAGTCATCATCTTCAGACCTCAGTAGCAGGCCTGTACGCCGGATTTCTTCCACCCCGGCTTCTTTGTGTAAACTGTTTCTCTGAGTCTTGGGTTTATTTTATCTAGACACTGCAGTAGTCGTTAAATATTTAAAGAGATGTTGTATTATATTTGAACTAAATTTGTATTAAGATTTATATATATATGAAATGATGAGGATTTGATTTAAATCCCATGGTGGATTGTTATTTTTATATTTATGATTTTATTTTCGCTGCATTAAAAGTTGTTGTTGTTATTATTCTTGTATGTTTTATTTTATTTTTTTAGGCTTGCTATGGGTTCCGGATTCGAAAGAATTCCCGTTCCCTAGCGCCGGTCATGACCCCTGTTTTGGGTCGTGACAGTAGCCAATAAAGGGACCACAAGGCAAAAGTTACCATCATGGAAGCAGTGTTTAAAACAGATGCACATACCTTATTGTACTGAGACTGGGTGGGTTACTCATGGGTAAAAGTTGCAAAAGTGATAGACCATAAACTGCATTTTTAGTTACTTATAGTTTAGGGTGATAAACACTATTTTTTCGCCTATTTTTAAGAGCAGTTGACCTACAAAATGCATGCAAGTGGAGTGTCATTTTGCATTTCAAGTGCCTGCTAGGCTTAGTATTGATTTTGGGGTGCTGATAAATGCTTGTATTGACATTAAGCAACCTATGATGCCTTATATTGAGTTATTATTTCTTAATGTGTTTTGTTGAAGTACTATTGTAAATGGGAACCTCGTGCTTATTTTTGATGTGGTCCCAATGAGATTCTTTGTTATATTAGTGCAAAGTTATATTATATCAAACTTTTATACTTTCTTTATAGGCATTTTTTCATTTTAGTTATGGAACAACTCTTGTATGAACTTAAAATGAATGCATATTTTGTGTTCATTATTTATGAATAATCCATTAATAACCATAAACATAATACTTTATTACTGCAAAATCCACTTAATACAAGCTCAGCAGTCTCCAACTAATCCAAAGGAGACACAAAACACTTATGTTTTCATCTTATTGTTAACCTTTAACCACTAATAACCTGAACAACTTACTAACACTACACATAATCATAAGCTACTAATAATAACAAACTAACCATGACCAACACTAACAAACTAAAACAACTTTACCTAAACATCTTTAGCACCAATAAAGCAACAATAATATAGAATCCAACTTTATAGAAATCTTTACTGCTCCTTGTATTATTAGCAGCTTCCATTAGTTATGTATTTTATTGTTTGAGCTCATGAATTGTATTCTGTAATGAGTCGAGCTCATTCAGAAACACCATTGCACTTTGGTCCTAATCTGTGTTAACTTTCAAATTTGACAAATGTGTGTTTAAAGCTGGAAGTTCATTCACCATTATTATTGAATACTTGCTTAACCATTCATCATGCCACTTAAAAAATTGACAATGCCCACCCTACAAAATTAAAATCCATCCATCTTTATTAATCAAAATCAAAACACCCACTACAAATAATAATTTCCAAAAAAGTAAACTCATTTAACAAGTGAAAATCTTTACCACATGAGGACACCCCCAAAATTTGCTCCCTGGGTTGACTTCGGTTCTTGAAATGTTCAAATGAGCACGATGTCCATAGTTGTAGTGGACCACTGTTTCTTCAAACACTGATTGTACAATTTTTTTAGCATTTCTACCTCGACGATTGCTAGAACTTGCACTATCACCATTTGCCATCCTTATCAATCTGTAGCTAATCCTATTATCTTAAGAGCAACACATAAAATTTTTGCAAAAGCAAATGTTCTCAATTTGCAAAAGCAAATGCTTTCAATTTTTAGCTATTATCTCAATTTAGGTACCTTTAAAATCCTAACCCATCTTCTCTCAACTCATTTCCACATTTTTGTCAAAAAAAAAAACCTCATTTCCACATCACTTGCCATTCTCCGTCCACGTGGATAAGGTTTGTCCGCGTGTACAATCAGTTAACGATGATTTTGAATATTTGATAAAAGTGTTAATTTTGTCCTCAATCTGAGCTAAAATAAAAGATCAAGAGCCTTTTAAAATATAATAAATTTTTAAGGGTTTAATAAAATTAAGTGTCATAATTCAGGAGCTTAATAATGGATTATTCCTAAGCTATGCTTTCTTTCTTATATTTTGTTACTGAATTTCTTGATTGATGTGATATGTAATAAGCAATTCGCTATTGTAAACTTATTTCAGGAATGCATGTCTACTATTTCTGCACATGGGACTGTTTTTATTTGTTCAATATTTTTCAGTTCTCATCTTTTTGTAAGAAAAATTCATGTTATTCATGTAGACGTTGTGCAATGGTTCAACAAAAATCTACGAGGATGGTTGTGAATATATTTTTCACTATCTTTAATTGAATATATTACTACTACTACTATCATCATTATACATAAATTATTGTAAATTGACAAAAAATTTATATAAAATTATTATATCAGAAATATAAAATAAGGAGAAAATATTCTAAATTGTTGTACATAAACAAAAAATAAATGGAAAGTATTCTAAATTGACAAAAATATATATACATAATTTCAAGTTATTTGATACAATAGAAAATAGTGACACTTTCATTTTTAAAATTTGTAAAGTGATTGAAATACAAATTCTAATGAAAGATGGAATATTTTTTATTTATTTTTCATTTAGTTTATTTTTTATTTATTTTTCATTTAGTTTATTTTAATTTATTTTCCATATCTAATTAGTATATGAACTATATTTGATTGGTATATGATCATATATAAGAAATTAAATTTAATAATTTATAAAAAATAAATTATTTGTATTTGTATCTGCATATGGGACTGTTTTTGTTTGTTCAATATTTTTCAGTTCTCATCTTCTTGTAAGAAAAATTCATGCTATTCATGTAGAAGTTGTGCAATGGTGCGTTAATATTGATCATAATTATTATGATTTAGAAAAAATCTAGGAGGATAGTTGTGAATATATTTTTCACTATCTTTAATTAAATATATTATTATTATTATTATTATTATTATTATTATTATATGTACAAAATTTCAAGGTATTCGATACAATAGAAAATAGAGTGACAATTTCATTTTTAAAATTTATAAAGTGATTGGAATACAAATTCTAAAAGCATGAAACATGGAATATTTTTTAATTATTTTTCATTTAGTTTGTTTTAATTTATTTTATGTATCTGATTATTATATGGTTTGTATCTTATCGGTGTATGATCAAATATAAGAAATTAAATTCAATAATTTATACAAAATAAATTATTAATTTTATTATTGACTTTAGTTTATGGTGATGCCCCATTAAAATAAGTTCTCTTTTCGATTAGATGCTTCATCATGTACATTTTCTTTTTCTTTTTCAAATCTATGTATGTTTATTACTTTGCTCAACAACAATTAGAATTTAGTAAAGCAATGAACAAATTGTATGCTTTATTAAGGACGGAGTCCCTCTTAGTGTTTTGATTTGCAAACCCTAAGCCCTAAATGAAAAAAAATAAGGATAGCTGATCATAAGAAAAAAATAAAATAAATAAAAGAGAGAAAATAAAATTAATAGAGTATTGTCCGTATATAATCAGTATATTATCTGTATATGAAACCATTTATATATAATACTGTTATTCATCTTCATAAACAATACTAAATTATCTCATTATATTTTTCATTATCTTTGATTAAATATATTATTATTATATAAAATAGTCTCATGACTCCTATGTTAGTGATTTTGCTCATGATAACATGAATATAAATTTCAAATGCATGAAACTTGAAATATTTTTTATTTTTTTTTGTTTTATTATTTTTATATTTTAGTTTATTTTTTTGTGTGTATGAAATGAATAACATAATGTCAGACAAATATATATATATATATATATATATATATTTCAAAATATTTTTCTAGGATCATAAAACAAAAAAAATCTACATATCTAAAAATTTAATTATTTATTAGAATAAAAAATGAGTTTTATAATTTAAATATGTTAATTATAATCTTTAAAATAGTGCACACTACCTATATATATATACACACACCGAAGACCAAAATTAAAAACAAAAAAATAAGAACATGAAAAAAATAAAAAATAAAAAGAAAAGAATTAAAAAAATTGAAAAAATAAGGATAACAAATAATAAGGAAAAAATAAGAAAAAATTTAAAAATAAATAAATAAGGATAAAAAAATAAAAAAGAACGAAAATAAGAAAAACAAGGGGAGAAAAAAATAAAAATAAAAGGAAGAAAAAATAAAGAAAAATAAATAAATATGAGATAAAAATAAAAAATAAATAAAGAAGAGGAGGAAAATAAAAAGAAAAAGAGGAGGGAAATGGAGAAAACAAAAGGGGAGGTAAAAGAGAAAAAAAAAATAAAGGAAAAGAGGTATTGAGGTAAAAGTGTCATAAATGAAAATTGAGTGCATTTTAGTAAATAAGTTTAAAAATAGTATATTTTTGATAAATTTTTCAAAAAAAAAAAACTTTGATTTCCATTAAAATTACCTTCAAATGTTTGAGGTAATGAAGTTTGAATTCAGCAATTATATTGACTCGTCTAACTTTATATTAAAGTTGTCAAGATTTGAAGTGATGAAAGATTGATTTAATAAAATAAATTTATAAATTTGTTTAGAAAACATATAATTTGTTAATAGTAATGTCAAATAATTCTTGTAAGTTAATCATCCGTGCACGCTAAGAACAATTGTAAATGGTATTATAGCTTGACTGAAGGCAACAGTGATCCACTAACGAAATATAAGATCTGAAAATTATTTATACATCTCTTGCTTAACCCCTAACTCCCTTTAAGCGTGTAATGAAGCATAGTTCGGTATATTTCTCATAGTGAACGATAAGTTTTTTTTCTATAGGTTAGTAGTTATAAACAACTTGCTTGAATAGTTTTTGGAGAGCGAGGGAAGTTGTTTCCTAACCTTCCTCATATTTCAAAAAGAAAACATAAAATAGTTTTTCAGATTTTTTGCACTAATAGTATCCAACTTTATAATAATATCCAATGTTTAATTGGTCACTAAAAATTTCTCAAAATTTAATTTTAAAGTTCAGTAAACTACTGTGTCTATTCAATATCATTTTTCAATGCCGATGATTACGTGGATATTATGTGACAGTTGACATGTCAAAAAAATATTTTCAGTTGAACACCACGTTTATATCATGTGTTTAATTATTTCTCTCACCTCAATGAAATTTAAATTAAATATTAAAAAGTTTTAAGTGACTTATTTCAAAAAAAAAATTAAGTGACTAATTAAATATTAAATATTATTATGAGAATAGTTGATAAAATTAGATATCAGAAGTGCAAATAACCCTACATGAAAAATGTGAAGAAAACATGAGGACATAATCCGACAGTGTATATATTACCTTCTATGTCCAACGGTACAACTAATCCATTTGCAATTTTTTTTATCAAATATATATTACTATTGAAACACCCTCTATATATTTATATATCATATTTATCTATCTTAATATCTATCTATCTTTATTATCTATTATATCATCTAATATTATTATTACTATTATATTATTATACATATAAAATGTTAGAAAACTATCTAGAAATATATCAAGGACTAAAAGTCTTGATATATATATTTTAAGATTTGAACTGATAACATCACGGTGCCTTTACTTTTACTAGTTGAGCTAGAATTCATTTGCAATTTTTTTATTATACTAAAATTGAAAATATTGTTGTTAATTTAATTTTTTGAGATAGCCTAGCATTTGTTTATTTGTTAGGAGGGAAAAAAAAAGTGGAAATCAAATCCCACATCAACGTAGCATTAATTTAATATTTTAAGTTGAAGTTCATAAAATATTTTTATTGTAAACATTCAATATTTAATACTTTATGTTCATAAAATATTTCAATTGCAAACATCCAATAACAGAGTATTTTTTTAAAACAGTGCATTTATGTAATATAAGATAAATGAAAGAAATATGTTATTTTATTTTATTTTTAAATTCTTACCATGATACAAATGTTTGTATATATACAAATAAAATTATAACCATTAGATTTATTTTTATTTAATTACAATTACTTATTATTTTCATATATCAATACTTGTAAAATATATTAATGACTATAATTAAATTAGCAAATAATATATTTTCAATTTAAGTTTACACTCTCTGTTTTCTCCCAGTGAACAGTGTTGCTTTGTTTTCATTCTCTGACATTGTTTTCATATTGGTTTTTAAACCAGTTATCACCCCCTGTTTTATCTATTTCGTTTCTAGTTTTAAATAAAAATAGTCATAGATAGTGCTAGATAACTATGTTGTTTGTGATAGTGCTAGATAACTATGTTGTTTGTGAGTGGTTTGTTCCACTTTTTGCACAGAAGGCCTGTCAAATTTACTCTTCTCTGTCTCACCGTGATTCTGCTTATCCTGGATAGTGAGATGGTTCATGTTCTCAAAACTCCCTCAAATTCATTCGTACGTTCTATAGGCGGAGGTTACACTCTTCCTCAAATCCTAGCTTGATGCTGCTTCATATGCTGTTACTGCTCGAGTTACTGTGTTTGGGGCCGCCGCTCAGGTTAAATACTGATGGATGTGCAAAAGGAAATATGGGCAATGCTGGTGGAGGGGGACTGTTTCGTAATAGTTTAGGGCATTGGCTACATGGATTTGTAGTAAATATTGGGTTTTGTTCCGCAATTGAAGCAGAGTTATGGGCTATGTTGAAGGGTTTACTGATTGCAACTCAAAGTGATTATAAGAGGGTCATATTAGAGGTGGATTCCAAGTTGGTAGCTGATTGGATGTCATCTCCAAAATCCTATGATGGTGGATTTATGAACCTGATCCATGCTTGTGTTGATCTTCTGAGACAGCTGGAATCTTTCCAAATTTGTCATACTTATAGGAAAGTTAATGCTACTGCTGATTGGATTTTTAATGATGCTCTTCGCTTCAGTCGTGGTGTTTTCGAGTTCAGTTCTCCTCTGCCTGGAATTATGCAGATCTTGTGACCTGATATGATGTGTGTCACTTGGGATAGACTTGTGCCTAGTTAGTTTTCTTTTGGGTTTTATTCCCTCCTTTGTAACCAAAAATAAATAAATAAATAAATGGAATTTTTTAGAGTGATGATAAGAATTGCGGCTGCTACGTTATTTAATTTAATTTTTTTTTTTTTAGTTTTAGCTTTTTGATGTGTTTTTTTTTGTGTCATTTCACCTTTCCTTCTTTTTTTTATTGAGCCATTTTGCAGCGGGTCGCTGAGAAGAAACATTTTCGTTTTTAAAATATGAAGGCAAAAATATCTAAAGCACCAAACCTTAAAAAAGAAAAAGAAAAAATTCATTTAGATATTCCTCAATCTGATGTAGACAAGAGTATTTTCTCCAGCTGCTGTCATCCGTGACGCTAGCTTTAGTGTATCTACAGTCCTTGATGACCGTCCAGATGATTCATAAATTTGACGAAGACTATTGAACGACAATCCTACCTAAAAATGAAAAAAACAAATATTAAATGACCAAAAAGATAAGAAATTTTAATTTTTTGATTATTTGTAAATTTAGCAGCATGTATTTAAACTAATATTATTTGTTTTTTAGAAGAAAATAAAAACCTTTCATTTCTAAAATTAAATAATACATCCTAAAAGTTAAAAAAAAAAAATACTACTATAAACAGTACATAAAATATAGAAAAGAATCATAAACTATAAGACTTTTTTCAAATAATCTTTTAACGAATTGGTAGAGCACTAATGGCAGCCGATAAACAAATAAAAAATCAGGAAGAATTGAGGATGAAAAGGAAAAAAAGTAATAAGAAAATGAGGAAGAAAAATAGAATTTGTATTTCTTTGTAAGTGATGCAGAAAATTTTAACCACTCAAAAACTCATTTAGTATTTATTTATTATTTAAGATATATGCATGTAATATTATTATTCATAAATTTTTTAGAGAAAATTGAATTTAAAATACCACTTAAATTAAAATATATATTTATATTAAAATAAACATTTAGAGACAAACATTTATTAATGGGCAATGAATGTCATCGTTTAAATTACATATTAGTTAAAATAAATATTTAGAGACAAACATTTATTAATGGGCAATGAATGTCATCGTTTAAACTACATATTAGTTATGTAATTGTATTAAATTAATTATTAAAAAATTTAAGATTGAATTAATAAAAATCAAGTGAATTTTAGATAAAAATGACTAAAAAAAGAAAAAAAGAAAGAAATGATCCTACCTAACCATTTTTTTGTTGTTAAAGAAACATTTATTTAATAAATATTATAATAATTAATCATTATAATTTTTTTATGAAATATCTATTAAATGACGTTTATTGAACATATTTATCTATCATTTTTTTAAGACTATGAACAAAATAATTTGTTCATTAGATATGAATGGAATATTTTTTAATCAAATGTGAATGGAATTTTTTTAAGGATTTGACCAAACCATCTAACAAAATAGAGCAACTTTGGTCTTACAAAACAAAATAAAATAGATCAACTGGCTATAAAAATCAAATAATACCCTATTATAAGCGTTGAGATCCATGCTTACTTAAGAAAAATAATTGATACTATAAAAGAAATGATTAATTATCAAAATGAATATAATTTAGCAAAATTAGTAATTGAACCTCACAAAAGAAGCCATCTAGATTCATCATTTTATATCCATTTTCCAATTTCAGAATTAATAAAATTTCTTCTTTTGACATCATTTTATTTTAAAATAAATTAGATAATATTTCGATTCAACCAAATAGTTAAAATTTAGTATATTGTAAAATCAGTAATTTTAAAAAATAATTAATGGAATAATATAAAAATTTGTTTAACATAAAATCAAACACGGTAACTCATAATCATCCATTTTAATAATAATAATATTATGATATCTTTTTTAATAGATTGAAGTGGTTTACTTTTTATTATAAGAAGAGAATTGGAGAATACGAATTTGAAATTTATTATCGCTTCTGGATTATACTTTTTTAATTAATAAAAAATTTATATAATTTAAATTTTAAAAGAGCGTACAATAGAAATAGTAATTCCATTTAAATCGATTTTTTTCTGGTGCTACACAATATGATGATTTTTTTTTTTAATCATGATTCATTATCCCGCATTAGTGGATCAGAAAGCTAATGGGCGGCAGAGGATACGCCACGTGGATAAACACCTTCAACTATTTGAGCATTTTTGGGCCAGCCAATGGCGAAGCAATCGCCCTATAAATTTCTTCCATAAGGAGAAAAGGAGCTTCCACATCATTTCATATATAACAGAAAAAGAACAGTGGGAGCACTATAGAGCGAGCGAGACAGCAATCAAGAAGCAGGGACCGATCCACTAATCTCATCTAATGGCTGAGAAGGGCTTCAAGTACGTGATCCTTGGTGGTGGCGTCGCCGCTGTGAGTTTCGTCGCCGATTCTTTTATTTCTTGATCATGTTTTGTGTGTCTTGACTTTTCTCTGATTATTGCAGATCTGTAGAAAATGTATTATTTCAGTTATATATGCATATGAATTTGTTTGATGATTGTACAAGCTGAAATTCATTGTGGTTTGAGCTATTTTTGTTGGTTAAATTTGTGTTTTGAGCGTTGATTAGTGGTTATTATGTGGTTTTAAATGAAAATCAGAAAGGTTAATTGTCCATAGCTGTTAAGATTAGAAACTGGAGGAGAAGGAGTAGTATATGAGATTTGATGTGATTTTACTGTAATTGAATAAAAAAGTTTGCGGTGAAGGCAAAGTTGTTTGCGAGTTATGTGGCTGAAATCATAATGTTAAGGCATTTCTTCATCATTGGAAAAAAATTTGATTACTCACTTTCCTTGGAAGATTGGATTCTACAGATTTTTTTTTTTTTTTAAATTTCCGGTTTGTTCTGGTGATAATGATTTCAGTTTCAGTTGTTTGAATATATATCATTTTCGTCTATGTGATTGTGGTGGTTATTTTACCTTCTTCTGATTTCTTTTACCCTGTGACATTATAGGGATACGCAGCTAGGGAGTTTGGCAAGCAAGGAGTTAAGCCTGGAGAATTGGCAATCATCTCAAAGGAAGCGGTATGTTTTTACTATGCTCAATCAAATACTTTTTGTGTTATTGCATTCGTATGACATTTGTTTTTGGATATTGCCCATTAGAACTTACTGAATTTTTTTGTTTGATCATCGTATCAAAACTTGACTTCTCATAATAATATAGATACAGCATTTTGGGTATAATAATAGTTCTAATACAGTGCAACGGCCAAATTTTTCACCTTCAATCAAGATTCAGAAGAAATGCTTTTTCCAAAATTTTGTATAACGTGATGGATATTTAATTGGGAGTTTATTTTTATCCAATGGGAATAAATAACCTATAGCTGTTTTTTGTATGCCTGTTAAAAAGACTGAGCATTGGCATGCATAAGTACTATGTACAGCTGTTAAAGAGATTAAAAGGTACTAGATTTTTTCTCATTCAGAGTTCCACTGTGGTGCACATGGTTTTTATACAATTTAATGTTATCAGAGGCATAAAATATGAGATCTTGAGTTTGCATTTTTTTTAATCTTTTTATCTACTCATGCTACTGTTTGTGTTATTTTTCACATATTGACTTGTTTACTGAGTTTTTAACTTTTCTTTTCTTACAGGTGGCTCCATATGAACGCCCTGCACTTAGCAAGGCATATCTTTTCCCTGAGGGTAATAAACTGTATTCTTGCTGCCTGTATATGTATATTGTGAAATGAGTTAAAATATGACTATATTTACTGCCAAATAAAACAAGGTTATATTTATTTGTATTCCTCTTGCAGGAACTGCAAGACTTCCTGGATTCCATGTTTGTGTTGGAAGTGGAGGGGAGAGACTACTTCCTGAGTGGTATAAAGAGAAAGGTGATACTATCTAAATCCTCTAGTTAGAAAATTTGTGACATTGCACAAAAGTGTGGCTCAAGTAATTGGTGCAATTTTCTAGGACTCCACTGGTTTGGCTACTTCTCATGTATTTTCTTCAAGTATCCATGAAGAATAGCAAAATTAACATTCCTCTCTCTCTCTGGTTTTATGCTTGCAGGGATAGAGCTGATTCTTAGCACAGAAATAGTCAAAGCAGATCTTGCTTCCAAGACTCTCATAAGTGCAGCTGGAGAGACGTTCAAGTATCAAATTTTGATAATCGCAACTGGTTCAACTGTAAGTTTTATTTGTATTCAGTAATTTTCAATCAACCATCATATATTGCTGTTTCACTTTACTGCTTTAATGTAGGTTATAAGGTTGTCAGATTTTGGTGTCCAAGGAGCTGATGCCAAAAATATCTTCTACTTAAGAGAAATCGATGATGCTGATAAGCTTGTTGAAGCAATAAAAGCAAAGAAGAATGGAAAGGCTGTAATTGTTGGAGGAGGATACATTGGACTTGAACTTAGCGCTGCACTCAGAATTAACAACATTGATGTTTGCATGGTTTATCCTGAGCCATGGTGCAGTAAGTGGATTTTTCTCTTTACTTGCTAAACCAGCATTATCAAATATTTTCCCAATTAGTAATTGTTTATGTAACCATGGTTTGCAATGCATCCTTGGTTGGCTAAAGTAGATAATATTTTGCAGTGCCTCGCCTTTTTACTGCCGGCATAGCTGCTTTCTATGAGGGTTACTATGCTAATAAGGGAATCAAGATTATCAAAGGAACAGTTGCTGTGGGATTTAATGCTGATTCAAATGGAGAGGTAACTATTCAACTATTCAGTTGGCTGATGATGCTGGCTATAATAAATGGATAGGACAACAATCAGGTTGAATGTGGTGTTTTTATGGTGCTTCTTTCAGGTAAAAGAAGTGAAACTTAAGGATGGCAGGGTGCTGGAAGCTGACATTGTTGTTGTTGGTGTTGGTGGAAGGCCACTTACAACATTATTCAAAGGACAGGTTGCAGAGGAAAAAGGTGGAATAAAGGTAAATGAGACTTTTGATAATGCCACATTTGTTTCCGGGACTTTACCTACTAAATTGGATGTAAAATACTCTGACTAGCTGCAAAGTTCTAAGGGATTGCTTTGGTGCCTGAATATTGAATGTTTTCTTTCTCTTTAATGTTTTGGTCGAGTATATTGTGATAGCGGTTAACTAACAACATTGTTTAGAACTTAGTACCGAATTGATCATCAAAAACCTAGAATCTGGATCCAATATATTAACAACTTGCTTAATTGCAGACTGATGCATTTTTCAAAACAAGTGTTCCTGATGTGTATGCTGTTGGTGATGTTGCTACTTTTCCTTTGAAATTGTACAATGAGTTAAGAAGAGTTGAACACGTTGACCATGCCCGGAAATCAGCTGAGCAGGCTGTGAAGGTATGTTTCTTTTGTTGTTTCTTTGTTTATCAATACTGAACTTATCCAAAGCCATATATCGTGAATGTGGCATTATTAATTCCGAGCTCATGGTTATGCCACATGTAAACCTCTTTCTGTAAACCTCTTTTGTTATCCTTTGGTAACGATAAACTATATTTAATGGTTCCTTTGCTCATACTCGATTTTCAGGCCATTAAAGCAAGTGAGGAGGGGAAAACAACTGATGAATATGACTACCTTCCATATTTCTATTCCCGTGCCTTTGATCTATCTTGGCAATTCTATGGTGACAATGTTGGTGACACTGTCCTCTTCGGAGACAGTGATCCAAAATCATCAAAGCCAAAGTTTGGGACGTACTGGATCAAAGATGGAAAGATCCTTGGAGCTTTTCTAGAAGGTGGAACTCCTGATGAAAACAAGGCTATCGCTAAAGTTGCAAGAGTCCAGCCATCTATTGACAGTTTGAATCAGCTGACTAAGGAAGGCCTTTCCTTTGCCTGTAAGATTTAAGATTTTTCAGATAATTGAAGTTGACTGATGTTTCTTCGTGTTCTTACCTTTGAGTTATTTCATAAAATCTGGAGTCTACTCCTGAGTTTGTTGGTCTTGTATTTGGCATCTTCTTTAGTGATGATGTATAAAATGCGTGCACCTTCTTTGATTTTAGGATTCTTGTTTAAGTTCGGTTTCAGGCCAGTGGTTTATATTTGCCCTAATTCAGCTAGTCTGTGTTTCACCTCTTCGTCCGATCAAACAAAATCCCCAATGATGATGATCTTAGCAGTAGCCTATCGGATCATCCATATAGTATATAAAAAGAAACTCCAAATATTTGATATCATTTTCTTTGAATGAGATCTCAATTCTATTAATGGTTGCATAAGATATTATACAACAAAAAATCCTTTTTTTCTTCCACCTAATTTCTCCACAATCGCAAACCCTCTCATCGAAAGATTCGAAAATCCTTTGCAGTTTTTTTTCTACATCTCATTTGCACTAGAACAAAAAACCTTCGGAGCTGCTTTAGTTTTAAATCAGCTCAATTGCTCATAAGAATTTAGGCCTAACAACACTCTTCTAGCATCAGATTGCAAGCATTTACATTAACAATCATAAGTAAAATCTAATGGCAAAAAAAAAGAAAAAAACACACCCGTAGTGAGTCATTCTCTATATAATGTTTACCAGAACATAATAAGAGTACTTATTACTCATCCAAATACTAATATCAAATCTTTGAAAAAAATTATAACAAAGATGGATAAAGAAATCCCATTTGTAGCAAAATGAAAACAATCCAAAGAGAAATAATTAATCCATGAAAAGAAAGGATATTCATGCTCAAAGCTTGTCAAAGAAAGATTGTTCATAATCCATCATTGCAGAAATTGTCAGTGTGTCAAAAAAAAAAAAAAATCTATTGAAACAATTAAATGCCTAATTAAAAGCTCTAAATCAATTAAAAAAAAAGGGGATCCATATAATGGTATATCCATATCAACTCTTTAGTCAAAAAGGCTGAAACCCATATCCTGCAAAAGAAGGAAGAAAGCAAGGTGCGGTCAGATAATAATCAAGTGAATATGCAAATGCAACAATATCCACACGCCTAGTACTTGTATGGATTAAGACTGATTTTGCACAGCTCCCTTGAATCTTACAATTACTAGCTTGCAAATCTATAATTCTAGAATGTCTCCCCGTGAATGAGTGTGTTTTGCATCACTCAAATTTTTCTTATTGTGCATGTTCATTATGTCTAAGAAATGCTAATCAATATTGTCACAGGAAATGTGAAAATCCTAAGCAAAATAATTTTAACAGAATTCTCAAGTAGTTCTAGTTTGCAATTAAAAAGGAGAGTTCTAATTTAAATTATGCATTGTCAAGTAAAGACTCACATCATCTGTGTCCTCTTTCTCCTCCAACTTTTCATCTTTCTTTGCCTCTGCAGCTGGAGCAGCAGTGACAGCACCACCACCAGATGGTGCAGCAGCAACAGCAACACTGCCACCAGAAGGCACTGATGCCAACTTCTCCCGACCAGAAGCAACAAGTTCGGTAATATCCTTACCCTCAAGTTGGGAAAGGAGGAGTTCAATCTTATCATTATCGCAATCAGCTCCAACTGCATATTAACAAACATTACATTCTAACCAATCAAAAGCAATTCAACCATCATTTCTCAACCAATGAAAATTCCTAATACGCCCAATAGCATATTAAAGCATCTCACAAAACTCGTAACATTCCCCGTGTGCCGCATCCATTAAGCATTTTTAAGGAATACAAAAAGTATTGCTTTTCTGGGTAATGCATTCTAAAGTAGATGCAATAACCCCTAATTCACACCTTTTTACAACTACAAAAACTAGTCATTCACCAAGTGAATGACATATGAACTAACTTATAAGACTTTATACACTCAAAAATAATAATGATAATAATAAAAGAACCAAAATTCAAAATCAAGAACTAGTGAAGTGACAAATAAATCACAGAATTAACTTAAGTACAAGCCTTTAAAGGTATACCAGTAAATGAATCAATACCCACATAGAATTAAACACCAAAAACTATAATACATGATAAAAGAAGTACCAGAGTTGAGAATATCCTTAATATGATCAGATGAAGGGCTGCTGTTGCCACCCAATACAGCCAGCAAATATGCAGCTACTACCTTCATTTTCTTTTCTCTTTTTATCCTGTATATAAGAACCCAGATCAAAACATAACAAAACTCAACGTTGGATTCAAGAAACCATACATATAGATAAAGGGAAAAGAGGGAAAGAGATTACGGATGAAGCTGTGGACCTGCAGTAGCTGATGATGGTATTGGGAGTGGGGAGAAATGTAGAAGGGCCAAGTTTTTTTTATTATTATAATGTACCACACAGCTAGGGTTTTAGATGGAACTGGTGAGGGTTTTTACCGAACGGGTTTGCGTCTGTCCGGAGCTCAATTCAAGTTACCCGCTTTAAAAAGGTGCGTTTTGTTTATTTAGTGAGATCCAAAACTAAAAACCGGTTTTAAAAATAATTTAGTGCTAATTTTTTTTATCTTAATTTAGTGCCATTGTATTTTTAATTTACGAAAAATACCTAAAATTATAAAATGAAAAATCATTTATCTAAAATAAAATAATTATCTTCTATTTTCTTATATTGTATTGATGCAATACGTATAACTATTAAATAAAATTCATTTTTTAAGAAATTAACTTTTTAGGTTTTAAATGAGTTTAATTATGTAAATGTAAAAAATGAACATTTTAATTAAAATAATTCAGGTCAAATAATAAAAAGTACTATTACTTCTATATAAAAAATACAGATTTTTAGCATGAATATTACATAAAAAAAAATAATAAAAAGACACTCGAATCTACTTTCAAATAAATTTTATTTAATATGTTTTATTAAGGTAATGACATTTTTTAAACTCAAAAAAAAAAAATTGAGAAAGAATTTTGCTATTTTGATGTGGTTATAGATTTAAGTTAATCATTTTTCAATATCATTAAGTAAAATTTGTTTATCTATCTACTAAATTTTTATGTCTTAATATATATGATATTTTATTTAACAATCATATTTAAAATTATTTTTACTTGAGTAATATATCGAGTTTGAACCTCCAACATATGTAATTATTTTAATTAATTATTAAAATTTTTCACCTCTTTTATAATTTAATTTGAATCAAATTAAATTAATTAAACTATTAATAATTTTAAAAATATATATGTCATATCTTAATTAAAAAAAAAAAAAGAAAAATCCAATCTCATGAAAATGAAAAAAAGCCCAGCACATAAACAAATGGGCTGCTGTGAAAGAATGAGAGTGTGCATCAAAAGGACTAAAGCAAGAAGCCTCACCCAATACATTTGTCATTGTCATCTGTGGAAGAACGGCATTAAGGGTTGCCACCTCAATGTCCCCAAGGAAACGGTACTGCTCCTTCAGTCGCCATCTTTCTTGTAATGAAGGGACACACATGTATCTAATCTACTGCCATGCATTAATTTCTGGGCCACTCTACAGCATCAATTTATACGACATTTATAATGATTTTGGCCATGGTTTTCTACTTATCGTCCATGTACAATTTTTATGATAAGGCTTCTTTTTAGTCAATGTAGATGTAGTTTGACACTTTTAATTATCTACCCAACAGCTGTTCTGTGGTAGATAATGTTTTGGTCTCATTAAATTCATGTTTATCAACTTAAAAGGGCGTGAATAAGGCGGTAAGGGATTATATAAGAAAGTTTTGAATTTAATTTTATGTAATTATTTTAAAATTTTTATTATAAATATTTGTCTCTTTTTAAAATCTTTTTCTGGTCAAATTCATATTAATTGGATTATGGTGTTGTACCATAAATTCATATTTTTCAAGTTGAAATGCTACGCCTACTAAGAGCATCTCCACTTATTTTATTATATGTTAAGTTTAATGGTTAAAAAAAAGGATTTTATTATATGTTTAAAAGTTTTTTTATTCTAAAATATTATGAATTGAATGAAGATTATTCTAAAAAAAGTTTTTTTTATTCTAAAATTCATTAAATTTATGTGCATCGTGTAGATTTATGAGTAATATATTTTTTTAATTTTGTTATTTGTTATGTTTTAACTAATTTTTAGCATATTTTACAATATATAAAAAGAATAAAGGAGTAGTTTTTTTTTTCCGAACAAATAAAGGAGTAATTTGCAAGTGGTATGTGGCTATCGTGAACAGAAAAAAATGTCCAAGGCACGAGGTGTTGACCAAATTTGCTCGACAAAGAGCTAGAAGGGTCGAGTCAAGAGTCACACCTGCCATTTTCTTTTCTTTATCAACTAGGTCCACTTCTGCGTTTATTTTATATATATATATATATATATATATATATATATAGTGATTTTTAATTTTTTATCTCGTTTTTTAATAAAAAAATAGTTCGAATTAAAAGCAACATAAAGAATTATTATAAAAATTATAAAGTTAAAACATTTTTAATTCTTTTCCAACCGCTGATAAATAATGTAATATTAATATTTTTTATATTTATATATAATTTATTTTATTTTGTAATTACAATAGTCAGTTGGATGTTAAATTATTTTAAATGTGTTTTTATCATTAAAAAATCATGTCACATTGTAGAAACACTAATAAAAAATATTCATATAGTTAATAAGATATTAAAATATAACATAATAAAAAACCAATACAAAAAAATTATAAGTCATAAAGTATATTGATAAATTCATTAAATTCATGTTTATATATTTAAAAAGGCGTGAATAAGTCGGTAAGGGATTATTAAACTGAAAATTTCGAATTTAATTTTTAAATGTATAATTATTTAAAAAATTTTAAAATAAATATTTACTGTCCTTTAAAATCTTTTTCTACTCGAATTCAAATTTATTGAGTTATGGTGTTTTATCATAAATTCATATTTATCAAGTTGAAATGCTACGCCTACTAAGAGCATCTCCACTGATTTTATTATATTTTAAGTTTAATGGTTTAAAAAAAAGATTTTATTATATGTTTAAAAGTATTTTTATTCTAAAATATTATGAATTGAATGAAGATAAAAAAAATAACAATAAAAAGTTATATGACAAATATTTGTGGTTATATGACAATAAATAATAAATGTCCAATTTATTTTTTAGTGACTTATTTGTTGTTAGTAGTAGCTTCGTGTTCAAATCAATACATCCACTAATATTTTTCTTAAAACAAATGATAAAAATACTTTATTATTGAGAAGAGATAGATATATCAGCATATGTTAATATTGATTAGTATTATTTGTCTTCATGATAAATGATTATAAAAGAAAGTCTAGTATGTGTAGATAACCTATTAAATTTATTTCAAATTAAAAAATAATTTCATTATTATGTAAGAATTTAAGAAATATATATAAGAAAAAACAACTATTTCATTTTATTTTCAGTTTTTATATAAATCTCTTTCATGAGCACCCACATTAACTTTGAACCAATCCCAATTGTCTTATGGAATATGAAAGCCATTTTAGCTAGTCATTTTGCTAAATAAACGTTAAAGATACCAAAACTTTTACAGAAACAAACATCCAGTCCATAATTGAATTCTAAATCATTGTTGCTCCTAAATAAGAAATCACTTATCTTTATAGAATTTAAATTTTGTTTATTTTCATCAAATTTAAAATGAAGAATTGCTCCTTAATATATAGTTAATTAATACTTAAATTATGAGGAATTTTTATTAATAAAAAAAACTAAATCATTATTCAATAAAGTCCAATTTTTTTTTTTTTTAAGTAAATCATAGCTCAATACAAAACAAGCAAACATTGACTTGCTCTTGTAATAGTAGACATCTTAGGAAAATTCTAAAAAATCAAATGCATCACTGTCATGACTTACTGTAGTCTTTCTTTATGAAAAGAAAATCACAATCTTCCAAACTGTGTCTGCTAATAGATAAAGCTGAAGGGTTGTGCATGGTAGGTTCAGTTATTTATTTCATGCATAAAAAATGGACTTCCTGCCAAATATTAGGTACATAAAAATTAATAATTTCATGAACATATTGACATTAAAAAAAATAATAATAAGGTAAAGAGGGACATATTAAGACTTCTATAATTAAAAAAAAAAAAAACCAATATTTTTTCACATTGTCATACCAAATAAACTATAATGAGGATTAAAATTTTTCATCGGTGGACTTAAAAAATTTTGTAATCTCTGCAATATTTGAGGTCGGTTTAAGATTATTTTTTGAAATTTATCTGTTTACATTTTTATAGCTTTTTTTTTTTTAAAAAAGATTAGACAGTTAAACAAAAGGATAGTAAAATATAAATATTATATAAAACAAAGTTCAATAATATAATTGGTAAAAAATTTAAAAGATTGAATTTCACGCAATAACAAATTAACCCTTAAAAACAGGAACAAATGAAAAGATAAATAAGATTATTTATATTTAATTAATAAAGCAAATAATACAAGTAAATGAAAAGCTAGTCTTTTTCACATGCAATAAAAAACAAAATAAATTTTTAGAAAGAAAAAAAAAACATAAAAGAATCTATTTTTGTGAAACATGTTGCATAGGAAAAGTGTGGTGACAAAAACAAGAGCTTGAAGAAAGGCTATTGCTATTGCTTTTTCATCAATTATTATAAAAATTCTATCCAATAAGAGCATATGATTCATGCTACATGGACAAATAAATCCAAAAAGGAAACAACATAACACAGAAATAAACGACTATGACCACCACTACTATCTAGTCATAAAAAAATAATTTTTTTTCCCTATTAAATGAAGTTTTTAATAAAATTATGAAAATTTCTATAGTTAAAAATTATTTTATCAATAATTACTCTGTAAATGCAATTTCTTTTTCAACATTATATATTATAGTGTTGAATTTAAAAATGAACATAAATTTGTGCTTTTTAACGTTTTTATAAAAATATATGGTTAAAATTAAAATAATGCAAAATTTTATTTTAAAAATTAATTAATAATTTAAATGAATCATTTAATTAATATAGTTAAATTACATCATTTTATTTATTTTTTAAAATAAATAAATAAATAAATAATATATTAATTTATATTTTGTGCATCGCGTAGATTTATAAGTAATATATTTTTTAATTTTGTTATTTGTTATGTTTTAACTAATTTTTAGCATATTTTACAATATATAAAAAGAAAAAAGGAGTACTTTTTTTTTTCGAACAAATAAAGGAGTAATTTGCATGTGGTATGTGGCTATCGTGAATAGAAAAAAATGTCCAAGGCACGAGGTGTTGACCAAAATTTGCACGACAAACAGCTAGAAGAGTCGAGTCAACAGTCACACCTGCCATTTTCTTTTCTTTATCAACTAGGTCCACTTCGGCCTTTATTTTATATATATGGTGATTTTTAATTTTTTTATCTCATTTTTTAATAAAAAATAGTTCGAATTAAAAGCAACATAAAGAAATTATTATAAAAATTATAAAGTTAAAACATTTTTAATCCTTTTCCAACCGCTGATAAATAGTGTAATATTAATATTTTTTTATATTTATATGAATATCTTATTAAATATTTTATTAATTTTTTCAATATGTAACAATAAAATAAAATAAAAAGTAATAAAAAAATGAATATATATAATTTATTTTATTTTGTAATTACAATAGTCAGTTGGATGTTAAATTATTTTAAACGTGTTTTTATCATTAAAAAATCATGTCACATTGTAGAAACACTAATAAAAAAATATTCATATAGTTAATAAGATATTAAAATATAACATAATAAAAAACCAATACAAAAAAATTATAAGTCATAAAGTATAAAAATTCATAACCTCAAAATGTTTTTTTTAATTATTTTTATTTTCATCTTTACAATCTTTTTTTTTTCAAATTACAATTTTTATACGTTAATGAAATCATATTTCTGCAGTAAAAAAAATTGAAATAATCCTCTACAAAATAGAATTATAATTAGAAAAATAGTTACCTTACAACTTAACTATTTTTAAATTAAAATCAATATTACTGTTGTATTGTATAATGTAATTAAGTCCAGGGATTTTGTTGGTCTTCTAAGCATATGCTGAATCCATACCTTACCTACTCATATCATGATGGGTTGCCAAATTTTAATATTACAAAGAAAGTCTTAATTAAAAAACATAACTCAATCCTAGATTATTAAGAAAAAAATAACATCTTTATTTTTATTTAAAACTTCAATTGTATAATTTTTTCATTTGGTATCACATTTTTTTGATCTTTTTTTTTTAACATACATTTTTTTTTATCTTTTTGATATATTTTGCATCTTTCTAGTTATTAACCTTTTTTCAGTTTTTTTATTCATTCTGCATTTTTAGATTTAATAGGTTAAATTTTTTTGTGGCATTTACTGAATTTGAGTTTCAGTGTTTGCTTTTCCTCCGTTAATATAATTTAGAAAGTATTAAATTTTTGTTAAATATTGATAATTCAGAATTTGTAATTTGTTGTTTTATTGGATTGCTGAAATATTGTTGAACAAATTAATAGTAGCGGGAGTGACTCTTCATCAGTTATATTTTTCCTCAAATTTTCTCAAATCCACCATTAGATTAATGATTGTTATCATTTTTACATAAAAGAACAAAAGATTACTATAAAAATAAAAAATATTTTTTATTTTTAATTAAAAATATATATTATATATTAACTAGATGAATATATATTATACATTTAATATTTTAAATGTTAAATAGCTTAATGACGGTCATTATTTCCTTTAAAGCATTGTAGACACCTAGTTCGATCAACCTGTGATAAGGGGTGAACTGTGAATGATTGGTTTAGTCAACCTACAATAGAGGTCAATGATGAGAAATGCGAAACTTGAATGCAAGAAAGAAACCTAAAATCTTCTCGAAAATGAGTCTGAGAGCTTGAAACATACAAATTTGAGCCCAAAACCCATATAAGACAAGCCCAAGTTGCCCCAACCCATTAGGCCTAGTGCAGGGTAGGCCAGAGAGGCGACGCCTCTGTGAAAAGGTGATCGCCTCCATGGCAGCAAGCGGCGAGGCAATCGCTTTATCATAGAGGCATTGCCTCTGCACATTTCCACTTGCCTCTGTATTAAATGCAGAGGTGACAATGATGATTAAGGGCAGACCCACCTCGACTGGAGCTTAGTCTCTAGTCTGGAAAAGAAAATTTTTAGAAAGAGAAAAAGGTTAAAAATGCAATGATGAAAAGAGGGTAGTAGGGGAATGGGCTAGTGATGAGTGTGAAAATGCATTTTATTAACTAGCCTTTGTCTTAGGAAAAATTCAATTTCAGTTAAGTTTATGTTTCTTTTATTCAGTTTTTATTTAGTTGAGTACTTACTGCATGTCTTGTGTGTTTAATTATTTTTACGTATTAGTTGGTTTATTTTTGGTTGATTTTTATGTAATTAGGGAAGTCAAAGAACAGTAGAGGAAGACTATATGGGAGCCGTGGGCACTTGAAGTGGGCTCGAAAAGCAATGGAGGTCAATATGCGATAATGCTGAAAAAGGGATGTGCACGGCCATGCACAAAATGCACATGGCCTTGTGACCTGGTGATTGAAAAAATTCGGAGTCGAATTTAATTGCTGACTCATGAGGGACAAGATGGCGATTTTGCATGGCTGTAACCCTAGGGCTTGTAATTAGGGTTTTATAAAAGGGTAACCACCAGAAACAAAGACATAAATAGATTATTATTCATCACTTAAAGAAAACATTATATTTTTTTAGAGAATATTCGGAGAGCAGTTTGGAAAAACAAGGATTTTTCTTGCTTATGTTAGTTTGAAGATTTGAGAATAAGAATTAAAGAACATCAAGCTTCCTATTGAACAGAGGGTTTCTTCTATTTAATTGTGTTTATTCGTCCTTAATTTTAATTTAATGATGATGTTTATTTTCTTTTATTCTTTTTCTTTATCTCTTACAATTGACATGAGTAGCTAAATTATTGGTTAGGGATCTTATTGCAAATCAACCATGGGCTAATCGCAATTAAACCTAAGCCATTAATCTAGATCCTTTGGTTGTTGTTGAACTTAATGTCTTCTTAGGATTGATCACCCTTTGATTGAATATACACAATAAAACTTGATCGAGAGATAGGTTGTATTGGATTTAAACAATAACCTGTTAGATGCTTTCTTAGTTGAGAAACACTTAAGCAACTAATATTGATTAAGGGTTGATGCTTAAACTGGGTTAATCAAACACTTAGTAGGCAAGAGCTTTAAATCTAAGAACATCAATGTACTTGGTTAATCATAGGGTTGTCTTAGGAGGAAAGCCTATGATTCTTGAGAAACCCTCAAATTGGATGAAGGTTAGGTATGGCTTGGTAGTTAATTTATCTTAAATAAAGGTTGAATTTGTAATAAGAACCCTAGCTCTCTAAAGTGATTGTTATCTCATTGTGATTTTTGTGTTTGTTTTAGTTTAATTTTTAGTTTAATTAAAAATACCCTTTTTTCGTTGTTTAAACAAATAAACACAACTAGTATCACTGTAATCAATTTGCAATCTCTGTGGGATCGATATTTAATTACTACTTGTACGAATCCGTATACTTACGGAAGACCATCAAGTTTTTGGCGTCGTTGCCGGGATTGCCAAATTGATATTGTTGAGAATTTTGTGTTGTTTGATTTAGACGTTATTTTTTTTACTTTTGTTTTTGTTTTTTAACGCTTGTTGCTGTATGCACACAACGCGTGGCACAAGCAGACAAGGAATCCAGTTGATACCACTTGATTTAGAAATTGAAAAAACTATTCACAGAAGGAGAAGACAGAATAGAGATATGATGAACAGAGGGGAAGCACAAAATGGGCAAGATGGCCAAAATGGGCACGTTGCCCATAGAACTATAAGGGACTTTGTGAGTCCCAATGTCCAAGGTGACCAAACTCTGATTGTGAGACCGGCGGTTGCTACAAATAACTTTAAAATCAAACCCGCCATGATCCAAATGATTCAAAACTCACAATTTAATGGCTTACCACATGAGGATCCAATTGGTCATATGATAAGATTTTTGGAGTATTGTTCGACTTTCAAGATGAATGGAGTACAACCAGAAGCAATCAGGCTCATCCTTTTTCAATTTTCATTAATGGATAGAGCAAAAAGATTGTTCACTAGCTTGGCGCCTAACTCCATAAACATATGGCAAGAGCTTTATACAACCTTTTTCAATAAGTACTTTCCACCAGCTAAAGTACTTAAAATTATAAATGAAATCAACTCTTTCTATCAAAGAGATGATGAAAGTTTTTATGAGTGTTGGGATAGATTCAAGGATCTTCAGCGACAATGTCCACCACAACTGATTCCTTCATGGGATTTGGCACAATCTTTTTACAAGGGTGTCAATCCTGTAGTGAGAGCAAACATAGATGCATCAGCAGGAGGAACTATCATGTCTAAGACACCAGAAGATGCCTTGGAGCTTTTTGAAGAAATGGCTAATACCCAAAGCCTCTGGTTCAGTGAGAGAGCTATTCCAAAGAAAGGGGGAGCAATTGAAGTTGACAGTTTGACACTATTAAATGCAAAGATGGATGCTTTATCTAAAATAATGGATAAAATGAATGTCAATGCCATATCTAACTTTTCTTCCTCTTGTGAATTATGTCAGGGTAGTCATCCAACTATAGAGTGTCAGATGATGCAAAGCTTGTCTATGGAGAATGTAAGCTTTGTGAACAACTTTAAAGGATAGCAGAACCAAGTGCATGGCAACACCTATAATCCAAGTTGGAGAAATCATCCTAATTTCTCTTGGAGCAATCAAGGGAACAACCAGTGGAGGCCACAAGCACCACCCGGTTTTGTAGGGCATAATGTGCAACACCAGCAATCAAATTACCACCAAGAAAAAAATTTATCTTCTAGAAGTTCTCTAGAGAGCAAGTTGGAGAAGTTCATGGATGTGATGTCCATAAAAATGAATCAACAAGATGAAGCTACAAAAAGGTTGGAAGGCAAATTTGAGCAAATGTATCAAGACACTCAACTTATGTTCAAGAACCACTCTTCCTTTATTTATAATTTAGAGGTGCAAATGGGGTAGTTGGCAAATTCTTTATCAATGAGGAATCAAGGTTCTTTGCCAAGCAACACTGAGAAGAATCCAAAAGAACAGTTGAAGGTTATCACCTTGAGAAGTGGAACAGAGATACAAATCCCAAAAGCAATAATAGAATATGAGTAGGAAAAGAATAAGGAAGAGGAGAAAGAGTAAGAGGATGAATGGGTTGAAGTGCAAACAGAGGAGAAGCTGCAAGGGGATAACAACAATAAGGAACGAGTAATGGAGAAACCTACACCACCACTGGTGAAACCTTACAAACCTCCAGCTCCATATCCTCAAAGACTAAAGAAACAGGAGCATGATCAATAATTTGCTAAATTTTTAGAGAGGTTTAAAGCACTTCACATCAACATGCCTTTGGTGGAATGTCTTTCGCAAATGCCTAAGTATGCTAAATTTCTCAAGGAACTGATTTCCAATAAAAAGAAGTTACAAGAATGTGAGACCATCACACTCACAAAAGAGTGTAGCGCTATCATCTCGAAGAAACTTCCCTTAAAAAGGAAGCATCCAAGGAGTCTCATTATTCCTTGTTCTATGGGAAATTTAAAATTTCAAAGAGCTTTATGTGATTCTGGGGCTTCAATTAATCTTATGCCTTTGTCTATTTACAGGAAATTGGGATTAGGAGAAGCAAAACCTACAAGCATTCGATTGTAACTTGCAGATAGGATAGTGAAGGAACCAGAAGGGATAATGGAAGATGTGTTAGTAAGGGCTGGAAAATTTATTTTTCCAGTGGATTTTGTAGTCCTTGACTTTGAAGAAGACGAGAAGGTTCAACTAATCCTTGGTATGCCATTCCTTTACACTGCTAGAGCAATAATTAATGTCTATGATGGAACTCTTATATTAAGAGTGGGGGATGAGAGCTGTAAGTTTAATATCTATGAGACTATGAAATATCCCTATGATGAGGATTTTTGCATGCGAGTTGAAGTCATTGATGAATGTGTAAATGAAGTCCAACGACGGAGGTTGGCATGGTCTTTAGAAGTTGAAAATATTGAGAAGTGCTTACAGGTACAATCTTCTCAAGAAGAAGTGACTCTTAAATACCCACACCAACCACACATACAACTATCAAACACTGAACCCACACCACCCTCAATCATAAAACCACCAAAATTAGACTTGAAGCCGTTACCTCAATATTTAAGGTACACTTTTCTTGGTGATGACCAAACTTTACCTGTGATTATATCTTCTAAACTCAGCAAGGAGCAAGAGGATTTATTGGTGAATATGCTGAAAAGAAAAATAAAGGCAATCGGTTGGCAGATTTCAGATATAAGAGGAATAAGTCCCTCTTATTGCATGCATAATATTTTGATGGAGGATGGACACAAGTCAACCATTGAAAGGCAGAGGAGGCTCAACCCGAACATGCAAGAGGTGGTAAAGAAAGAAGTGCTCAAACTACTTGATGCAGGAATTATTTATCCAATCTCTGACAGTTCTTGGGTTAGCCTAATTCAGTGTGTGCCGAAGAACGGGGGAATAATAATTGTGCAAAATACAAAAGGAGAGTTTGTTCCTACAAGAGTTGTGAATGGACAAAGGTTAAAGCTGTACCATAGAAGCACATTTGAAGAATTCCATCAAGTTTCATACTTGAAGGAATTAACTGGATGATCAAGTTGATGGTCTAGCTCATGGACAATTAAAAGAGTGCTTCTTGGGGGCTCAACCAAGACTATATTTTTTATTTGTATTTGTATTTTCATTTTTTTAATTTTTTCTTGTTGACTGGTTATTTCTTTTATGTTTTTGCAAGTTTATTCTATTTTTGATAATTTTTTCTAGTGCATTTCAGGGAATGAAAGAAAAGTTAGAGCTCTAGAAGAGGTCTTGTGAGTTAAATGTTTCATGGATTTTTTTATTTCGAGTGGCTTGTAATTCAATTTACGATGCATTTCTTGTCTATGTGTGTTGAATTTTTAATTCAGCGAATTTATGAAGTATGCATATACAGGTCACATGGCAGTGTACATTTTGCACATGGCCGTGCATCTTACGTTGCCACTTCTGAACCATCAGGTCACACAGCCGTGCGTATTTTGCACACGACCGTGCGCCTTATGATGCTACAACTCGACACACGGCTATGCGCATTTTGCACATGGTCGTGTGATGAGACAAACCTAACTTTTAGAAAAGATGCAAAATTTATTTTAAGTGGAATTTTTCCACTTCCCAACACTCCACAATTCCCCAATTGTGCAATAAATATACGAGGCTTGTCCTACCAATATGAAAAAAAATGTGCTAACAGGTAGCACGACCATGCGCAAAATGCACATGGCTGTGCGTGATATGACATCAATCAGGTAGCACGGCCATGCGCATTTTGCACACGACCATGCGACCTGATGCATCGGCACAGTCAATTTCCTCATAATTTGTCCTGTTTTACACGTTACAATGAGGACATTGCACATTTTAAGTGTGGGAGAGGAAATAAAATAAATAAATAAATTTATTTATTTATTTTGCAAGCTTGTTAATTGTGATTTTATTTGTTTTTATTTGTTTCCTTATTCCATTGAAGTTTAGTTGACCTTAGTTTCCTAAGTAAGCTAAACTTCCTGAATTAATGAGTAAGCAATTTTTACTGAAATTGGAATGTTTTGTTTTTTTTGTAATTTTTTGTTTTTTTATTTAAACTCTGTTGATTTTTATTTTTGTTCTTGTAAATTCCATTTTTTTTGTTTTATTTTAGTACTAACATTGTTATGATGGCTAGAAAAAAGACACAATTTCAAGCAAAGAAGCTTAGTGATGGCGAGAGCAAACCTAAAGATATGAGGGACAATTATGAAGCTTTCTTTGCCATTTATTTTGAAAAAGAAGGGAAGAGATTCTGCTCCTTAGTCAAGAGAAATTTCTGCAAGCCAAAATACTTTGATGATAAGGTACTGTTGAATATGGGTATTAAAGGAACCATAGATATGTTTTGCAATGAATTGGGGTGGTTTAAATTGGCTACAGCCCAATATGATGTATTCTTTGAACTCACAATAGAATTTTACACTACATTTAAGATTTTAGATGCACCTCTAGGGATCTTTTCATGTAGGTTCTTTAGGAAAGAATACTTATTTGACTATGAAATCATGTCGCAAATCTTTCATTTTCCTCAAAGAGGTGTTTGTCAACCTCCTATGGATTATAATATGAATAGTTTTTGGCATGAAATCACTGGAGGTGATAAAGTTTGTGAGGGTCAAATAATGACTAGTGGTTTGATTAAAGATCACTCATATTTAATCATGCATAAATTCATAGCACATACAATCTTTGGAAGAAAAGATAGTACTAGGGTTTTCCCTGATGAACTATTCATGTTGTGGTGCTTGAAGACTAACACAAAAGTATGTAGTACATACTTTATTTTGTGTTCTATGTGGAGGGTTGTTTAGGCTAGAAAGGCATTGATCTCAATAGGGCATATTGTCACCAGATTGGCATTGTATTTTGCTCCATTTGAATTTGCCAAGCATAAATTGGAGCCTTTAGAAGCCGAGTCCCTTGATGAAGATTACCTAGTGAGAGATGAAATCATCATCGAACTCAATGAGTTTCATGATGTAACGGGTAGAAGATGCTACATGATCCGTCAATTGGCAATGCAATATGGTGAAATACCTTTACCCCCTAATGCAGTTGAAAAAGGAGATAATGGGAGTGAAGCTCAATCAAGGAAGCGACGGAACATTGAAAAATAGAGTGATGACATCATGGAAAATATCAAAGAGCTGCTAGATATCTCTGACAATAGGATTGGGAATATGGTTATGGATTTGTCCAACCAGTTAGAGAAGTTCGAGAGGCGATGTGAATCCAAAGCTGAAAGGTTGCAACTTCAAATTGATGAAATCTTTTGCATCCTTCCTCAAAGCAAAAGATCTAAAGCTATAAATGAAGTTGCAAAGTGCATCATGGTCACACCATATATTCCCCCTCCAGTTTCGCCGGAATAAAGGGAGTATATTGTTCTTTAATTTTCTTTTATTTATTTACTTTTCATGATTGTATGCTTGTGTGTTTGTTTTACATTAAGAATTTACATGCTTTATTTTTATTTTATTATTTTATTTTATTTATTTTATTTTGTTTTACCCTTTTTTTGTGTTTGTGCCTTGTTCTTACACTTGAATTTTTGCAACATATATACCTTTAGAGCCTTATTCATTAACCTTAGTTTTCTTGAAGAAATGCGTTAATCTTCCCTTAATAGACTGTTTTAAATTTTTAAATTAGAAGAGCAACTTGTGGTTAAGAATTTTTACATTTTAATGAACATTAATGCTTACTTTTCTATTGAACACGTGAATCTAGATGATTAATATTTGAGAAAAGTAATTGTGAGTAGGAATTTGAGGCTACTTTAGAGTGGGTATAAATGTTTTTGAAAAAAAAAATCAATCAAGGAGCGAGATGGAGCATAAAACGCACTTGTTTGGAGCTTAAAATTGAAAAGAAAAATATTTTAAATGCTCGTTCTACTCTAATGCTCTTTAAGAGTAAGAGTATCCAAAGGACCCTTTTTGGAGGTTTCCACACTGAGTAATACAAAAAAGGTGGGGGATGCTGATATTGGGAAGATACTGATTGATGAGCTTCTTAGCCTTTTTATTGTTGGCACGAATCCTACTTGTTTTTATTTCTTGAGTGTCAATCATTTGTTTTCATATTTTCACTAGAAAAGTATGCTCTTCACACGATAATAATATATTCTTGACCTCAGTTGTTATTTTACTTTTCGAGTTTATAAACTTTTTATTAAAGGGAGATTATGGTAGTTAGTCAAGTTAAAGCTAGTTAATGAGTATGATTCTTTAGGTAGATATGTATTTTCAGGTTTTTCTTGAGGACAAGCAAATATTCAAGTGTGGGGGAATTTGATGATTGTGAAAAATGCATTTTATTAACTAGCCTTTGTCTTAGGAAAAATTCAATTTCAGTTAAGTTTATGTTTCTTTTATTCAATTTTTATTTAGTTGAGTACTTACTGCATGTCTTGTGTGTTTAATTATTTTTACGTATTAGTTGGTTTATTTTTGGTTGATTTTTATGTAATTAAGGAAGTCAAAGAACAGTAGAGGAAGGCCACATGGGAGCCGTGGGCACTTGAAGTGGGCTCGAAAAGCAATGGAGGTCAATATGCGATAAGCTGAAAAAGGGATGTGAACGACCGTGCAAAAAATGCACATGGCCGTGCGACCTGGTGATTGGAAAAATTTGGAGTCAAATTTAATTGCTGACTCATGAGGGACAAGATGGAGATTTTCTGTATGGCTATAATCCTAGGGCTTGTAATTAGGGTTTTATAAGAGGGTAGCCACTAGAAACAAAGATATAAATAGATTATTATTGATCACTTAAAGAAAACATTATATTTTTTTAGAGAATATTCGGAGAGCAGTTTGGAAAAACAAGAATTTTTCTTACTTACGTTAGTTTAAAGATTTGAGAATAAGAATTAAAGACATCAAGCTTCCTATTGAACAGGGGGTTTCTTCTATTCAATTGTGTTTATTCATCCTTAATTTTAATTTAATGATGATGTTTATTTTCTTTTATTCTTTTTCTTTATCTCTTATAATTGACATGAGTAGCTAAATTATTGGTTAGGGCTCTTATTGCAAATCAACCATGGGCTAATTGCAATTAAACCTAAGCCATTAATCTAGATCCTTTGGTTGTTGTTGAACTTAATGTCTTCTTAGGATTGATCACCCTTTGATTGAATATACATAATAAAACTTGATCTAGAGATAGGTTGTATTGGATTTAAACAATAACCTATTAGATGCTTTCTTAGTTGAGAAACACTTAAGCAACTAATATTGATTAAAGGTTGATGCTTAAACTGGGTTAACTGAACACTTAGTAAGCGAGAGCTTTAAATCTAAGAACGTCAATGTGCTTGGTTAATCATAGGGTTGTCTTAGGAGAAAAGCCTATGATTCTTGAGAAACCCTCAAATTGGATGAAGGTTAGGTATGGCTTAGCAGTTAATTTATCTTAAATAAAGGTTGAATTTGTAATAAGAACCCTAGCTCTCTAAAGTGATTGTTATCTCATTGTGATTTTTATGTTTATTTTAGTTTAATTAAAAATACCCTTTTTTCGTTGTTTAAACAAATAAACATAACTAGTATCACTGTAATCAATTTGCAATCTCTGTGGGATCGATATTTAATTACTACTTGTACGAATCCATATACTTACGGAAGACCATTAGCTAGGAAGGGTGATTAAAAAAGAGAAAGAGAGAGAAAAAAGAACCATATTAGTAAGGGGTTAAAATAATTAGCAAAAAATAAGAGGGAAATTTCAGAAAGAGAGCTCTGAAATAATAAGGAAGAAAACGTTCTTGAGATGAGAGGAAGGGGAGTGAGGTTCAAGTGAAATTTTCTTGAAGAGGAAGGGGTAGAAAAGTTTGTATTCAATGGAAGTCCAACACTCATATTCATTTCTGAGGGCCAACAACATTGGAAAAACTCATCCTTTAGTAACTATCTTGATCCTTTTTAAAGATTGAGTCATAGATTTGTATAACCCCTTATTTTCTTGCATGATCTCTAGCTTAATTGTTTATTAGCTTTTTTATTTACTTTTTTGTGTTCATCGCTTGTGATATGCCATGTCATTAACATAATTTCTTGAGTTTAGGTGTAGGTGTGAGTCTAGCTTGTCTATACTAATTGATCTTTGCTTGAAATAGAAGTTTGCTAATTTGAGAGTCATCTGAGCCTGTCTGTCAAGTGATCGCCTCTTCAGAGAAGTATCACCTCACTGTCATGAGGTGATTGTCTCTTGACTTGACAGGCTCTCATGTATTTTCTATTTCAATATTCCATGTAAATCGTGCATGGTTTGGAACTTCATGAATCCTTTATTATTTTTTAGTCTATTTTGCATGGTCATTTTCGTTATTTTATTTTGGATTAATGTTTGAATATTCGTAATCCCTATTTGTATAAATTTGATTTTGTAAATTAACTTGGTGTTTCTTCTTGGATGATTTTATATATCTTGGAAGTTAATATTTTATGAATTTCAGAGAATCAAAATGATCTTGATCATTCGATTTAGTACTTAACTCTCTTCTCCCTTTTGTTTATATTTTTTTATGTAATCATGCTTGTTTATTTTTGGTTTATTATACTTCTACTTTGCACAAAATGTTATAATCCTTAATCCCTTCCCTATTTTATTTGAATGTATGGTTGTAAATTATTATTATTTTCTTTGTTTATAGTGGATGTTGAGACTAAATACATGAAAGAAATTAAAGTGCAAACTCGGACTTAATTATGAAATGCAACAATTATTCAGCGAAAATTGCAATTCGTGTGGTAGTAAAGAAATAATTAAATAATTAAAGGTAATAAAATACAAAACACAAATGGAGGCCATTCCAAAAGTCCATATTCAATTTTTGAACCTGATCTCTGATGACGACTTCTGGGAACCT
Organism: Mallotus nudiflorus; assembly: GCA_947683625.1. Classification (NCBI taxonomy): domain Eukaryota; kingdom Viridiplantae; phylum Streptophyta; class Magnoliopsida; order Malpighiales; family Euphorbiaceae; genus Mallotus; species Mallotus nudiflorus. The sequence goes on from CANTUR010000304.1 coordinate 2,310,025, forward strand.
CCGTGGAATCCAGTTGCTGTATAAGTGTGTCTCGGATTTCATCCGAGTGGCGACTCTATCTCCGATTAGGCTTTAACACCTATTTCATATTTCTTAATGGGCCTCGAGCCCACATAGTACGGTGGTCGCTAAATACTTAGACGTGCACTAAACCCCGTCGCCTATAGTGGTGACTCCACTGGGGATAGAGAAACTGATTCTAGTGTTTTGTGTTTTATCATTTTTAATTATTTTCTTATTTCTTCTTACATCTTTTGCATTCACTACACTTTTTGCACATAATAAGCACTTTAATCCCAATTAACCCAATAATAATCATTATTTTCCTACCTGCATTTCACTCAAACCTGGTGATAAAATATTTGATTATTATTACTCATAACAAGTACTTATCTGGGTTGCATGGACCCTTGAGTGGGGAGACATATATGGATGTCTATTATCATAGGAGTTGAAGCCTTTTTCATCCTAGACTCAGCTCATGTGGTGACCTAGCAATTTCCTTTAAGAATTTTCCAATTGCATGTGTTTTGTGCTCTTTAACAGATCCTTAAAATAAAAATCAAGCCCATTATAAATGAACCTTGTCAAGATAGGCCTTTTACACTTATTCGTAGCCCATTTTAAAATGAATGTTATCAAAATGGGCCTTTTATGCCCATTTTGGCCCATTAAAATGGATCTTGACAAGGTAAGACTTTGATGTCATTCTTGGCCAGTTGAAGATGGACTTTGGATTTATTTAAAGGATCCATTGCTTCTTTGCTCCATTTTGAGAGTTATCTTTTATACATCATTTTTGTTATCCCTTGTTGATAATTAAAACCTAGGCTAAAAATCCTAGGACAAGATACTCACTATTGAACACGTGTATGGGAGAAATAAAGGCGAAGGTCATCATTTTTAAAGCTTTGTATTTTGCCTCTGTGTTATGTATGTATTAAGTATGCTTGTTTATTTTCTTGCTTTCTTTGAATAATAAAATGAACCTGTATATCATGCATACATATTTTGCATAATTCTAACATGTTGTCTTATAGCAACATAGATCCTTCGAGCTCATCTGGGTGGGTCCAATATGGTTCAGGGCACTTAGTCAAAAATTCAGAGACAAATGGCAAGAGGTTTTGATCCTGAGGGTTTTAAAGCATAATTGAAAAAAGAAGTATTCGCTAAGACCCGATCTATGATGACAGATATAATGGGAGAGATAACCAAGCTAATAAAAGAAAACCAGCCTACACAACCAACCAATGTGATTGATCTTAATGTTGAAATCCTGATGAGAGAAAGGGAAGGAGATGATGTGACAGTATTAGCTGATCTACCAAATTGAAAGAATATGAACTCAGTTGAGAATGTGGAGCAGTTTGATTAGGCCAAGAGCATAACCAAAGTCATGACCTAAATGTAGATGATAATGAAGGAAAAGGGCATGGATGCTTTGCTAGACTATACTGACTTGAATCTGGATGAGGAAGATGATTCGTTACCTCAAAAGTTCAAATTCCCTGACATGAAAAAGTATTCTCGAACCAAAGACCCCCATTTGTACTTAAAGCAAAACTTGACTTACATGAAAGCCACGAAATTAACTAAAGCTCAGATAGTTAAATAATTCCCCATGTCATTGGAAGGTGCACCAATCCGTTGATATTTCACTTTAAAACCACACATCCAGTTTGACTGGAAAGAACTGTGTGCTACATTTATAAAGCAGTGCAACCTCAATGTTCAGTTAGAGGTATCTTTGAGGGATTTATAGAATACCAAGTAGAGGTGTAACAAATCTTTCACTGATTATTTGACTTGTTGGAGGGGGAAGCTAACTCAAATAAGGCATAGGCTTGTTGAGTTAGACCAACTGATATTGGCAATAGAAGGGTGTGTCCTAAAATTATCCAAGAAATTGAGGGATTTAGGAATCCAAAACTTTAAAGAATTGTACAGATTTAGGGTCTAGAAAGAGTAAGATTTGGCCCATCAGAATAGGTTCTTTGGGGGAAGATCTGGGAATAAGGATGAAGTTAGCTTGAGTAGTAATGTAATCAATACCATCAGACCGCTAGGCAACAGCTTCCAGATTAATGATGTCAGGCAACTGTAAAATTTTTTAAATTTAGGGCGACCTCTTTCTAAAGTCCTCGAGAAGAATTTGTTACGACCCTTACCTTTACAACAACCTTTGCTAGGTGCCAACCCAAAGCTTTTTTGTAAATTCCACCAGAATATTAGACATGACACTGATAGTTGTACCCAATTCCACCAGAATAAAATCCAAGACTTAATGATGCGGGTAAAATCATTGACCTCGAGACAAGAAAGCCAAACACCCAGAATAACCCTCTACCTAATTACTGAAATGTACCACCACCTAATGCACCCATATTAATGATTAACACCGGCCTAATAAAAAAGCAAGTCTTGAATTCTTTTAACACCACCTCTAGCTCACTAAAACTTGAACCCCAACCAAAAGACCCAAACTAAAATAAATAATCTGTAGAGCTTACTGTGCATGTCTTGGATATCTAGTGCTCTGATGATGAGGATGAGGGGCAAGTTAATTTATAGGATAAAGAGGAAAGTAGATTAAACTAGTCCATAATGAAGGTCGAGGGGTAAAGAGAAGAAACCAAAACTACTAAGCTTGAACCAAAAAAGATAGAGAATTTAGAGAAAGAGGAAGAAGTAAAGAGAGATGAGGGAACTATCGCCAGTGTTTGAGAGCTACTTATACATTCTAGAGGCCACTGGGAAGCACTAGTTCTAGCTCTGGATCAGAAAAAGATCTCCATGAGCTGTACTCTCGAGAAGATGGTTAATTCATTAATAGAAACCCCCCAAGGCACTATAATTTTTTTTATGACAATTTACCCTTAGAAGGAAAGGATCACCACAAAGCTTTATTCATTAAGGCTGAGGTAAAAGCAAAGATGACCTGTTGTGTTATAGTAGATAATAGTTTTTCCATTAACGTATGTTTGTTAAAGATTCTACTGAAGTTAGGATTGACTCTGACAGATTAAAAGCCTTATGAGGTATTTATTAAGGCCTATGATGATATGAAAAGGCCTGGTAAAGGAACATTTAGAGCTTTGGTCAAGACAGGACCTATCGAGAGCTGGGTCGACCTACATATAATTTATATTCTTATGACCTTTGCTATTCTTGGGAAGGCCATGGTTTTATCCTTTGGGTGGTGTGCCCTCCACTATCCATCAGAAAATTAAGTTCCCATATGAAGGCAAGGTTGTCACCATCTTTATGAAAACTGAAGCCGCTATCGCTGCTTTAAAGATAACTCATAAATAAATCCCTATAAATCTGACTTTTGAGGTTTATGCAATTTATGAAGATGAGATAGATGAGAGGGTTCTTAACATAATGTGCAACATAAAATTCATGTTCGGCATGGGATTGGGAAAGAACCAAAATGGACCCTCAAAATTTATAGAGCACAAGGTACCCATTTTGAAGCATAGGGTAGGATTTGAGGGGACTGATGATTTTGAGGAAAAAATTAACATCTGGGATCAACTCAAGAAGAAAGAGGAAGAGGTTTTGGTTGAGAGAAAGGCTTTATGGGAAATTTTTGTAATGAAAGGCATAGAATATCCATATAATAGGGCTCCAAAACCTCTGGTGATGGCCAGAGAAGTGATCTTGGGATTTGAAATATTTTTTGAGTTTGTGAATGGAATGAAGGAAGCTATTATTAAGGAAGTTCCTATGGAAGAGCTGGTACCAGCCGAGGAAGAGTCTCAGGAGAACATAATCACTCCAGAGATGGTGGATGCCGATGAATAGAATAAGGAGCTAGATTTTAAAGCCTATGTCCTTAATTCCATCATGGATGTCTTTTATGACGATTTTGATGTCTCTCTTACTACTTTATTTGAAACTGATGATTTGTTCTTTTTGAAAGTGAATGCAATAAAGTTTGAGTTTGTTTATTTATGTGATGAGTTTCCTAAAGGTTATTCTATTTGTGATTATCACTTCATGCATATGTTTGACATTAATTCCATACAAATTAAAACATTTAATTTAGGCGTAAACGATAACCCTAAAAATAAATTGCTTAATTCTGATTTAACTCATTACAAGATAAAAAAAAATGAAAGAAACACTAAAAAAATGACATAAAGTATTTGCTTAGGGTTATGAGGATATGCTTGGGATCAACAGGGAGATCTCTAAATACAAAACCCTTATATACCCTCACATATCATCGGTAAAACTGAAAAAGAGGAGGTTGAGGCTAGAATGGGCTCTTTTAGTTAAAAAAGAAGTCAAGAAGCAGCTAAAGACAACGTTCCTGAAGGTAGTGGAGGACACCTAATGGTTAGCAAACATAGTCCAAGTCCCCAAGAAATATAGAAGGGTCATAATGTGTGTGGACTACTGAGATCTGAACAAGGCTTACCCGAAAAATGATTTCCCATTACCACACATCGACATATTGGTCAATAGCTGTAATATCCCGAGTTTTTAAATAATTTTAAACTGCATCGGGATATGCAGTGTTAATAATTTTAATATATATTTCTGGTTATTTAATTAGTTTGTTATTTATTAAAGTCATTTTTAATAATTTGAAGTCTTTTACGTAAAAATTTTCCCGAGAGTCTTATTTTCGAGGAAATTAAAACTTAAATAAATAATTATTAATTATTTTGGACGGTTTTGTGAGTTTGCATGAGTCCATGCACGATTTTAATTATCGTATCAATATATGTACATATACAAGTATATATACACCTTTAAATAATTAGGGTTTATTTTAATTAACTTTATATTGTATAGTTTTAATAAATAATGTGTATTATATATATGTATATGTGTATAAATATTATTATTTTAATATGTGGTGAATAAATATTGTGAATATAATATTCATTTTTTATTATAATATAAACTATAGTTATATATATATATATATATATATATATATATATATATATATATATATATATATATATATATATACATATAATATCTTACAAAAACAAAAATTCCCCTTAATTACCAAATTGCCATTAACTTCACCTTCTCCATGCCCGACGCCATTTCTCCATTTTCGGCCACTGTCAAGTCGATTCCTCACCGGCGGAGTGTCTCTCAGCCAACCACCACCATCCCTAGCTCCTTCCGCCGCCCTTTCCTCCCATTTCCTGCGAGCTTTGGTCGATTTTCTTCAAGGAAACCGAAAATCACTTCCAACTCCGATCACAATGATTTCGGCCACCGTTTGAAGTTCCACCAGTCTTTATCTCTTCCTTGAGCTCCAATGAGCACATTTCCAAGCTTTGTTTCACTTGATTTGGTCTAGATTTCCCTAGGTTTTGAATTTTCAATTTCGGCCACTTTGAGTTCTTGAATTTTTTGAGTTTTGATTTCAATGATTCAAGTTAACTTCCTTCACAAATATTTATCCTCTTAGCTTAATCTACATGTGGTAATTTTTGTGGAATTTTTGGGAACTATTTTGATTTTTGTGAATTTTTTATTATTTTATTAATATTTACTAATTTTCGTAAATTAATTAATTAAATTATGAAATTGTGATTTATGATGTTTATAGGTGTTAAAATGAATTTTATAAATTTATTTGTAATTTTTATGATTTTTATATAATTATTGTGAATTTATTTAGTTTATGTGATTTTTAGAAAATTAGGTTAATTAAGTATTTTATTGAAATTAATTGGTTAATTGAGTAGAATTATTGATTTTATTGAATTATAGGTTGAGAAATTAATTTTTGAGTAATTATACTATTTTTAATGAATTTGAGTAATTATAGTGAATTTATATATAATAGGGGTATTTTGGTAATTTGACACTAAATTGGCTAAAAATATAATAAAATTGGTTTTAATAGTTATTTGAGGTATGAAAATGATTTCTAAAAATTATTTAGTATTTTTAACTAATTAAAACTATTTTTCGTAAATTTTTTTCAAATTATATATAATATACTATTTTTCTAAATAAATGAGTTTTTATTGGCTTTTGAAATTTTTTTAGGGTTAATTGTGTAATTTGGAGTTTTAAAATGTATTTTTTAAAATATTTATGAATTTATAAAGAATTATCGATTTTTTATAATATTTTATTAAAATTAGGGGTTTTATTGTAATTATCAGGTAAATAATTATTTTCAGCGTTTTAAATATTTAAATTGCTATATTTTGATCACTCAAGGGTATTTTTAGTATTTCTGCCATTTAAATGTGTTTTGTGTATATCTCGTGAATTATGAGCTTCGGTCGGTAGAATTGTAGTTTGGGAGTCCGATCAAGGGATTGGGTGGCTGTGTATTCTTGAAGTGTGTTTTTTGTGAATGATCGGCCCTACTTTTGTAGGGAGATGTCCATTTTATAGAGGAGACTCTGCTGAAATTTCAGTAGCTTTCTCGTAAAATGTGACAACCGATCCGAGTCTAATTCTGAATTCTTGATTGAATCTGTCTATAGTAATCTTAGAAGTATAGAGTTAGAAGTTTATTCTGACGGTTATTATTATTTTATTTTTCTAGCTACGCCAAAATCGAGGCCTAACGGATTAGGCCCGCCGAGTCTGTCTCGAGGAGCGCACACCAATGAGTTATTATACTGTATATATATGCATTTCATATAGGATGCATTACTTAGGGTTTTTCATTTTCATTATATATTTTTTTTAAGTGATTTAAATTATAATATTTTTCGTATATCTAGAGTTGTATTTTTGTATATATGCACATTAAATAATTAGGTGTATGTTTAATACATTTTAGTATATATACATGTTTTAAATGTACATTTAGTCATAATTATCTTATTGAATGATTAGTATACTTTAGGTATAGTTTTAGTATATTTTAGGTTTATTCTTAAATAATTGCATGCTATATTATGAACCTACACTTAAATTTTTTTCAAGTTTATTTTGGTATATTTTTGATATATTTCCAAATAAATACATGTTTTATTATTAATTCAAACCTAACACATTAGTGGTATACTTAGGGTTTATTTGTGATATATGCATGCTAGAAAAATTAGGTTATTTTGGTATATTATGAATATATATTAAACCTAAACGCATGTTTTAGTACATACCCATATTTAAATGAATATTTATACATAATTGTTTTATTAAGTGATTTGTGTACTTAGGGTATATTCTTTGTATATTTAGGTACATTTTTAAGCAAATGCATGTTGTATTATTAAAATGCACTTAAATTGTTTTTAACTATATTAATGGTTTATCTTTAGTATATTTCATATTTTATTTGGCATATATATATACCCGAAATATACTGGGTATATTTTAGGTATATTTTTTTGTATATATATGGTTGATTTTACTATTATGAATATCATTCTATATTAATTATTTTTCGAATGAATAATTTATTTTAAGTGAAGGATATCTATAGAATGTGCTTCTTAGTGGGTAGCACTAGGACCGTGTACGTACTGGTGCAATAGATAAGGGTTGAATGAGAATTAATTTTGGAGATTATAATTGATTTGATTGATTTGACTAAGGTTAATGGTATGATAGATAGTGTGATTGCGGGGGCCAATCACATTGACAGTCAGACTGCTGGAGCTCGGTTGACTTAGTGTCTCGGGGCCAGTCTACTGTCCGTGATGGAATGGATGATCTATTGATTTGATTGAGATGTGAGGTGATAGATAGTGTGATTTCTGGAGCTTGGTTGACCAGGGGTCTCGGGACCAATCACACTGACAGCCAGACTGCTGGAGCTCGGTCGATTTAGTGTCTCGGGGCCAGTCTGCTGTCCAGATTAGAATAAGTGTTCTATTTGGAATCAAGTGAGCCAGTATGACTATAGTGATGATAAGGTTGATTGAGGTTGCTATTATTAAGGTTCTATGGATCCTTCATGAATTGAACTAAACATTTTTTTGCATTTAGTATATTTATATAAGCAGGGTTTGTAAATGTGTGGAATGCATGTATATATATATATATATATATATTTATATGTGAATGCATGATTGGATATGTTTTAGATTGCATGTATATATAGTATAATAATTCACTCAATGAGGTCTAACCCCCCTCAATTATTTTTTTCAGGAGATCCTATATCGTCAGACTTTAGTAGTAGAGTTCCTCATCGGTGTTCTTCCATTACGGCTATTTTATGTAAATGTATATTTTAAACTCTGATTTGTATTCTAGAAACTGTAGTAGTTGTGTTATTGTATCAGAAGAGTATTATTTTATTTTAATATTTAATACTCAGACAGTTGTATCCGAACACTTTATGAATATGTATTCATTTATGAAAGGATTTGGAGTATTTATTTTATATATTAATTCAAAAATTTTAATTCTGTCATAAATTTTATTTATTTATTGCATGATTTTATTCTCTAAGGCTTGCTATGGGTTCCAGATTCGAAAGAATTCCCGTTCCCTAGCACCGGTCATGACTCATAGTTTGGGTCTTGACAATAGCACAACTTCTAGTACAATGTAATCTTTCATGGATGGGTTCTCAGGGTATAACCATATCATGATGGCGGTAATAGATAAGCTGAAGACATCTTTCACCATTGAGTGGGGCATCTATTGCTATTTGGTGATGCCATTTGGACTGAAAATGCTAGAGCTATTTATCAAAGAATGGTGACCACTCTGTTGCACGATATGATCCACAAAGAGATAAAAGTGTATATAGACGATATGATAGTGAAGTCTGAAACCAAAGAAGGGCACTTTAAGGCTCTAGACAAGTTCTTAGTAAGGGCAGAAAAGTATAACCTCAAACTAAATCCAAAGAAGTATATTTTTGGGGTGACATCTGGGAAGATGTTGGGGCACATTGTCAATTAGAAATGAATAGAAGTGGACCCAAATAAGGTTAAGGCAATTAGAGAAATGCCTGCATCGAGGAATGAAAAAGAAGTTAGAGGGTTCATTGGACGATTGCAATATATCAGTAGGTTCATAACTAAGTTGACTACTATTTATAATCCAATCTTCAAACTCCTAAAGAAGAATCAACCTATAATTTGGGATGACAAATGTCAATAAGCTTTCAAAACTATCAAGAACTATTTGATGAATCCTCTGGTCTTATAACCACCAAAGCCGGGTAAGCCCTTAATCCTTTATCTGGAAATTGAGAAGGATGCAATAGGGGCAATGTTAGCTCAAGAGAATGAAGGGAAAGTTGAACATGTAGTGTATTACTTGAATAAGAAGCTCTTGTAGTATAAAGGTAATTATAGTCTTGTAGAGAAAACATGTCCAGTTGTAATTTGGGCAATGAAGAAGTCTCATCATCACTTCCAGTCCTACAAAGTATAGGTGGTTTTTAAACATGATCCCTTTAGGAATCTTCAACAAACTCCTTCACTCATAGGAAAGCTAGCCAAATGGTTAGTATTGCTCACTAAATTTGACACAGATTATGTGGTGAAGAAAGTAGTAAAAGGGAGGGTAATAGCAGACTTTTTGGCTCAGAATCCGATAGTTGATGAACAAGAATGGAAACTAAAATTTCATGATCAACATTTAGGGGCAATAGAGGTACAAGGATGGAAAATGCACTTTGACGGAGCTATCGACAACAAAAGTGTTGGTATTGGTGTAATCCTGATCACGCCGAAAGGGGAAATGATCCCAATGGAAAAAAAGATTTGAATATGAGGTAACAAATAATTAAGTAGAATACGAGGCTTGCATTTTTAGTTTAGAAGCATTGCACAATGTAGGGGCAGAGAATGTTACTATGTATGGGGATTTTATATTGGTTGTGAAATAGGCTTCTAATGAGTGGGAAGTAAAGGAAGATATGTTGCGTCTGTATTAGGATTATTTGGCTACCATTTTATTATCCTTTACTCAGTGCAAATTTGTTCATCTTTCGAGAGAAAAGAACTAAATAGTTGATGCTCTAGCTACTCTAACTTCTATATGGGAAAATGGGAAACAAATAGAGGTTAAGCCTCTAATATTCGTGACATTCCTAAAGCCCTTGCTATGAAGAAATAAAGGTAATGCCGATGGATACCATAAGAGGCCTTAGTTTTATGACTTGCAACGATACTTAGAAATAGGACAATTCCTTGAGGATAGTGATAAGAAAGGCAGGATGTCTCTACGAATGCTATCTTGGTAATTTATCAGCTATAATGGGATATTGTATAAGAGAATGCCAACTAGAGTTCACCTAAGATGTGTTGATGAAGATGAATCCCAAAAACTTATGGAAGCAATTCATGAAGAAGTGTGCAGGCCACATATGAACAAGACAGTCCTAGTAAAGAAAATAGCTCATTAAGGTTATTTCTAGATTACCTTGGAAACATATTACATTAAGTTTATAAAGAGTTACCAAAATTACCAAGCTTATGGGGATGTGAGCCATTTGCTGTCTATAGAGCTCTAAGGAATGACTTCTTCTTGGCCATTTGTAGTTTAGGTAATTGATATCATAGGAGAGATAAGGCACAGAGCATTGAACAGTCATCGATACATTGTTGTGGCAATAGACTATTTCTCTAAATAGGTTGAGGCTGAGTCTTATACTATTGTCGGCTTGAAGCAAATGTCGAGGTTTATCAAGAAGAATATAATCTACAGATTTGAGATGTCACATCATATTGTTACTGATAATGATGTTCAATTTTAGGCAGAGATGACTACACTATTAAGAGATTACAAATTCGAACATTATAGATCATCTCCGTGTAGGCCACAGGCAAATGGGGCAATGGAAGCTACAAATAAGAATGTAAAGAAGATCCTAGCTAAGATGATGGAGAATTATTAAGATTGGGTAAATTACTTGTAGTTTACATTATGGGGATACAAAATAATAACCAAAATGTCAACTGGGGTCACTCTGTATTCCTTAGTATATGTTGTCAGTGGAAATCAAAATTCGATCACTAAGGGTTCTTCTAAAGTCTAAAATCTCCAAGTACAAATGGGTGGAAAGTCGATTGGCACAACTAATATTGTTAGATAAAAAGAGGATGAAGGCTTTCTACCACAATAAGAAAATTAAGCCAGGAAAGATCAAAGAGGGAGATTAGTGCTAAAGCTTACAAGGCCGATCATGATTGATCTATGAGGAAAGTTCAAACTGAATTAGGAAGGCCCATATATGGTGAAAAAGTTATTTTCCAAGGGTGTTGCTATCCTATCTGATATAAAAGGGAGTAAATTCAGAGAGCTTATTAACCTGGATAAGCTCAATAAGTACTTTTTATAAAAGTCTCGCTAGGGAGAAAACCTTAAAAAGAGGTTGTCTAAGCAAAAATTAGAGATGAAAATTACAAAAAATTAAAAGGTCCTACTGGATTGAAAACCTTGGAAGAGGTAGTCCATGCAAAAGTTAAGGACAGTTCAAAAAGAGATAGAGAGATAAAAATGGTTAGTTAAAAAACTTGCAAGTGCAAGCTAACTAACGATATGAGATATGTCAAAGCCAAAATATATATTCATATTGTGCTTAAGTTAAATGGAATAGATTTCTTTGATTACTGTTAAACATTGCATTAAATGTCTATTATAAACTATTTAACTAAAAAGGAAAACTCTATCTAATAAAAAGAGAAATGACGACTTAATTCATGAACTAATTTTATTTTCTCCTCTTTTGTTGAGCATTTTGAGTACTCAATATTTGCAACTTCTTGTTCTTTTATTTCTAATAAACTCATTTTTTTTCTTGTTGCAATTGAATCCACACTTGTAATGATCATCAGTGGTCGGATCTCTGTTATAGTTTATGTTTCTCTAAATGATCCTACAAAGCTAAGTAGCCACTAAGTTATCCATGAAGTTTTGGGAGAGGGGTCCTAACTTAAACTTATGCACTAACTCCACTATTAGTTACTTTTATCCATATTGGCGATAGAGACAAGTAGGATTGTAGAAGGTGGTGAAATGAAGGCTAGCAATTGAAACACAGTAAGTGTAAGACTGGAAGGTCATATGCTATAACCTCCACCATGGGCACATCCATCGGATTAAAGTATCGGGGAATATTGACAGCTAACTTTAGATATCTTCTAGTATGGGTGCAACTTTCTGGTTCGATAATGCTTGGCTTAGGGAGGTTTAATAATCTTAATTTCTCATAGAACCACATCTAAAAGAAGTAATAGGTAAGTGAAAGTGTCAGCGAATTAGAGAACAAAAGTCAAAAAAGAAGAAGTTTGCCTCCAATAAAAGTGGACTTCTAGTGAATTGCTTAGTCTCAATAAAGTTGTCTAGCCTAATGATGGTTTCTACTAGAATAAGAAGGAAAGGGTTGAGTCCTATTTCTACTTAGTCCAAAATATGGAGGAGTTTCGAGTCATAATTTCCAAAAGGGGAAACAAATAAGAATTAAGCGTATATACAATAGGCCATCATTCGAGGCCAATAGACTTCTCCCCTGTCTATATCTGTAACAACTTTGAGAAAGGGTTCTAGTATGATCTTCGAGTCAAGAATGTAGTGAGATGAAGATTGGGGTGGAAGGTTGAACAGCTGGGCCATTTGGTACTGGGCGGAGTTTGAGCTTCGAATTCCAAGTGTATGGACCATAAGTTGACAAGTAGAATCTATTTAGCAACTTAAAAGGGCTTCAAACTCCTCTGGTAGGGGGCATAGTTCAACTGTATTGAACCAAAAGATGTATTTATGAGGATTCTAGAACTGGGCTACAACATGGAGGAAAGGGAAATTGACTCTCCTAGCATGTAACAATCTAAAGATTGAGAGGTAGAATGGCTCCAATTTGCTCATGATCTATTATCTAAGCTTTTCAATATTGGTTGTAGCAGCTTAAAGCTTCTTTTGGTCATAATTCAAGCTTTTGGGAGTATCTAGAGAGAGAAAATGGAGGTCTGGGACAAAGATGTCTGAAAATAAAGGTTAAAGGTGGAAAGTTAAGGTTTTAAAGAGGATAAAATGACCTAGCACTAAGGTGATTACCTCAACAAAGAGGCACCAACTCAATATGAAGAGGCAATCACCTCTTCAACAGAAGGTCATGAGGTGATCGCCTTTCAAATAGAAGGCCATAAGGTGATTGCCTCTCTAACAGTGGATGGTCAAGAGCTTCTGATGAGATTATGCAGTCTTAGCCTTATAAATAAGAACTTAGCATCTAAAAGAGCATTTATGTAATCAATGGTGCTAAATTATATTTGGAAAATAAAATTGATTAAAACAAAAGTTGAATTCTGTAAACATCTAGCCAACAAGAATAAAAAATGTGCAAGCATCAGAATTAAGCAGGTAAAGTGAAGCAGTGATCAAATAGAATAATTCATGGGCCCTAATCTATCAAGTGTCTGACTCGGTGCTCTTGGGATCATCCCCCCTCTGGTGTCGTCATTGCCCCCATCCTCCTCGTCTCATCTTTATTGATCTAAAGGACTTCAATTTGGTGCTCGAGGGTGGCAATCCTTGCTTGGCTAGCCTCATCATGATCCTATTTAAACAAACCATAGGTTAATAAATCATACGAACATGCAAACATATAGATGTAGGAGAGATTGTTAGCCTCCATTGTTGGGTGACGTATAATATAGTCCCTCTGAGCCTCGACCATTCAGTACATGTATAGGCCTTGCTTTAAAGGAATCTATATTATTAAAAGAATATTAGAACTAATAAATATGGCAAGAATGATTTAAGATGTAGGTTAAAAGAAAAATCATATGAGTAGCGTCCCCAAGAGTACATGCAGGCATGAGGTCCTCATTTAGGGTTAGGAACTGGCGAGATAACTCTGCGGGAGGGAACCAATAATGAGCCAAGGGATCAGGGGTATGAGCGAAGTTACCAATGATGAACTAAGGGCTAGAGGTATGGGGGGTCTCATCTATTTAGTTGTAGTAGAAGTCCCTTCTCTGCTCGAATTTAAACGGCATCTCTAAGGCTCTCTCTCCTACACCTGAGGTTTGATTGAGGGTTTAGGTTTGGCTGCTATGGCCTAAAAATAAAAGAAAATTGTGTTAGGATATGATAATTATAAAGATTAGAGGGAATGTCAAAACACGTACCTAAAAGGTAGAAGCATCGACAATGAGGACTATCAACAGGAGGTGAGTTTGAACAAACTTTAAATACCTGCTCTTGATTTGAATAATTTTTTCCATAGCTAGCTCTCTAGTAATAGCCTGATTAAGATCAATATGCTCTAGCTTGTGAGTCCATAATATGCTCTTTGGAGGGGATCTAGGGATGTGCCTCACTCTGATGCCCTTGCTCCAGTTCAGGACCTGCTCACTAAAATACCCGACTCAATAGTGTGGCCCATGAAGGAGGACCTTCCTCTAAGCTAATGGTCTCGAACGAGTCATCTCCATTTTTCATCCGTCCTCAGGACCTCATAAGTCATTTCAGATTTCCAATAGAAGCACTAATAAGTAAGTAAGTCTAATTTACAAAATTACTAACATGGATGTGAATGTTATAGGTATCGCATCCTGTATCAGGAGTTCAAGTGCTACCGATAGATATGTACTCAGGCCAGATGTCTCTTCAAGACAAGGTTGCCACCCTACCTATTGATGGCAGGGAAATCATTCCTTACTCGTAGCATGCCAATAAGAAAATCCAACTCCAGGGCCCATACCTATAGAAGAAAGAGGGATGGCAAGTGTTAATGAACATGTATTGAAATAAATCAAGAAAAGGGAAAATATAGCTTACCATAATGACATTACAAAAGCCACAAAAACCTCTTAGCCCTACGGACCACCTTATCCATGTTCTAATATAGATAGGCTATAGCACAATTGCTCTAATCATATGTGGACACCTGATCCAAGTCTCGCAGGGGCAGTAGGAACATCAAGTCCATTAAGTTAGTAGTGTCAGTAAAGAAGGTTATGCCAAGAAGATAAATCAGAAAAGCCCTCACCACTGGGTCAATCTCACAAGGAGTGACCATCACTTTAGTTTTGTCCTAGGTATAAAAGCTGCAGATCAAGTCAAGCTTGAGGGTATGGGTCTCCTTCATATTCGGGATCATACCTAAAAGATGCTCGATGTATGAGGCCTTATTTGGAGTCAGTTGATGTAGGCTCGCATCGAGGGGAATAGGATCTTCAACACACACGATCCCAGTGATAGTAGTAAAGGAGATAGGATCTAGAGTGAGCTCCCTAAAAGGGAGGTGGAAAGTGTGCCTCGTGTCAAACCATTTCTCCATCAGCGTGTAGAGTGGCTGGTAGTTTTTCTGACCCTACTTTGAGAAAAGTGAGAGTATGAAGTCCTTGAACCCAGTATCCTAAATCTAGTCTTTTTGATCCTTAGTCAGGTCGTTATAGAAAACCCGGGCCCCATGGAAATTTTTAGCACCCTTGAACGTCTGTGCATCATACTGTAATAAAGAATCAGGGAAGTTGAATGAATATAGTACAATTTTATTGCTTTTCAAAGTAAAGAATACTAAGTAAATTGCAAACAGGCTAGTTCGCCCTGCCACAAAGGCGTAGTGCCTCATGGATAAGATGATTGCCTCTTCTCAATGACAATCACCTCTATGTATGAGGTGATGCCTTTGCGCACTGGATAAGGCAATCATCCCTTGTTATGAGGCTATCACCTCATGGGTGAAGTGATTGCCTCAACGAAGAGGCGATCATCTTTGTACAACTGAGGAAAATAAATAGTTTCCAATTTTTTTCATTAAATCCATAAAATGCATGTTTAATCAACCTAGTCTTTAATCGTAAATGATAAATGGATGTAAATATAGCCTAACCCGATTAAATTTACAAAAAAATGAGAAGAATTTGGATACTAACCTCTTTAAATACCGATGAACAAATGTGACTTCTTAAATCTGTCAAAAGAGGAATTGTATCTCCCTTTGACAATTTGAGACTATGTGGGGCATTTACAAAAGGTGAAATGTGATCCCATTTGGGCATATGTGGCATCCTCTCATCATCCATTTTTTGAAAGAATATAGGCGTGGGAAAGGATGAAGTAAAGTGAAGGAGAAGAGAAAGGAAGAGAAAGAAGAGGAAGAGGGGGAAGAAAAGAGAGGAAAGAAAAATGAAAAAAAGAAAAGTATGTTTTTATAGTAAAGAAAGAGGTTTTTGAGCTAGGTTTTTAAAAAAATAATAAAATAAAAAATAATGATGATGATAAAGATAAATGAGATTTCCTCGAGTGCATCTCGAGAATCGAGGTTATGGCATGAAAGCTTTCTAGCTAACTTTTTTTTAAAATTGAGCAATGTAATGGGCCAGGAAAATCCAAGGATTGTGTTTCATAAGAGAGGGTTGTATCCCCAAAGCTCGTGATAAAGAAAGGGTTGTTCGGTTTATATCCCCAAAGCTCGTGATTAAGAAAGGGTTGTTCAAGTTATATCTCTAAAGCTTATGATCAAGAGAGGGTTGTATCCCGAAGCTCAAGATCAAGAGAGAGTTATTCAGGTTGTATTCCTGAAGCTCGTGATCAATAAAGGATTGTTTGGATTGTATCCCCAAAGCTTTTGATTAAGAAAGGGCTATTTGAGTTGAATCCCCAAGGTTCATATTTCAGATGAGTGGTGTATCAGGCCAAGAAAATTCAAGAATCACATTTCAGTTGACTAGTGATCGAGCCAAGAAACTCGAGAGTTTGCATTTCAGTTGAGTGATGCATCGAGCCAGGAAAACCCAAGAGTCACGTTTCAGTTGAGTGACGATTGAGCTAGGAAAACTCGAGAGTTTGTATTCTGGTTAAGTAGTGTATCGGGCCAAGAAAACCTATGGAGCATTATTTTCAGATAATTTTCCAAATATTAATTAGTGGCTAATTGGGCTAGGAAAACCCTAGGATCATAATCACATTTCAAGATTGGAGAATCTATCTCTTGAGTGAAACCCAGGAGTCAGGTACGTTATTTATTATTTTCTTATGTTGTGCATGTGATTTTTTAAAAAATTGTCATTGCATGAATTTGGTTTTGTCAGCCCGTGATAAGGGGGCGAACTATAGACACCCAGTTTGATTGGCCCACAATAGAGCCCAATGATGAGAAATGTGAAGCTTGAATGTAAGAGAGAAATATGAAATCTTCTTAAAAATGATCCCGAGAGCTTTAAACATACAAATCCAAGCCCAAAACCTTTATAAGACAAACCCAAGTTTCCCCGACCCATTAGGCTTAGTGCAGGGCAAGCTAGAGAGGCGCTGCCTCTGTGAAGAGGCGATCGCCTCTATGACAGCAAGTGCTGAGGTGCCGCCTTTGCACAGTGCCACTTGCCTTTACATTAAATGCAAAAGTGATAATAGTGGTTAAGGGTGAGCCCACCTTGACTACAACTCGATCTTTAGTCTGGAAAAGAAAATTTTTAGGAAGAGAAAAAGGCTAAAAATGTAATGATGAAAAGAGGGTAGTAAGGGAATGGGCTAGGAAGGTGATTAAAAAGGAGAACGAGGGAGAAAAAGGAACCATATTAGTAAGGGGTTAGGAACAATTAGCAAAAAAAAAAGGGAACTTTCAGAAAGAGAGCTCTGAAACAAGAAGTGAGAAAACATTCTTGAGAAAATAGGAAGGGGAGTGAGGTTCAAATGGGATTTTCTTAAAGAATAAAGGTAGAAAAGCCTACATTCAAGGGAAATCCAACACTCATATTCATTTCTAAGGGCCAACTACATTGGAAAAGCTCATCCTTTAGTAATTATCTTGATCCTTTTTAAAGATTGAGTCATAGATTTGTATAACCCCTTATTTGCTTGCATGATCTCTAGTTTAATTGTTTATTAGCTTCTTTATTCACTATTTTTTGTTCATTGCTTGTGATATGCCATGTCATTAGCATAATTTTTTGAGTTTCAGGTGTAGGTGTGAGTCTAGCTTGTCTATACTAATTGATCTTTGCTTGAAATAAAAGTTTGCTAGTTTGAGAGTTGTTTGAGCTTGTTTGTCAGGTAATTGCCTCCTCAGAGAGGCATCGCCTCACTGTCAAGAGGCCATTGCCACTTTAACAGGCTTTCATGTATTTTCTGTTTCGATATTCCATGTAAATCATTCATGGTTTAGACCTTCATGAATCCTTTCTTATTTCTTAGTCTGTTTTGTATGGTCATTTTCGTTATTTTATTTTGGATTAATGTTTGAATATCTGTAATCCTTATTTGTATAAATTTGATCTTGCAAATTAACTTAGTGTTTCTTCTTTTATGATTTTATATGTCTTGGAAGTTAATATCTTATGAATTGTAGGGAATCGAAATGATCTCAATCATTCAATTTAGTACTTAACTCTCTTCTCCCTTTTGTTTATATTTTTTATGTAATAATGCTTGTTTATTTTTTTTTGTTTTTCGTTTATTATACTTCTACTTTACACAAAATGTTATAATCCTTAATCCCTTCCCCATTTGATTTGGATGTATGGTTGTAAATTATTATTATTTATTTTGTTTATAGTGGATGTTGAGACCAAATACATAAAAGAAATTAATGTGCAAACTCGGGATTAATTATAAAATGTAACAATTATTTTGTGGAAATTGCAATTCGCGTGGTAGTAAAGAAATAATTAAATAATTAAAGGTAATAAAACGCAAAATACAAACAGACGCCAACCGTGAGGTTGGGTGGGTATGCCAAAAGTCCATATTCAGTTTTTGAACTCTGATCTCTGATAACGGCTTTTAGGAACCTCCGTGGAATCCAATTGTCGTACAAGTGTGTCTCGATTTTTATCTGGGTGGCAACTCCATCTCCTATTAGGCTTTAAGACCTATTTCGTATTTCCTAGTGGGTCTCGAGCCCATACAGTGTCATGGTCGCTAAATATTTGGGCACGCGCTAAACCTCGTCGCCTACAGGCATGCACAAATATAAGATTATTATATTGTAAAGCTTGTTATCAATAATGAATTTGAGTTTTTTTTTTTTGAATAAATAATGAATATGAGTTAAATGAAGTAAAAAAAATCTCAAAATTGCATTTTTTTTACAGTTAAAATTATATTAATTTAAAAGTACACATTAAATAAAAAAATCCAATATTTATTATTTTTAGTTATTTTTTTACTTTGTATTCTATATAAAAGTAATTTTTTAATTCAAAATTTTTTTACCTACCAATATAATATTAGTAGAATTTATCATATTCATTTTGAATATTTTATAAAAATTATTCATTTTTATGTATGATTTATAGATTTTAATTCATTTAATTTTTACAAATTAGATATAAGGGACTTCTACAATGCTCTGAAGACAATGACACCTTCAATTTTTTAGCCATTGTATTAAAATATGAATTATAGGCTATTAGATTGAAATTAAAAAAAATACCTACACCCTACAGATAAGGTTACCTTTATAGTGTTTTTTTCTTGATCCAAGTTATCACTTCCTTTTTAAAAATAATAAATTAGGACATAATATATGGCGGACTTTAAAATAATATATGGTTGATCATAAAAAAATAAAATAAAGAATATATCAAAGAATCTAAATTTCACTAATTTTTACAGTGATTAACCACACAATATCAAGTAAAAAGACAACAAAGCATATATTTTACTAAATTCCCATATTATAGAAAATTAATAATAAAATGATACACTATTGACCACAAAATGATATAAATTGACTTTAAAATAATATGAATTGACCACATACTATCAAACAAAGAAAATTGGTTGATAATAGAAAATCAATTCTCAAAAATTTGATATTTATTTTTGCAAAATTTATTTTATGATTTAATAAAAATATTATGATTTAATAAGTTTTGTAAAATTAACAAAATCAAAGTATTTTAATTAAAATTAATTTAAAAGGTGTTAAAGTATTAAGAATTTAAACTGGAGTAAGTTTGAATTTTTAATAATTAGTGATAGAATATACTTTAACTTGATTAGCTATATTCAGGTTGTCCACTGATCTTAGAATATTGTTCCATTGCAGACGTCATGTTTTGTTATTTCTACACTATTCTAGTGCTATTATGTCATTGCTTTATTATTTTGTTACATTTATCTTTGTGGATGTTGTAGATAGTGTGTGGGTGTAAATTTTTTTATGCTAACATTTATTTTCTAAGGTTTTATTACATTTGGCATTGGATATGTTCTTTTGCACTTTTTCTTTTGATGTATTTACTAAAAAAAATCATATAATAATTGTAATTATCTTTTTTTCTTCATGCTTTTCATTATTAACTATGGATGGATAAGTGTGTGTTTGTATCGAAACTAGAGTGATGCAAAAAATGTAATGGGTATTAGCTAATAAGAATTATCTAATTATAAAAAATTTTCCAAACTCATCATCTTTATTTATTGGATGATTTTTGTTAAGTTTGATATTATCTCTGATTTTTCAAGCAATTAAATGGTAACTACTTACACAAGACTTTTTCGAGTTTGTAAAAGATTCTCATTTTATCCTTAAAGGCGTATTTGATTCTATTTCTAGTGTTATGGTCATATTTTGTTTTGATTTCTGAACGCCTTTTGCTCACTCACAATAGCAATTCCATTGGAGTTTAAAGATATGTAATGATTTTGAAATGAACTATTTCTTTTGGAGTCCTATCTTTAAGATATTATAGAAATGTCCAAGTTACAGTTGATTAATTTACAAAATAGTTAACTATCTCATAAGAAAATTCATCCTCAACTATATCTAAACAACCAGTTGTCATTATATTTTTATCAATATTGTATTACAAAATTACAAATATATAGGAAGAGCTAAATTTTTTCATTTTTAAAATAGTGACAAATTAATATTTTTATTTTTATTTTTTACATATACTAAAACAATTATCTATATCGAATTCAAATATTTTTAATTTTGATATTCTTGAGTGTTACTTAATTTTTTTAATGATTTAGATATTTAAAAATTAACTTTATTAGTTTGCTTAAAAATATTTGTTTAAAATTGACTAAATTAAAATTGGAACAAGTTGAAAAGTTTGGTTTTTTAAGCTATTTTAACCAAACTAAAACTTGACTATTCTCTACAAATTAATATTTTTATTATATATATATACACACACAAAATCAATTGTCCTAATCAAAATTCAAATATTTTTTATTTTGATATTCTTGAATGTTACTTAGTTTGCTTAATAATTTAAATATTTAAAAATTGACTTTATTGGTTTGGTTCAAAATATATGTTTTAAATTGACTAAATTAAAATTAGAACAAGTATGTCTGGTTTTGTTAGACAATTGAGCTTACATTATTTGTAAAAATTAATGATTGAGTTTAGATTGAATCAAATTGCGTAGAAAAATCTTTTTTGTACAATTTTGTTCAAAAAAATAAAATATTATAACTAAATCATTAAAAATTATTCAATATCTTCAATTGGTTTGAATTAAGATCTCACTAAGTTTTTATATACTACTTTTCAATTTTTTTAGAAATTCATATTTGGTAAAAAAGATTAATTATATTTGCAAATATTTTTCTCATATTATTTGTTAAATTTTGCAAAATTATTTCCATATGATTTATCTAAATCTTTGAAAATAATAATAATAAAGTCAATATCTCCACTATTCATATGAAATCGTATTGAATCATTAACTATATTATCAATTCAATAAAATCATTGTTATTTTTCTAATTCAAGTCATATTTTATATTTATGACATCAAAATTTTTAAAATTCCAAGTCATTCTTTATATTTATGACATCAAAAAATTTTAAAATACTGCTCTATTTGACTTCATTTACATTAAAAAAATAGTATTAACCACACTCATTTTATACATGATATTTATGTCACTATTAAAAATATTTATATTTGTTTAACAACAAAAATTAAATTAATTGAAATTGAAATTTCTGTTATATAATAATTTTATTTTTATTATATATTGATTTATGGTTTAACTTAAATCATCTCCTAAAGTATATAAAAAATATATTTAATTTGATGTGTTAACTTTACAATTTATGGTTAACCACAAAATAATGTATGATGAACCACAAATGTTTAATTTAAATTTTTAAACCATAACTGTAATTTTTTTGAAATTTATAACCCGTTAACCTAATATAACAGATAACTTTTTTTTTCAAATTAATTTTTTTAAAAGAAAAATCCAAAATATAATTAAAATTTTAAATAATTAAAAATTATTATTCTTATAAAGAAAACAAAAATTAAATTTTAAATAGGCAAAACCAATATTAAGACCTCTAAACTTATCGGCTTTTTAGCTTTAAACCTCCAAAGTTTCATTTCGTATATTTAGTCCTTTAAACTTTACAGATTTGAAGTCTTAAACACTTTTGTCAATTTTTTTAACACAAATATTTCCTTTTGGTCCCTAAAGTTTTATATTTCTAACATTTATACGATTTTTTACTTTTAACACTTATATCACTTTTATAATTTTTTTACCGGTAAAAAATAAATTTACTTATTTTAATTTCTAATTTTTAAATTATTATATACATATTTAAATAATTTTAAATTTTAAAAATATACAAATAAGTTACTGCTAGTATTATAAATTTTTTTAAAAATTATAATAATACTATTATTTTTCACAATATTTTAAATTATTATGAATAAATTTTTCTAATATAAACTTTTTTCATGTACCTAAAAAGCATGATAAAAAAAATGAAGGCTAAAATAACGGTTATAAAAGTTTGAATTTGTTGGAAAATCTATCGCCCTTTTTTGGTGATGCACAGACATGCATTGGTATTCATTATTTATAAAAGTTATATTATAAAACATTATTCATAATTATTTAATTAAAATTTTGTAAAAAAAAAAATGTATTGAAAATATAAAATTTAAATTTTCAAGAATTATAAAATATATATATTTTTTATCATAATCTCTTTTAATTATGGTGTTCTTTTCATCATAATATTTTATTTTGAAAAAAAAATAGTTTTATTATAATTTTTTAATATAACATTAACTTGTTTATTTATTTTGAAAATTTTAAATTATTTAAAAATATATAAATTTATGTTTTTAATTTAAAATATTAAAAATTAAAATAAGTAAATATATTTTTTATCAGTGAAAAATTTTAAAAGTAATATAAGTATTAAAAGGTAAAAAAGTATAAATGTTAGAAATATAAGATTTTAAGGACCAAAAGGAAATAATTTTTGTTAAAAAAATTGACAGAAAGGTTTAAAACTTCAAACCCATAAAGTTCGAGAGTCTAGATATACTTTAAGGGTCTAAAGCTAAAAAGTCGATAAATTTAGAGGTCTCAATATAGGTTTTGCCTTTAAAATCTGGAGCAATGCTAAACGGTTAGAATCTATCTACATTTTTTGGCTATAAAGGGTATTAATGTAATCTTAGGTGGGGTACTACAAAAGTGTAATGCCCATAATGTCATTTTTTTTAAAAAACAATTTGAATTGCTATTAAAGTGGATTTGTTTACCTTACACACTAATCAAGAAAAGGATTGAGAAAAATGAGGGAAAAAGGGAGAGAGAGGAAAAAGGAAAAAAATAAAAATAAAAATATTAAATAATAATTATAATTATATATTTTTTCTTTCTCTCCCTGTCTCTAATTTTTCTCCATTTGGTTAGAAGAAATCATAACCACCATATACCCATCACCACGTGAAACCACCACCGTCCACGATCACCATTGCTCATGACCACCCATCAACACCAAACCACCATTTAGTTAAAATTATTATATAATAAAAAGGGAAAGGTCCAATTAGCCCCCTGAGTTTGTAATCTAGGAACACATTTCACCTTATGTGTTTTTTTTTTTCCTAATTGGAACTCAACAAAAAAAAAGGATCAGAAAACACCTGGTCGTTAACTGTCTTCTAACTTTTATTTTTTCTTGCCACCTTGGACATTATAGCCAATCAGATGCTGCCTATAGGGATCGCGTGGGTCCCACATCAACTGTTGAAGAAACCTTGCAAACATTATATATTAATGACATAAAATAATTTCCTAAATCCAAAATCCAAATCCCTAAAAACTCTTATCCCTCTTTCTTCTAATTCTATCAACATTGCTCAATTTCTCTTTAATCGAAGCTTTGTTCCCTCTTTCAATCTATCAATCTCTGAGAAATATCCAAATCCCTAAGTAAAACATTTGAAATATTTGTGTGTTCTCGTAAAAAATAGTCAAAGATTAAGAGCAATGTCATCATCTTCAACTGGAAGAAGATATGGACAACACGAGACAAAGAAATGTTATTATGGTGTTAATTGTGTCCTACTGACATTAATGACTTATTGAAACCCTGAGAGGAGGTTTTATGCATGCCCAAAGTGTAGAGTAAGTTTAACGAAAGGGTTGAAAATATGACTATGGTGAATATATAAATATTTGCTTATGTTTTATGAATAAGAAAATTGTGAAATTTTTTACTTATATTTACAGGAAAATAGAGATGGATTACAAATTAATGGATATGATTATTTTTCTTGGTATGATGGAGAGATGTGTGAAAGAGCTAAACAATTGATGAATGAAATGAAAGCAGAGAGGAAGGGTTTACTGAAGGAAAACTTAATGTTAAAGAGAAAATTAGAGGCAGTTTATAGAAGAGAAGTGTGGAATTAAATAGATAAATTGATAAAAGAAGTTGGAGAACTAAAAGCTCTATCAACTGAAGCAACAGCAGAGATCAGCCTAGTAAAGAGGAAGCTGAGATATGCATATATAGGTCTTGGCTTTTTGTGTATTTTGGTTATTTTCTTAAGTTATTTGACAATGTGAATCACTTATGATTTGTAATGGCAAAAAAACTTGAAATTAATGGAATGTGGAACTTATTATGTATTTGACCTCTTCTATAGCAATTTCAAATCTCACAAACTAGTAATAAACAAAGAAAAAGCTATTGAAGTACAAGTAAATACATAAACAACTTTATAACAAAACGTGAACATGTCCTAAAGCATTTAAAAACCAAATTCCTAATGATCAGACATGCTAATAACTAAACATCATTTTTTCACACCTTGTTATATATCCAAAATACATGAAAGATTATAACTAAGCAACTAACTTAAGTCTAAAAAGACAAAATACATGTCCTGAAGTCATATAACAAATACGCATCATCTATTCAGGCATGTAATTCCTAAGGAACTTGATCTTATGTATTCAGTTAACAAGTTCCTTTAAGAACTATATCCTTGTTGCTCAAGGAGCAGTTTGCCTCGATCTTTGATCAATGTCACCTCTCATTTTTTTTCAGTTTGATCTTGCAGCTACCTTGTTGTTAAATAAGGTTGGCCTTGCCACTGTAGACCAAGTGCCTTGAATAGTAAATCTTTTAGGATTAAAATATTTACCCCATTTCCTTTGATTGCTATCAGCCTTGTCCCCAAACTAGTAGTGACTCGAGCTTATTTCTTAGCTTTTCGCAAGTCTCTCTCATTTGGAATTGGGTACTTAATTTGAGATTTTTGGCTCAAGTCCCTGATATTATGGCTATCACTTTGAGAGATAAATCTCTCACTTGGTTGTCTAGGCTGCATTAACCAAAATTGCACTTGTAATTTACATCAATGATTTAGTGCAAGATGTACAATTTACAAACATCACTTACATTCAATATGAAACCTCCTGTTGACTCATCTAAGAAGCAGTTATGCCCCACATTTATTTTTTTGCCACTAATGTTACTTGCACCTGAGCAGAGCTTTTATTTTTGCTTTCCTTTTTACTAAAAAATTTTTTTGAACAACACTTAGAAAACTAATAATCTACATAAGCTCAATCATCATGTCCAACAATGCCTTAAATAAAAGTACATAACACATTTTAAACCTTTTCAATCATAGTTCTTGGTATAGTTATAGACTTAATCTCTATTGGTGCTTACCTCATTGAAGGCTAACAAACAGATAAAAAGTCACATATGATTAATAAGTCCAACCACAAAATAATGTTGCGCCAATTATCAACCAATGACGCATATGAACAAACCTCACACTTGTAGCAAAGGTAGACCCTTAATTCATTGGATTGGCAAAGTCCATCTGAGGAAAAAAAAATGAAACAACTAATTAATATTCAACATATTACTAATATCAACCTAATAAGACCACATGACTACATAACATTTTAGACATATTTGAGGCATTTTCACTTAGCAGCTTATTTTATTGTGCCCAGGCATATGACAATTACCACATGTATGAGGAATTCCTTTAGTTGAGAGCTTACCAGGAAGGCTTTCCTTTTTTGAGTTAGGCTCATTTGATGCTCTAAATCTTTTAGTCTTTGGTCTACCTGGCATTTTAGTAACTGGTGGGGGCTCAATGGCTATAAAATTATCAATATTCATAAATTTTTTGCCTGCCATTGGTTGCATAGCATGCTGGTATGATGCTATGTAGGTGTTCTTGCGGTACCAAGGAGAAATTTGACTTAAAGGATCAATTTGTGCATGATTAAGTGATCGAATAACATGTGAGCATGGGATTCCAGTTAGCTCCCATGCTTTATATGTAAATATCTTCTTATCCAAAAACACTGTATATCTATATTAACCTTTAATGATCTTATACCCATCATCCCCATTGAACAACACTTCATAATTTAAAGTCTCCTCCTTGTTTTATTAAAATCTAGCAAGGCATGTAGGACGCCATTATGAATTCTATCCATTTACCAATATTTTATTACAAGCTAACCTTTCCATTGTCAACGCTCTAATTTCATATAACATGCTAACAGTTGGTTTAAACCTTACATTCAATATTGTGGAGTTAAACTCTCACACATGTTGTTATCAACTAAATTAAACTTGCACCTATTACTAAAAAAAGCCCTGCACCAATTTGATGGGTGGTACTTCATTAAGTCCTCATCAACTTTTCTCTTCACCTTAGCCAATAGCTTCAAGTTATCTTAAAATTCTTCCTCATATGTGCTCTAAGCATAAATCTAAAACCATTTCTTTAGTTCACCTCCATGATACTTTTTTTACCAATTAAAGTAGATGTGCCTTGCGCACCGTCTATGTTTAGCTAGAGGAAGCACATCAGATATTGTACCAATCAGACCCTATATGACATATAAAAAAAAGCATAAGTAACATGGTTGATAAAAAAATGATCAATGTAATGAAATTACATTATTATGGAATACTTTTTGCATATCCAAAATCAATGTCAGTTTACTTCCATCTTCTAGTTCAAGCTCTTTATCCAACCACTAGAGAAACCATTTCCAATTAACTTTGTTCCCTTTACTGACAACTCCCTAAGCAATAGGAAGTAACTGATCCATTGCATCTTTCCCTACAACCACTAACACTTGCCCTTTCATAATGCCATTGAGGAAATAACCGTCCAAGCCAATTATAGCCCTACAACCTGCCTTCTAATTTTTCTTTAAAGCATCAAAGCAAATAAAAATCCTACGAAACACCACCCTTCATTTACTCAGTTCTTCTTTACATATATTAATATCACAAGCACTACTAGGGTTACTTGCCTTCACAGCAGCAACATATGCTACCAAATAGCCAAATTCCTTAGTGTAACTGCCAGCAAGTTCAATCTTGATTTTCTTTTTAGCCCTCTTACATTTTGATGTATTAACTTTTAGCTTTAATTTTTATTTTGCATCTTCAACCATTTCCTTGATGGTCATTTTTTATTTCTTTTAAATCTTTTCTTTGAAGTACTTAGTTAAGAAAGTGGCTGAAGTTCTTGAGTTAAATGAAGTTCTATAGCAAGTGTGCATCGGGGTAAGTGTATTAACACATATTCCACCTCTATTCCTATTTTTTGACACAAACAATACAAATGGGCAGCTAAGATATTTGCATGTTGCCTTTACCCTAGTTTTTTCATTTGGTTTTAGTTTTTGTCATAACCCTTTGCAACAACATATTTGGCTATAACTTTTCTCACCTCATATGCATCCTTGAATGTCATTCCAAGCGTAAAATGTTGATTATTGTCATCCACATTATACCTCACTCTCTTTATACTTTTCAAGATTAACTCCTTGTCAATTTCAACTTCCTCAATTGATTGACTATCTCCACTATCTTTATTATCATTTTTAGTGTCATATTTACTATCTTCAGTGTAATCATTGTCTTCACTATCATCCAAGTCATCACTATTATTACTAGTCTCATTACCCTTAGAATCTATAAGTACATCACTATTTTTATCTTCATCAATATTCCTCACACCCTCTCCTACATTAAGATCATCAGTGTTGAGATTGTTGGCAACTCTATCACCTAAAATCTCAGAGAAATGCATATTTGCTGAAGTCTTTTTAAAAAATCACCCACCTAAACATTAAAAGTTGACTGTGTGTCTTCATTTAGGGTGCATAGGTCATTTTCAAGCGGTTGTATAACACTACATTGTGCACCTAAGTTATTTCCTAGACCATTAACACCTCTATCCTCATCCTTACTCTCATAGTGCACATAGATATAGACTTGTTTCTATTAGGAATTAGTTATGCTACTTAGCCATCAAGAATAGTGTGGTGAGCATAAACCTAAGTAGAGCAAATTTTAAAATTTTACTCAACATAATTCTTCATCTCATGAAGAATCAATTTTCCATTCCCAAGGATCCAATTTACATTTAACCATATAGCAAAAAATCAAAACAACATGTAAACAACAACCTAGGAATTCTAAGTTTGAGAATACTTACAAATTCCTAAGCTTTAGATGTGTTTGGTTCAACTCTTGAATCAAATCCTTAGCCTCCCAAGTGTTAGGCCTCTAGCTTGAAACACCAAAGCTTTGTCAACCACCTTCTTGCCTTGATTAATCTTAGTAGCAAGTACCCTCTCCAAGTGACCTTTGTAAACTTGCACTAACTTAACACTTGCAAGAACTTTAGAGTTTATTTTGTGTATATGTTGCTTTTCCTTTTAGTATATTATCTTACCAAAACCCTCTCCACACTTTCTCAAAGTAATGACTTATATTGATTTCTCTATTTATTTTCACACTCATGTATCTCTATATATATTAGAACTTTTCTAGTGATATGTGTGTAGAGAAAGTGAGTTGATATAGAGATGCACAAATGAAATATCACTTATACCACACCATTAGTATATAACTTTGTATGCCACCTTGCATACACTGTTGACATGGTTAGTGAACAAATTGTGCAAGTAACTTACTATATCATTAGCTTGCTACCTTGACATTAAAACATAATTAGCTTGCCACCTTGACATTAAAACATCATTAGCTTGCCACCTTGAAATTAAAACATCATTAGCTTACCACCTTGACATAGTAATGTATAAAGAAATGTGTAGAAAATACATCTCATGTATTATATTTATACAAAGTCAACATTTTACATATAATTAATTAAACTTTTAATAATTTAATATCTCATATTAAATTTAATAATCTAATTAATAACATATATTATTATTAATTTAATTATTAATAATTTAATATCTCATATTAAATTTAATAATTTAATTAATAACATTTATTATTATTAATTTACTATTTTAATTAATATCTCATATTAATTAAATATAAATTAATAATAAAACTCTTTTTGGAATTAGATCTCATAATATACTAGAATCATAGCTTAAAGCATAAATCCAATTCCATTAATCTCAATTAACTGATTAAACTCTTTAATCAATAATTAGATTAATATTAAATGGTGATAAGACAAAACTCTTTTAGGTGTAACTTAGTAGGTTCATGTCTAATTGGAAATGAGAATATAATATCAAAACTTGATATTATTTGAAACTTTTTCAAGTCTAAATATGAAAATCCCAATTATGCACATTTAGTTCTCATAAGTTGTGAGTGACCCCTAGCATCGATATCACAACTACCTAATTAGATATGAATGCATATATTGATTCACATGAACCTTATGGTTTTAATTACCGTACATTAAAATCCCTTTATTAAAAGATCCTAATATAGCCTAGAGTCAAAGTTTAATCAAACTCTAATATCTTTATCATATGACCTCATCTCAAGTTATTTTTGATAAAATATAGCTAATACTAGAAATAATTTCTAGCATTTAAAACTCTTTCAGACTGTGTTGTGTTTGTCCTGGCCAGGAGCTTATTCATGAAGAATAAACTTAGATAGCATAGGATCTATCCCGATTCACTTTAGGCAATAAATCCCATCTTGGTGAAACACTCATCCCTACATTCAACTTACTAGAGCTACCACACGACATATACTTATATGTGAATAACAGAAGTATATAAGCAGTAACAAACTCTAACCACTTAAATGTGGATGATCATGTTACCTCAAGTCAAAAGACTATATGTACCATTATGACCTAGATTATAATTGTTGATAACAAGTGAGTGTCCTTACAATCACAAATCTAACGTCACTGTTCGATCCATCCATCATATGGGTATCCACATGTCTATTCTAATATCTCATATCAAGTAGTATGAGACTCACTACTACCTACTATTAGCATCATATACTAATAAAGGAAAATAGATAAAGGTGATACTCTACTTAATATTACCCAAATATTAATTATTTAACTATGAACAATTTATAGCATATGTACTAAATAAATTTGTAATTGATATTATCAACTCTTGATAATAAATTTATTTAACATATTGCTAAAGGGTAAATTTATAAATTAATAAACTCTTTATTTAAATATTTATTTTATTGTCATAGGAATAATTTATAATGTCATTATTTATTATAAGAATAGCACTAGAACACATCTATACTAATAGTTTCACACCTATTTCTACAATGCATTCAGCCAACTTCCTAACGTCATTATCATTGGTTATGGTAAAGCCCTTAGATAAACATGTCTTAGGTTTCAAAACATACAATTTACTACCAACTTCAATACCTAATTCATGACTATGTTTCTTCATTATATGTGTAAAGGATAAGCAGTCTATGTCTAAATCATGTATGATTTCAGCTTCTCCCCCATGATATACTACCTCAGATGTGTGTTCCCACTTACCCCTATAGTGCAAAACCAAATCCATTATCTCCATCCTACACATATTGTTATATATATGCGTATGAAAGCCAAAAAAAAAAAAGCAACAAACAGCCAAAACAAAGACACCAAGTTAGGGACCACATGTATTCAACAAAGGAAACAATAATGAAGTAATCAAACACTAATAAAACAAGTTCATTATTTAACAAATAGCTTTTTTTTTTTATGATCTATCAACTACCAATCAAATATTAAACAAGTAAAAGACAAAACCCTTACCTTTAACAGAAGAATCCAATGCAAATTCCTTGTTCTTATGCTACTTTCTTTACCCTATATCAATGTCTTTAAGCATCAATCAATGGACACATTTTGTAAAAAACACCATCTTCTAGGGTTTGTTTCTTGGACATGAAAATTTAGTTGAGAGAAATAAATGGAATTTCTTTTTTGTTGACAGCCTATGTCCCTAAAGAATAAACCTATATTATTGTGCATTTTGGTGGCAATTTTCCCACCCAAATTATATGGTATGGTTTCTTCAATAGTTGATATGGGACCCATGCGATCCATGTAGGCAGCATCTGATTAGCTATAATGTCCAAGGTGGCAAGTAAAAACTGAAGTTAGAAGATAGTTAACAACGAGGTGTTTTTTTATTTGATTTTTTTTTTCGAGTTCTAATTGGGCAAAATAAAAACACATAAGGTGAAATGTGTTCCTAGGTTACAAACCCAGGGAGCTAATTGGACCTTTCCCTTATAATAAAATTTCATAGTCAGACCTTATTGGCAGTTATTGTGTTTAGTTCCCCACTTCTTATACTATTTTAACTGATGTTAAATCTTTGTCCCCCTTAGAAGTATACCCACCCAAATGATACAAACGAATTGGAATAAAATTCAAAAACAAAGATAGCACAGCACTGGGAAATTTTTCATTTTCAATAGAAAAGCTACAAGCCCCTATTGTAATTGGGCCTTTCCTTTTATT
This sequence comes from Mallotus nudiflorus, assembly GCA_947683625.1. NCBI lineage: Eukaryota > Viridiplantae > Streptophyta > Magnoliopsida > Malpighiales > Euphorbiaceae > Mallotus > Mallotus nudiflorus. The sequence goes on from CANTUR010000304.1 coordinate 2,341,944, forward strand.
TATGGTAATGGGAGAAAAAAACTTGAAATTATAAAAAGTACACCTCTTACAATTGGGACAATCTTAGAAAATCATTTATGTCTTCATTAAATATGAGCCATAATCTTGAAATTCTATATTTTCCTAAATGATTATAGGAGGTAGGGGTGTGTAAAACTCGACCGACTAAAAAACTCAGTTCGAAATCGAATCGGTTCAGTTCCCATATTTGGTGATATGCAAATTTCAGTCAAGTAATCAATCCGACTGAAAAATGAACTTCATTTTATATATGTATATATAACTAAAATGTACTAGTAAAACAATTGTGGTAAGTCATTTATATAACCAATTGTTAGGTTGGGGGTTTGAATCTCACAACTTAACCAATTTTTTTTAATTTTTTTCTTATTGAGAAGACCAAAATAAAGGAAAAACGTCTTCTGTGAGACTTGAACCCAAGTTGTGAAGGAGAAGAGGGCCACGCCACAACCATTACGCCACCCAGAAACCTTTTCTAATTTTTTTCTATAATCTTTCTCTTGTTGAGAAGACCAAAATAAAGTAAAAATGTCTTATGTGGGACTTGAACGGAAGTTGTGAAGAAGAAGACGGTCACGCCACAATCATTACACCATCTAAAAACCTTTATTTTATTTTTTTTAAATCTTATATTATTGTTGATTATTTGACCAACCCAACCACCAACTAAATAATATTTCAGTCGATCGATTCAATTTTGAAATTTGAAAAAAATTAAAACCTGACTCAATCTGAATCCGATCGATACACATCCTTGATAAAAAGTGGTGTTGTTTATTTTTTGAAAACCCATTTCCTTGTGTTGCAGTACAAGGATGCTTTTCTGGTCATTCCAACCAATTGAAATTTTAGTTATTTTAAGCCAATTGTTTTGATAAAACCAAGAAGAGGATTCCTTTTTTTTTTTTAAGGGAAATTTTTATCTAAATTAGATGTATTATATAGAATGATTAGATTTGAATGATAATCATATAATGTAAAAGAATTTCCCTTTTAATGATACTTCATATGATTTTCTTGTAATTTGGCCACCATATACCGAGGATGTTCATATTTGCTCTGGTACGTGGAATCATATATATATAGTATTTTTATGCTTGAAGACTGCCGATAATATAATGGTAATTGGACTTTTTTTTTCTCTCTTTTTTTTTTTTTTACATTTTCTAAGTTAGCTTTGGTTACTGGAAGTGCTGCTGCGAAGTACATGTTTTTGTTTTTTTTTATATATTATAGGGTGGGAAGGGGGAATGGGATTTGAAACGCCCACCTCTATTAAGCTAACCCACACAAGTGGAGGTTTAAACCATCCCAACTAAGGTGTGCTAGTGAAGTACCTGTTATTATAATTGGCCAGAAAAAGTACATGTTATTATATAAAAAATGTGGTTGCGTAGTTCATTGTCAAAATTTTTCTTTCTATTAAAAAATGTCTATTAGTCTTTTTAATTTTTTTCATCCAAAAAATTTAACTAAATTCTGGTGGCTTAGAGTTATCTTAAAATACGATAAATCTTATCCGAAATGAAAAATAAAAAATAAAAAATAAAAACTAGTGGTAAATGACTAAGTCTATCACGTCTTGGAAGTTGGAAAATTAGTTCGTGACCGAAAAGCATGAATAGATCTATCCAACATGCAACACCGGCACGTGCATTAATATGATTTCCTCAACGGCGGAAGACTAGCTGCACAAAATGGTATCTTATTATAATACTATTGTTTTTATGCATACTAAAAAAAAAAAAATCACATTAGCTCATTTTTAGAAGACCGTCATTTTTAATAATAAAAAATAAAAGAGTAATGTTTATATTTAATAATGAGCGTGAGAAACACTATAAACCATAAATTTTATTTATAAAATTATTGAATTTTAAAAAAATTAGTATATGAATTAAACTTTTTATATAAATCACTCGAATCAAATTTCATCTGCTCACAAAAATTTATAAATTTTTTTGATACTAATAAAAAATAATTTTATGTTTTATATCTAAATATTTTCACAATTACAATTGAATATTTTTTCTATCGATATTGCTTATTAATTATTGCAAACATATTTTGTTGGAGCATTCAATTTCTTTATTTATTTTAAATTTTTAATATTTATTAAGCTTCTATAACAACAATAATAATAATAATAAATTATTATTATTATTATTATTATTATTATTATTATTATTATTAGTAGTAGTAGTAGTAGGAAAATTCATTAATTCTATCATAAATTTTGTGTCAATTATCAATTGAATTCTATTTTGAAAATTATTTTAATTTGCTTCTTCAACTTTATAAATTACGTCAATTCTATCCAATTTTATGTAAAGGATCTAATTGTATTTTTAAAAAAATATTCTTAGATCCCTATAAAATAAATTTGATAATTATTAAATTTTTTATCCTCTTTTTCCTTTAGAAAAATAAAATATAAGAAGATGTTTTTGAATTGTAATTTTGTCACTCTAGACATAAATTTAAAAAATAATTTTTGAATAATTTCATGATTTTTTAATTTTTCACTAAATTCTTAATTTTTTATTTTGAACATTCACTTCTCAACTTTCAACCAAATTATTTATAAATTTTTCTTATAGAGATCAAACCAAACAAGTATTAGATAAAGAAAAAAAAAATTGAGACACTAAAAATATTAGACAATAATATAAAAATATTTAGTTTTTCTAAAAAAATATGAAAAAATCAAAATTAAAATTTTATTATTATTTATAGGGTTGTGCATTAACCGTCTGAACCTGCAAAACCACACCGACCTGAACCAAAGAATTGAAGCAGATTGGCAAGTTCGAATGGAGGAAAGTGGGCCGGTGAAGAGGAAGAAAAATAATAGGTTTTGGTTTACGATTCGGTGTAGAGTTTCTAAGACCCGACCTGCCCGAATGTCCAAGATTTTGTTTAATAATATATATATACACACACACACACACACACTTGAAATGTTACCATTTTGCCCTACACCCCTTGTCCCTATAAATACATCTTAAACTAACTAACCCTAAACCTAAACCTAATTCATTTTTCACTCTTGTTACTTCTCTCTAGCTGCCTCCTTTAATCTCTCACCTCCTCTCAACCTCTCATCTAACCCTAAATCCCTTCATTGTAAACCTTAAATCCCTTAGTTTAATCTTCAAATTTCTTCATTTTAACTCGAAATCTATTCATTCTAACACTAAATCTCTTCATCTAAAGTGTTATTTTGCACTATCTTCGACATTTGATAGTGTACTGTCCTAAACTAAATAGGTTTCAGTTATGCTCCTTCTTGTCCATCGACATCAACCATTGATCTTGAATTTCTTTTGATGTAAAGAAATTAAGGGGTGACAACTCACATAGATTCAAGATTTTTTTGGTAATAATGAATTTTTTGTTTAAGATATGATTACATGTATGTTGTTTTTATAGATCTATTATGATTTAGGATTTTCATTAACTTTTTTTATCTGTTGTGATTGTAATATCCCGAATTTTTAAATATTTTTATACTGCATCGGGATATGCAGTGTTAATAATTTTTGTATATATATTTATGATATTTTATAAGTTTGTTGTTTGTTTAAAGCTAATTTTAATTATTTTATATTATTTTAAGTACTTTACGTAAAATTTTCCCGAAAATTATATTTTCGGGGAAATTGACACGTAAATAAATTAATACTATTTATTTTGACTAGTTTTATGAATTTGCATGAACTCATATATAATTTTAAAGTGCTAAAATAAAATGTATATATGTGTATTTATTTAAATTAATTAGAGCTTAATTAATTTCCTTAATTTTATTATTTAATTTTTATATTAATTAATTTTAAGTTTATAAATTATTAAACATATTAAAATATGTGTGTGGTGTATATTTAATGTGTGTGAGATTTTATATTATTATTATCAATTGTTATTTTAATTGTTAGTGCATGTGTGTGTATGTTTATATATATATATATATATTATAGTGTGTGGTGTGGGAATATTTAAGTTAAAGTTATGTATATATATATATATATATATATAGGGTACAAGTATTAGTCATCGTGCAGACCATTTCTTTCTTTCTTTTTTTTCTTTTCTTTCTTTTCTCTTCTTCTTCTTCTTCTTCTTCTTCTTCCCCTCACTCTCGGTTCCTTCCAACCGGACCACCGCCAGACCGCCCCACCTGCAACCAGCCATCAGCATTGCTTCCCCTTCCATCCAGCAGCCACCAGCTGCCACTAGCACTGTCCATCGCCGCCTAGAACGCCGAAAAACGAAGGAGGCCGAAGGTGGAGCTTCCTCACGCCGGTGAAGATTCCGGCCACCCTAGGGCGTCGGACTAGACTTTTTTGAAAGCTTTTCGTCCAGTGAGTCCATTTCCGAGCTCCGTTTGAGCTCAAAACCTCTAGATTTTTAGATATCTTCAAGTTTTAGTTTATGTATTTTAGGGTTTTTAATTTTTTTGAAGTTGAATTTGTTGGATTCATGCAAACTCCCTTAACAAATGTTTATCCTGGAAGCTTAATCTATATGCTGTAATTTTTTTAGAATTTTTGGAATTTATTTTAATTTTTGTGAATTTTTGATTATTTTATTATTATTTTCTAATTTTCGAAAATTAATTAATTAAATTATGAAATTGTGTTTTATGGTGATTATAGGAGTTGAAATGAATTATAGAAATTTATTTGTAATTTTTGTGAATTTTTATGTATTTATTTGGAATTTATTAAGTTTAGGTAATTTTGAAAAATAGGGTTAATTATGTGTTAAATTGAAATAAATTGGTAAATTGAGTATATTTATTGATATTATTGAATTATATGTTGAGAAATTAATTTTTGAGTAATTATATAATTTTTGGTGAATTTTTTGAACATTTATAGTGAATATATATATATAGGGGTATTTTGGTAATTTTACACTAAATTGGTTAAAAATGTAATTAAATTGGTTTTAATAGTTACTTAGGGCATAAAAATGATTTCTGCAAATTTTTAGTATTTTTAACTAATTAAAACTATTTTTTCGTAAATTATTTTCAAATTATATATAATATATTATTTTTCTAAATAAATGGGTTTTTATTGATTTTTAGTATGTTTTAGGGTTAATTAAGTAATTTGGATTTATAAAATGTATTTTTATTATATAAGGGCATTTTCGATATTTTATAAATATTCTGTGAATTGTGAACCTCGGTCGGTGAATCGTAGTCTGGAGTCCGACTGAGGGATTTTGATTGTAATCCTGTGTTTATTCCGAAGTGTATTTCTTTGCAGGACCGGATCTACTCTTTGAGTAGAGAGATGTCCGTTTTACAGGGGAGGTTCTGCCGGATTTTCGGTAGAATTCTCGTAAAACATGATGTCCGGTCAAATTCCTATTCTAAAGCTGTGTCTAAAATTCTAGATCGAGTCTTTAGAATTTTTGTTAACTTTATTTTGATTTCATGTTGTCATTTGTTTGTCTAGCTGCGCCGAGACCGAGGCCTAACGGATCAGGCCCGTCGAGTTTGTCTCGTGGAGCGCTAACATGTGAGTTATTATACTGTATATATATGCAGTGCATATAGGATGCATGACTTAGGATTTTTATTTTCATTATATGTTTAAACGTTAATTTAATTATAATATGATTTGGTATATTTTCGGTTTATTTTTAGTACATTTTTGATATATGTATGTTAGATATTTAAGTTTATGTTTGTTATAATTTAATATTTATACATGATTTAAATGTGCATCGAACCATAATTATTTTATTAAGTGATTAGTATAATTTAGGTTATTCTTAAATAATTGCATGCTATATTATAAACCTACACTTAAATTATTTTTAAGTTTATCTTTGGTATATTTTGATTTATTTCCAAATAAATACCTGTTTTATTTTTAAATTAAACCTAACACATTAGTGGTACATTTAGGGTATATTTTTATATATATGCATGCTAGATAATTAGGTTTATTTTTAGTATATTTGTGAATATATGTTAAACACAAACACGTATTTAAATGAATATTTATACATAAATGGTTTATTAAATGATTTGAGTACTTAGGGTATATATTTTGCATATTTAAGTATACTTTTAAGATAATACATGTTATATTATTGTTACTCATTTAAATTGTTTTTAATTATATTAATGATTTATCTTAGGTTTATTTCATATTTTATTCGACTATATATATATATATATACCTGAAATATACTGGGTATATTTTAGGCATATTTTTGGTATATATATATATATGGTTGATTTTACTATTATGAATGTTGTTCTACATTAATTATTTTTTCGAATGAATGATTTATTCGAAGTGAAGGATATCAATAGAACGTGCTTCCTAGTGGGCAGCACTAGGACCGTGTACGTACCGGTACGATAGATAAAGATTGAGTGAGAGTTAAAATTGGGTGATTATAATTGATTTAATTGATTTGACTAAGATTAATGGTATGTTAGATAGTGTGATTGCTGGAGCTCGGTTGACTAAGTGTCTCGGGGCCAATCACACTGACAGTCAGACTGCTGGAGCTCGGTTGACTTAGTGTCTCGGGGCCAGTCTACTGTCCATAAGTGAATTGAATGATCTATTGGGTTGATTGAGATGTGAGGTAATGGATAGTGTGATTGCTGGAGCTCGGTTGACCAAGTGTCTCGGGGCCAATCACACTGACAGCCAGACTGCTGGAGCTCGGTCGACTTAGTGTCTCGGGGCCAGTCTGCTGTCCAAATTGGAATAAGTGTTCTATTTGGAATCAAGTGAGCCTATATGGCTAGAGTGATGATGGGATTGTTTGAGGTTGTTATTATTTAGGGTTCTATGGATCCTTCATGAATTAAAACAAACGTTTTCTACATTTAGTATATTTATAAAAGCAAAGTTTGGCATTCGTGTGAAATGTGTGTATATACATATATATATATGAATGCCTGATTGTTATAGTTTAGTTTGCATGTATATATAGTATAATAATTCACTCAGTGAGGTCTGACCCCCCTCAATTATTTTTTTTTCAGGAGATTCCATATCGTCAGACCTTAGTTATAGAGTTCCTCGCCGGTGTTCTTCAGTCCCGGCTGTTTTATACAAATGTATATTCTAAACTTTGAATTGTATTCTAGAAACTGCAGTAGTAGTGTCACTATATTGGAAGTGTATTATTTTGTTTGGATATTAAATACTATGAGAATTTGTATTTGAACATTGTACGAATATGTATTCATTTATAAAAGGATTTGGAGTATTTATTTTATATATTGATTCAGAAAAATTTTAATTTGGTCGTACTTTTATATAATTATTGTATGATTTTATTTTCTAAGGCTTGCTACGGGTTCCGGATTCGAAAGAATTCCCGTTCCCTAGCGCCGATCATGACTCCTAGTTTGGGTCGTGACAGTGATGTAGTTGCATGTTTTATAAATGTTGAAACTAGAGATTATTAAGATGGAAGCCCTAATTTTTAGGATCAGTGGATGCCTTGCGATTTACATACTACGGTGGAAACTCTTGAATCTCTTATGTTATTGTCACCCCTAAATAGCTAGTATGATTTCTCTGTTGTTTTTTTGTTTTACTAATACACATTTATATTGAAACTGTATGGATCGAAAGGGATCTCAATGGATCTATTATATTTGTGGAGGGATTTCAATGGATCTGTTGTTTTTGTGGATGGATCTCAATTGATTTGTTGGTATTTGTGTTTTTTTAGGAAAAAATATTTATTTTAATCAAATAAATTTTTTTTATTTAATTATTAATTTAGTTTAAAAATATATTAATATATTTTATAACTTATATGAATATTTGTATATTAAATAGATTTTTAAAATGTAAAAAAATATAATATTTTCAATATCTAGGTAGAAAATATATATTTATTTTATTTTTTATATATTTTAAAATGCTAAAAAAATTGTAAAAATATTAATAAATAAAGGCATATTTAAAAATAAATTATTTAATATATATATATAATACATGAAATTATTTATTTAATTTTAAATCAAATAAAGTAATTTATTTGATTTAAGTTATTAAAATGTTATTACCATTTATTTGTTTTGTTTTATAGTTCTACTCATTTGTTATTTTTTTGTTGTTTCAATGTGCTTAATTTATTACGTGTTAATTGATGTGTTTTGTGTCTTTCACTTATGTAGATGGACACTCCCAGGGATGCAAGTGGCAGTTCAATTGCTATTGGTGAACTTGTGGCTCCTAATAATGAGGTGGAAGCAAATAAAAATTCCCATGAGCAATCTGTTACTCCTACTCAGTAGTAATCGGTTGCTTCATCAAAGCATCCTGGGAAGTAATAAAAAAAAAGAAGCAAGTTGAAACCAGATCAACAGTCTGGGAACATTTTGAGTAGATAAGGGAGAACAATTTGTTAGTAAGAGGCAAATGCATTTCTTGTGCTAAATCCATCTGTGCTGAAGCTAGAAAACATGGCACTTCATGACTTAGGAACAACATGCTTAATTGCACCAAAATGCCTCATGATAAGCAAACACAACAATCAATTCTCACGTTTGGACTTGATTCTAATGTATTCGAACATGATATTAGAGTAATTATGACCTAAAAATTTGACCAGGGTTTAATTAGAAAAGCCCTTGCTAAAATGATTGCATATGATGAGTTGCCTATTAGATTTGTTGATTTTGTTGGGTTTAATCAGTTCATGTCTATTGCATGCCCTTGCTTTAAAATGCCATTTAGGTGGTATGTGATTAGAGATATCTTCAACATCTTTATTGAAGAGACACTTAATTTGAAAAACTTTTTAAAAACAAACTATCAAAGAGTTTGTCTTATAATAAATACATGAAATTCAATCCAAAGGATCAATTACATGTCCATAACTGCTCATTTTATTGACAATGAGTGGAAGCTCAATAAAAAAATTATTGTGTTTATGCTTGTGAGTTCACATAGGGGTGAATACATTGCTAAGACACTTGAGAACTCTTTGCTTGAATGGGGTTTGAAAAATGTTTTTACTATCACTCTTGATAATGCTTCAAGTGATGATACTGCCATGTCTTTTTTCAAAAAAAAATTACTGAGTTAAGGGGCTAGTGGGGTTAGAGTTAAATATGCTTATATTCAAACTTAGTGGTGCATAAAGGGTTAAGGGATTTGAACATATCTATTAAAATGATTAAGGAGGTTGTTAGATACATAAGGAGCTCACCATTTAGATTAAAAAAATTTAATGAATTTTCAGACTTAATTAGTATTGAGTCTAAAACTGCTCTTTGCTTTGATGTTGCAACTAGGTTGAAATTCCACCTATTTGATGTTGAAATATGCTTATGAATTTGAAAAAACTTTTGAAAAGTATGAAGAAAATGAATAAAGTTTAAGGGTTGATCTAGGTGATGATATTTTTTTATTACTCTGACTGATAATGTGCCAAGAATCTAGTTCAATTCTTAGAACAATTTTATAAAATGACATTAAGAATATTTGGTTCTCAGAATATGACTACTAATACCTTTTTCTCTCAAATAGCTGATCTGTTTTGCACTCTCACTGAATGGAAGCAATCTAATAATCTGTATATGAAGTCTATGGGACTTAGCATAAAAACCAAATTTGACAAATACTAGGGGGATCCAGATAAAATGAACTATCTAATATTCATTTCTTATATTCTAGATTCAAGAGACAAATTAGTGTATCTTTAATTTTCTTTAGAACCATTTATGGGGAGTTAGTTGGTTACAGTCTATTCATTCATGTTAAAGATATTTTTATGAATTATTTGAGAATTATAAAACTGTGCATGAAGCATCTTGTCCCTATAAAGTCATAACTAGTGGAAGCTAAACTGTGAACTCAACTAATGTGCAATCAAATTCCAAATCCATTTCAGTGTTAAAAGCCAGATTTAAGTAGTAGGAATTGTTAAGTGGCATTGGTGGATGCAGAAAAAAGAATGAACTTGATGCATAATTATCTAAGTCAGCCTTAGAAGATTTAGATAAGGGGACATTTGATTTGTTGAGGTGGTGGAAGCTCATATCAGAGAGGTTCCCTATACTTTCAATTATGGCTTGAGATGTATTAACCATCCTAATTTCTACAGTTGCATTTGAATCAGCTTTTAGCATTAGTGGATGAGTGCTAGATTCATTTCGAAGTTATTTAACACCAAAACTTATTGAGGCTTTAATCTGCACTCAAGATTGACTTAAAAAGCCTTACCAATAACACATTTCAGTTGAAAAATGTCATGACCCAATCCGGGGGCTATGACTGGCTCTAGGGAATGAGAATTCTTTCGAATCCGAAACTCGTAGCAAGCCTTAAAATAAAAGCATGCAATAATTAAAATAAAAAAATATGCACCATAATTAAAATCATAAACCAACGTAACAAAAATAATCTATTTCATATCATAACATAAATATATTAATACAATATTCAGAGAAAGGCCTCTGAATTAAGATCACATATAGTAAATATAAATACAACTCACCAATGATACAAAATATGACTACTGCAGTTTTCTAGAGTACAATATAAAAATTAAGTAGATAATTTACATAAAAGAGCCGGGGTGGAAGAAATTCAACGAATAGGTTTACTGCTGAGGTCTGAAGAAGAAGACTCTCCTGTAAAAATGTCAACTGAGGGGAGTCAAACCTCACTGAGTAAATTGTTATAATATATATACATGCATTTCCTATATGTCAAATGCAATCAAACATTCATATATAATAAATATATATATAAACAACCCACACAGATGCTGAAAATCAATTATATAATAATATGAAAAAATCATAGTTTTATGAAGGATCAAATAAAACCTTATTTAATGCAACCTCGATCAATAATAACATCACACTAGCCATATAGGCTCACTTAAATCTAAATAAATTCACTTATTCCATATGGACAGTAGACTGGCCCCAAGACACTTGGTCAACCAAGCTCCAACGATCACACTATCAATCATATCACATCTCAATCAAATCAATCATATCAATCTCAAATAATTTATAATACCACAAACGATCCTCACTTAACCCTAAATTTATCACATCGATACGTATACGGTCCTAGTGCTACCCACTAGGTAGCACGTTCTATCGATATCCTTCATTTAAAGTAATTCATATATACGAGAAAATAAATAATACGTAATGTCATTCATAATAACAAAATAAACCATATATATACTGAAAATATACCTAAAATAAACTAAGTATATTTCAAGTATATATATGTAAAATAAATTTAAATCAATTATGAAATATACCAAAAATAAACCCATAATATACTAAAAACATGCTAGGTTTAAATCAATAATAAAACATGCATTTATTTAGAAGTATATCAAAAATATAAAAAAAATATATCTAAGATATACCTAAAGTATACTAAAAATTTTAATAAAACAATTTATGAATATTTACAAATCAAAACATGTATTTTCTAAAATATGCAACCTAAGTGCGATGTATATATAAAATAACAACTCACAAGTTTGCGCTCCACGAGACTGATTTCACGGGCTCGGTCTACTAGGCCTCGATCTCGACGCAACTAAATAAATAAAATAATCACAAAATTAGGATAAATCTAACTTAAGCTCTATAGATACTCGATCTAAGATTACAGAACACAAAATTTAGAATTGACCCGATGTCACATTTTACGAGAATTCTATCAAAAATTCAACAGAACCTTCTCTGTAAAATGGACATCTCTCTACTAAAAAGTAGAGTTGGTCCTGCAAGAAAACATACTTAAAAAAAATCGAATTCACACAACCCTCGATTGGGATCCCAAACTGCACAACTTCCCCAACTGAGGTCCATAATTCACCAAAAATCCAAATAATATAATAAATATACTAAAAATCAATAAATGTCATAAATATCCTCCAAATATCCAAATATAGCATATTTAACATTAAAAATCCCAAAATAATAATATAATATTACTAAAAATCCAATTTTCTTGATAATTCAATATAAATTAATAAAAATTCACTTTATATTCAAATAACTAAAATAACCAAAGTACATATTAAAAATTACCAAAAACCCATTTTATTACCAAAATAATATATTATATATTATTTGAAAACAATTTTTGAAAATTTGTATTAATTAGCTAAAAATCATAAATAATTTGTAAAAATCATTTTAGCGCCTTAAATAATTATAAAACCAACTAAAACATAATATTTAGCTATAATCTTAACAAAATTACGTATTTAACCCTATAATACAAATATACACATAATATACTAATATTTCTAAAAAATTCTATAAAAATTACATAAATGCATAAAAATTATTTTCTCAACACATATATTACTAATATTAACTAAAACACATTATTAAACAATAATTGCAACAAAAACTCAAATATAACCTAATTTTCTATTATTGACATAAACTAAAAATATTTATAAAAATTACATAAAAATCACAAAAATTATAATCTCAATACTAAAATTAAGAATACCCATAAAAACACTAAATCAACAAAATTTATAATTAAATAAATTAATTTATGAAAATTTAATAAATAATAATAAAATATTCAAAAATTCACAAAAATTAAAATAAATTCCAAAAATTTAAAAAAAAAATATAGACATGTAGATTAAGCTACCAAGATCATCTTTTGTGAAGGGAGTTTGTGTGAATCATCAAGATCAAGCTTAAAAAAAATTCAAAAACCCTAAAGCTCCAAAAACAAAAATTCAACAAAACTCAAGAAAATGAAGATTAAGGCTCAAATTAAGTTTAGATTCATGCTCACCAGAGTCTAGAGAGTCGATAGAGACCAGAAGCTTAAGAAACGGTGGCTGAAATCGGGAGGTTGGCCGAAAAAGGAAGGTTTCGGTCTCTTTTGATTTTCGTGAGCTACCGGCGCCGGAGAGGGAGAAGAGAGACGGCAGAAGGCGACTGGAAGTGGTGGTCAATGGCTGGATGCCGGAGAGGCACTCTGCCGGTGAGGAATCGGGACGGCAGGAGGAGGAAGATGATGCATAGTGAGTTTTGCATGAATATATGTTTGTATGTTTATTTGTTTGTATATGTTTATGTATATATTTTAATAATAAACTATATAATATAATATAATATAATAATAAAATTTTATATTATAATATAATATAATATAGCCTTAAATCTACACCACACAAAATAAAAAAAATATCTTATATATATACACACACACACACACATATATATAACACATAAATAATCACACACATACATTAACATAAACCCTAATTATATTATATAGATATAATACATAAAATAACAATACCATGATAAAATAATTTAATAACAAAATAAATAGTGAAATTTAATAAAACAATAATAGAAATAATAATATTAAAATAACCATACAAATTAAACATTCAAAATAATATATTTACATAGAAAATTTAATTAAATATAAAATATTAGTAATTAATCACAAATAACGAAAATAAATCTATAAAATTTTCAAATCTTATTAACACTGTATATCCTATTTAAAATAAAATAATTTAAAAATATGGGTCAAACAGTCTCCCCTCCTTATAAGAATTTGTCCCCAAATTCAAGAAAAGAATAAATACAAAAATCAAGGAGGAAAGAGATACGGGTAAGAAGCTCACATCTCAGTTTCGGTCTCCTAAATATGCTCTTCCACGTTGTTGCTTCGCCACAACACCTTGACCATTGGAATCTGTTTCGACACAACTATTGAACTTGATAGTCCACGATCGTAACGGGTTCTTCCATGAACATCAAGTCTTCACTCACTTCCACGCTATCGGGCTGCAACACATGTGAAGGGTCTGAAAAATATTTCCTCAGCATCGAGATATGAAACATTGGATGCACTTGAGACAAACTCAGAGGCAAAGCCAACTAATATGCAACAGTGCCAATTCTCTCTAGAATCTCAAACAATCCAATATATCTCGGTGCTAGCTTACCCTTTCTACCAAATCTCATCACACCTTTCATCGAAGACACCTTCAGAAAAACATAGTCTCCTACCTGGAACTCCACATCTCTGCACCTAGGATCCGCATAGCTCTTCTATCTGTTAATTGCGGTCTCTAATCTCCTCTTAATTACAATAACCTTCTTTACAGCATCCTGAACCATCTCAGGTCTGGTTAATTTTCTCTCTCCAATCTCATCCTAACTCAGAGGGGATCTACACTTCCTTCCATACAAAGCCTCATATGATGCCATCTCAATACTGTTATGGTAGTTGTTATTATAAGCGAACTCCACAAGTGGCAAATGATCATCCCAGCTCCCTCCCGTATCCAAAACACACATCCTCAACATATCTTCCAGTATCTGGATCATCCTCTCAAACTGACCATTTGTTTGAGGATGAAAAGCAGTACTGAAATCCAACCTGGTGCCCATCGCTTCCTGCAACTTTTACCAAAATTGAGAAGTAAACACTGAACCTCTATCTGACACAATGGACACGGGTATTCCATGAAGGAAAATAATATGCTTCATATATAGCTTCGCCAATCTGGCTACAGAATAAGTGGCTTTCATAGGTAAGAAATGTGCAGACTTTGTCAACTTGTCCACAATCACTTAGATGGAATTGTATCCATCCTTGGAACGAGTTAAACCAACCACAAAATCCATAACAATCCTTTCCCACTTCCACTTAGGAATAGGAAGAGGCTGAAGCTTCCCAAAAGGCTTCTGGTGTTCAGCTTTCATTTGTTGACATGTCAGACACTTAGCAACATAATCAGCTACATCCTTCTTCAGTCCATCCCACCAGTACAAGTCTTTGATACTGTGGTACATCTTAGTGACACCTGGATGTATGCTGTAGGCTGTAGAATATGCTTCCTCAAGGATCTTTTCTCTTAAATGATCCACATCGGGAACACATAACCTACCACTGATCTACAAAACACCATCATCATTAAGTGTGAAATCAGTGAACTTCCCTGCTCGAACATTCTCTGCAAGCTCTTTCATAATAGAATCTTGGCTTTGAGCTACCTTAATCCTATCTCTCAACACAGATTGCACCTTAAACTGAGCTAACAGTACACCAGATCTACTTATCTTCATCATCAAACCTTAATCCACTAACTGATGCAACTCTTGGATCAATGGTCTCCTCTCCACACTAATATAAGCAAGACTACCTGAGGACTTCCTACTCAAGACATTTGCTACCATATTAGCCTTGCTTGGATGATAAAGAATCTCATAGTTATAGTCTTTTAACAGTTCCAACCATATTCTCTACCATTGATTCAGATCTCTCTGTTGAAAAATGTACTTAAGGCTCTTATGATCAGTAAAAATCTCACAAGTTACCTTGTACAAATAATGTCTCTAGATCTTAAGATCAAATCACTGCAGCCATCTTTAGGTCATAGGTAGGATAGTTCTGTTCATGTTTCTTCAACTGCCTTGAAGCATAAGCTATCACCCTACTATTCTGCATTAACACATAACCTAGGCCAACTCTAGAGGCATCACAATACATTGTGAACTTGTCTGCTCCATTAGGCAAAACCAAAATTGGAGCTGTGGTCAACTTCTCTTTCAACAACTGGAAGTTGTTCTCATAAGCATCTGACCACTCAAACTTCACATTCTTCTGAGTCAAGTAAATCATAGGAGCTACAATTCTAGAAAAATCATGTACAAACCTCCTATAATACCCAACTAAACCCAAAAAACTTCGAATCTCAGTAACTAAAGTCGATCTAGGCCATTCAATTGGATCAACCTGGATACCCTCTTTAGACACCACGTGTCTAAGGAATGCAACACTCTCCAACCAAAAATCATACTTCGAGAATTTAGCATAAAGTTGTTGTTCTCTCAATGTCTGTAGTATAGTCCTTAAGTGATATACATGCTCTTTTATACTCTTTGAATACACCAGTATATCATCGATGAAGACTACTACAAATTGATTCATATATGGTATGAATACCCTATTCATCAGATCCATAAAAGTTATTGTGCATTAGTCAAGCCAAATGACATAACAAGAAACTCATAATGGCCATATCGAGTGCAGAATACCGTTTTAGGAACATCGGCTTATTTGATCCATAACTGATGATAACCTGACCTCAAATCAATATTAGAAAAGAACTGTGCACCTTGAAGCTGATCAAACAAGTCATCTATCCTTGGGAGAGGATACTTGTTCTTCACTATCACCTTATTCAGCTCTCTGTAGTCAATGCACAATCTCAAGGTGCCATCCTTCTTCCTCATAAACAGGACTGGTGCACCCCAAGGAGAAACACTGGGTCTGATAAAATCCTTATTTAGCAAATCCTACAATTGCTTCTTTAACTCTTTCAACTCTGCAGGAGCCATTCTGTAGGGTGGCATCGAAATAGGGTTAGTGCTTGGAACCACATTTATACAAAAATTAATCTCTTTGTGAGGTGGTAAGCCTAGAAACTCCTCAGGAAAAACATCAGGAAACTCACAGGCAACAAGAACATCTATAAGTGATAACTTCTCCGCTGAAGTATCCCTAACTAATGCCAAATAACCTTGACAACCCTTCTTCAGCATCTTCTTAGCTGTGATAGCGGAGATGAGATTCTAAGGTGCAGAACTCTTATCACCAACAAAATTAAACTCTTCTTCATTAGGAATTCTAAATATCACCTCTTTACTCCGACAATCCACAATGGCATAGTGCTGAGACAATAAATCCATATTGAGGATAACATCAAACTCCATTACATTCAATAACACTAAATCAACAGGCAATTCTTTACCTCCAATGAAAACTAGACAACCAAAAAGAACAACATCGGTGTCCAAAGAATTGCTTAGAGGAGTGGTGACCGATAAAGGAAAAGTCATCCTCGAAGCTTACAAATAAAACTTGAAAGCAAACACAAGAGATACAAACGAATGTGTGGCACCCGGATCAAATAGAACCCATGCATCCAGGTAATAAATAGAAATAATACCTGCCACAACTGCGTTAGATGCTTGAGCATCCTACTGAGTGAAGTGGAAAACTCTGGCTAACCTCGACCTCCTTACTGACTAGTAGAAGCCTAGCCAAAACCTCCGGCACCTCCTCTAGTACCTCTACCATGACCCTACTGAGCAATAATCTGAGTAGAACTCAAGTGCTGAGCTGGAGGTAACTGAAAAGGTATTGGTGCTACACTGGCAACCGACTGTTGTGAAAATCGTAGAATCTGCTATGACTGATAACCAGAATAAGGACATGATCTGGCATAGTATCTCATCTGTTCGCATCGAAAATAAGTCAATGACGTCATGTAACACGATCCCTGATGGACTCTGCCACACATCTGATAAACACTGGCAGTTGAACCAAAACTATGACCACTACTGTTGCTAGAAGCACCTAATCCAAATCTGATTGGTCTATGTTGACCTCCACGGCCATGTTTATAACTACTATGCACTCTTTATTGCTGTCTCTGGCTTTGCTGGATTGGGCCTCTTTGTTGACTACTCGAACCATATTGAAAACTCAAGTACGGAGTAGTCTGAAATCCTCCTGACTGAGTGTCTAACTGGTAATAATCAAGCATAGCTCCTTGCCTGACTAGCCTCAGCTCAATCTCCTTGGCCAACTCTATCACTAACTCTAAAGTAAGGCCTGCTGTAGGCATACCAATAAAAGTAGAACCCAAATCAGTGACATAAGTAATGACTGCAAAATACTGATCCCTCATCAGATCCTCTGTATATCTGTCGAGTTAAAGGAACTCTCTGGTGTAGTCCTCAACAGATCTATCACCTCTAAATATGCTCGTCAACCAAACTTTATAGCTCATACGGAGTGGCTCTAGGCAGAATCTCTTTATGAATCGCTCTTTTAACTATGCCCAAGTCATCACCGTCATATAAGGCTGAATAATCTAGATGAACCAATTTAGGGTTGGTCCTTTTATTGACAGATTGACAATTATAATCCGTGAATACTAGGTATGACCAGTTCGAGTTCGAGTCTCGATAGATGCAGAAAGTCTAACAGGTCAAAAGTCCCATCAAATGCTATACAACCAACTTTAGTGTAGAATAACACTGCCTCAGGGTCAAACATACCTTGTTGATAGACAGGCTGAAACGGCGGTGCAACTGGAGGTATAGGAGCATCCTTGTACTCTGGCTTTACAAGTTCCTCTTCCTATAGCTTTCTCTGTCTATAGCGACCTGCTGCTCCTTAAGGTCTACCTCTGCCATGACCTCTATGCCTCGCTAGCGGCTTAAGAGGTAAAACCTCATCATAAAAGGACTTATCATCCTCAGCCTCAACGACTGGCGGAGCAACATGTGCTCGTCTGCTTATTCTGAAAAGATAACAAAAGAATTCAGACAAATAGACAACTAACGGTTACACAGAAAACTAAATCAAGGAAAACTTATCAAAGACATACTCAAACCTAATTAACTACAATAGTTTTAAAAGAAAATAAAACTCAGAAATACCAACTTTGTCACGAGCCAAACCAGGGGCCATGACCGGTGTTAGGGAACGGGAATTCTTTCGAATTCAAAACCCGTAGCAAGCCTTAAAATAAAAGCATGCAATAATTAAAATAAGAAAATTTGCACTATAATTAAAATCATAAACCAATGTAACAAAAATAATCTCTTTTATATCATAACATAAATATATTAATACAATATTTAGAGAAATACCTCTGAATTAAAATCACATGCAGTAAATATAAATACAACTCACTACTGATACAAAATATGACTACTACAGTTTTCTAGAGTATAATATAAAAATTAAGTAGATAATTTACATAAAAGAGTCAGGGCGAAAGAAATCCGGCGAATAGGTCTACTGTTGAGGTCTGCAGAAGAAGACTCTCCTGTAAAAATGTCAACTGAGGGGAGTCAGACATCACCGATTGAATTTTTATAATATATATATATGCATTTCCTATATGGAAAAATCATAGTTTTATGAAGGATCAAATAGAACCCTATTTAATGCAACCTCGATCAACAATAACATCACTCTAGCCATACAAGCGCACTTAATTCTAAATAAATTCACTTATTCCATATGGACAGTAGGCTGACCTTGAGACACTAAGTCAATCGAGCTCCAGCAGTTTGACTGTCAGTGTGATTGGCCCCGAGACACTTGGTCAACCAAGCTCCAACAATCACATTGTCAGTCTTATCACATCTCAATCAAATCAATCATATCAATCTCAAATAATTCATAATACCACAAATGATCCTCACTCAACCCTAAATCTATCGCACTGGTATGTACACGGTCCTAGTGCTGCCCACTAGGTAGCACATTCTATCGATATCCTTCATTTAAAGTAAATCATACATATGAGAAAATAAATAATGCATAATGTCATTCATAATAACAAAATAAACCATATATATACTGAAAATATACCTAAAATAAGCTAAGTATATTTCAAGTATATATATGTAAAATAAATTCAAATCAGTCATGAAATATACCAAAAATAAACCCATAATAAACTAAAAACATGCTAGGTTTAAATCAATAATAAAACATGCATTTATTTAGAAGTATATCAAAAATATACAAAAAATATATCTAAGATATACCTTAAGTATACTAAACATTTTAATAAAACAATTTATGAATATTTATAAATCAAAACATGTATTATCTAAAACATGCAACCTAAGTGCAATGTATATATAAAATAACAACTCACTAGTTTGCGCTCCACGAGACTGGTCTGACGAGCCCGGTCCACTAGGCCTCCATCTTGACACAACTAAACAAATAAAATAATCATAAAATCAGGATAAATCTAACTTAAGCTCTATAGAGACTCGATCTAAGATTACAGAACACAGAATTTAGAATTGACCCGATGTCACGTTTTACAAGAATTCTATCAAAATTCGACAGAACCTCCTCTGTAAAATGGACATCTCTCTATTAAAAAGTAGAGCCGGTCCTACAAGAAAACACACTTAAAAAAAACTGAATTCACACAATTCTCGGTTGGGATTCCGAACCGCATAACTTCCCAAACCAAGGTCCACAATTCACCAAAAATTTAAATAATATAATAAATATACTAAAAATCAATAAATGCCATAAATATCCTCAAAATATCAAAATATAGCATATTTAACATTAAAACACCAAAAATAATTATTTTCTCAATAATTACGTAAAAATCCCGAAATAATAATATAATATTATTAAAAATCCAATTGATAATTCAATATAAATTAATAAAAATTCACTTTATATATTCAAATAACTAAAATAACCTAAGTAAATATTAAAAATTACTAAAAACTCATTTTATTACCAAAATAATATATAATATATTATTTGAAAACAATTTTTGAAAATTTGTATTAATTAGCTAAAAATAGTAAATAATTTGTAAAAATCATTTTAGCACCTTAAATAATTATAAAACCAAATAAAACATAATATTTAGCTATAATCTTAACAAAATTACGTATTTAACCCTATAATACAAATATACACATAATATACTAATATTACTCAAAAATTCTATAAAAATTACATAAATGCATAAAAATTATTTTTTTCAACACATATATTACTAATATTAACTAAAACACATTATTAAACAATAATTTCAACCAAAACTCAAATATAACCTAATTTTCTAATATTGACATAAACTAAAAATATTTATAAAAATTACATAAAAATCACAAAAATTATAATCTCAACACTAAAATTAATAATACCCATAAAAACACTAAATCAAAAAAATTTATAATTAAATAAATTAATTTACGAAAATTCAATAAATAAAAATAAAATATTTAAAAATTCATAAAAATTAAAATAAATTCAAAAAATTCAAAAAAAAAAATATAGACATGTAGATTAAGCTACCAAGATCATCTTTTGTGAAGGGATTTTGTGTGAATCATCAAGATCAATCTTAAAAAAATTCGAAAACCCTAAAGCTCCAAAAACAAAAATTCAATAAAACTCAAAAAAATGAAGATTAAGGCTCAAACTAAGCTTAGATTCATGCTCACCGGAGTCTAGAGAGTCGATAGAGACTGAAAACTCGAGAAATGGTGGCCGAAATCGGGAGGTTGACCGGAAAAGGGAGGTTTCGATCTCTTTTGATTTTCGTGAGCTACCGGCACCAGAGACGGAGAAGAGTGATGATGGAAGGCGACTGGAAGTGATGGTCGATGGCTTGATGTCGGAGAGGCACTCTATCGGTGAGGAATCGGGACAGCGAGAGGAGGAAGATGATGCATAGTGAGTTTTGCATGAATGTATGTTTGTATGTTTATTTGTTTGTATATGTATATGTATATATTTTAATAATAAACTATATAATATAATAATAAAACTTTATATTATAATATAATATAATATAGCCTTAAATCTACACCACACAAAATAAAAAAAAATATCTTACATACACACACACACATATATATATATAACACAAATAATCACACACATACATTAACATAAACCCTAATTATATGATATAGATATAATACATAAAATAAAAATACAATGATAAAATAATTTAATTACAAAATAATTAGTGAAATTTAGTAAAACAATAATAGAAATAATAATATTAAAATAACCATGCAAATTAAACATTCAAAATAATATATTTACGTAGAAAATTTAATTAAACATAAAATATTAGTAATTAATCACAAATAACGAAAATAAATCAATAAAATTTCCAAATCTTATTAACACTGCATATCCCATTTTTAAATAAAATAATTTAAAAATATGGGTCATAACAAAAAATCACTTGAAGAATTATAAGATTTTGAAAAAGGTAATTTTTTAAATTTTGTTGCCTTTTCATATTCTATATATATTTTTTTCCATTTTGATGATTTTTTTTTTGTTTTTTAAATCAGATCTCCCTTCATTAGGTGTTGGTCCTATTGGCCCTTCTATGAACTAAACTAGTGCTAGTTAATCAGAGAATGCCTATCCTGTCTAAGAAGAATTTTCCTAAAAATTAAGTTGAAGCATTGCCTTAACAGCCTAAGAGGAAAATTTGAACTCAGTAACACTTTCTTAACTTCTTTTCACTTTATGCTGCTTGCTGCCTTGCTGGTTGCTCTCTGATTACTGCTCTATTTGTTGCATCATGCTTATGGGGATTATAATTTTTTTGCTTTTATTGGCATCAAATGTTTCTGTTTGTCTATAACACATGTTATGCTATATTTGTGTTGAACATCTTTAAAAACAATCACAATAGATGTCAAGGTTGTGTTTTTTCAAAATATAAACCCTTAGGTGACTGTTGTGTATGGTTAAGTGTTATGATTCACTAATTTGGTACCTGTGTTAATTGCAATCTTTAATCTTATTCATTATTTGAGGCAATGATGAAGTTTCCTCCACCAAATTATCTAACAATTAGTTTAATACAATGCTGTGTTTTCCTTAAGTAGCAAATGGTTTGCAATTTTTTGCTAGAAATTAAGCATGCATTAATCCAATGACATGAAAATTTTGATTATGAGCCTCACTTGTTTGTTGTTAACTACTTATTAGTTATTATTGTCTTTTTTATGCTTTAGTTGATCTGCCCTTTTTAATTTTACACGTTGTATTTCTTTTGTGAATCTGTAAATGGAAGATTGCAGTCTGCCTTTTTTTTGGCTTGTGTAGACTATGTTCAACAACAAATCTCTTCTATTTTTTGTAAATGGCAGAGATAGTGTGTAAATGGCAAAGTTATTATTTATTTTGCTATATTTTTTTTATTACTAGCAGAAATAGTGTGTATATTTTGCACAGGCAAAGTATGAATGCTAATTAGATTCAGAACTTTTGAATGGAATAGATAATTAGACATGAATGATCTTATTTTTTATTTTTGGGCCGAGGGCCTTATAATTTTATTTTGTAATTTAAAGGACTGGACCCTATATTTTGTGATGGGCTCAACCCAATTTATTAGAAAGTTTTAATTTTTATTTTGAACTTTTAATTTTAATGCCCAACCCATAAAAGCCTAATTCGATATGACTATTGATGATACCAAAATATTTTGGTTTTTCAACCTGCATATTTCTATTCCATTTTATTGTCGGTTCAGTGTCCATATTTACCTAACCAAATCCGTGCGATTATCAGTTCCACAAACCTGAAGCCGCTCGATGCACATCCCTAATTATTTATAGTGATTGTTAAATGTTATACATTTATTTATTTTTATTTTTATTTTTAAAAATATTAGTCTATATAATAAATTGATTCACAAATTATCACTTTTTTCTTTTTCTTTTTCTTTTTCTTTTTAATTGATATATAAAAAGTTAAAATTTTATGCAAAAAATTTTAAAATTAATTTTTATGTTAAAATTAAAACTTGAAAATAATTTTCAAATTTTTTTTTTCTTAAAAAAAATTAAAATTACAATTAGATCCTTTACGGGGATCTAAAAGTAATTTTTATTTAACAGGGATTTAAAAGTAATTTTTAAAATTACAATTGGATCATTTGAATAAAATTGGATAAAATTAAAACAATTTAGAAAGTTGAATTAATAAATTGAAATGACTTTAAAAGTATGATTTTAATTAATAATTAGCCTAAAATTGAGGATAGAACAGATCATTTTTCCTTATTATTATTATTATTATTATTATAAGAAAGAGACTTTTAAAAAAAAAAAATACAATTTATAATATCCAGAATTTTTCCTTTTTTCTAACGTGAAATGAAATATAATTACCAGCTTCATTGACAATATTTATAATTTAAAATTTTTTGTTATGACCCTATTTTTAAATTAATCTATTTTAATATGAGATATGTAGTATTAATAAATTCAAAAATTTATATTTAAATTATTCTATTATTTGTGATTTATATATGGACATTTTATGCAATACGTAATTTAAAAGATTATTCTATATTATCCTTATTATTTTCAAGGCTATTATATGTAATATATATTATTTGGGTTTTATACTAAATATATGTATATTAAAATAGTATGTGCATGTATATGTGTATATATATATGTGTGTGTGTGTGTATATATATATATATATATATATATATATATATATATATATATATATATATATATATATATATATGCATAAACACCCAAAAAAAAAAAAAAAACAAACATCATTTTCCCTCTTCTTCTCCGTCACTGCCTCTGTCGCGTCCCTTTCTTCTCCAACGTGCATCAACCACCTCAACCTCCATCTCCGTCTCAACATGCCACCAGCAACCTCCCTCCTCTCTTCTTTCCTCTGGCGTCTCCCTTGCTCTCTCTCTCTCTCGGTTCAAGCTCCTCTGTCACTGTCCGAACCAGATCGACGTCGTCCGTTGCTCCCTCCGCCTACATTGCCTCCTCAAGCGATGATCGACACCTTGCCTCGCCGCTGCAACCATTTTCGACGATGGAAATAGAGGTAGGCAGCTTGTTGTTCTAAGTTATTTTTAGGTCATTTTTAGGTTGTTCACAGGTTGTTTAGGTTAATTTAGGTGTTAAACTTTAATTATCCCAAGTTAATTGATTAATTATGCTAGTTAGTTGTTTAAATCTAATTTTGGTATATTATTTTGATTTTTTTTATTTTATAGAATTTTATTTTATTTGAGTTTAATTAGTAAATTGGAGTAATTATTTATATTTATTTTTAGTATATTGATTTTATTTAAGATTATAGAAAATTATTGTGTTAATTGTGAATTTTGTGGATTTTGGATATTTTATTAATATTTTATTAACTTCAAAAATTAATTGTTAAAAATTATGAAATTGTGATAATTGGTATTATCATTAAATGTTATTAATTTTATAACTTAATTTATAGTTGTTGTGATTTTTATACTATTTTTATAATTATTTTAAGTTTATGTCAAATGTGGATAATTAGGTTAAATTTATATTTTGGAAGAAATTATTAATTAATTATATGCTTTTATTGATATTAAGAAATTTTATGTTGAGAAAATAATTTTTATGTATTTATATAATTTTTATAGAATTTTTGAGTAATATGGATATATTATGTGTATTTTTCTATTATATGGATAAATATGTAATTTTATGCTAATTATAGTTAAATATATATTTTAGTTGATTTTATTAATATTTAAGAGGTTTAGAGGATTTTTATAAATTAATTGGTATTTTTAATTAAGTAATGTTAATTTTGAATATTGTTTCCAAATATTATATATATATATGTATAATATATTATTTTGGTAACAAAAATATATATATGGTTATATTTAACATATTTGGTATAATGGTTTTAATTAAGGTATTTGTTGATAGTTATATTAATTATGGATTATATATGTGTGTTTTAAGAATAATGTATATTATTGGAAATTATGGGTTTTTTTTATATATTTATGTCTAATTAAATTTAATTAAGTGCTATGTTATATTTTAAGTATGATTTTAATGTTTATTTATGAAAGTAATATTTTCATGAATTTTATTAGTTAGAATTAAGTTGTAATGTTTTGTTGAATTGTGAACTCGGTCGGGCTAATACTGTGTTGGAGAGTTAACCCGAGTGTAGATTATGTACGAATTTTTAGAAGTGCACTTTCTGTGCAGGAATGGCTCTACCTATGGTAGAAAGATGTCCATTTTACAGAGGAGACTTTACCAAAATTTCGATAGATTTTCTCATAAAATGTGACATCTTCTATAAATTCCTAGCGTTAATTAGGATTTTTCCTTATCTATCGAGTCTTATCTGGTCTTCCTCGAGTTAGTATAGAATTTCGCTATTTCTGTCGATTTTCAATTTTAATTCCATAGACGTGTTTTTAAGATAGGTCTATTATTTTTTTCCTAGAAAGTACCAGAGTGGGAGCTTTTGGATTGAGGCAGACGCGCGGTCATCAGCCTTCTCGCTTATCCTGTAAGTTGATAATTGATATGTGCATGTGTTTTATTTAAAGATGCGTGCACTCATATTTTTAGTATTTATTATATGATTTATTTAATTTAAATATTACTATTTAAGATTTAAGTGCATTTTATTTATTTAAAATTAGTTTTGAGAAATTTTGGTATAACGGGCTACCTGGTGGGTTTCACTAGGACTGTGTGCACATGGTAGAGATTGAGAGATGGATCTGATGTATTTATGACTTATGGATATAAACTGGGACGGGTGCCTCAGTAAAAGCCTTTGCTCTCGGGGACCGCCAATGATTGGAAAGTTAATAATGGATTGGGACGGGTGCCTCGGTGGATACCTTAGCTCTCGGGGACCGCCAGTGCCATGTATTTGGATTAAGTGGATGACTGTGGATTGGTGCCTCGATTGAGGCTTTTGCTCTCGGAGATCGACAGTGGATTAAGTGGGCCTAGTTGGCCATTTAGAAATTTGGGTTTAGGATTCTACCGAGATTTTTCTTTTCAAAAGCTATATATATATGATATAAATTATTTTTACTATATGTATACAGTTTTCAAAAAGGTTCCAAACCGTACAACTCTTTTTATTAACTTACTCAGTGAGGTCTGATTCCCCTCAATCTATTTTTTTCAGGAGTTTAGGAGTTTGACCTCAGATCGCCTCTACGCCGGATTTCTTCATCACCGGCTATATTATATAGGTTATTATGAGCTATATTGTAGTAGTAACTCTCGAATACTGCAATAATGTTTGTACTATGAGTTTCTAAAGCTTAAGTATACATATGTATTGCATTTTAATGAACCACACTTATGTATAATGTTTTAAGATTGATTTATGATATTTGATGATGGAAAATGTTTTATGTTGCGCATGATTATGTTTTTTTTTTTTTTAGAAAAATCAGTTTGATAATATGTTTTTTTCATGAAATAAAGTTTTAAATTTAAAGGTTTTATTTTTCTTTTTTTTAAAGCTTACTACAGGTTTCGAGGGTCTCATGTCTATCCATCTTTTAGTGCCGATCACGTACCCTCGGATTCGGGTCGTGACATTTTTATTCTTATATTACAAAAAAATAAAGGATATTATCGCACTAGTCAAATTATAGTCGAATTATTTTGTTTCTTTATATTATACGATAAATTTTTTTACTATTTTCTTTTGTGATCGTGTGTGTATGTATAGAAGAAGTCTATTTACTTGAGATTTAATGCAAATGCTTAATTTGAAATACAGAGAAACGATGAATGAAAAAAGGTTTGATTTTGGATTTGTTATTTTCATAAATGTGATAATTGCATTTTGCATTTTGTGATATGGTTTTGGTATATGTAATGGGTCAATTTATGGATGCTGGATATCTGGTATATATTTTGGGGATATATTCTAAAAAGGCTAGTAAGTCCTACGTCAATTTTCAATCAATTCTATTTTTGTTATGAATAAGATTCAATAATGCAACAAAATTATAAAAATGGAAGCATTAATAAACTATTCACCATTTTTGTAAAATAAATAATTTGTTTTGTATCACCTAAATTTTATTTGATGTCCTCAAAAAAGGAAATTAAATAGACTATTAGCCATTTTATAACGTATGGCAGACCGTCAAATACTAATTTTTTTTTTCATTTTCATCCCCAGTTTTTTTTTTTTAAAGGGGCCAAAAAAAAAATTTTACATGTCCTTAACATCAAATTTTATCTTATGTTACACTGACACCAAATTTTATCCTAAATGTTTATAAAGGTCCATTTAGATAACATATCATTGAATAATTAATTAGTAGTACCAACTCATAGATTGTTAACTATTATTTTTTTTATCAAAAAATATTTAACTTTGACTTCTTTAGCTTAAGAATGTAAAACATAAATCTTGTTTTAATGACCAAATGATAGTGCATTTAAGTCAATTTTTTTGAATTTATAAATAAGCCATGCTTTACAAGTAAAATGTGATAGTTATGGCTTCATTTTATTTTCATTCCAATATTAAAGAAAGGTGGAAAGTCGTGCAAATTGAAAAACAAGCCAAAACGATCAAAGCAATAATGCCTAATTTTACCAAATTAAGTTCACTCCTATGGAAATTACATTTTGCTTTCAAAATA
The DNA here is from genome assembly GCA_947683625.1 of Mallotus nudiflorus. Classification (NCBI taxonomy): domain Eukaryota; kingdom Viridiplantae; phylum Streptophyta; class Magnoliopsida; order Malpighiales; family Euphorbiaceae; genus Mallotus; species Mallotus nudiflorus. The sequence goes on from CANTUR010000304.1 coordinate 2,370,009, forward strand.
AGGTTTGATTTGTAATTTTTAAAAAAAAAAAAAACAAAACCATATTGTTAATAATTTTTTAATTCATCTTTACAATTTTTATTTATAGAATGATGAACAAATTAATTATAACTATATAAAAAAAAAAGTTCTTATCACTTATGATAAAAAGATGATAAATTTGAGTTGCTACCAATGATGGCGATCTTAAAAATAAAAAATAAAAAATAAAATCTTCACATTTTTTATGAAAATGAAATTCTCATTTTATTTTGGATCACTAAATTTCCAATTGTAATCAATAGCTATATGAAAATTTCAATGAAATTTAAGGAATACAAACAAAAGAAATAATTTCCATTTGAAGTTATGGTTTTATACTTGGTCAAATTTCTATTGAAATTGGTTGTTTGGCTTATGAATGATTCTTCTATATATCCCTACCAACTTAACCAAGCATGTGCTTCTATACTTGCTATGTTCTGCAAGTTCACAACACAAAGCAATTGGCCTGTAAGCTTTTCCAACACAGAAGGAGTAAACAATAATTTTAGGCCACTATTTAATTCAAAACAGAAAAAGCTTGTGGTTTTAATTTTAGTTTATATAATATAAAATTAAATATTTATTTTAATTATTATTATATAAGTAAAAATATATAATTAAAACTAATAATGAGGAAAATGACGAAAAATTTAATTCTATTCGGTTTAGTTCGATTTTTATGTAAAAAAAATTTAAAAATTCATGTAAAGTTGAATTAAAAAAATAACTGAAATAAGCTATGCATATGATATTTATATATGATGGAGTCCGCACCTTATTTCTCTTTTTCTGTTTGTTTGGTGATACATGTGAAAAGAATAAATTTTAACTTATATAGAATGTTACTTTCGGCCCTTATTCAAAGATTTTAGTTTTAACTTTGAATTCTGAATAGCTGAATATATAGTTTTATCTCTAAATTTTCCAAGAATACTTCTCAATTTTTAAATTTTTATTTTTAATCTTTTTCACTTTTTAATTTTTATTTTTTTAACGATTTATTACATATAATATTAAAATTGATAAAAATTTAATTTCAAATGATTTTAAACACATAAAATATTAAAGTTACCTTCAAAATAATATAAATAGAATTAATAATTAATATAAAAAAGTTTTAAAAAATTATTTTTAATTATATTATTTCTTTTATTAAATATTATTTTAGTTTATATAAGCTTCTCTTGTGTTGAAATCAACATTGATTTATAAAATACTTCAATTTTATGTATTACAGAGTTTATATAGATTTAAAATAAAAGTTTAAAAGTTAAATAAAATATAATAAAAGTTGATGAGTATAAGAGGTTAATTGAATAAAGTTCAGGGGTGAAACTATGCATTTAGCCAATTCTAAATCCTTCAAATGTTCAATTTTTTTTAATTTTTAATTTCTCATTTAATATAATTAATAATTTATTGAATTGAATTGAATTAACTTAATTTTAATGTACTTTTAATTTAAAATAAAAATTTATAAATAAAATTATAATAATTTAAAATATTAGTTATTAATTATCAGTTATTACTAGTAATTTAATTAAATAGGCTCATAATTGTATAAGAACATACACAATTTGTTTACTTTGTGTGTAAATTTTAAGAATGTGCACAATTTTATTGACTTTTTACATAAATCATGAAAAATAAAAGAGCTGTAGGTTATCAAACTTTTCCTACGGAAAAAAATTTTGCAATAACAAGTTAAATTGACGGCAGCATTTTTTTTTTCTATTCTACCTTCTAATACCGTTTGATTTTTTTTTTATAAATCTTGATATTTAGAATTTACTAGATTCTAATTAATTCAGTTCAATTTGATTAAAATTAAAATTATAAGAATAACAAAATCTCTCAACAATTTATCTAATACAATTAATTTAAATTTAAAATACCATTTAAATTAAAACTGTCGGTGCAAATATGATTATTGGTATAACATTTGAATTTTTAAGTGGGTAGGTGGCGAGACTTGCTTTTCTTTACTATTTAGTTGTAATTAAAATTGGTAAATTTTTCAGTCAATTTTTTTTTTCTGCATTCCCACAAGGAAGGTGCATAGAAACAACAAAAGAGAAGCAAAATCCGACTACCCAACTATCATAATGTTATTAAATTAGATAGCGATAGTAGTTAAATGGTAATCCTTTTTTTAAAATATTTAAAGTGTAAAATTTAATTTTTTTTATTATCAATTTAAGAAAAAAATTATTCTGTATTATACATTCTATCAAAACTTATGTCATATAATATCCTATTAAGAAAAAGTCACACTAAATGACCTCATCAGCTCAACTTGTGTTGTGATTCACATTCTTTTTTTTTTTTTTTTATCAATTGCAACATCATTGCTGAAATAGAGAGTACAAAGACTGGTAAACGATTAAACCTTCAAATACAATGGGAACAAAATAAACCAAAAAACAGCATAAAAAATACTGCATCTTCACTAACCCTTAAGTGAGATTACTCACATAGGAATCACTTTGAGTCATTTGAGGAAATGAAACTAAGATAATTACTTAATTCCTCATATGATTAGGGCTGTGTAAACCAATTAAGGATAAAGTCCTAAAATACGAAACTTTCTAGTTCAAAAATTTTCAATTAAATTCATCTAAATTACCAATAGACAACAGAACAAACTTACCAACCAAATACTAAAGAAACAAGAACAATCTAACAAAAAAAAAGTTTGTGGAAATAAGACATCTCAGATTAAAATTGTTGATCAGTTGCCTTTAGCAGTTTATGGGAGGTGTTACATTGCTTTAGTTTATTCATTTAATCCAATTTCCTTTAGAAACAACAAGTTTTCAACAACTCCAGCTTTCTTATGCTAAAATCATTGGACCCCTTTTCCTCTCCTTGTCTTTGATGGTCGGCTGTGCATAGTAAAGTGATAGACAATACAAATGTTTCTCGTTCACCTTTTCTCTGGAGCATATTTGCCATTTTAGGAATCACTAGAGAAAGATCTAGACCTATGATGAATAAAACTCTTTCCTTTTAACTAGATCTACTTATTTAACTATTATATTACAAAAGAACAAGAAAAATAAAGGAAATCAAGGGAAAATTGGTGGTTTTTGCCTAAGATATAGCCAAAACCACCCTACAAAACCACTATCTTCAAGAAAAACCACTATAAGAAAGAGACTCCGTGTTGTGATTCACATTCTTCCATTAATTCTATTGCCATATTTAATTATTCCTATCAAAAAAGACTTCTAAAGTTGATCTTATTATTTGACTATTTTATCTGTCCTATTTAATTTATAAATTAAATAATTAATTTTATTGTAAAATAAAATAATAACTAGATTTACTTTATAATAAAAATATTCCGAATTTAACACACTCTATTATTATTCATTCACAAATTATTAAAGTGCCATATAAAATACCAATATTTGTTGGTCAAAATGGCAAAAAGTTTGGATTTCCATATATAAAATCTCAAGTTCAAGTCATAAGTATGGATAAAATAAATGTTGGAAGAATTTATCTCTTTTGTAAATCCACCTAGCTCAACTTCAAAATAGTCGAAGTTTTTGTAACTACCAAATACTAGAGCTATCAAATATATATAAATAAAAAAAATCATGTAAAATAAAATTTGTATTAATAAATCTATAATGTAGTAGGTAAAATATTAGCTAAAAATGAGAGGAGTTCATCATTTATTTTTTCCCCCTTTTTCTCCCCAGTTCTTCATTTCATAATTTGCTAGTAGTTTTGTGCATTCTGTTGGTTCGATTACTAAACTGGTTGGATATTTTTATCTTTTCAGAATTAAATCGAAGATCAAATTGAACAAGTCAATTTAATTTTTGATTAATCGAATTTAGAAAAAAATAATTTTGAAGTTTGAACTTAGAATTTCATGAATTAAAATAAATGTACCTTTCATTCATCAAATCACATATGCGTGTGTATATACACATATATAATTTGATAAAAGGTGTGTTTAGTTATTTCAATTTTAATTGAATTTTTTGGTTAAAAATATATAAACTAAATTAAACTGAACCAAATTTATTGATTATTAATTTGATTTTTTGACTTGGTTCGATTGTTGTTCATTCTATTTGCTAGAAATGAACATTAGTATTTGCTAGAAATGAACATTAGTATTTGCTAGAGATAAATACCACATTGGTATTTTTATTTAATTTTTATCAAAGAATTTTTTATATTAAAATTATCATATATCTATTAAATTAAAGATATTTTCTATAGTCACTTCAAAACATATTAATAAAATTATAAAATTTACAACAATAAACCTTGCCAAAAAAAAAAAAGGGTTCAATAATAATTCCAATCTTTGCATGAACTATTCAAGAATAATTCCAGGCTCTGCATGAACTAACTCTTTTTCGAGCGGCCAGTCTACTGCTACACACTTCACTCGCTCTTGAAATCACAAAGCGCGTATCACCCCTCAGTTAGCGCGTGAGACTAGACGCCGTCCAGAATAAAATGAAAAAAATATAATATATATTAGTTCCCGGAAAAAAAAAAACCAACGCAAACAGTAAAAAAGCTGTCTCTCTTCTCTCTATATATGTCCATCCAACTCCTATTCCTTTCAAAACCATCCACAAAAAAAAAAAAAAAAAAAAAACTAAACTGAACTGCTCTTGCCTCTACTCAGCTTCAATAAAACCCAGTACCAGTCCGAGTCCGACTCAGTGCTTCTTTTTCTTTGAAAGTCATGGAGGTCGAATCTCGTCTGCCTTACTCTCTCAATAAAATGGACATTTCTCGTGACTTCCGGCGTCCTTGTCATGATCATGACTCCGACTCTGTTCTCTCTCCGGTCACTGGTGATCAGAAATGTGAATTGAGTGTCAACTCTTCTGTGGAAACGGCATCAGGTGGTGGTGGTGGTGGTGACGGTGACTGTGAGGTGTTTTGTAACACTGCGGCGGTGAAATTGCAGAAGGTTTATAGGAGTTATCGTACACGGCGTAGGTTAGCTGACTCTGTTGTCGTCGCTGAAGAGCTCTGGTAGGTGTCGTAACATATATTTCTTTTTATTTTTTCTGTTTTTTTTAGTTTAATTTTGTTAAATTGGAGATTAATTTTGATAATGAAAGGTGGCAAGCTATCGATTATGCAAGATTGAATCACAGCACCATTTCTTTCTACAATTTCATGAAACCTGAGACTGCTGTTTCCAAGTGGAATCGTATTAGCTTAAATGCTTCGAAGGTCAGCTTCCATCTCTTTTTTTCATTTATTTTCTTTTCTTACATTTTTTTTCCAAGAAAATTATAAAAATTGTGTGCGTGGATTTTTTTAATATAAAATTTATTACTTTTTTAGCTTCGATATTTTTTGGCATAAAAATATAAAATTTGTTACTGTTTTAGCTTTGAATTTGGCTTTATTTTGTGAAATAATTGGGACTTATGTTTCGCAGGTGGGAAAAGGATTATCTAAAGACGTCAAAGCACAAAAATTGGCTTTTCAGCATTGGATTGAAGCCGTAATTTTGTTTTTTTTTCTCTGTGCAATATATATATTTTTTGTGTGTTCTTGAATCTGCAATAATTCATTTATTTATTTTTTATGAACATGGCAATGTGTAGATTGATCCAAGGCATCGATATGGGCATAGCTTGCATTTGTATTATGAAGAATGGTGTAAAACAAATTCTGGTCAACCATTTTTTTACTGGTAAGCAACACCCGCTATCTTTCAAAAAAAAAAAATTAAAGGCACAAATTAGTCAGTCAGTGGTTGCTGAAGTTGCTTGTATGTTGCAATTGCTCTCTGCAGGTTGGACGTTGGAGATGGTAAAGAGCTTGATCTTGGAGACTGTCCGAAGTCGAAGCTTCGACAACAGTGCATTAAGTATCTTGGACCTGTATGTGCTTCTTAAAAATGTCTCATATATATTGAGATTGTGGAATCTAGTCCCTAACATGTTTTTTATTTAATGTTATTTTGTGCTGCTTCTCTGATTTATGAAATCAGCAAGAAAGAGAACATTATGAGTATATTGTAATTGAAGGCAAAATTGTTCACAAACAAACCGGAAAACTCCTTGATACATCTACTGGGTCCAAAGGAACCAAGTGGATATTTGTCATGAGTACTGCTAAGAGGCTATATGCTGGTGAGGTAAGAGGTTAATCAAATTGGAAGAAATTTTCTTGGTAATTGTCTCTTAGTTTCCGTACTCTTACTTAAAATCTGGGGTGCGATGCATTGTCAATTTGTTGCAGAAAAAGAAAGGGATTTTTCATCATTCGAGTTTTCTGGCTGGGGGTGCTACATTGGCTGCTGGAAGGCTAATGGCAGAGAATGGAATTCTTAAGGTATGGATTGTAACGAGATCAATGGTAAAGTTAGTAGCAGGCTAGTAGTAGCAGTGGCCATTTCCAGAAATTTCTCACTGCTTTTTTTTTTTTAAAAAAACTTGGAAAATATTCAGTTGTACCCATTGCTGCTGCAATGGTTGTATATGGTTCATGCACAGGGCTATTTTCTTTGGATATTGAATCAGCTAATGTTTATTGTATCGATGGGGAATTTTGGCACCCACAAGAAAAACAAAGTTCAGCATATGAATTTATAGTATTCAGAAATAGATTAGTGGTAAAGTTTAGGTGCATTTCTTAAATATTTAAAGATTTAAACTTTTTGGTAAACTAATTTACCCAGCAATATGTATTGCAACTCATATTTGATGGAATGATCAAAGATGGCAGATAGCGGATCTTGTTTCAAATTGTCTTGTGTATTTTGCAGGCAGTTCATATAAAAGTTTTGGTAAATTGTTATGATGTGTTATATCTGATAGTATTTTTGTTTTTGACTTTGCAGTCCGTTTCTCCATATAGTGGACACTATCGGCCAACGGAAGATAGCTTTGACAGCTTTTTGTCTCTTCTCAAGGACAATGGAGTGAACCTTGATGAAGTTCAGGTAATATCTCTTTCACTAAATTAGTCCTAGATGAACATTTAAAAAAAGGAAAATATGGCTAGCAGAACACAAATGTGCTTGGATTAGATCAGTGGAGTCATCTATTCAATATTTATTGTGTTTGGATTGTAGGCTTTTCTGATTTTGAATTTAATCTCAACTGTTGTTAGCTGCCTGATTAGTCATCGAAAAGATTTATGAGTCCTAGGACTAATGTATGCTTTTTTTTTAATCTCTTGATTTCAGATAAATAAAGCGAGTGAAGATTCTGATATCTATGATGATGGCAAATTAAGTGGAAATAAGATGATAAATGAAACATTAAGCAATTTAAGGCCTCCCCAACTCGAAATTCCCAACGAACAGAAGGATTCAACCCCAAAACCATCAGAAGTTGAGCAAACTGAAACCAAAGGTGAATACAAGAGGACTTTATCTGGCGGTCTCCAGAGCCCAAGGGCTGAAGTGTCCAAGACAGCTATCTTGCAAAGAATCAACTCTAAGAAGGCAGCAAAATCATACCAATTGGGGCATCAGATCTCTCTCAAATGGTCGACAGGAGCTGGCCCAAGAATTGGTTGTGTCGCTGACTATCCTGTAGAAGTTAGAGTACAAGCACTGGAATTTGTTAATCTATCCCCAAGAAGCCCACCCACTCCGTCCTACTACAGGCGGATCGCTGATCTCACATCACCTACACCTCAACCTACATCGGATGTCCCCAATGGTGAAGAGGGCTCTTAAGTGAAATGTTAATAGCTAGCCAGCTTTTTAATGTCGCTTCAACTTTTCTGGGATGCTAATAACATCTTATTTTCTGCCTTTAATAATTACCAAGTTACTATCCAATCCACCATCTTTGAAAATTTTCTATATGGTCACAGGCGCAACCGTATGTCATCTGGTTGTCAAAATCAAAATTTTGGTGCTCAGATGGGCAATTTGCGTTTCGACCCTGTCAAGTCATAATGTCGACGTTTCTGAGTCAAGAGTCACTTGTTGCTTGTCAATGGATACGTGGATGAGGGCAAAACGCACTATATCATATATTGATGAATTTGTTGAAGTCTGTATGGGGCGGGGGCTTGTGTGCATATTTCCCAAACTGGCGCAGGCTTAATACATCTGTACCTCATATTTATAAATACTTTTCATCTAGTTTTAAGTGTTTAAATAATTTTATTTGAACTTATAAAAAATTTATCTAGACACTTAAACTGGTAAGAAAGTCTTATTTTTAGTAAATTCTAGAGTCTATACGAAGAGAGACTAATAAAAAGACACCAATCACAAGGGGTTGCACATAAATTGGGCCAACTTGTGCATTCCTTTTGCGAGAAGTTCAGTCATGGTTTTGCAGATACTTGAGCATGTTTCGAAAATGGAATTACTACGAGATTATTAAAAATTCTTTTTAACTACTTATTAGAGATGAAGTAGATAAAAATTTTACAGTTAGTTCTCATGAGTAGTTTAAATGGTTAAAAGTGTAGATATTTAGTTGAGAAAAATAGGGTTCAAACTCCACCCTTCTTCTCTCTTTTATAGTGTTGGGAATTAATTATTTCTACTAATTGTTAAAACAAAAAATTATCCTTAGACATAGTCACGAGTAAAAACTCTGCCCAGGCTAAGGAACGTAATCTTATTCAGGGGGCCTCAAGAAGCACTGTTGAGAGGAAGATTCCGAATGGTAACTGGATCTGTCCAAAGGGAAACTGTTTTAAATTGCAATCTATATTTATTCGAAGTGGTTTTGAATTTACATGGGCGATATAGTGCTTTTACCTTTTAAAACGGGTCATTAATGCATCAATTTTTTCAAGAAACCATTGTGTAAGTAGGGATGAACGCAACAGAAAAAAAAATACATCTTTTTTACTTTTTTTCTTTTTGGTAAAAATGAAGGGAATAACATCTCATTAAATAATAGGAAGTTCCATATGACATTTGTACATTATAAGCATCCAATATAATTAGGAGCCGCAGTGAGTGAGATGGCATATATGATGCCACTCAGTTCCTCACAATGCTTATTGTAAAATGAACAATCACTGCTACAAGCCAACGAAAACAACAAACTCAATATCAATAGTTATATTGCCATAACAACTTATAGTTATATTTTCCTCCTTATAACGATCCAGCAGCATGGTAGCTATCCTGTTGATGTTGGTTTGCTTCAATGGCTAAGATTCTTTTCTCTAGCTGTAACACCAACACCCCAGATCAAAAACTGTAGTTTAAACCTTAAACAGAACTAGGGGCAGTAGAGTTGTTAGATTATACCTGAACTAAGGTCTCAAATTTGCCTCGCAGGAGGAAATATTCTCGTGTGATTATGCTTAAGGCCTGCAGGCACCTGTAAAAGCATCTCTATGTCAACATGTCCTAAAACGAAAAGAGAAGGGATGATATGTACGTATATGTACTTAATTAGGCCTTACCCTCCCTTGTTTTGGTCATTAAAAGCCTGTTGAAGATCAGCGCAAGCAAGTTTCAATCGTTGAGCGCCAATGCTGTTGAATCAAAGAGAGAACTATACAATTAAATTTATCAATGATCACTAATATCTAGGAAAAGAGCATAGTATACTATAATATTTAGTACATTATGTCGGAATTGAACTGAAGATCTTTCGATATAGGGCCTCAGTTTTACACACAGGCCAGGACCCAGATTTCCTTGTGCTGTTGTGAATGAATTCATGTCTGTTGTCACTCAGTCAAAAGAAAGCTGACTATGATGTGGTATGTTGGATGTTTTGGCTACAAGTTGGTGTTGGGTGGTTTAGAAAAATCACCTGAAAAGGCAACTTCTTTTTCTTGTCCAAAATATCTAGCTAACATATTTGACTAGTTGCTTTAGCCAAATTACTTGAAAAAGGCAACTCTAACAAGGGAAAAATGGGCTATCAACATGTGCATATGTATGTATAATAAGCAAATGCATGAATTTTGACCCAAAAAAAAAAAAAAAAAAATGCAAATGCATGAATCAATTCAGTTCATTACCTTGAGCTACTTCCTTTAAGCTGATGAACACAAGATTCCAAGTTGGAGAAATCCACCTTCTGTTTACTCCTGAAAGTTAATATATATATAAAAACAACTTGCCAAAATGGTAGTAATTAAAATAAATGGTTTGTGATGCTCATTTCAGGTTTAATATTACATATTTTTGTTTAATTCTGTTATAATCCTTTCAGCATCATTGCAGAAGGAGGTGATCACTTCAGCTATAAAATTTGGATTACTTTCATCTTGCAATGCTTGAATTTGAGCAAATTGGACATCCAAAACTCCCTACACAACGTAATATATAGCATCAATCATAATTGAATTTAAGCATGCATGTTCAAATAAAATGTATACATACCAACACTTAGAAGAAAAAAAAAATTCTGAATTCCCATAAAAAAAAATCTAAATGTATAAACACATTTACAGCTCCAAAAATAAAAATAAAAAATCCAGAACTGCTATAGCATTAAAAGAGCTAGAATCAATATATCTTGGTCCAAGTGGAAAAAAGTTTAGATTTCTTTGAATAAAATTTCAGATTCAAATTTTTTATATAAAAAAAACAAGTGTCAAGAGAATTTTGTTTTTTATAGATTCACCTAATTGAAATTTTGAATTAGTCGGAGCTCTAGTGACTACTAAATACCAGGAACATATATCAGATGCAAAAGGGAAAAAAAAATATCAAAAGAGAAACTCCAAATATATGTATATTCATTCATATACCTCATCCAACATGGATTGCACGAAGTTGTTGAGTTGTGCTTTAAGAGATGGTAAAGCCATTTCAAAGCTTTGGAAAGTAGTGATAAAAGAGAGGCATAGAATAGTGATATCCTCTTGCCTAGGAGAAGAGAGCAAGGTGGGGGTCTCTTTATATAAGGCATCAAAATAGTTTAAGTGTCACTTTATTTTTTCCTTTAAGATTTTTTTTCCTTCTCATTCATGTATTCAACAAGAGTCCATAAAGATTCAAAGAAAGGAATTTTGGCATGCAGTCTTGCCGACGTACACTTTTGTTTACTCTATCCTTGTCTTGTTCTTCTCCAATTTTCCAAATCCCATGTACCAATTTTCTTCTTTTTTTTTTCCTAATATCATATTTAATATGAAATTAATTTTTATTCATGCTTTATGATTTTTTTTTCTGACACAGAAGATGAAGGGGAAAGGGGATGGATACTAAAAAAATAAATTTGATAAGAATTTAAATGTAAAATCTTTCACTATAATGTCATATGCATTTCTTTTCATTTATTAGATAATGTGTTATGACCTATATCCAACGAACCCTTTTAAATTTAATTTAACAAACTTCAAATTATATGGACTTATAAAAAAATTGGATCATATTCTTTAAAAAGATTTATATCAAAGAATAACAAATGAATTATATTATTTAAATGGACAAAAAGTAAAGACAATAGAGTTTTTTTTTTTTTTTTGGCTATTACAATTTCAGAGGGGGTTGAAAAAGGGGACTTGATTTCGGATTCCCCGCAATGTCTATAAAAATTTTGACTTTTGGGCTACAAAAATGCCCGCAGACAATAGAGTATTTCAAATTATAACTTTATATATAATCTTCACCTTTTCACATTTCACTTTTTTTTTTAAAGAAAAATACAGAGTGAAAAGTAGGATTTATTATTATCTTTCCTTTCTATTGGTTTTCACTCTCTTTTTGAACAAAAGAAAAACATTTAATTTTTTTCACTCTTACCTACATCTAGAACATATCCCTACTTACAGATCAAGCTAATAAATAAAAAATATTTTAGAAAGTGAGCTCTATTTTATTCCTCTAAAATTTTTCCTAATGTTAATTAATATTTATATTTTATAATTATATTGTTAATTTTTTTATTTTTTTTTAAATTTAAAACCTAAGGTGCATTGAGATAAATTTATCATGGAATAATTTAAACTTATCTGGTCCGTAAATAATTTTTTTGTTTATTTTTTTATAATTATAAAAAATTAAAATTTTTAAAAAATAAATATTAATTAACATTGAGCACAATATTAGAGGAATAAAATAGAGTCTACTTCTTAAATGTCTTTTATTTGTTAGTTGGATATATAAATGAGGACATACTGTAAGAGTGTATAGAAGACAGCTCGAATTGTTAATGCCAAATGTTGTTATTGGCACTTGGTCAAGTTAATTTCGTAGAAATTGAGTTTCAAGTTCTACATCATCGGCAACTTGTCTTGAGAGGGAGTAAAAAGCAAATTTACTTTTGTTTTATGAGAGGATCGATGTACATGAAATATATAGTATACACATTTATTTTATAATTCCTAATCATTTTAAGACATAATATTGCTCTCAAAGCTTCTCTGCCTAGCTAATTATATTTATACACATCAAGATTTTTTTTTTAATAGAGAAGCAATATAGTTGAAATATGGTAATAATTTTTTAAATCAAATAAAAATTAATTTTACAAATTAATTACAGAAGAATTTAAATTTTATATCTTATGATATTCTTAAAATTTTTTTAAATATTTTTAAATTAAAAAGATTGAGACGTGAAATACTCTAAAAATGACTTCAAGTGATTAAGTAAGTTTACTTATTTAAAAAAAAAAAAAAAACTATATCTGAATGGAATAATAGAATGTTGAACACCTTTTTCATTCCAATCTAAAAGAAATATATATATCAAATTTAAGATATCAATTCTGAAGAATATTCATGCAGTAAAGTATTAAAAAAAACAATATAATTAGAACTCTTGCTAGTGGGACATTTTTGTGTATATATATATATATTTTTGATATCCGATAGCTATAAGAGCTTCAATTATTTAAGAAATCAAATTAAATAGATTCATAAATAGAGTAAAATTCTTTTTTTTTTTTCCATACAAAATTCGAACCCGATACTCTACTTAAAAAAGTTTAATTTTCTTATATATATATATATATATATATATATTACCTGATAGCCCATAAGAACTTTATTACCCATACTTAAAATTTTTTGTTCCCCCATTTAAGATTCGAAATCGATACTTTATTTAAGAAAATTTAAAATTTTTATTATTTAAATCAAAAGATATGGTAAATAAACAAAATAATATTTTACAAAAGAAATTGTATCGATGAAAGCAGTCCATGAAAGACATAATATCAGTCCTGATAATTGTACATGTTAACGTGGGAGGGCAAAAGAAAAAAAAGGAAAAAAGGAAAGACTGATTTTGGTTCCAATTGTGCATGAAAAAAAAAGAAAAACTAAAAAACCAGAAAGACAAAATCAAATCATGAAGATTTCAGCCATGTCTAGTGGTTCCCTTGCCGACCTGTAAATCAATTCACAATGCTGCATTGTCCATAGCCATACTTAAGCAACAACCATCAAGTGCATCTGTATATTATATGCATGTTATAATTGAGTCTAATTCATGGGTCCCTTTTGGTGCCATTTTCCTTATTGCTAAGATTAAGATATATACCTTTCAACAATGTTAGTTTGTTAAAAAAAAAAAATTCTATATATATATATATATATATATATATATATATATATATATATGTTTGAAAACAACATTACATGAACAATTTGTTTTAATAACAAATATAATTATTTTAATTCAAAAATTGCCGAATCTCATTTTTTTTAGAAATTGAGTTAGAGTGGTCGCAGAAGGTTTAAATTTTTAAAATATATTACTATTAAGTAATTATTATGTCACGACCCAAAACAGGGGCCATGACCGGCGCTAGGGAACGGGAATTCTTTCGAATCCGGAACCCGTAGCAAGCCTAAAAATAAAATAAATATGCAATAACAACCATAAAAATATAATATGCAGCGGAAAATAAAAATCATAAATATTACAATATCATCCATATCAACTGGATTCAATTCAAAACTCATCACATCACATATATAATCTCATAAATGTATAATCTTTATACAAATCCAGTTTTATTATAATACATCTCTTTAAAACAAATACTTTATTTCACAACTACTGCAGTGTCTAGATAAAATAAATAAGACTCAAGTATATAATTTACATAAAGAAGCCGGGGCGGAAGAAATCCGGCGTATCGACCTGCTACTGAGGTCTGAGGAAGTTGACTCTCCTGAAAAATAGTCAACGGAGGGGAGTCAGACCTCACTGAGTGAATTACTATAATACATATACATACACTCTAAGTGATAATGCATACAGTCAACAGTATATGAGTAATATGTATATATACAGGCAATTACACACGGATGCAATAAAAATCATTTTTATATATTTTATCTGAAAATCATCTTTTATGAAGGATCACATAGAACCCTAGAATATCGCAACCTCAGAAATAGTGTTAGACAACACTCTAGCCATACAGGCTCACTTATTCCAAATATATCCACTTAATCCATTTGGACAGTAGACTGGCCCCGAGACACTAAGTCAACCGAGCTCCAGCAGTCTGACTGCTAGTGTGATTGGCCCCGAGACACTTGGTCAACCGAGCTCCAGCAATCACACCCACAAACCACATCTCACATCTCAATAATCATAATCAAATCAATATCCACAAATAATTTAGTAATATAGCCTAAAGCTATAGGCGTACCGGTACGTACTCGGTCCTAGTGCTGCCCACTAGGTAGCACGTTCTATTGATATCCTTCATCATTAAATATAAAACATTCATTCACAAAAATAAATGATGCATGAAGTTCAATAAAATACAACATAAACCATATATATACCGGAAATATACCAAAAGTAAACCAGGTATATTTCGAGTATATATATATGTCAAATAAATTCAATCAAATCATAAATTAAACTAAAAATATATTTAAAAACATTTTAAATATATTTTATTAATAAAACATGTATATAATTTATTATATACCAAAAATAAACCAAAAATATACTTAATATAAACTTAAGAAATAATCAAATTATTTATGCATATTTAATCAACATAAAACATGCATTTCTAAATCATGCATCCTAAGCATATATATATAGTATAGTAACTCACCTAATGCACTCCACGAGACAGGTCCGACGGGCCTGGTCCACTAACCCTCGGTCTCGACGCAACTAAACAAGAAATAAATAATCGACATCAGAATAACCCTAACAGAAATCCTAGAATTCAATCTAGAATATTTAAATACGGAAACAGAATTAGGGTTCGACTGGACATCACGTTTTACGAGAATTCTACCGAAAATCCGGCAGAACCTCCCCTGTAAAACGGACATCTCTCTACTCAAAAGAGTAGAGCCGACCCTGCAAAGAAATACACTTCGAGAAATAGGCTCAACACAATCAAAATCCCACGGTCGGACTCCAAACTACAGTCCACCGATCGGGGTCCACAAACACAGAATAATTCCAGATATACCAAAAAAATCCTTATAGCATAGAAATTCATTTTATAGGTATAAATTACATAATTAACCTTTAAACACCGTAAAAACCAAATAAAACTCATTTTATTAGAAAAACCGTATATTATATATATAATTGAAAAATAATTCACGAAAAATAGTTTTAATTAGTTAAAAATACCAAATATTTTGTAGAAATCATTTTTATACCTTAAATAACTATTAAAACCAATTAAATTACATTTTTAGACAATTTAGGGTAAAATTACCAAAATACCCCTATATATATAAATATACTTAAATTACTTCAAAAATTCACCAAAAATTATACAATTATCCAAAATTAATTTTCTCAACATATTTATCAATAATATTAATAATTAAACTCAATTAACCAATTAATTTCAATTTAAAACATAATTAACCCTAATTTCTCAAAATCACATAAACTTCAATAATTCAAAATAAATACTTAGAAATTCATAAAAATTCCAAATAAATTCCTATAATTCATTTCATCACCTAATTCAACCATAAACTCCAATTTCATAATTTAAATAATTAATTTCCGAAAATTAGAAAATAATATTAAAATATTCAAAAATACCCAAAAATCCAAAAAATCTCCAAAAATTCTACAAAAATTCATACATGTAGATTAAGCTACTAGAATCAACATTTGTGAAGGAAGTTTTCATGAATCAATCAATTCAAAGCTCAAAAAAATCAAAAACCCTAATAGGCCGAAATTGACAAAATCGAAACCTAAGCAATTCTAGACCATTTTAGCTCAAACCAAAGCTAGAATAACACTCACCGGAGCTCAAGGAGAAGATAGAGACCGGCGGTGTCGAAAACGGTGGCCGGAGGAGGGAGAAACGGCGGTGAGGAAAAGTGGTGGTCGGCGCCCGCGGGAGAGAAAGAAGAAGAAGAAGAAAAAGAAAAAGAAAGAAAAAGGAAAGAGAAAGAAAAAGAAAAAGAAAGAAAAAGGAAAAGAAAAAAAAAGAAAAAAAATAAAATAAATTAAAATAATTAAATATTAATAAATAAATAATAATAAAATAATAAATTTTAATAATTTAATAATAAATAAAATAATCAAATAATAATAAAATATTAATAAAATATTAGGGTAATAATAAACCCTAATTAAATAAATATACACACACAGGCTTTATTTAATAATTTAAAAATATGTATGAGTCCATGCAAGTTCGAAAATATATTTAAAATAATTAATATTAAAATATTTACGTGAAAATTTCCCCGAAAATGCAAGTCCCGGGAAAATTTTACGTAAAACACTGAAAATAATAGACAGTAATTAAAATAGGTTTAAAATACATATTAACTCGTAAAAATATCATATAATGCATAAAAATTATTGACACTGTATATCCCGGTACAGTGTAAAAATATTTTAAAAACACGAGATATTACATATTATCTAAAGATTTAATTTTGCAAGTTCTATAATTACTTTATATTTATAATTCAACTTGATTTTGAACGATATTAAAAATTAAAAATCTTTTGATTTCTGATATAAAAAAAATAAAAAAGTTTAAGTTCTGATAATTCTGAATTGTATCCTTATTTGTGGAACTTACATCGACGAATAGAACGGGTAAAGGGACAAGATTTCTCCCATAAACATTTCGAAACTTAAGTCAGTATTTGTATGCAGAAAAATATAATAAAGCGAAAAAGTAGAATAAAGTAGAATAAACGATGATTGCTTGTATGATGAGGTGATAAAATGATATCTTGATGTAGAGTGTAATGTTATATGGAGATGATGAATGGATAACATGAGATGTCATGAGATGTATTTGTAGGGAAAATGTATCGCTGAAACCTCTTAAGAATATGATTCCTTATACTTGTAGGATTGCCTTGTCAGGAGAGAATAAACTTCCTTACCTAGCTTTCTTCTTATTCAAGCATTCTTCCTCTTTAGGGATTACAACCCTTATTAGAATAGGATACTAATATGTGGTATCAAAAGTCTCTTCTAAAAGTCTGTTTGGATATTTATGTTCGAGATTTTTGGATTTCCAAAAATCACACGAAGATGACTGATGCGCTGAGATAAGAACCTTTGCTTGAAATCTCATGTGTTGTTGAAAGATGACTTGAGGTGGCTAGCCTTAGTCATTGACCATTGAGATGCTCGGTATACTAAGTCTTAGAATCACAATATCAAAATATCACAATCATGAAGTGCCAGCTGGACTTAGATGCGTAGAATCTGCAATAAAAGATACTTGGTGTTATAGAAACGACCCGAGGGATTAACCCGTCAGTATTATAGAAATGACCTGATGGGACCAGCCGTCGCTGGAGTTTTGATGCTGGGAGTATTAGAAGCACAACCCGAGTGCCGAACCTCAGTACTATCAAAGCGACTTGAGGGTGCCAACTTTAGTCACTAGACTTAGATGCTCGATGCATTAGAAGCACAACCTGTCACGACTCAAACTGAGAGTCATGACCGACATTAGGGAACGGAAATTCTTTTGAATCCGGAACCCGTAGCAAGCCTTAAAAATAAAAACATACAATAAATAAATAAAATATGCACCATATAATTAAAATCTCAAACTAATATAATAAAAATAAATTATGTCATATCATAAAATAAAATATATTAAATACAATATTTAGAGAAAGGCCTATGAAATTACAACCAACAATCTACAAATACAAAATATGACAATTACTACTGCAGTTTTTTAGAGTAAAATAAAATCATATAAGTAATTTACACAAAATAGCCGGGGCTGAAAAAGTCCGGCGGATGAGCCTACTATTGAGGTATGAGGAAGAAGAGTCTCCTATAAAAATAGCAACCGAGGGGAGTCATACCTCATTGAGTGAATTGTTATATTATATATATACATGCATCTCCTAATGTCATATGCAGTCACTCATCTGTATATAATAAATATATATACAAGCATTTCACACAGATGCTGAAAACACTTTATATAAATGTTGAAAAACATTATTTATTGAAGGATCAAATAGAACCCTATTTAATCACAACCTCAAATAACAATAACTCTCTAGCCATACAGGCTCACTTAATTCCAAATTAATTCAATTATTCCATATGGACAGTAGATTGGCCCTGAGACACTAAGTCAATCGAGCTTCAGCAGTCTGACTGTTAGTGTGATTGGTCCCGAGACACTAGATCAATTGAGCTCTAGCAATCACACACCTTAATCATATCAAGCTCAAATCAATCAATCAAATCAAATCATATTTCACCATAAGTGATTCTCACTCAACCCTAAATCTATTGCACCGTAGCACGTTCTATCGATATCCTTCATTTAAATAAAACATTCATACGGGAAAATAAATAATGCATAATAACATTCATAATAATAAAATAAATCATATATATACCAGAAATATACCTAAAATAAACTAAGTATATTTCAAGAATATATATGTTAAATAAATTCAATATCAATCATAAAATATGCCAAATAAAAACCAATAATATACTAAAAACATTCTAAGTGTATATAAAAAATAAAACATGCATTTATTTTGAAATATATCAAAAATATACTAAAAATATACCTAATATATACTAAACATTTTAATGAAACAATTATGAATAATACAAATCAAAACATGTATATCTAAAACATGCCTTATAAATGCAATGTATACATGAAATAACAACTCACAAGTTTGCGCTCCTCGAGACTGGTTCAACGGGTTCGGTCCACTAGGCCTCAATCTTGGCGCAAATAGAAAATAAAATAATAATAACAAAATCAGAATAAAGCTAACTTATACTTCTAGAGAGACTCGATCTAAGAATACGAAACTCAGACAAAATCGAAAATTCAAGATCGACGCGACATCACGTTTTATGAGAATTCTACCAAAAATTTGACAGAGCTTCCTCTATAAAATGGATATCTCTCTACTAAAAAGTAGAGCCGATCCTGCAAGAAAACACACTTCTAATCACGGAATACTCAACACCTTCAATTGGGACCCTGAGTTACATAATTTCTCAACCGAAATTCACAATTCCACCAAAAATCAAATAATACAATAAATATATTAAAAATCAATAAATTCCATAAATATCCTCAAAATATCAAAATATAATATATTTAAACATTAAAACACTCAATATAATTATTTTCACAATAATTAAATACAAATTCCAAAATAACAATATAATATTATTAAAAACAAGTTTCTCAATAATTCAATATAAAATAGTAAAAATGCACTTTTATATATTCAAATAACTTAAATAGCCTGTATATATTAAAAAAGTTATTAAAAACCCATTTAATTACCAATTTAGTAAATAATATATTGTTTGAAAATAATTTTTGAAAATTAGTATTAATTAGTTAAAAATAGTAAATAATTTATAAAAATAATTTTATTACCTTAAATAATTCTAAAACCATTTAAAACATATTATTTAACTATAATTTTCATAAAATTACACAATTAGCCCAATAATTCAAAATACACATAATACTAAATAATTTCCTCAAAAATTATATAAAATCATTAAAATTATTCTATCAACATATATTATTATGATATTATCTAAAATACATAATTAAATAATAATTTCAACAAAAATACAAATTTAACTTAATATTCCAATATATCCATAATATAAAAATATTATTAAAAATTACATAATATTCTTAAAAATTATTTTCTCAACACTAAAATTAATATCAATATATAATAAGACTAAATCAACCAAATTTATAATTTAAATAATTAATTTATGAAAATTCAATAAATAATAAAAAATTCACCAAAATTCAAATAAATTCCAAAAATTAAAAAAAAAAATATGCATAAATCTTGAGCTACTAGAATTAACATTTGTTAAGGAAGAATTCACAAATCAAACCATTTCAACTTAAAAAAAATAGAAACCCTAAAAGCTATAAACCAAAAACTCAACAAAACTCACAAACTAAGAGGATTGAGCTCGAAAGGAGCTTGCATTCGTCTTCCTCACAACTCAGGGAGTCGAATAGCACTGGAATGGCGTGCTGTGGTGGCCGGATTCACGAATGCCGACGTGGAGCTCAACTTGCTGCTGCTGTAAATTCTGGGCATTCCGACGAGCTGTTGACTGTCAAACATCGTCGAGGAGGAAGAGGGAAGAAGGAGGAAGAGATTGGTGGCAAATGGTGGCAGTGAGAGGCGGTCCGACGTGAAGAACGGGATGGCAGCGGGGAAGGAGGTATGTTTCTGCTTTTGATATATATATATATATATATACACACACACACACACACACACACACATACACATATATTAATATATACATAATATAAAATTAACAATAGATAATAATAATAATATTAATAGTACTAATGAAATAGTTTAATAATAATACAAATAATGTAAATTAATAAAAACAATAATAGGAATAATAATACACTAAAATTAATATTATTAAAATAATACTATCCGAAAAAAAATATCAATAATGTAAATTAAATGTTTAAAATAATAAGTTTCAAAATAATAAATATTTATTAGAAAATATATTTTATCTTAAAATAATAATTATTAATCACAAATAATAAAATAAATAAATATAACTTTTAAATTTATTAACACTGCATATCTCAATTTATATATAAATAATTTAAAATTTAGGGTTATTACACAACCCGAGTGGCAAACCTCGGTGTAGACACCCGATTCGGTCGGCCCGTGTTAGGGAACGAATTAAGGGCGCTCGGTTTGACCGGCTCGTTGTCAAGCCCAATGATGAGAATGTGAACTTGGATATGAGAATGAAGCCTAAATCTCTAATGGAAAGTGGACTTGAAAGCCCAAAACCTAGCCCAACTATCCAAATTTGGCCCAAGCTCGCCTGGCCCAACGCAAGCCCAGGCCAAAAGGGCATCGCCTCTTCAGCAGCTGCCAATGAGGCGATCGCCTCATCGATGAGGCATAGCCTCTATGGCAGCCCACTTGCTGCTGCAATCATAACGGCCAAATGGTGTGGACCCCACTCTCCAGACCTATTTCTTGCGTGAGAAAAAGATTTTTGGAGAAGGAAAAAAGGCTATGAAGGCTCATGATGGGCTAAAGGGCTTAGGGGCATGGGAAAGCTAAGGAATAAAAGGAAGAAAGAGAGAGAAAAGAAGGGAGGAGGTTAGTGAGAAAAAAAAGGAGGGAAGAGCTCTAAGAAAAAAAAAGAAGAGAAGAAAGAAACAAAAACATCCTGAAAGGAAAAAGGAGAGATGGGAGCAAAAGAGTCTACATCTCCATAAGAGAAGAAAGAAGAAATTTGTGTCAAAGGTAGATATCACATCCTAGCAAGGATCTCAATTAAAACATCTCTGAGGGCCTCTCATTTTGGTATAAAGCTTGCACTTAAACTTGACATGTTCATCATTTTGTGTGTTCTTGCTTATATATAACTAAGTCATTAGTATATTTTAGGTATTTCTAGTTTATCTTGCTCAATATCCCACTTTATTGATGTGATCTTTGAATACTCTTGCATATAGTTGTGGTTTGATGATTATAGAGTGTGTATATGCACTTTTAGTTACTTAGAGTAGAAGTCTAAGTGTGTGGGATTCAGTTCCAACCTTCTGACCAGGCGGCGCCTCTTGTTAATGAGGCGATCACCCCATTGACAAGCTTTTAGGAGGTTTTTCTTCTTTGTTCATGTGTGTAGTATGTCCTTTTCGCTTTAGAAGTGCCAGGGGCCTCTGTTGATGAGGTGTCGCCTCATCAATGAGGCGGTCGCCACTTTGACAAGTTAGGCCTACTTTCAGCTTCATTTTTTATAAACGTTTGTCATGATATCCGCTTTGGTATGTCCCCTTTTGACCTTAAACATGTCTGTATGATTCCATGATGATGTTCAATCTTGATTGTTTAATGATTTCTTTAATTCATAACGTAAAGACCCCCTTTTATAGAAACTCCTTGTAAATATCAAAATATGTTTGGTTTATTATCTCATTTTTTGTGAAAGGAAGGACTGATTGTGTGTTGTTCACAGGAATTACTTGATGATTTCCATCATTGAGTAGTCGTCATTATTAGTTATCCCTTGTATATTACTGCTTTTATTATCATGACCCAAAACAGGGGGCTATGATCGGCGTTAGGGAATAGGAATTCTTTCGTATTCAGAACCCATGGCAAGCCTTATAAATAAAAGCATGCAATAAAGTAATATAAATAAAATATTATTCCGTGAAAATTAAATCTCACAAAATAAAATAACTTCTCAACATCCTTTAAGTACAAATTTCAGTGTAACACTCTGAGTTTAAAATCTCATACAATTATAATAACAAATACAACTCACAATAGATTTAAGTACAACCACTACTGTAGTGTCTAGAGTATAAAATAAAACTCAAGTAAGTGATTTACATAATAAAGATGGAGCAGAAGAAATCTGACGGACAGGTCTACTACTGAGGTCTGAAGATGAAGACTCTCCTGAAAAATATCAACAGAGGGGAGTCAGACCTCACTAAGTGAATTATTATAATATATATACATGCATAGCTAAATGTCAAATGCAGACACTCAATAGTATATATATAATAAATATATATACATGCAATGACACACAGATGCAAAGAAAATCATTTATAATGAAAACCATCGGTTTATGAAGGATCAAATAAAATCCTATATTTTCACAACCTTAAATATCAATAGAACTCATTTAAGCCATATAGGCCCACTTAGTTCCAAATAATTCACTTAGTCCAACTGGACAGTAGACTGGCCCCGAGACACTAAGTCAATTGAGCTCCAGCAATCTGAATATCAGTGTGATTGGCCCCGAGACACTTGGTCAACCGAGCTTCAACAATCACACTCTCAAATACATCTTATATCAATCAAATCAATCAATAAGTCATAATCCACAATAGGTTAGTAATTTAACCTAAAATCTACTATCGTACCAGTACGTACTCGGTCCTAGTGCTGCCCATTAGGAAGTATGTTCTATCGATATCCTTCATTTATATATAAAACATACATTCTAGAAAATAAAGGATGCATAATGGTATTTAAGATAAAAAAAAATACCATATATATACTAGAAATATACCTAAAATAAACTAAGTATATTTCAAGCATATATACATATAATCAACTTAAATAAATCATAAAACATATTAAATTCAATTAATAATATATTTAAAAACAATTCATATTTATTTAAAAAAGGAAAACAAGCATTTATTTCATAATATACCAAAAATATACTAAAAGTATACCTAAAATATACTTAAAATTCAAATAGTCGATTATGCAAAAATTTGTATTTAAAACATAGAATTCTAAACATGCACCCTAAGTAATGTATATACATTATAATAACTAATAGTTATGCGCTCCTCGAGACAGGTCCGACCAGCCTAGTCCACTAGTCATCGGTCTCGACGCAACTAACAAATAAATAATAACACGAAAATTAGTATAATTCTAACTTAATTTCTAGAAACTTGATCTAGAATTCTAGACACAGACAGAGAATATGAATTTGACCGAATGTCACGTTTTATAAGAATTCTACCAAAAATTCGGTAGAACCTCCTCTATAAAATGGACATCTCTCTACTTAAAAAGTAGAGTCGATCCTGCAAGAAAAACACTTTTCGAATACAATTCACAAAACTCCTCGGTCGGACCTCAAACTGCAAATTCCACCGATCGAGGTCCACAATTCACAATAAAATTACACAAAATATATTAAAATTCTATAAATACCAAAAATACCCTTTTGATACCAAAATATAGCAAATTAAATATTTAAACACTAAAAATAATTATTTAACTAACAATTACTTAAAAACCCTAATATTAATTTTATATTATTAAACATCGATAATTCTTGATAAATTTTAAAAATATTAATAGAAATTCATTTTATAAATCCAATTTATTTAATTAGTCTAAAAGCATACTAAAAATTACTAAAAATCCATTTATTTACAAAAATAGTATATTATATATAATTTGAAAATAATTTTTGAAAAATAGTTTTAATTAGTTAAAAATAGTAAGAAATTTGTAAAAATTATTTTTATATCTCAAATAATTATTAAAACCAATTAAACTTAATATTTAACTAAAATTACTATCAAATTATCAAAATACCCTTAATATATAAAAATTCACATAATATACTAAAAATACTCAAAAATTCAATAAAAATTATATAATTACTCTAAAATTATTTTCTAAACATATAATTTAATAAAATCAACAATTATACTCAATTAACCAATTAATTTTAACAAAATTCACATATAACCTATATTTCCAAAATTTACACAAACTAAATAAAATTATAATAATTACATAAAAATTATAAATTAAATTATAAAATTAATTTAAACCACCATAAACACTAAAAATCACAATTTCACAATTTATTTAATTAATTTATGAAAATTAGAAAATAATAAAAAATTCCCAAAAATCAAAATAAATTCCAAAAATTGCATAAAAATTCTAGAGTGTAGATTGAGCTAAGAGAAGCATAATTTATGAAGGAATTAAGCTTGAATCTTAAAGAACGAAGTTCAAAAAAATTGAGAAACATAAATGGCCAAAAATGAAATCAAGCTCAAAACCTTACCAAATCGAGTTTTCAAGCTACAAGGAGCTTATGATCGGCTTCTATGGAGTCTAGGGAGTTCAACGGCACTGAAATCATCGGATTTGGTGGCCAAAAAGTTGGTGAACGGAGGAGAGGGTGGTTTCGGCCAAAAATGACTTCCTCAAGTTGTTGTCGGCGCCAGGGGGGATGACAGGGATGGCAGAGTTGCTGGAGGAAGAGGCGGCGCTCCGAGAGGCACTCTGAATGGAGGGGAACGGAGTTGCAGTGGTGAGGGGAGGGGACGGGATGGTTTCGGGATGAAGGAAGAATATATATATATATATATATGTATATATTATAACTTCATATTATATTAATATAACCTATATTATATTCACTTTAAACACACACCACACAAATATTTTATATATATATACACACACACACACATATATGTATATATATAACACACTAACAAATAACACATGCATAAAAATAACCCTAAATATATATATGCATGTATATATATATATTAATACGTAAAATAATGATAATGCATAAAACAATATAATTTAGTAAAATAAAATAACATTAAACATAAAATATTATTTTCCAAAATAATAAGTTTCAGGATAATTTTTACGTAGAAAACTATAAATAAATGTAAAATAACATTAATTATTCACAAAATCATCAAATAATCAAATATATATTTTAAAATTTATTAACACTGCATATCCCAATTTAATATAAAGACATTTAAAAACTTGGGTTATAACATTTATGTTGTTTATCGGTTTACTTTCGGTGTATGTTTAGTTTATTTCCTGTATATTATTCCATTATTTCGCCTAAAAGCATTATAATCCTTAATCCCTTTCCCATTTGATTTTGAATGCATGGTTGTAAATTATTACTTATTTTATTATTCTTAAATGTTGGGACTTAAAGGCATGAAATTGAACTAATGTGCAAACTCGAAAGGCAATTTTATTATGCATGGTAAATGAGGAAATAATTAGATAATTAAATGGTAATAAAATGCAAAACAAAAATGGAGGCCAACCGCAAGGTTGTGTGAGCATTCAAATGCTCATACCAAGTTTTTGAATCCGATCTCTGATGACGGCTTCTGGAAACCTTCGTGGGATCCAGTTATTGTACAGTGTGTCCTGGCTTTTATTCGGATAGCGACTCTATCTCTGAATAGGCCTAAGACCTATATCATATTTCCTAGTGGGCCTTGAGCCCACACGGTGCCGTGGTTGCTAAACACTTGGGCACGCGCTAAACCCTACCGCCTACAGTGGCGACTCCACCGGGGATGTGAGAAACTAATTCCAGTCTTTTGCGTTTTATCATCTTTAATTATTTTCTTATTTCTTCCTGCATTTATGCATTCACTACACATTTTGCACACAATAAGCACTTCAGTCCCGAATAAACCCGATAATAGTCAGTACTTTGCTACCTACATTTCACTCAAACCTGGTAGTGGAATATTTGATTATTGTCACTCATGACATGTGCTAATCCGCGTTGTTTGACCCTTGAGTGGGGAGACGTATATGGATGTATATCGTTATGGGAGTCAAAGCCTTTTTACCTAAGACTCAAGCCCATGTAATGACCTAGCAACTATCTTTAGGAATTCTCCCATATGCATGTGTATTATGCCATATAATGGACACTTAAAATAAATCTTGAGCCCATCAATAAGCAGTCCAAAGTGAAATGGGCCCTCATGTCCACCCAAAGCCCATTATAAATAAGCTAGTCAACAAAGGCCTCTTATGCCTACTTATAACCCATTTCAAATGGGCCTTGACAAGCAAGTTTATGGTTCTAAGGAGCTTGACTCATATAAAGTGGACTCGGGCTTTATTTAAAGGAACCATTACTTGTCTGAATCATTTTGAGAGTTTTCTTGCATACATTGATTTTATTATCCCCCGCTGATAATTAAAACCCAGGCCAAAAATCCTAGGACAAGATACTTGCCATTAAATACGTGTGTGGGAGGAATAAGGGCGAAAGTTTTCACGTTTAAGTTTCATGCTTTGATCTTGTATATCTTTTATGTGTGGCCTTTTGTTTCCTAAATTTCTAAATAAAATGGACTTGCATATCATGCATACTCGTCATACATCATTCTAACCTATTCTCTTACAGCATTATAAATCCTTCAAGGTTTGTAGGGTGGGTCCGAGCTAGTTCAAGTCGTTTGGTCAGAAATTCAAAAATAGGAATGGTAGGGGGATTTGATCTAGAAGCATTTGGGGCACGGTTAAAAGAATAGGTAATGACAGAAACTCGGGCTATGATGAGAGAAATGATGGGAGAGATTACTAAGCTTATCAGAGAGAGTTAGCCAGCACAACCACCTAATGCACCGCCAATTAATCCAGTGGATCTCAATGAGGAAATACTGATTAGAAGAAGGGAAGAAGATGATGTGACAGTGTTGGCCAATCTAGTGAATCAAAGAAATATCATCCCAACCGAGGATATGGGTCAGACTGAGTGAGATAAGAATATGACCAAAGTGATGAACCGGATGCAGGTGATGATGAAGGAGAAGGGTATGGTTGCTCCTTTAAATTATGATCTAAACTTGGAAAAGGGTGATGAACTACTGCCTCGTAAGTTTAAATTCCTAGACATGAAGAAGTATACTGGTGTTGAGGATCCCCAATTGCATTTGAAGTAGTATGTAACATATATAAAGGCTACTGAGCTAACTGAGAGCCAAATTATGAAGCAGTTTCCTATTTCATTGGAGGGAGCACCGATTCGTTGGTATTACACCTTAGAATGGCATGTACAGTCATATTGGAAAGAATTGTGCATTACTTTTATCAAGCAGTATGGTCTCAATATTCAATTAGAGGTGTCCTTGAGAGATCTGCAGAATACCAAACAGAACTTTAACGAGCCTTTTACTGATTACTTGACTCGTTAGAAGGGAAAGTTATCCTTGATGAGGCATAGGCCTGCTGAGTCCGACCAGTTGGTCCTAGCAATAGAAGGGTGTGTTTTGATATTATCTAGGAAATTGAGGGATCTGGGAATCAGGAACTTTGAAGAATTGTATAGATTTGGGGTCTAGAAAGAGTCAGACTTGGCCCAAGAGAAAAAATTCTTCAGAAGAGGATCCGGGGGCAAAGAGGGGGCTACCTCAAGCGGTAATGTTCAGATTCATGCCATTCGACCACCAAATAACAATGTATAAGTCAGTGTAGTCAGACAACCCTAAAGAATTTCAAATCTGAGACGTCTTATGTCCAAAGTCCTTGATAAGCTTATTGAAAAGAACCTACTACGGCCTTTACCTTTATAACAACCTAGCCTGGAGCCAACCCAAAGTTTTTTTATAAATTTCATCAGACTATCAGACATGACACAGATAGTTGTACCTGGTTAAAGCATGAAATCCAAGACCTAATAGACTCAGGTAAAATTATCGACCTAGAAAACAGAAAACCAAACACACAAACCAACCCCTTACCCAATTACCAAATGTACCACCACCAAATGCACCCATTGATGTCTCTCATAATTCCCAATAAACCAAACCTGAAAACCTAAAACCAAGCAAACAACCCATGAAGCTACAGGTACAAGTCTTGGACATTTGGAGTTCTGATGATGAAAGTAGAAAAAAAGATGACCTATGGGACAACAAGGGGTGTGAGCCAAGTCAGGCTGTGGGGAAGGTCGAAGAAAGGAAAAAGGAAACTGAGGTTGCTAAGTTTGAGCCTGAAAAGGCGGGAGGTGCAGAAAAAGGGAAAGAGATAAAGCAAAGCAAAGAGATTCTTGCCAGTGTCTGGGAATTACTTATGCATTCTAAGGATCACAGGGAAGCCTTAGTTTTGGCACTAGATCATAAAAAGATTTCCACTAATTCTACCCCAAAGCAGATGGTCCAGTCATTAATGAAAACCTCTTAAGGGATGATAACATTTTCTAATGATGATTTACCTCTTGAAGAGAGGGATCACCATAAAGCTTTATTTATCAAAGCCGAGGTAAAAGAAAGATGACCTGTTATATGATGGTTGATAATGGCTTTGCCATCAATGTGTGTCCATTGAAGATTTTGCCGAAGCTAGGGTTGATGGTTGCTGACCTAAAGCCTTTTGAGGTAGTTATCAAGGCTTATGATGACACCAAGAGATCTGTGGAAGGAACTTTCAGGGCATTGGTTAAGACAGGACCTATAGAAGTTTGGGTTGACTTGCATGTGATCGATATCCCGATAATATTTTCCATTTTATTGGGGAGGCCATAGTTTCACCCTCTAGGTGGCATTCCATCCACTGTTCATCAAAATATTAAATTTCCACATGAAGGAAGGGTTGTCACCATCTCAGCTGAAACTAAAGTTGCCATAGTCGCACTTAAGTTGATCCCTAAGGAGATTTCCCTTGGTCCCAATTTTGAGGTCTATGTAATTTACGAGGATTAGATGGATGAACTAAAAATGATGCGCAGTATGAAGTTTTTGCTCGATAAGGGGTTTGGGACAAATCAGAGCGGACCTTCAAAGTTTGTGGAGGACAAGGTGCCTATTTTGAAGCACGGGTTAGGGTTCAAAGAGACTGATGGAGCTGGGAAAGATATAAGTACATGGGACCAATCTGAATAAAAGGAAAAGGAGACCATGGCTAGAAAGAAAACCCTGTGGGAAGTCTTTATAAAGGAAGACACCGGGCACCCATACAGCGGGACTCCAGAACCTCTCCTGGTGGCTGGGGAAGTTATCCTGGGGTTTGAGATTTTTGCTGAATTTGTTAATAAAATTGGGGAAGTCGTCGAAAAAGCCCCTACTGAGGAGTTGGTACTGGCTGAAGAGAAGTTTAAAGAAGATGAAGCTACTTCAGAGCAGGAAGGTGTTGATAATCAAAGCAAAGGATTTGATTTTGAAAGCTTCATCCTCAATTCCATCATAGATACCTTTTATAATGACTTTGATATTTATCTTGCTTCTTTGTTTGAGACTGATGATCTTTTCTTTTCAAAAGTGAATGCAATGAAGTCTGAATTTGCTTATTTATGTGATGTGTTTCCTAAAGGTTATTCTGTCTGTGATGATCATTTCATGCATATGTTTGACATTAATTCTACACAAACTGAATCATTTAATTTAGGCACAGATAATAATCCTAAAAATATATTGCTTGCTTCTGGTTTAACTCATGGCGAGAGAGGAAAAATGAAAGAAATCTTAAAAAAGAGACAGAAAGTATTTGCTTAGGATTATGAAGACATGCCCGGAATCGACAGGGAGATCTCTAAACATAGGATCCCCACATACCCCCACATAGCACCAATAAAGCAAAAGCAAAGGAGGTTAAGGCCAGAATGGGCTCTCTTGGTTAAGGAAGAAGTCGAAAAGCAACTAAAGGCAAAGTTCCTAAAAGTGGTAGAGGACACTCAGTGGTTAGCAAATATAGTTCCAGTTCCTAAGAAGGATGGAAGGGTCAGAGTGTGTGTGGACTACCGAGATTTGAATAAATTCTACCCCCAAGGATGACTTCCTGTTACCGCATATCGATACATTAATTGATAGTGCAGCTTCCAATGCAATGTACTCTTTTATGGATGGATTTTTAGGGTACAATCAAATCATGATGGTAGTAATAGATAAGTTAAAGACATCTTTCATCACTGAATGGGGCATCATCTGTTACCAAGTGATGCCTTTTGGGTTGAAGAATGCAGGGGCCACTTATCAAAGGATGGCAACTACCTTGCTGCACAACATGATCCATAAAGAGGTAGAAGTGTATGTGGATGATATGATCGTGAAGTCTGCAACTAGGGAAGGGCAATTCGAAGTGCTAGACAAGTTTCTGGCTAAGGCAGAAAAGTATAATCTCAGACTAAACCCGAAGAAGTGTGTTTTTAGGGTCACATCTGGGAAATTGCTGGGACACATTGTCAGCTAGAAAGGAATAGAAGTGGATCTAGATAAGATCAGAGCAATTAGGGATATGCCTACACCAAAGAATGAAAAAGAGGTCAAAGGGTTTATGGGGCGTTTATAGTATATCAGCAGATTTATAGCCAAATTGACAACCATCTACAATCCCATCTTAAGCTTCTAAAGAAAGACCAACTTGTTGTGTGGGATGAAAGATGTCAACAAGCCTTTAGAGCTATCAAGGATTATCTGATGAATCCTCCTGTTTTATAGCCATCGAGACCGGGTAAAGCTTTAACTCTGTATCTAGCAATTAAGGAGGATGCAATAGGGGCAATGTTGGCATAAGAAGGTGAAAAGAAGATAGAGCATGTTGTGTATTACTTGAGTAAGAAACTTCTACCCTACAAAACTACTTATATTTTGGTGGAGAAAATGTGCCTAGCAATAATTTGGGCGACGAAAAAACTCCGAGACTATTTTCAGTCTTATAAAGTGCAGGCAATTTCTAAACACGATCCCCTCAGGTACCTCCAACAGACCCCGTCTCTTACAGAAAAATTAGCTAGGTGGCTCATTCTACTCACAGAATTTGCATAGAGTATATGGCCAAAAAGACGGTGAAAGGAAGAACAGTGGTAGACTTCTTAGCACAAAGCCCAGTGGACGACGACCAAGAATGGAAGTTAGAGTTTCCCGACGAGCACCTAGGGGTGATAAAGATACAAGGTTGGGAAATGTACTTTGATGGAGCTGTCAACAACAAAGGGGCCGGAATAGGGGTAATTTTGGTTGCGCCAGAAGGAGAAATGATCCAGATGGCATAAAGACTTGAGTTTGAAGCAACCAATAACCAAGTAGAATACGAGGCCTGCATATTTGGTTTAGAGGCAATGTGCAGCGCAGGGGTAGAAAATGTTACTGTCTATGGGGATTCCATGCTAGTTATAAAACAAGCCACCAAAGAATGAGAGATAAAAGAAGACAGATTACGGCTGTATTGGGAATACCTGGCCACCATCCTATGCTCCTTTACTCAGTGTAAATTTGTCCATTTGCCAAGGGAAGGAAACTAGGTAGCTAATGCCCTAGCCACACTGGCCTCAATGTGGGAAAGTGGGAAATAACCAGAAGGCAGGCCCTTAATTCTCACGAAGTCTCGAGTTCCCTGTTATGAAGAGGTGAGAGTGACGCCAGTTGAGGCTACTAAGAAACCTTGGTCCTATGATTTACAAAAGTATCTAGAAACTAGGCAATTTTCGGATGACACTAATAAAAAAGAAAGGATATCCCTACAAATATTGTCTTGACAGTTCATAAGCCACAATGGTATGTTATACAAAAGAATGCCAACCGGGGTACACCTTAGGTGCATTGATAAGGATAAGGCCGGAAGCTTATGAAAGTGATTCATGAAGGGGTGTGCATGCCACACATGAATGGAATCGCCTTGACAAAGAAAATAGCCCGCCAGGGGTACTTTTGGCTTACCATGGAGGCAGATTGTGTTAGATTTGTAAAGAAATGCCACAATTGCCAAACTTATGGTGATGTTAGCCACCTACCATCTATGGAGCTTCAGGGAATGACTTCTCCTTGGCCATTTGCTGTATGGGGGATTGACATTATAAGAGAGGTAAGGCCAAAAGTGACTAATGGCCATTGGTATATCATTGTGGCTATCGACTACTTCTCTAAATGGGTTAAGGTTGAATCTTATGCTACCGTGGGGGTGAAGCAGATGTCGAGGTTCATCGAAAAGAACATAATCTATAGATAGGGGTTGATGCACCAATGGTGTTCAATTTCGAGCAGAAATGGCCACACTACTGAAAGACTATAAGATTGAGCACCACAGGTCATCTCCATATAGGCCGCAGGCAAATGGGGCGGTAGAAGAAGCAAATAAGAATGTAAAAAAGATCTTGGCCAAGACGCTAGAAAATTACTAAGATTGGGCTTTTTACTTACAATTTGCATTGTGGGGATACTGAACCACTGCTAGAACTTCGACAGGGGTCACTCCATACTCTTTAGTTTATGGGTGTGAGGCCGTTTTGCCGGTAGAGGTCGAGATAAGGTCGTTGAGAGTCCTTTTAGAATCTAAACTCCCTGAGTATAAGTGGGCTAAAAGTCAGTTGGCTCAGTTGACATTGTTGGATGAAAAGAGGATGAAGGCTATGTATCATTCTCAGCTGTATCAGAAAAGAATAGCCCATGCCTACAATAAGAAGATCAAGCCAAGCAAGATTTGAGAGGGGGATTTGGTGTTAAAATTTACAAGATCAATCATGACCAATCCTTGAGGAAAGTTTAAGGCCAACTGGGAAGGACCATATATGGTCAAGAAGTTATTTGTGAAAGGCACTGCCATTTTGTCTGACATAGGGGAAACGAGTTCAAAGAACCCATCAACCTAGACAAGCTTAAGAAATACTTTCTGTAAAAAGTCTCGCTAGGGAGAAAACCTCGAAAAGGGGCTGTCTAGGCAAAAGTTAGAGACTGAAAGGAAAAAGAAAGAAAAAAAAAGAAGTCCTGCTGGACTGAAAACCTTAAAAGAGGCAGTCCAGGCAAAAGTTAAGGACATGTAAAAGGAAAGAGAGAGGTGCAAAATGATTAGTTGAAAAACTTGCAAGGGCAAGCCAACTAATAACATAAGATGTACCAGAAGTGAAATGTATATACATTTTTATGCTTAAATAAAATGAAATGGATTGCTTTAATTATCGTTAAACATTGAATAAAGTGTCCATTGCAAGCCGTTTGACTAGTACAAAAGGGAAATCACATCTAACAAAAGGGGAAATAATGACTTCATTTCATAAGCTAATTTTTTTTTCTCTTCTTTTATTGACTACCCTATGAACTTAACATTTGTAATTCTCTTGTCCTTCTATATTTAATAAACTCGTCTCTTTCTGTCTATTGCAAACAAACCCACGCTTTGTAATGATCATCGATAGTCTGATTATCATCGTAGCTTAAATTTCTTTCGATGACTCTTCGAGGCTAAGTTGCCACCAGGTGGTCTAGGAAATTTTTAGAAAGCGGCCCTAGCTCAAACTTGTGAATAAGCTCTATAATCAGTTATTTATGACCATATTGGCGGCAGAGGCGGGCTGGATTGTAGAAAGTGGCAAAATGGAGATCGACAACTGGGACACAGTATGTGTAGGACTAAATGGTTACATGCTGCAATCCCCACCAGTGTATCAGGAAATGTTAACAGCCAGCCATGAATGTCTATAGGGATGGAATGTAGTTTTCTTGTTCGATAATGCTTGGCTTGGTAACGCCTGATGTCTTGAGGAGGTTCGATCAGGCCCAAATTTTCATGAAACCACATCTGTGGGATTGCAAATGATTAGATACAGACAATATGACAGTTAGAACTGACGGAAGGGACAATGAAAAACTTACCTCCAACAGGAATGGGCTTCCTAAGAATTGTCGCATCTTTGTGAAGTCATCCAATCTGATGATAGTTTCTGCTAAAATGAGAGGGAAGGGATTGAACCTTGACTCCACTTGATCGAGGATGGAAAGGATCTTCGCATTGTAGTGCCCTGAGGAAGAAACCAGTAAAAATTGAGCATACAAACAGAGGGCTAACATGCGGGGCCAGTAAGTTTCTTCTTTGTCCACATTCATGGTGACCTCTAGGAAGGACCCTAGTTTGATTTCTAAGTCAGAGGTACAGTGAAAAGAAGATTGGGGTGGAAGGTTGAACATACGCGCCATTTGTTGCTAAATGGAGTGAGAATTCGGGTTTTCAAGGATAAGAATCACAAGTCGGCAAGCGGAGTCCATATGATGGCTAAGAATTGCTTCGAATTCCTCTGACATGGGACATATTTCTATTGTGTTGAACCAAAAAATGTGTTTATGGGGATCCCAAAATTGAAGCATGGTATAGAGAAAAGGGAAATTGATTCTCCTAGTGTGGAGTGATTTGAAGATCGAAAGGTGAAACGGCTCTAACCTGGCCCAAGATTTATTGTCTAAACCTTTCAAAATCAATTGGAGGGGCCTCAA
Organism: Mallotus nudiflorus; assembly: GCA_947683625.1. NCBI lineage: Eukaryota > Viridiplantae > Streptophyta > Magnoliopsida > Malpighiales > Euphorbiaceae > Mallotus > Mallotus nudiflorus. Next base: position 2,404,940 of record CANTUR010000304.1, read on the forward strand.
ACTTTGTTCTATCATGTTTATGGCTTTTCAGAGGTGCCTAGACAGAGAAATAGGAGGTTAGGGATGAAAGGAACTCAAGAATTAGGTCAAACACTTGAATGGGGGGTTTTTATAGGGGTAGGATCTCCTGCTACTGAGGCAATCACCTCATCGATGAGTCGATTGACTCATCAATGAGGTGCCACCTCAGCAGCAAAAGGCGATCGCCTCTTCACTAGAGATCAATGAGGCGATCACCTCATTAGCAGTATGGGCCGGTTGCGCTTCTTCAAATCACACAGTCTAAACATGTGCAATCAGAATATAGTGGGACAGTTACTTATGCAAACATTGAAATTAACTCACGTGTGAAGAAATGAGAAAAGAAAAACAAGTGAATTTAATTGAGGAAAATGATGAATTCTGCAAACATTCTATCTATAAAATCAAAAACAAAATTTTATGTTCACTATTCAAAGGCTACACAAGTTTTAACCCCGGTACATCAAGCATCCGATCCAGTACCCTTAGGGCCAGCCTCTCCTCTGGTGCCGCTGCCACTCCTGTCTTTATCCTCATCATCCTCATCAATCTAAAACACGTCAATCTGAAGCTCGAGAGTGGTGATCCTCGCCCTACTAGCCTCATCCCGATCCTATTTGGACAAAACATAGGTTAGTAAACTATGCAAGCATGCATACATGTAGAAAATAAAGAGGTTCTTACCCTCCACTGCTAGGTGATCTCCAGTATGTAGTCTCTCTGGGCCTCTATCATGTGATACATATATAGGCCCTGCTCCAGCAGAATCTGCATTATTGAAATAAATGTTGGAACTAACGTTTAGTTTGAGAATCATAATGAAAGCAGGTCAGGAAAAAACTTACATGAGTAGCACCACTAGGGGTGCATGCAGGGGTCAGGTCCTCATCCAAAGTCAAGAATTGACACGATAACTCTCTAGGAGGAACCCAACATCAAGCTAGAGAGGGTCGGGGATGTGAATGAAGCTGCCTAGGACAAACTCAGAACCGAGGATAGTAGTCGGCCTGGCTTCCTCGCCAGCTGCAAAAGTCTCCTCCCTGCTCAAATCCAGTCAATGCCTCAAGGGCTCTCTCTCCCATACTCGGGACCTAACCAAGGCCATAGGTCTAGCAGGTGTAGCCTGAAGATAAATACAGGAGAAACATGTTGAGAATGCAATCAATTTTCAAGGAAAGGGAAGCCGATAGGGATATACCTGAGAGGTAGAAGTGACCTAAAAGGGGACCATCAGTAGAAGGTGGGTACGAATGAACTCTATATACTAGCTCTTTACACGAACTGTGTGATCCACAGTTGGTGAGCCCGCAATGGCTTGAGCGAGGTCGTCACCCTCCAGCTCATGAGCCCAAAGCATACTGTCAGGAGGAGACCTAGGGACTCGCCTAGCTCTAACACCTGCCCTCCAGTTTAGGACCCACTCCCCCAAATACCAAGCTCGATACCCACGGCCACAGAAGAGCACCCTCTTCCAAGGTAAGGTCCTGAAACGAGTAATCTCAATGGTCTAAGTGTCCTCAAACCCCCATAAGTCATTCTGGATCTATAAAAAAAAAGAGGAGATGTCAATATGTAAGTAAATTGAATATGAATAATTTACTAACAAGAAAGTTTGTGCTTTGTAGGTACTTCATCATGTGTCAGAGAGTTCAGGTGTTGTTTGTGGATGTGAACTCGCGCAAGGTGCCTCTTCACAACGCGGCTGGCGCCCTACCTGTCGAGGGCCCAGAAGTGGTCCCCCACTCATGTGATGCCCATAAGCAGCTCTAGCTCCAGAGCCCAGACCTGAAAAATAAAATAGGAGAAGTTAAGAGAGCCGATGTAAATAATGGGGGTCAGAATAAGGTAAGGAAAAAAAGGATCATGACGTACCAAAACAGCATGCTAAAAGCCGCAGAATCTCCTAGCCCCTTAGACTACCTCGTCCATACTCCGGTACAAGTATGTCAAGGCATAGCTACCCCAATCGAATGTGGGAATCTGGTTAAGATTTCGAAGAGCCGATAAGAACATCAAGTCGATGGAGCTAGCAGTGTTAGTGAAGAAGGTGGTACCGAGCAGATAGAGTAAAAAGGCCCTCACCACCTGGTCAATCTCACGGGGAGTGACCATCATTGCGGCCCGATCTCGGGTGTAGAAGCTCCTAATCGAGTCCAGCTTAAGGGTATGAGTCCCCTTCATATCGGGAGTTATACCCAAAAGTTGCTCGATGTATGTAGCCTTATCCGGAGATAGCTGGTGTAGACTTGCATCAAAAGGGATACGGTCCCCAGCACAGGCAATCCCCGTAATGATGACAAATGACACTGGGTTTAGAGTAAGCTCACTAAACAAAAAGTGGAAGGTATGGGTCATATCAAACCACCTCTCTATCAGGGCATGCAGTGGCTGGTAGTCTATGCGCCCTTGCTCAGATGGAAGCAAGAGTACGAAATCCTTGAACCCCGTCTCCTGAATCCGATCCCTTTACTCTTCGGTCAAGTCACTGTAGAAGACCCAGGCTCCATGGAAATTCTCAGCACCCTTGAATGTCTGAGCGTTGTGCTGCAAATAAAGAGATAAGGAAGTAAAATTTATGCATTTAACAGTTTTAGGGAGAATTTCAGAATGAATGCACATGTAAATAGCACAGTTCGCTTTGTTGATGAAGTGATCGCCTCACCATAGAGGTGATCACCTCATCACAGAGGTGATCACCTCATTGAAGAGGCAATCGGCTCTGTGAAAGGGCAACAAGCAATCGCCTCTTCACAGAAGCCTATTGTCTCATCGATGAGGCGATCGCCTCATCAATGAAATGATTGCCTTATCAAAGAGGCGATCGCTTTTGTGAGGCACAGACAAGGACAATTTCCAATTCTTGGCAATAAAACATAAATTTCATATTTGTTTGATTGAATAATGTCCTAGAATGATAATTATGCAAGATTAATCACTAATCCAATGTGATTTTGCAGGAGATTTTAGGGTACTAACCTCTCCGGATGTAGAAGAGTTGATATGGGACCTTAGGTATGCCAGAAGAGGAATCGAGTCTCCACAAGTCAGTCCTAGACTCCTGGAAGCGCTAATAAAAGGCAGAATATAATCCCACTCAGGCACAGGGGGTGTTCTCTCGTTCTCCATTGACTGTAAAGGGAGGAAAGATGTAAGGAGTACAGGAAGTATAGGAAAGAGAGGTGACAAAAAGTAAAAGAGGAAAAGGACAAGGGAAAAAGTTATTTTTATAGCAAGTAAGGGTATAGGGTTTCCCTAAAAAAAAGAAAAAAAAAGAATGAATGGAAAATGGTGGTTATTATCGCATACTAAAAAGGCAGAATTCAGAGGTAAAGATTTCTAAAGTAAAGTTTCGAGAAGAGTGGGCTAGGAAAACCCACACCATTATCAGAACAGGGCTATTCGGGTTTGAATCCTCGAAGCTCAAAGATTGAGATGGCTATTTGGGTAGTATCCCTGAAGTTAGAAGTGATTGACAACTAGGCCAGGAAAACCCGAAAGTCTATATCCTTGGAGGAGTGATGATCGGGCCAGGAAAATCTAAAAATCACATCCTCAATGATGATCGGGCCAGGAAAACCCGAGAATCAAGTTTCGTGTGTTGTGAGGATCGGGCTAGGAAACCTGAGAATCAAGTTTCATGTATTGTGAGGATTAGGTCAGGAAAACCCGAGAATCAAGTTTCGTGTGTTGTGAGGACCGGGCCAAGAAAACCCGAGAATCGAGTTTCAGTATTGTGAGGATCGGGCAAGGAAAACTTGAGAATCAAGCTTCAGTATTGTGATGATCGGGCTAGGAAAACTCAAGAATTAAGTTTCAATGTTACGAGGATCGGGCTAGGAAAACTCAAAAATCAAGTCTTGTGCATTGTGTGAATCGAGCCAGGAAAACTTAAGGTTAACAATCTTCAAATACCTTTATCAAATATTAATGAGTGGCTGATCGGGCCAGGAAAACCCGAGGATCATGGTCACGGTTCTGAATTGAAGGATTCATCTCTCGGGTAGGACCCAAGAGTTAAGTATGTTTTTTTATCTTATTGTTGGATTATTGTTGTGCATGTGATTTTTTAAAAAATGGTCATTGCATGTATTTAATTTTTTAAAAAATTAGGGGGTAAACTATAGACACCCGATTTGGTCGGCCCGTGTTAGGGGACGAATTAGGGGCGCTCAATTTGACCGGCCCATTGTCAAGCCCAATGATGAGAATGTGAACTTGGACATGAGAATGAAGCTTGAATCTCTAATGGAAAGTGGACTTGAAAGCCCAAAACCTAGCCTAACTATCCAAATTTGACCCAAGCCCGCCTGGCCCAACGCAGGCCCGGGCCAAATGGGCATTGCCTCAGTGTAATGAGGCGATCGCCTTATCGATGAGGCACCGCCTCTATGGCAGCCCACTTGCAGTTTCATTTAATACAACTATAATCATGACGGCCAAGTGGTGCGGGCCCCACTCTCCATACTTGTTTCTTACATGAGAAAAAGATTTTTAGGGAACGAAAAAAGGCTATAAAGGCTTATAATGGGCTAGAGGGCTTAGTGGCATGTGAAAGCTAAGGAATAAAAGGAAGAAAGAGAGAGAAAAGAAGGGAGGAGGTCGGTGAGAAAAAAAAAAGAAGGAAGAGCTTTAAGAAAAAAAAAGAAGAGAAGAAAGAAAAAAAAACATCCTGAAAGGAAGAAGGAGAGATGGGAGCAAAAGAGTCCATATCTCCATAAAAGAAGAAGGAAGAAATTTGTGTCAAAGGTAGATATCACCTTTTAGCAAGGATCTCAATCAAAACATCTCTGAGGGCCTCTCATTTTGGTATAAAGCCTGCACTTAAACTTGATATATTCATCATTTTATGTGTTCTTGCTTATGTGTAACTAAGTCATTAGTATATTTTAGGTATTTCTAGTTTATCTTGCTTAATATCCCACTTTATTGATGTGATCTTTGAATACTCTTGTATGTAGTTGTGGTTTGATGATTATAGAGTATGTATATGCATGTTTAGTTACTTAGAGTAGAAGTCTAAATGTGTGGGAATCAGTTCTAGCCTTTTGACCAGGCAACACCTCTTGTCAATGAAGCGATCGCCCTATTGACAGGTTTCTAGGAGGTTTTTCTTCTTTGTTCATGTATGTAGTATGTCCTTTTTGCCTTAGAAGTGCCAGGGGCCTCTGTTGATGAGGTATTGCCTCATTAATGAGGCGATCGCCTCATTAAAGAGGCGATCGCCACATTAACAGGTTTGGCCTGCTTTCAGCTTCATTTTTTATTAATGTTTATCGTGATGTCCACTTTGGTATGTCCCCTTTTGACCTTAAATATGTCTGTATGATTCCATGATGATGTTTAATCTTGATTGTTTGATGGTTTCTTTAATTCATAACGTAAAGACCCCCTTTTATAGAAACTCCTTGTAAATATCGAAATATGTTTGGTTTATTATCTCATTTTTTATGAAAAGAAGGACTAATTGTGTGTTGTTCATAAGAATTACTTGATGATTTCCACCATTGAGTAGTCGTCATTATTAGTTATCCCTTTTATATTACCACTTTTATGTTTTTTACCGATTTACTTTTGGTGTATGTTTAATTTATTTCTTGTATATTATTCCATTATTTCGCCTAAAAGCATTGTAATCCTTAATCCCTTTCCCATTTGATTTTGAATGTATGGTTGTAAATTATTATTTATTTTATTGTTATTGAATGTTGGGACTTAAAGGCATGAAATTGAACTAATGTGTAAACTCGGACTTGATTATAAAATTTGGCAATTATCCGAAGGCAATTTTATTACGTGTGGTAAATGAGGAAATAATTAGATAATTAAATGGTAATAAAATGCAAAACACAAACTGAGGCCAACTGCAAGGTTGGGTGAGCATTTAAATGCTCATACCCAGTTTCCGAACTTGATTTTTGATGACAGCTTCTGGGAACCTCTGTGGGATCCAGTTACTGTACAGTGTTTCCCGACTTTTATCCGAGTAGCAACTCCATCTCCGAATAGGCCCAAGACCTATATCATATTTCCTAGTGGGCCTCGAGCCCATATAGTGCCGTGGTCTCCAAACACTTGAGCGCGCACTAAACCTCACCACCTACACTCGGTATTATTGAAGCAACCTGAGGGTGTCAGCTTCAGTCATTGGTCTTAGATTCTCAATGCATTAGAAATGCGGCCCGAGTGTTGAACCTCAGTTTTATCGAAGTAACCTAAGGGTGCCAACTTTAGTTACTGGACTTAGATGCTCAGTGCATTAAAAGAGTGGCCCGAGTGCCGAACCTCAATATTATCGAAGTGACTTGAGGGTGCCAGCTTTAGTCACTGGACTTAGATACTCAGTGCATTAGGAGTGTGGCCCAAGTGCCAAACCTCAGTATTATCTAAGCGACTTAAGGGTGCCAATTTCAATTATTGGACTTAGATTATTGGTGTATTAGAAGCACGATTTGAGTGCCGAACCTCAATACTATTGAAGCGACCTAAGGGTAATAAAGATGTTGCTCGATTTAGGAACTTTAATAACTCTATTGATGGTAGTTGCTTGGTCAGAATAATGATTGGTGTTGAGTTCGGACATTGTTAATGTTGATGTTTGATTTTTTTTAGCATTGTTATTTGTAGTATTTTCACAAAACGAAGGATGTTATGATCCTGGTAGTGAGTCTGAGCCCTTTCAATCTAAGTTCTATAATATGGGATAATAATTTAGTGAAGATTTTAAAATGATGGAAGGTGGGCTTTGAAGGACCAAAATTTGGACTTGCTCAATCCAAGTCATAAGATGAGCACTGTAGTTCAGGTGAAAGGCCAAGATTACCCCTCTTTTTAAATAGAGGATATTGTGTGATGCTAGCTAGGATGTTTTGGATTTGTGCTTTTTTATTTATTCGGCTGAATAGTGGATATACTTGACTCCATTCTTGAATTTTCCTTTGTTAAATTTTCTTTGAAATTTTCATAAACAAAGATCTTCTCTTTCTTATGGTTGTCTTTGAGTTCTTCTAAGATATCTCACAATTTCAACAATGTGTAGCAAGTTCTTTGCTGAATTTGGATCCCACAAATTTGTAAATCTCTTGTCTGCATTGAGCTCTATTAAAGTATTTCCTTTATCTGTTACCATGGACAAAAAAGAAAAATCTTCGGGATTATTTTGATCCATCTTAATTGATTGTCAGTTTGTGATGTAAAAATATATCAATGTAATTCGTGCATATTCATGCATAGATCATAATCATGTATTTCACGGACAATGTAATATCCCGTATTTTTAAATATTTTTATACTGCATCGGGATATGCAGTGTTAATAATTCTTATATATAATATTGATATTTTATGAGTTGTTATTTAATTAAAGCTAATTTTAATTGTTTTATATTATTTTAAGTACTTTACGTAAAATTTTCCCGAGACTTGCATTTTCATGGAAATTTACACGTAAGTAATTTAATATTAATTATTTTAAATGGATTTACAAAATTGCATGAGTTCATACATTATTTTAAATGTCATATTAAAATATATATATATACATGCACATATATCTACATAATTAATTAAATTAGGGTTTATTTCCATTAAGTCATAGTATATTATATAGTTATTATTTAATTAACATGTGTATGTGTACATATATATATTATTGTGTATTTTAAAATATGTGGTGTGTGATTTTATTAAATATTATGTTAATATATTTTAATAAAAATTATTAAAGTTATATATATATATATATATATATATATATATATATATATAAAACTTTGCAAAATTACCAAACCTACCCCCCCCTTTTCTTCTTCCTCCCGACGCCACCTCTTCCCCCTTCCCGCTGCAACTCCGGCCGACTATCGTTGGTGTGCCTCCCGGATGTCCACCCTCTTCCTCCAGCAGCTTTGCCACTCCCTTCACCCTCTCCAGCGCCGGTGAAGCCAAGAAAAATCGTTTTGGCCGAAAGTTGCATCTTCCTCCACACCTTGCAATTCCGGCCACTAAATCCCCTCTTTCCGGTGTCGTTGAAATCCTCTGAGGCCATTGAAGATGATTCTAAGCTTTTTTTAAGCTTAAAACTCGATTTGGTAAGGTTTTTGTTAATTTTTCAAATTCGGCCATTTTAGCTTTTTGATTTTTTTGAGCTTCAATTGATTGATTCATGAAAAATTCCTTCACAAATGTTGATCCTAGTAGCTTAATCTTCATGTGTAAATTTTTGTAGAATTTTTGGAATTTATTTTGATTTTTGGGTATTTTTGAATAATTTATTATTATTTTCTAATTTTCGAAAATTAATTAATTAAATTATGGAATTGTATTTTATGATAAATATAGGTGTTGAAATGAATTATAGAAATTTATTTGGAATTTTTGTGAATTTCTATGTATTTATTTTGAATTTATTTAGTTTATGTAATTTTGATAAAATAGGGTTAATTATGTGTTTAATTGAAATTAATTAGTTAATTGAGTTTATTTATTAATATTATTGATATATATGTTGAGAAAATTAATTTTGTGCAATTATATTATTTTTGGTGAATTTTTGAATTAATTTTAGTATATTTATATATATAGGGGTATTTTGGTAATTTTACCCTAAATTGGCCAAAAATGTAATTAATTGGTTTTAATAGTTATTTAAGGTATAAAAATGATTTCTAAAAATTATTTAGTATTTTTAATTAATTAAAACGATTTTTCATAATTATTTTCAATTATATATATATATATATATATATATATATATATATATATACGATTTTTCTAATAAAATGAGTTTTTATCGATTTTTACTGTGTTTTAGGGTTAATTACATAATTTTTACTTATTAAATGTATTTTTATGATATAAGGGTATTTTCGATATTTCTGTATTATTCTGTGAATTGTGGACCTCGATCGGTGATTTATAGTTTGGAGTCCGATCGAGGGATTTTGGTTGTGTTTTGTGTTTATTTTCGAAGTGTGTTTCTTTGCAGGGCCGGCTCTACTCTTTAAGTAGAGAGATGTCCATTTTACAGGGGAGGTTCTGTCGGATTTTCGATAGAATTCTTATAAAACGTGATGTCCGGTCGGATTCTGATTTAATTTTGTGTCTAGTAATCTAGATCGAGTTTTTAGGAGTTTTTATTAGATTTATTCTGATTCTTGTCGTTATTTGTTTGTTTAGTTGCGCCGAGACCGAGGCCTAGTGGACCAGGCCCATCGGACCTATCTCGAGGAGCGCACTAATAGTGAGTTACTATTTTATATATATATGCTTTAGGATGCATGATTTTAGAAATATATGTTTTATTTTGATTAAATATGCATTATGATTTAATTAATACTTAAGTTGATTTTTAGTTTACTTTTGGTTTATTTTTGGTATATTTTAAATTATATGCATGTTTTATTAATGAATTATGTTCAAAATGTTTTTGAATATATTTCTAGTTTATTTTGTAATTTTATTGGATTTATTTGACATATAAATACTCGAAATATACCTAGTTTACTTTTGGTATATTTCTAGTATATATATGGTTATTGTTACTATTTTATTTAAATTCATGCATCATTTATTTTTATGAATGTATGTTTTATATTTCAATGAAGGATATCAATAGAACGTGATACCTAGTGGGCAGCATTAGGACCGAGTACGTACCGGTACGCTGATAGCATTTAGGCTATATTACTAACCATTTGTGGATATTGATTGGATTTGATTATTTGATATGTGAGATATGATTTGGGAGTGTGATTGCTGGAGCTCGATTGACCAAGTGTCTCAGGGCCAATCACACTGACAGTCAGACTGCTGGAGCTCGATTGACTTAGTGTCTTGGGGTCAGTCTACTGTCCAAATGGAATAAGTGAGCCTGTATGGTTAGAGTGTTGTCTAACATTGTTTTGAGGTTGCGATTTTCTAGGGTTCTATTTGATCCTTCATAAACTGTGATTTTCAATAAAAAAAAAATATAAAATGACTTTATTGCATCCGCGTGTATTTGCTTGTATATATACTTATTATATATATATACTGGTGAGTGTATGTATTGTCATTTAGAATGCATATATATATACTATAGTAATTCACTCAGTGAGGTCTGACTCCCCTCCGTTGACTATTTTTCAGGAGATTCATCTTCCTCAGACCTCAGTAGCAGGCCTGTACGCCGGATTTCTTCCGCTTCGCCTTCTTCATGTAAACTGCTCACTTGAGTTTTATTTTATGATCTAGACACTGCAGTAGTCGTAAAACTGTTAAAAGATATTGTATTATATTTTTATGAGTTATGTATTTTAAGAATTTGAACTGGATTTGTATTAAAAGAGTTTATTTATATATGTGATGAGGATTTGATTTAATTTCATTTGGTGGAAATATTATTTTGATATTTATGATTTTATTCCGCTGCATAATATTTTACTTAATTGTGTTGTTATTGTTACTATTGCATGTTTTATTTTATTTTAGGCTTGCTACTGGTTCCGAATTCGAAAGAATTCCTGTTCCCTAGCCCCAGTCATGGCCCCTGTTTTGGGTCGTGACAGACAAGCATCTATGTGTAAATGTATAAATGTGCTTGTATGACAAACCATAATTATTCTATGAGAATAAATAAAATATGAAAATAAATAATAAATAATTATGACAGAAGAAAAAACTTATCTTTTGATGTGCTCTTATCCCACCTATAAGTGAGCAAATATTTATGTTCATTGTTTACATTAGTTGTTGCCTGAATGACCTTGAAGATGCCACCATGAATTTGGCTTTATGTAAAATTGAATATCCAAGCCTCAATTAGAAAGTGTATTGTCTAAGTTTGTGGCTAATTTTGTGGCATTTTATGTATTCCAGTTTTATGAGAATATACTGTCCAAATAAATTGCTTCGAGACTAATAGTTGGATCAAGGTCCTAAAGGTCATGATTTTTTATCATTGACAGTTCTATGTATTGACGTTGAGGTGCTCAAAGTAACATCAATACTTGTGTTATTTAACTATAATCACAAACAACAAAAGAATGAGAATCTAAAGGTCGTTTGATCTCCCTCAACAATTAATGGTCAGATTATGATGTATTTTGAAGATACACTAACATGATTAGCATATGTTTTTTCAAATCTCTATGCTCCACGCTATAAAATGGTGCACCTTTATTTTTATAAGTGTGCATTTATAGATATATGAATAAATTCATGTAATGAATCACAATTACTCCAAAAAAATTAATAGGTGGTGATAATGCTATAGCATGCATCTCTAAGTAGAGGTATGAATGTGTTATGAATACTGTATAAAAATTAGGAAATAATTGAGAAAAGAGAATGTATATGTTAATGTGTTATTATCTCGCTTTTGAGTTGATGAATATTTATGTTCGTTTATTTGCTCAATTATTGTAGATAATTTGAAGAACTTTGGGTCATTTGTTTATAATACTTTGTACTTGCCAACTTCAGGATTAACAACTACTGTATGGCTTAATGACTCTGAGACCTGAACATCTAAGTTCTAGGCATTACTATCTGATTTATTGAAAATCGACCACCCATTGAGAGAATTCACATGGTTCAGGGATTGCAAAAGTCATGAAATAAGGTCCTACTAAGTTAAATGCTTGGAAGTAGCTTGCTTCCTAGAACCAGGTGCTCCAAGGGATCTTGAGAATGAAGAGTCTGGGTGATCTGTTAACCTTAGAATTTGTCGCTCTTTATTCAGAATCCAAGTTCTTATGAATTGGGTCTCCGGATACTCGTTGCTTGGAGATTGGTGGATGCTCATAATTTCATGAAGTCGATATCCAATATTTGATGTTCATTTAGAATTGATGCTCGAATGTTCAACGCTACGATGCGGTTCTTAGTGCCTAAATGAGAAAAATGGCAGGAAACTTGAAATCTCTAAAATGATAGCTCGGTACTTAGAATTTGGATGCTAAGAAAATCAATGTCTGATATCTGATGATCGTTTGAAGTTTGGATGTATGAATTTTCAAGGCTCGGTAACAAAGGTTAGGATTTTAACTAACAAGTTCAGTGATTATTTTAATAAAATGAACCTATTAATTCAAACTCGTGTGTCTGATTATTTCCCAGCTTTGGTGTTTAATGCTTCAGTGCTCAAATTTACTGTGCTTAGTTAGCTCAAATTTCTGAGTTTCGCTAATGCTATCTCTTTTTTTTAAAAGTCTCCACAGTGAGAGTTATGTCTGATGCTTGTATAAATTTTATGAACTGAGCATCTTCATGTCTTTAATTTGAACAATTCCTCATATTCTATCATTGGTATGATTTAGCTATAGGCCTCGTAAAAAATCAGTTCAACAATTTCACGATGCCAATAACAATTAACTGTTGAACTTTAACTTTGTGAATTATCATATAGAAACCTTTTTAAAACCGTCACTGAACTTGTTCAGCTCTATATATTCCTCGCGTTGTAGATGAAGCTGAACTTTTTGATTGGTGGTACTTATTTCTCTTATGTTCTGTTTTGGTAGACATGTTATTTTTTAGCTTGTACTAAGAGTGGCATTTTTGTTTGCTTATCAATTATTATGCTCAGATATCTGAGGCTCACATGCTGGAATCTTGGTGGTTGCTCAATGCTTAGTGTTTGGGTAAGGTCTGTAAAGGTTTTGATGTATTATATTTTGTAAAATGAGTACAAGGTTGTATATATAGGATGATACAAGTTAAAGAGATAAATACAATATTAACTAAACTAATAATAAGCCTAACAATACTGAAACAGAAATACAACTAAGGCTAATCAACGTGTTATCTCAACATCCCCTGGAAAATCCATGGCATCACATAGAGGAAGTTGAGAAAATAGATTCTGAAAGTAAGCTGATGGCAAGGATTTGATGAATAAGTCAGTGAGTTAATCTTGACCTTTGACAAAACTTAGTTGAAGAAATCCCGAAGATACTTGTTCACAAATAAAATGGTAGTCCAATTCGATGTGTTTTGTGCGAGCATGAAACACTGGATTGGAACTTAGATAAATTGCGCTAATATTGTCACAGAAAATGGTTGTTGTAGTAACTGGATGTCCAAGTTCTTAAAGAAGCCCACGAAGCCAAATAAGTTTAAAAGTAGCATTGGTGATAATCTAGCGATGGTGGGTTGCTTCTTGGATGTGAATTGATTGCGAGGTTCATAGTAGCGACGACACTTATCAGCTGTATGATTATGGAAGCCACATATCTGACATTGTTGAGAGTGATTTCGGCGAAAGGAGAAGGAAGGTCTCTGATTATTGGAAAAGGGTAAAGTAAGTGAAGTCATGAGAGGTTGAGGCCGAGAGGAAGAACCAGAAAATTATTGCCTTGCAATGTGAGCAGTGGGTGGTTCATGAATATTTTTAATGAGAATTTCATGAGCCACCAATTGCCCATGAAGTTCTTAGAATGTAACTGGTGTGGGTCGCTGATTTAAAGCTGTAATAATGCTATGAAATTCATAGCTAAGGTTACTGTAGATAATTGCATTGAATTCCGCAGGAGAAAGAGATCTACCTACTGCTCTAAGTTCATCGGCTAAAGCTTTGGTTTTTTGCAAATATTGATTGACTGATAAGTCATTTTTCTTCAATTCTTGAAGTTCAATATGGAGTTTTAATTGACAGTTCTGAGATACAAAACCAAAAGCACTTTCTAGTGCATGCCAGGCCGCAAAGGATATAGTCATGCCAATAACATAGGGAAAAACTTCTTCAGAATGAGAAGAGAAAATCCATGAGAGTAAAAGTTGGTCTTTTTGATGTCATTCGATATATTCTGGATTAGGAGTAGGAGGATTAGTTGTAGTTGTAGTTGTAGTTGGTGGTGCAACAATGGAGCCATCAATAAAACTTGTAAGTTTATGGTAATTAAAGAGAGGTTGGAATTGGGTTTTCCAGTTGAGGAAATTTCTGGAGGTTAATTTAATGGACAGATTGTGATTTGTTGTAGTAGTCATATGAAGAAAAAGAGAAGGAGAAGAAAAGGTGGGAATAATTTATCCTGCCATTTGTTAGTAGCTCTGATACCATGTGAAGGTTTTGATATATTATATTTTGTAAAATGAGTACAAGGCTGTATATATAGGATGATACAAGTTAAAGAGATAAATACAACATTAACTAAACTAATAATAAGCCTAACAATACTGAAACAGAAATGCAGCTAAGGCTAATCAACGTGTTATCTCAATAAGGTCACCCGTTGTGTTCATCAACTGTCAACTTCATTGGGTCCGAGCTTTATGTCTCTCCCAGTATATTAGTTTCAAGATGGTCTGTTTTTGGAGCTTGGTTCTTCGATGTTCGATGCTTAGTCCTTAATAAAAAAATAAGCTTACTAGAAACTGTAGCCTACGGCCAAATAAATTACCAGACGAGGAATTTTCTTCACTCAGAATTTCTAGAAAACTTCATCTTTGCTTTTGAGTTGGCCAAATCTCGAAGTCCATTATGTAGTCTGGATTGCTTAACCCTATCAATATTTTATTTTTGCTAAATGTAATCTATATTTCTGACGATCGACTCACTCGAATAATCCATTATTGCCGCTTCAATCATTTCTTCCTCTTGGTCATGGAATTAGACCTTCACAAAGCCTAAGTTTTTTGCTTAGACACTGCCTTCTGTATATTGAATCCAATTTATAGGTTGATAGGTTAAACGCTTGTTCAATTGCTGACTTGGGTGTGAGTGATACGGGCTTAGAAAATTTTAACAACCACAATTGTAGCTTGCGTCGATGGCATTTATGTATCTTTCTCACATTGATGATGGAGCTGCTGAGCTTCTTGCTTATAGTACTAGGTGGAACCCATTAAATTTAAAAGACTAAGCCTCGAGCAAAATGAATTCACCTTTCTTCAGATGATTGCACGTGCCTTTCCTGACTTGCCTCCTTACATCTTGTTAAGAACAAAGATTCCTTAGATAGCGAATCTGGGAACCGTTGTGATAATCTTTTCACCAAAACCATTTGATAACAAAAGGGATGCTCATTTCATCAATAAAGATAGAACTTTAATTGGATTTAATCTAGATAACCGAGTATCGCTAGGAACGAGTGCTCGATGGGAGTTGATACTACAAGGCTTTGATGCTCGTTTTGTGGTGTTGAGTCCTTGCTAAAAATTGAGAGTGAGCTTGGCATATGATGTTTGATCTTTAATCAGAGAATGGGCTTTACTGAAAACCTTGATCTCCAAAGTGATGCTATCAGCTCTGCCCTTTTTCTTTTTTTTACCTAACAACTCGATCATCTTATTTGCATTATTTAAATTTGCCATCTACTCTTTGACTTCTCTCCTTTGGATACGTTGCAAGTGTCTCAAATTTTGTGAGGATTACCAATCAACATTATGACTTCAAACAGAGGACAGAAAGATCAAACAAAAGTAGGAAAGCATAGATATCGATGCGGAACAATGACTGAGATTCTTTTCCATAAATTCTATAATTTCTCATGCTTTTTTTGAAGTGGATGGTGTTGGAGGAGTTATGCCCGTGCTATAAAGATTGGAGCAGACTTGGTTAGGCATTATTTGTTTCGTTATTGAATATGAGTAGATATATTTTGTGATCATGGTTTGGAGGAGAACAAAATTTGCTGCTTCCAGACAGAATTTGCTACTCTAATAATGTTTTTAATCTATCCCTTAAACTCTCGATATAGTCTTGTAACTTTAATATCTGCTTAAAGATAACCAAGTTTTTCAATAATTTGCAACTGTAAAATCTCATTATGCATGTGACACGCAAGGCTTTCATGATGTGCCATTTTAACCCAATATATGATTTATGTTCATAATCTGGAGCCCATGGTTGAGGGTTATGACGTTGCTGTTGTTGAAAGCTTATGGTTGAATTAACTTCTTTTTTCTTATGTATAAATTTGGAGAATGGCTAGTTTGGTTGCTTATTTGAGTCGTCAAGCTAGTTCCTAATAAGTAATCATAACTCAAAATTTGATTTGGTTATGCCTAGCTCTTGACTGTCTTAAGCAAATAAGATGAGTTAGTTTTCCACAAACAGCATCACTTGATAACTCCGAATCATATCCTTACTTGTAGAACTTGCATTGACGAGTAGAACAGGTAAAGGGACATAATTTCCCCTATAAACACTCCGAAACTTAAGTCAATATTTTTATAGAGAAAAATATAATAAAGCGAATAAGTAAAGTAAATGATGATTACTTATATTATGAGGTGATGAAATGATGGAATGATGTCTTAATTTAGAGTGTGATTTTATGTGGAGATGATAAATTTCATGACATAAAATGTCATGAAATATATTTATAAGAAAAAGATATTTCTCAAACCTTTTAGAAATATGATTTTTTTGTACTTATAGGATTACCTTGTTTAAAAGAGAATATATTTCCTTACCTAACATACTTCTTTACCCAGCTTGCTTTGTTTAGGAGAGAATAGACTTCCTTACCTAGTTTACTTCTTTACCCAACTTTCTTCTTATTCAAGTATTCTTCCTTTTTAGGTATTACAACCCTTATTAGAATATGGTACTGACATGGGATATCAAGTTCAATTTTTTTTTAATCATCAATATTACTCATTTAGTTAGTCTTATATAATATAAAAAATGAAAAAAAAATTATTTGATTTTTTTCTTCTATTAACATTGATGAGAACTATCATTTTCATAATAAATATTGCCTTTTTAGTATTTTTTGAAATCTTTTTTATGGACCACTATATAATGGATCTCATAAGACTAAGTATTTTAGAAGAATTACTCCTATGGTGGTGTCTGGTATTTTTTGAAATCATTTTTATGGCCACAATATAGTGAATCCTACAAATTTAGGTATTCGAAGGAGTGGTGGAGGGATAGAATTTGAATATGAAACCTCTCTTCTTAAAAGTAAAAATTCTTATCATTTGAGTTAGACCTTAAATGTTGCTCACATATGTCATTTTATTGAATTCTCTATTAATAATAAATAAATAAATTTTAAAAAAATAAAAAAACAAATTTCATTATTATTTGAGATTATTAAAGGGTTTATAGGTTTAGGTCAATTTAATCAAGCTAATGAGACTTAGATTAATTGATTAGATTGTGCCTTCCATTCCATGATTTATCAAATTTCCATAGTTTTACCAAAGTTTTTTTTGGATTATCATCGTAAGGAGTCTAATGAAATCCACACACTTTACATTTTTAAATAGAGAGAATTGCTATTTGCCCCTTTATTTTGGCCTATTGCATTATTTTATCCTTAACATTTCAAAAAATATTTATTCATCCCTTATATTTATAAAATCGTATATTATTTCATCACTAAAAAAAGAATAATGAGTGTTAATTATTACAAATGTTAGTGATAAATAAATATTTTTTCAAATGTTAGGGATGAATTAGTATAATAGGCTAAAATATAAGGGGTAAATAGCAATTCTCCCTTTCAAATAATAGTCTAAATACTTATCTTTTCCACTAACGCCAAATGATAGTATTAAAAAAAATTAGGGTTCTTTACATAAATGTATCAAAAATTAAAAAAAACTTTCAAAAATGTCGTTAACTTTAAAAATTATTTTTTCTAACTTTTTTTCTTTCAAATATATTTCATTCCCCTTACCATATTTATTTTTAGGGTTGTTTTTTTTCCAACATTTTTTTTTATTTTTACTGATTTTTTCAACTTTTTTTTACTTTATAATTTTTTTTCAACATTTTATTTGTTTTCTTTTTTTTTGAACAATTTTTTTTGCTTTATATTGTTTTAATTTATTTTGTCTCAATAATTTTTTACTGTTTTCATCTTTTTTTTTTCAATGGTTTTTTGCTCAACATTTTTTTCTACTGTTTTTATTTTTTTTTCAACATTTTTTTGCTAAATATATATTTTTTTGTATTTTTATAGTACTATATTTATCCTTTTTTTCTCAACATTTTTTTAATGTCTTCATTTTTTTTTAATTTTTAAGATACTGTCTGCATTTTCTTTTCAACGTTTTTTTTGGCTCAATATTTTTTTCTTTAAATGAATAATTATGAACTAAACATCTTCATTTCTTATTAAATCAAACAATAAATATCTTCAAATGTCGTAACAACAATAAATAAACAAATTTATCTCCTATTATATTCTTAAAGATAAGAATTTTTTTTTTTACTTTAATTTGTTTATTAAAATGTCTAATAACTTTTTTTTTAATTATTTGATATTTATTGATCATCAATATGTAACAAATTTACAATCTTTATAATATATTTGTAATATCAACAAAAAAAAAAGCTGAAAAAATAAAAAAAAATAACAAACCAAAACAACAACAAAAAAACTAAAAACAACAAAAATCAAAAAAATTTTACAATTGTTGATTATTTATTTATTTATTTACAGTTGTTGATTGTTGTTTATTTTATTTATTTTAATTTATTTTTTCATTATTAATGATAAAATTAATACCATAAATAATTTTTTTTACTTTTATTAGTATTAATGATAAAAATAATAATTTTTTATATATCTCATAATTTTTATTGTGTTTTTATTGTTATTTTTTTATTTTTAACAAAAATAAATAAATATAAATAAAGAAAAACAACGAAAACAATTGAAAGCTACAATTGAAATAACAAAATCAATAAAAATAACAAAAAATTGTAGTTGTTGATTTTTTGTTTTTTAAGTTTTTTCATCATTAATAAGAAAATTAAGATTACAAATATAATTTTTACTTTTATTAGTATCAATAATAAAAATAATAATTTATTTGATAAATTTAATATTTTTTTTGCTATTTTTACTGAAAAAATAATTATTGAATACTATGGGTAATTTTTACTTTAATTAGTTTAATTTCTAATTTCTAAATAATTATGAAAAAATAATTATTGAAGAATATGAGTAATTATTAATTTAACTAACTTAATTTTTATATTTTAAATAATAGTAAATTTCAAAATTTTAAAAAATGATTATTTAGAATATCAAATTAATTTTTTTTAAATATTAAAATTAAATAAATATATATAATTAACTTCAATTAAGAATGACTTTAAAAATAATAATAAGTAAAAAAATTAAAAATGAAAAAAAGGTAGAAAACTCTAAAAAGAATGGAAATATAGAGCAAATTTAGTTACAAAAGTGAAAAGAAATAAAATAGAACTGAAAGAAAAAAAATAAGTGCGGCCACCAATTAAATAATGTGCGTTGATTTTGTACATTAATGTAATTAACTCAAAAAATTAATCAAAATGGGAGAAATATATGCCCCAAGCTCACCAACATTTGAAATGTTGGGGTCACCGCATTATAAGATTATAGATGTGCATTGAAAAATAGAAAAGAAAAGATTTTTTTTTTTTTAACAACTGAAATGAACATTAAAAGGAGAAAATACATGAGGTTACAAAGATATAACAAAGCAAACACCCAAATCCTACAATTAAAATTTGTTCCAGAGACTATTGAAATAGTTAATGAAAATAAAATTATTTTCCACTAGTAATTCAAACTAACAAACTAGATGCAGATAGATGTGTACTTAAATTTTATGTAAAGAGGAATACATATTGTTGGACTCTTAGTCCAAAAGAGGAAAAGATACCTAAAAACAAAAAATACTTTAAACTTGACTTTGAATATATATTTGAATTTCTAGCAATTTCTCTTGAAGTTGATACTAACAATATCCAATCAAAATATCAAAGATTAATTATTTTCCCTTGTAAAAAAAAAAAAAAAAAAGATTCACTAAAACAACCATATAAATGGGATAAAAATACACACAAATTGAGTATAGCACTCAAATTTAATTAATTTATGATAAAATCGCAAAAAGAAATTAGATTAAGTGGGTTTCTCATTGGGTGTTGGATATAAATATATATGATTAAATGGGATAATAAATCTTTTTTTAAAAAAGGGATAATAATAATACTTTAAGTTTAACCCCACCGACAGCTTTCATTTGAAACTTTTGTAATTTTTGTACCGAAGTATGGTAAATTGCGACAGGACCTGAAAAGGTAAGGTAATGACTTAAGTGAAGTAAGCTGACTCAACTCAACCACAAAAACACCCAGCCTTGCCCACTTGTGTCCTAGCTACCCACACAGCTGGATCCCTCTCAATCTTACCCTTTTTTTTTCCCTTTGAATTACCATAAAATATTTACATACTTAACAATTTTATTTTTTTTGTCTAACACATTTTTTTTTAATTTAAAAAATTTTAAAGTATACAAAATAAACAAGTTACAAAATAATTAAACTGAGTATAAAGAGGTAAAAATATGTGTTATAAGTCTAATCACTAGAATAAACACAAATTTTTCTAAATTTCCACTTAAAAATGCTACAATGCCCTCATTTTTACCTTTTAAATAATGAAAAGTGATTGATATAATGTGTTTAACAATTTAAAAATATTTTTCTTAAATGAAAAATAAACATGTAAAATGTAAGAATTTAAAATAAAAAAATGAAATAAATTAGAATAAACGTTCAAGCATTTTAGAAGTTATTCAAATAAAGTTCAGGGACGTAATTATGCATTTTGCATCCCCTCCTAGCTTTTAACCAACCCAAGTAAAACAGTAAAAAAACATAAGTGAAAGAGGCAAAAATCTCAAAAAAAAAAAAAAAAAGTAACTTACGATTTGCTCTTTGACTCTTTATATTTTGATATAATACATTACGTCATCCCTCACATTCTAAAAATAGATTTATTAATCCTTATATTTTGGTCAATTAAATTAAAACATCATTCTGTTAATTTTTCTATTGATTGAACGTTAAATAGCTGCAAAAAGACTAAAATAACCGTATTTATCAATTTCTCCTTTTCCATGGATCCAGAAACAAGTGTCTCCCCAATTTTTGTCTCCTCCACCCACCACCATCTATTTCATCCAACAAATTATCATCAATTTTTTTGGTTTTTCCTCCACCACGTCAGAGTTTGCGACGTCCATCGTCGTCTCTACCCGCCCTTCGTCGACCCTAATTTGAGTAGTGGCGACATCATCTACTTCTTCGCTTCGCTTTTTAGTTTGGCTTCCTTCTTGTTTTCAAAGCTTAAGGCACGTATTTTGATCGTTTGATTAAGGTCGGGAGCATGATTCGGTTCGGGTTCATGTTCAGGTATTGAATTTGTTTCAGCTTCCAATTCTGCTTCTGGTTCAGGCACAACTCCATTTTGCAATTCCGGTTCATCGGTTGTAAGTGTAAACATTAAAGGAGGGCTGCTGAGGAGTGAGTTACAAAGAATTTTCGTGGAATGGCTTCAAAGTTGGAATAGTCAGGGACAGATTTATTCCTGTAAAATACACGAAAAATGAAACCTGCATGCTCAATTTTTTCAATAAGTCTATATATTTTCCTTTTCTATGAATATGTGAGTTTATGTTCATTAGAGCTTAGTGGTAATGGTGGTGATTGTCACGACCCAAAACAGGGGCCATGACCGGCGCTAGGGAACGGGAATTCTTTCGAATCCGGAACCCGTAGCAAGCCTAAAAATAAAATAAAACATGTCATAATAACAATAATCATATAATATGCAGCGGAAAATAAAAATCATAATATCATGATATTACCCATATCAACTGGATTTAAATCAAAACTCATCTCATCACATATATAAAATCTCTTTAATACAAATCCAGTTTCAATATAATACATCTCCTTTAAAATAAAATACACGAAATTCAATACTTTAATTCACAACTACTGCAGTGTCTAGATAAAATAAATAAGACTCAAGTAGACAGTTTACATAAAGAAGCCGGGGCGGAAGAAATCCGGCGTATCGACCTGCTACTGAGGTCTGAAGAAGTTGACTCTCCTGAAAAATAGTCAACGGAGGAGAGTCAGACCTCACTGAGTGAATTACTATAGTATATATACATACACTCTAAGTGATAATGCATACAGTCAACAGTATATATATAATATGTATATATACAGGCAAGTTCATACAGATGCAGAAAAATCATTTTATATATTTTGTCTGAAAATCAACTTTTATGAAGGATCACATAGAACCCTAGAATATCGCAACCTCAGAAAAATAGTGTTAAACAACACTCTGGCCATACAGGCTCACTTATTCCAAATATATCCACTTAATCCATATGGACAGTAGACTGGCCCCGAGACACTAAGTCAACCGAGCTCCAGCAGTCTGACTGCCAGTGTGATTGGCCCCGAGACACTTGGTCAACCGAGCTCCAGCAATCACACCCACAAACCACATCTCACATATCAAATAATCATAATCAAATCAATATCCACAAATAGTTAGTATATAGCCTAAAACTATAGGCGTACCGGTACGTACTCGGTCCTAGTGCTGCCCACTAGGTAGCACGTTCTATTGATATCCTTCATTCTTAAATATAAAACATTCATTCACAAAAATAAATGATGCATGGATATAAATGAAATAGCAATATAAACCATATATATACCGAAAATATACCAAACATAAACCAGGTATATTTTGAGTATATATATGTCAAATGAATTCAATCAAATCATGAATTAAACTAAAAATATATTTAAAAACATTTTAAATATATTTTATTAACAAAACATGTATATAATTTATTATATACCAAAAATATACTTGAATATAAATCATGTTATTTATGCATATTCAGTCAAAATAAAACATGCATTTTCTAAATCATGCGTCCTAAGCATATATATATAATATAGTAACTCACCTAATGCGCTCCACGAGACAGGTCCGACGGGCCTGGTCCACTAGCCCTCGGTCTCGGCGCAACTAAATAAGAAATAAATAACCGATATCAGAGTAACCCTAATAGAAATCCTAGAATTCAATCTAGAGTATTAAACACAAAATCGGAATTTAGGGTTCGACTGGATATCACGTTTTACGAGAATTCTACCGAAAATCTGACAGAACCTCCCCTGTAAAACGGACATCTCTCTACTCAAAAGAGTAGAGCCGACCCTGCAAAGAAATACACTTCGAGAAATAGGCTCAACACAATCAAAATCCCACGGTCGGACTCCAAACTACAGTCCACCGACCGGGGTCCACAAACACAGAATAATTTCGAGAATACCAAAAATATCCTTATATCACAGAAATACATAATTAACCTTTAAACATATTAAAAACCGATAAAAACTCATTTTATTTGAAAAATCGTATAATATATATATAATTGAAAATAATTCACGAAAAATAGTTTTAATTAGCTAAAAATACCAAATAATTTGTAGAAATCATTTTTATACCTTAAATAACTATTAAAACCGATTAAATTACATTTTTAGCCAATTTAGGGTAAAATTACCAAAATACCCCTATATATATAAATATACCTAAATTACTTCAAAAATTCACCAAAAATCATACAATTATTCAAAATTAATTTTCTCAACATATTTATCCATAATATTAACAATTAAACCCAATTAACCAATTAAATTCAAATAAAAACACATTTAACCTAATTTTCTCAAATTCACATAAACTCAAATAATTAAAAATAAATACTTAGAAATTCATAAAAATTCTAAATAAATTCCTATAATTCATTTCATCACCTAATTCAACCATAAACTCCAATTTCATAATTTAAATAATTAATTTTCAAAAATTAGAAAATAATATTAAAATATTCAAAAATACCCAAAAATCCAAACAATCTCCAAAAATTCTACAAAAATTCATACATGTAGATTAAGCTACTAGGAACAACATTTGTGAAGGAAGTTTCCATGAATCAATCAATTCGAAGCTCAAAAAAATCAAAAACCCTAATAGGCCGAAATTGAAAAATCAAAACCTAAGCAATTCTAGACCATTTCAGCTCAAACCAAAGCTAGAATCACACTCACCGGAGCTCAAGGAGAAGAAAGAGACCGGCGGTGTCAAGAACGGTGGCCGGAATCGGCGTGATCGACGGTGGATCGATTTTCGGCTTCTCTGGCCAAAATCGATCTCCAGACGCCGGAAACGGCCTCCTCAGGCGGCGAAATTGGTCGGGGAAGACGGTGGCACACCGGAAGGCACACCCACGGTGAAGGAACGGCACGGCAGCGACCGGAAATGGAGAAGGGAGAATCGGGAGGAAGAAGAAGAAGTCGGGGGCAAAATGGTAATTTTCCAAACTTTTTGATTTTTGACAAATATATGTATATATATATACTTTATACTATATATTAAAATAATATTAAATTACACACATCAAATATACACCACACACATAAAAATATTAATATTTTAATAATTTATACTAAATAAAATTAATTAAATAACAATAAAATAATTAAATACTTAATAAAATATTAGGGAAATAATAAACCCTAATTAAATAAATATACACACATCGGCTTTATTTAATAGTTTAAAAATATGTATGAGTTCATGCAAGTCCGTAAATACATTTAAAATAATTAATAATACATTGTTTACGTGAAAATTTCCCCGGAAATGAAAGTCTCGGGAAAATTTTACGTAAAACACTGAAAATAATACACAATAATTAAAATAGGTCTAAAATACATATTAACTCGTAAAAATATCATATAAAATACAGAAATCATTAACTCTGCATATCCCGGTACTGTGTAAAAATATTTTAAAAACACGGGATATTACAGTCTCCCCCCCTTACAAGAATTCGTCCCCGAATTCCAGAAAACAAGATCAAGAAGGGAAGACTTACGGGTAAGAAGCTCGCATCTCAGCTTTAGTCTCCCACGTATGCTCCTCAACTCTGTCGTTACGCCACAGAACCTTGACCATCGGAATCTGCTTCGATCTCAACTGTCGAACTTGATAATCAACGATCGCCACAGGTTCTTCCACAAACGTCAAATCTTCACTCACTTCCACATTGTCAGGTTGCAACACGTGTGAAGGATCTGAGATATACTTCCTCAACATCGAGATATAAAATACTGGATGCACCTGCGACATACTCGGAGGCAAATCCAACCGATATGCAACAGTGCCAATTCTCTCCAGAATATCAAACGGTCCAATATATCTCGGTGCTAACTTACCCTTCCTGCCAAATCTCATCACACCCTTCATCGGAGATACTTTCAGAAAAATAAAATCTCCAACCTGAAACTCCACATCTCTACGCCTAGGATCCGCATAACTCTTCTGTCTACTAACTGCGGTCTCTAACCTGCGCTTGATCACGGCGACTTTCTCTGCAGCATCTTGAACCATCTCTGGTCCAGTCAAAACTCTCTCACCAATCTCATCCCAACTCAAAGGGGATCTACACTTCCTTCCATACAACGCCTCGTATGGTGCCATGCCAATACTGCTATGGTAGCTGTTATTATATGCAAACTCAACAAGCGACAAATGATCATCCCAGCTACCTCTCAAATCCATGACACACATCCTCAACATATCTTCCAGTGTCTGGATCGTCCTCTCAGACTGACCATCTGTCTGAGGATGAAAAGCAGTACTGAAATCCAACCTAGTGCCCATCGCTTCTTGCAACTTCTGCCAAAAATGAGAAGTAAACACCGAACCTCTGTCTGACACAATGGACACAGGTACTCCATGAAGGCACACAATATGCTTCACGTACAACTTCGCCAATCTAGCTACAGAATATGTGGCTTTCACAGGCAAGAAATGTGCAGACTTCGTCAATCTGTCTACAATCACCCAGATGGAATCGTATCCATCCTTCGAACGAGGTAAACCGACCACAAAATCCATAGCTATCCTTTCCCACTTCCACTCGGGAATAGGAAGAGGCTGAAGCTTCCCAGAAGGCTTCTGATGTTCGGCTTTCACTTGCTGACACGTCAAGCACTTAGCAACATAATCAGCAACATCCTTCTTCAATCCATCCCACCAGTATAGATCTCTGATACTGTGGTACATCTTAGTAACACCAGGATGAACGCTGTAAGCTGTAGAATGTGCTTCCTCTAAGATCTCTTCTCTCAAATCATCCACATCAGGAACACACAATCTACCACTGATCCACAACACACCATCATCATCGAGTGTGAAATCAGTGAACTTCCCTGCTCTGACATTCTCTGCAAGCTCTTCCAGAATAAGATCTCGGCTCTGAGCTGCTTTAATCCTATCCCTTAGTACAGATCGTACTTTAAACTGAGCTAACAGTCCACCTGATCTACTAATCTTCATCATCAGACCTTGATCCACCATCAGATGCAACTCCTGGATCAATGGTCTTCTCTCCACACCGATGTGAGCAAGACTACCTGAGGACTTCCTACTCAAGGCATCTGCTACCACATTAGCTTTACCCGGATGGTAAAGAATCTCGCAATCATAATCCTTCAACAGTTCCAACCATCTTCTCTGCCTCAAATTCAGATCTCGCTGCTGGAAAATGTACTTAAGGCTCTTGTGATCAGTAAATATCTCACAAGTCACCCCGTACAAATAATGTCTCCAAATCTTCAAAGAAAAGATCACTGCAGCCATCTCCAGATCATGTGTAGGATAGTTCTGCTCATGCTTCTTCAACTGCCTCGAAGCATAGGCTATCACCCTTCCATTCTGCATCAACACACAACCAAGACCAATTCTAGAGGCATCACAGTAAACTGTGAACTTATCCACACTATTAGGCAAAGCTAATACTGGTGCTGTGGTCAACTTCTCCTTTAACAACTGAAAACTATTCTCACAAGCTTCTGACCACTCGAATCTAACATTCTTCTGAGTCAAGCGAGTCATAGGGGCTGCTATCCTGGAAAAATCCTGCACAAATCGCCTATAATACCCGGCTAAACCCAGAAAACTCCGAATCTCCGTAATAGAAGTAGGTCTAGGCCATTCAGACACTGCCTCAACCTTCTGTGGATCAACCTGAATACCTTCTTTAGACACTACGTGTCCAAGAAAAGAAACACTCTCCATCCAGAAATCACACTTCGAGAATTTAGCATAAAGCTGATGATCTCTCAATGTCTGTAGTACAATCCTCAAATGATATACATGCTCTTCCATACTCCTCGAATATACTAGTATATCATCAATGAAGACTACTACAAACTGATCCACATACGGTCTGAATACCCTATTCATCAGATCCATAAAAGCTGCTGGTGCATTAGTCAAACCAAAAGACATCACCAGAAACTCATAATGGCCATATCGAGTGCGGAAAGCTGTCTTAGGAATATCAGCTTCACTGATCCGCAGCTGATGATAACCTGACCTCAAGTCAACCTTAGAAAAGAATTGTGCACCCTGGAGCTGATCAAACAAATCATCTATCCTCGGGAGAGGATACTTGTTCTTCACTGTCACCTTATTCAACTCTCTGTAGTCAATGCACAGTCTCAGGGTACCATCCTTCTTCTTCACAAACAAGACTGGTGCACCCCAAGGGGAAACACTAGGTCTGAAAAAACCCTTATCCAACAACTCTTGCAACTGCTCCTTCAACTCTCTCAACTCTGCAGGAGCCATACGATAAGGTGGCATAGATATAGGAGTAATACCTGGAACCACATCTATACAGAACTCAATCTCTCTATGAGGTGGTAAACCTGGCAACTCCTCGGGAAAAACATCAGGAAACTCACAAGCAACAGGAACATCTGTGAGTGACAACTTCTCCACTGACGTATCCCTAACCAATGCCAAAAACCCCTGACAACCTTTCCTCAACAACTTCCTAGCTGAAATAACAGAAATAAGATTCTGAGGTGCTGAACTCCTATCACCAACAAACTTAAATTCTACTTCACCAGGAATTCTGAAAATCACCTCCTTATTCCTGCAATCAACCACGGCATAATGCTGGGATAACCAATCCATTCCCAAAATAACATCGAACTCCATCACATCCAACAAAATCAAATCAACGGGTAATTCTCTATCTCCTACGAGAACTGGACAACCAGAAAGAACAATATCGGTGTCCAAAGAATCACTCAGAGGAGTGGCAACAGATAAAGGAAAAGCCATCCTCGAAGCTTGCCAACAAGATTTAGAAGCAAAAATAGGAGAAACAAACGAATGCGTGGCACCCGGATCAAACAAAACCCATGCATCCAGGTAACAAACAGAAAGAATACCTGCCACGACTGCATTAGATGCTTGAGCATCCTGCTGAGTCAGATGGAAGACTCTCGCCTGGCCTCAACCTCCCTGCTGACTGGTAGAAGCCTGGCCAACACCTCTGGCACCTCCTCTAGTACCTCTACCACGACTCTGCTGTGGAATAAACTGAGTAGAACTCTGATGCTGGGCTGGTGGTAACTGAAATGGCACGGGTGCTGCACTAGCAATCGACTGCTGTGGGAATCGCGGAATCTGCTGTTGCTGATACCCAGAATTAGGACACGATCTGGCAAAATGTCCTATCTGCCCGCATCTGAAGCATGTCAGTGGTGTCAGATAACACGGTCCCTGATGGACTCTACCACAAGTCTGGCAAACACTGGCCGTTGATCTAGAACTACGACCACTGCTGCTGCTCGAAGCACCTGACCCAAATCTGAATGATCTACGCTGACCTCCACGACCATGTCTACTACTCCGATGCACTCGCTGCTACTGTCTCTGACTCTGCTGAGTCGGACCTCGCTGCTGACTACTCGATCCAACATGAAAACTCGAATACAGAGTAGCCTGCGATCCACTCGACTGAACTCCCAACTGGTAGTAATCAGGCATCGCTCCCTACCTAACTAACCTCAGCTCAATCTCCTTAGCTAACTCAATCACAGACTCGAGAGTAAGACCTGCTGTAGGCATACCAGCAAAAGCTGAACCCAAACCAGTGATATACGTAGTAACTGCGAAATACTGATCTCGCATCAGATCCTCAGCATATCTACCCAGACGAAGAAACTCTCGGGTATACTCCTCTACTGATCGATCTCCACGAGAAATACTGGTCAGACAAAGACGATAGCTCAAACGAAGAGGCTCTGGACAAAATCTCCTCATAAACCGCTCTCGAAACTGAGCCCATGTCATCGTCATCATATAGGGCTGGATCATCTGAATAAACCAATCCAAGGCTGGTCCCTCGACAGATAACTCAACGATCATGATCCTCTGGTACTCGGTATGAGCAGTCCGAGTCCTAGTCTCAATCGCATGCAGAAAATCTAAAGGATCAGAAGTACCATCAAAAGCAATCCTGCCAACTCTGGCATAGAACAAAGCTGCCTCAGGGTCAGACATACCCTGCTGATAGGCAGGCTAAACAGGCTGAACAACAGGAGGAACAGGAACATTAAACTCAAGCTCAACGGGCTCCTCGTCCTGTAACTCTCTCTGCCTACGGCGACCTGCCGCTCCTCGAGGTCTACCTCTGCCACGACCTCTACGCCTAACTGGCGGCTCAGGAGGTAAAACCTCATCTTGAAAAGACTCATCATCCTCGGCCTCAACGACCGGTGGAGCGACACGCGCTCGCCTCCTCATACTGAAAAGACAAATGGAAAGATTCAGACAAAACAGACAACGGAGGAATAACGCTGAAAACTACAGCAAGGAATACTTATCAAGACATACTCGAACCTAATACACTGCAGTAGTTCAACAGAAAACACAACTTAAAAACTAGGGCCACAACTCACATAACTAAGCCCTGACACAGAACTCTGCTCTGATACCAACTTCGTCACGACCCAAAACAGGGGCCATGACCGGCGCTAGGGAACGGGAATTCTTTTGAATCCGGAACCCGTAGCAAGCCTAAAAATAAAATAAAACATGCCATAATAACAATAATCATATAATATGCAGCGGAAAATAAAAATCATAATATCATGATATTACCCATATCAACTGGATTTAAATCAAAACTCATCTCATCACATATATAAAATCTCTTTAATACAAATCCAGTTTCAATATAATACATCTCCTTTAAAATAAAATACACGAAATTCAATACTTTAATTCACAACTACTGCAGTGTCTAGATAAAATAAATAAGACTCAAGTAGACAGTTTACATAAAGAAGCCGGGGCGGAAGAAATCCGGCGTATCGACCTGCTACTGAGGTCTGAAGAAGTTGACTCTCCTGAAAAATAGTCAACGGAGGAGAGTCAGACCTCACTGAGTGAATTACTATAGTATATATACATACACTCTAAGTGATAATGCATACAGTCAACAGTATATATATAATATGTATATATACAGGCAAGTTCATACAGATGCAGAAAAATCATTTTATATATTTTGTCTGAAAATCAACTTTTATGAAGGATCACATAGAACCCTAGAATATCGCAACCTCAGAAAAATAGTGTTAAACAACACTCTGGCCATACAGGCTCACTTATTCCAAATATATCCACTTAATCCATATGGACAGTAGACTGGCCCCGAGACACTAAGTCAACCGAGCTCCAGCAGTCTGACTGCCAGTGTGATTGGCCCCGAGACACTTGGTCAACCGAGCTCCAGCAATCACACCCACAAACCACATCTCACATATCAAATAATCATAATCAAATCAATATCCACAAATAGTTAGTATATAGCCTAAAACTATAGGCGTACCGGTACGTACTCGGTCCTAGTGCTGCCCACTAGGTAGCACGTTCTATTGATATCCTTCATTCTTAAATATAAAACATTCATTCACAAAAATAAATGATGCATGGATATAAATGAAATAGCAATATAAACCATATATATACCGAAAATATACCAAACATAAACCAGGTATATTTTGAGTATATATATGTCAAATGAATTCAATCAAATCATGAATTAAACTAAAAATATATTTAAAAACATTTTAAATATATTTTATTAACAAAACATGTATATAATTTATTATATACCAAAAATATACTTGAATATAAATCATGTTATTTATGCATATTCAGTCAAAATAAAACATGCATTTTCTAAATCATGCGTCCTAAGCATATATATATAATATAGTAACTCACCTAATGCGCTCCACGAGACAGGTCCGACGGGCCTGGTCCACTAGCCCTCGGTCTCGGCGCAACTAAATAAGAAATAAATAACCGATATCAGAGTAACCCTAATAGAAATCCTAGAATTCAATCTAGAGTATTAAACACAAAATCGGAATTTAGGGTTCGACTGGATATCACGTTTTACGAGAATTCTACCGAAAATCTGACAGAACCTCCCCTGTAAAACGGACATCTCTCTACTCAAAAGAGTAGAGCCGACCCTGCAAAGAAATACACTTCGAGAAATAGGCTCAACACAATCAAAATCCCACGGTCGGACTCCAAACTACAGTCCACCGACCGGGGTCCACAAACACAGAATAATTTCGAGAATACCAAAAATATCCTTATATCACAGAAATACATAATTAACCTTTAAACATATTAAAAACCGATAAAAACTCATTTTATTTGAAAAATCGTATAATATATATATAATTGAAAATAATTCACGAAAAATAGTTTTAATTAGCTAAAAATACCAAATAATTTGTAGAAATCATTTTTATACCTTAAATAACTATTAAAACCGATTAAATTACATTTTTAGCCAATTTAGGGTAAAATTACCAAAATACCCCTATATATATAAATATACCTAAATTACTTCAAAAATTCACCAAAAATCATACAATTATTCAAAATTAATTTTCTCAACATATTTATCCATAATATTAACAATTAAACCCAATTAACCAATTAAATTCAAATAAAAACACATTTAACCTAATTTTCTCAAATTCACATAAACTCAAATAATTAAAAATAAATACTTAGAAATTCATAAAAATTCTAAATAAATTCCTATAATTCATTTCATCACCTAATTCAACCATAAACTCCAATTTCATAATTTAAATAATTAATTTTCAAAAATTAGAAAATAATATTAAAATATTCAAAAATACCCAAAAATCCAAACAATCTCCAAAAATTCTACAAAAATTCATACATGTAGATTAAGCTACTAGGAACAACATTTGTGAAGGAAGTTTCCATGAATCAATCAATTCGAAGCTCAAAAAAATCAAAAACCCTAATAGGCCGAAATTGAAAAATCAAAACCTAAGCAATTCTAGACCATTTCAGCTCAAACCAAAGCTAGAATCACACTCACCGGAGCTCAAGGAGAAGAAAGAGACTGGCGGTGTCAAAAACGGTGGCCGGAATCGGCGTGATCGACGGTGGATCGATTTTCGGCTTCTCCGGCCAAAATCGATCTCCAGACGCCGGAAACGGCCTCCTCAGGCGGCGAAATTGGCGGGGAAGACGGTGGCACACCGGACGGCACACCCACGGTGAAGGAACGGCACGGCAGCGACCGGAAATGGAGAAGGGAGAATCGGGAGGAAGAAGAAGAAGTCGGGGGCAAAATGGTAATTTTCCAAACTTTTTGATTTTTGACAAATATATGTATATATATATACTTTATACTATATATTAAAATAATATTAAATTACACACATCAAATATACACCACACACATAAAAATATTAATATTTTAATAATTTATACTAAATAAAATTAATTAAATAACAATAAAATAATTAAATACTTAATAAAATATTAGGGAAATAATAAACCCTAATTAAATAAATATACACACATCGGCTTTATTTAATAGTTTAAAAATATGTATGAGTTCATGCAAGTCCGTAAATACATTTAAAATAATTAATAATACATTATTTACGTGAAAATTTCCCCGGAAATGAAAGTCTCGGGAAAATTTTACGTAAAACACTGAAAATAATACACAGTAATTAAAATAGGTCTAAAATACATATTAACTCGTAAAAATATCATATAAAATACAGAAATCATTAACTCTGCATATCCCGGTACTGTGTAAAAATATTTTAAAAACACGGGATATTACAGTGATGTTGGATGGTGATTTGGTGGTAGTGTCCATTGGTGATGTTAGTGATGGTGGCGGTAGGTGATGACAGTGTTCATGGTGATGCCGATGGCGATGGTGTTATTTTAACAATAGTTTATTTTTTAAAAATGGTTTCTTGTTGGAACGGGTTGTTCAATTTTATTGATTTTGATGGTTCAATAGTTCAAGATTTAACTGTAATTCCTTCATGGAATGACATTTTTAGTGCTATCAATAATGGCAATAGTAGCAATAGTTCCATTTCTAATTCTAATGTTGCTGTGAATTCCAATTATGGAGAGAGAGTGTTTGATTTAAAAGTGGAAGCTTTGTGTTCTAATTCAACATTGGAGAGTACGAGTTCTGTATTTGAGTTTAAGAAGAGTAATCTTAATGAATGGTGAGTAGTGATTTCATGGTGGCGATGTTGGAGGTGGTGGTGCAGGTAGTTGGTGGTCTTAGGTGCAGGTGGTGGCATTGAGATAATGAGTTATATGATTGAAATGAAATTTAATTTTGGGAAGAATGAAATAATTGAAATGAAATATATCAAGGGTATTTGTGACTTTTTTTGCCTTATTTTTAATTTGATCTGTATTTTTTTTGATTGACTATCAAAAAGCCCTTATAAAAGCATTAATTAGTGTAACTAAGCAAAATACAAGGATTAATAAATCTATTTTTAGAATGTGAGGGATGAAGTTGTATATTAGTCCAAAAACAGGGGGCAAATCGTAATTTACCCAAAAAATCTACTTGCTCTTTTCTGGTCATTTTTTTCCCACGTAATCGACTTTCCAAACGAGGCAAGAATCTAGCCACACCGAAAGAAAAGCAAAATTACCGAAATCCACGTGTACAACAACCAGAAAGCCACGTGTTAAATTGCCAATACTACTTGTCTCCCAAACTGAAACCTAGTTCTGTCGATCACGTGCGAGATCTCACACGTGCGAGTCAGCCAACGTGGACAAAATTATACGTGGCAAGCAGAGATACATGGAAAAAATTAATACAGATGTCAAATAGTGAGCTGGCTTGACACGTGGCAGTCGTACATCAATCTGTGTGCTAAGTTCACCACTAGTAGTAAACCCTTTTCTCTTCGCTCCATTCTCTCTCTAAAATCTTACCCACTGTTGCAGGAATTTTGATTTTCTCTCTCTTAGCTTTTTTTTAAACTAATTTTATTATTTTCAGGTTTTTTGCTTTTTTTTTTTTTTTGGAGTGATGGATTTAGAGCGGTGTTCTGTTTCGAGTTCGATTTCTTCTGCGTCGTCGTCATTTTCTTCTTCGTCGGCGGGTTCGTCGGTGGCGGCGGCGGTGGAGGATCGGATGGTGAGAATAGAGATGGAGGCGGCAGAGGCGCTGGCGGATTTAGCGTGTTTAGCTATGAGAGAGACCGGAAGCGGTGATTCTGGTGGTGGTAAATGGGGAAGTAAAGGAAAACGGGGTAAAAAACGAGTCAAGAGCGAGTCGCCTCCTGTTGACCTGTTTTCTAAACCGGTTTGTAACTCGGTCCCTAGCTTCCTGGTTCTCGCTCCGGTTAGTCTTTTTAAAATTTCACTTTTTCGTTAGTTCTAAAAAAAGAAAAAAAAGCTAAAAGAAGCATATTTTATTGCAATTATGTGAGAATTATAGTTGAAAAAATCAAATTATGTGTAAGATAATAGTGTTTTAATGTGAAAATTATGGTATAAAATCAGAAAGTGACGATCTTTGGGTTAGTGGTTGCTGAATAAAGTTTGCTTCCCAAGTGTAATATTTTGCTTTATGATGTGGCAATTGTAGCATTGCTAAATTATATCTTACTAATATTAGATACAATAGTACTGAAGGAATATCTCAATTGTAGTAATTGTTGTGATAAAGAGAATTTGCTAATTGGCTATCACGTAGGGCGTAGGGTGCTTGTTAGAAACGACCCAGTTGATGTCCTTCAGTGTGTTGTCCACAGTTAGTTGCCTTGGCATTTATGGTGATTTGTCAACAAATATCACGGTATTTTCTGTAGGACATGAGAATGATTTTTCTTTTTTTTGGGTTTTGTTTATTACCAGGATCCGGGTATTGTGGATCAGCATGGTGGTGATTCACCGTGTAGAAAGGTAGTGATCAATTCTGCAAAGGCTGAGCCTGATGTAGATATACCGAAGGCCAGTCCTGTTCCTGTCAAAAATCACAAATGGCATGGTGGCAGGTCAAGACAAAATTTGACCGAGGTAAAACTTCTTTCTCTTGCTATGTTCTCTCTGTAGGCCTTATAAGCAACTGAAAGCTACTAATTTTTCACTCACAGGCAGAAAAGGAAGAACGGAGGCAACGTAGGATATTGGCAAACAGAGAGTCAGCTAGACAAACAATTCGCCGTAGGCAGGTAACTTATGTTTTTCCCAAATTAATTGTCGTGCTGTTTATGATTTCATCTTCATATTGCTCATTGTACCAGCAGCTGCAGTTAAATCATATTGGTTCATGTTTTGCTTTTGTTACTTTGGCTATCGGGAGACAGTGCTTTGAATTTCAGTCATCAGACATGTCTCATTTGGAAATTCTAATTTCATTAATTTGGGTGGAATGTTAGATTCACTTTATAATTAATTATTTCAAGAGGAGTGTTTCAATTTTTGTCCATTTATTTGGTACTTTATGGAAGTAGATCCTTTGCGAATGTCATATGTAATTTTTGTTCTTTGTAATTTTCACATTATTAGTTCTGACAACTGAACAAGTATATGGATATAACTATTTACTTATTTATATCATGCTGGCATCATCTTGGCCATGTCTCAGTTGAACTTTTATCTTTTGATTTTTAGTTCTTATACTTCCCTGGTTTGATGGGTGTTTCAATTTGTAAAAGCAAGATAGCCGTCAATTTTTTTTTTTTTTTAAAGATTCCATAACTAAAATCTAGTGGCATACATGTTTTCCAAGACTGATGATAATAGATTGCATTTTCTGGTGAATGAAAATATATCAGCTGTAACTTAAATGTTTAAATTACTTAAAAAAAATAGAAAATTAGATGAGTTAATGGGTGGACATAGAAATGGAAAATTGTTGATGGGCACAATTCTGAAGTCAAGACAAATCAGATCATATTTGAAGTATTTTGACCTGTAGGAAAACATGCAAGCTGTTGCATGTTTTTCATGTTGTATGTTCCCAGTATACATTATTTTCTTATATATTTAGTTTGCATGCTCTTCTTTACTGGAATGCATGATGGGTCTAACAGATTTTGATTTTTCCTTTAGGCTCTGTGTGAGGAATTGACCAGGAAAGCTGCTGACTTAGCATGGGAAAATGACAACTTAAAGAGGGTAAGCATTGTTCCCTACAATTAGTAACAACTTCCAATAATACAGTTTTTATTTTTACTTTTTATTTTACTAGTTCTGAATCTCTCTAAATACGGTTTGGAAGTGGTTTAAAATTTGCCTAATTTTCTATTTAAATTCACTTAGTTTGGGAGTTCTAATAGGATTGGAAAAGACATGATATCAATTTAATCTATGTTATAGGAAGAAGAAAGCAATGAAAGATTATACAATTTTTGTAGTTGAAAGTTTTAAATGATGGAAAGGTTAATCGTATATTAGCTATACTTCTAAAATATTTTAGAAGTTGATGGAAGGATAATTTTTTTTCCTCAATTTTGAGTGAATAAGAAAATAGGTCTTTAAGGGATGGCTAATTCTTTCTTATCCTTTTTTTTATTCCGTCTTATTAAATTCCCAAATAAGGAAAAACTCATATCCTTTAGAATTTTCCTTTCCTATTCTCCCTCAATCAAACCGCCTTAAAGTTATTCTTTATTTTTTAATATGAAATTTTAAATTTGCTAATGTTTGCTTTATTTGCATTTGATGAAATTTCTGCTGAGAAGGAGAAAGAAATGGTTCTGAAAGAGTTTCAGTCTTTGGAGGACAAAAATAAGCATTTAAAGGCACAGGTGAGATGCAGATTTATTTTTTACTGTCCTATTTCTTGGATCTGTGTCATGGTTGACACTGAATAGACCTCAAAATCTTGTGGAAATTCTGAATAATTTCCCAATTTTGCTAGATGGCTAAGTTCCTTAAACATGAAGTGGAGGAATCCCCAGCAGACCTTAAGACAACCCACGTTGAGATGTCCGCTATCCCGGCTACCAGCTGCTCATTGCTTTTGTATAACCAACATCCATTTTCACCACTTTGCTGGCCTTCCATCATTCAGTCTTCAAATCCTGTCCAATCACATCTTGGGCCTCAAAGTGCCATTGTCATTCCATCAAGCATTTCCATGCTACCCAATGGAAAGCTTGATTCATCTCAGCAGCAACAGGAAAACCCCATGATTGTCAATGGACCAGGAACTCCCTTATATATAGTGTCATGTCCTTGGTTCTTTCCAGTTCCTGATCATGAAAATGGAGTCAACCATCAGCCCTCCTTTGGTTTGAAACACGTGCAAGATGGAACTTCTATAAATAACCAATGTAATACTACTTCATTTTCAAGAGCTGCTGCACTTGTGGAGGACCAACTTCCTTTTTTGTCTGATAAAGTTAAATCAGAAGCCGCCAACTCAGCAGAAATCAGGATTATTAATGATCTGAATGAGACACCAATAGGATTCCCCCCAGATGGAGGAGGGCAATGTGCAGGGCCCTATTCCAAAGAAACAGTTCTGGCTGCTGTAACACTTAGTCCTATTACACCTTTAGTTGCTGTTAAAAATGAGTCTGGGCCTCAACCGGAGTTCTCCCCACATACTAATAGCATTTGTACAAAAACTAGGCAACTAATAAATCCTTTCCCAGGAAAGAATCAAGATCCATTTGAACTCCCTAGTAAGAAACTTGTGGATGCAGCCGCTGCGGCCGAGGCGAGGAGGAGGAGAAAGGAACTTACAAAACTTAAAAACCTCCATGGCCGCCAGTGTCGGATGAACTGCTGAAGTACAATTTGAATGTATTGTTGACTGAATGAGATCTGAATCCTTGGGCAGTTGAACCTTGTTCAGAATGCCAACATGGAAGCAGAGAAGGCCTTTGAAAGGAATGGATATCACCCACTTGGTTATTTATCCATGTGACTGCTATATAGAGGCTCTTCTTTTTCATCTGTATTGTATTCTGGGCAAATTTTGGTTGCCCTTTTTTATTTTAATTTTTTTTAATGCCCGAGTGCCCTGACACAGCGGAAGCCTTGAGAGTCAGGAGACAGATTGCATCTGAAATGTTCTCTATGCTGCTGCCATTTTGGTGGGTTGAGTTGGGAAGGGCAGTGAAAGCAGAATTAGGAAATGAATTTTAAGTTAGTTGGTGGGTCTGTAACATTTTGTTCTAAAAATATGAGCAAATGGCTTGAAGCATTTAAGTCTCTTCTATGGCTAGTTTCGTTCTGATAACGATGCCTTTTATTATTGTTATTATTGTCAAGGAGCAATTTCCATTATTAAGGCTGCAAAACGGAAGCAGCATTCGGGCATGATGCCTGTTTGTTACTTTCCGTGTTAAAATCACCTTCAGTTTTGTCTATAATATTTTATGATCTTGTTACTAAATTCAAGCATTCTGTTCAGCTACTTAACATGACCAATTAATTAGGATCAATTTTGTGCTAATCTTAATGCTGATAATGTTCTTATAAGCTCTAGCTGATTTGAAAATACAATGCAGAGGCCATCGATTTTTTCTTTCCCCATTTTGTTATAATTCCATATTCTAAAATATAATGAAAACTAATAAGTGGTGCATGTTATTGCTTCAGAATCATGAATACAACCCAGAAACAAAACTTCACTATCTAACTGAGACTGAAAACTAATAATGATAAAAATCAACTAGAGTAACCTAAACTTCTGTAAATAACAATAGGGCTCCTGACACTATGCTTGGAATCATTCCACTCGAGCCATGCTGATTGAATCTCTTCCCCTTTTGCCAGTTGATCACCCTTCACTACAACCTTGAAGTTCAGCTTTTGGTGTTTAGCAGTAAATGTCAATTTATTTGGTATAACTTTGACTGAAATATTATCAGGAGATTTCACATTTGCCTTGTATACTGATGGACCATATCCGACATGAGTTACCGTTCGGTAGTACACAGCAGAAATTCTAGAGTTTGGGGTTTTGAGCTGCAAATGCATTGAAGGATAGTTGAGTCCATCAGTGCCTTGTGCTGGTTTAAAGTTTGAACAATTGTACTTTTTCTTGCCACCATTTAGTAGACCAATAGTTGTGCTATTATAACCCTCTTTGCATAAGAAACTAAGATAGTTACTCATTGAAATGTCATACACAAGACCAGGATGGATTGCTCCTATTGGGTTAATTTGCCCTGCTCCAGACCCCAGCTCCATGCTGGTATCTTTGATCTTCATAGGAGTGGCTGAAGCAAACAAAATGAATAATTGATCAGTAAATAGTTATTGTAAGAAGTTCACCAAAAATGCAATGATGGCTTTGTATTATTTTTTGGTTAGTAGTGTCACCGGTAGTCATCAAAGCCGACTTGATCATAGCTGGCGACCAGTCAGGGTGGAAGCTCTTGACATAGACAGCAGCTGCAGCAGCATGTGGGCAAGACATTGATGTTCCTGATATGATGTTGAAAAAAGAATAGCGCTTGTCATTTGGATCCCCAGTGATTGTTGCTAGTTTCGAATAGCCAGCTAATATGTCA
The DNA here is from genome assembly GCA_947683625.1 of Mallotus nudiflorus. Classification (NCBI taxonomy): domain Eukaryota; kingdom Viridiplantae; phylum Streptophyta; class Magnoliopsida; order Malpighiales; family Euphorbiaceae; genus Mallotus; species Mallotus nudiflorus. The sequence goes on from CANTUR010000304.1 coordinate 2,444,468, forward strand.
AGTCCTGGTGCAACAAGATCCGGCTGTCCAATAAAAATATCAGCTCATTTGCCATTGATTGAAGCAGAACTAGATGCATGCAGAATGATAATTAAGAACATTTTTGACCGACCTTGAGGATGTTGAGGCTGACAAGTTGAGGTCCTCTAGAAGAAAAGGATGCAATGGAAGGAGCAGCAACACGCACGGCTCTTGTCTTGTAGATTATAGCCTGAGGATTCCTGCAATATAGATTCATCCCAACCATAGAGTTCAATTCAGTGCATAAAATGTCATCTTTAGCGAACAAAATAAACGCAACAGATTGAGGATAATCTAACATTCTGAATAGAGATGAACTAAAAGCAGAACATACTTGGTTGTGTTAATGTAGTGATCTATCTTTATGCCATCCTTGATGTTGACATTAGCTGATGGTATTACAGAGGTGAAAGCTATGTCTTCCATTGTACTTATGGATAGGATTACTCCAGCACCTTTAAGGTCTCTAACAGTGTAATCTTGGGGGCCATTTCCAAGGCAGTACACAATTTTTCCCTGCACTTTTTTAGCATCCAGCGTGCCAGGATCACAAGCACTGTCAACCATTGTTAAAAAAACACATTTCTATTAGAAATATGGCCATGAAATTTAAGTCGTTCGAGAAGTATATACAATTTAACTTGCATCGTTTCAGGATTTTTGGTTTGTGGAGAATACCTGATATTTGCATAGTTATCATTATTGGTAACATTATTTGCAAGGGCTCCACTAGTTAGAGGGAACATCTGCTTCTTTGGTGCAAATGTGCTGATTGAAATTCCCTACAAAACCAACCATCCAAACAAACGAACAGCAAACTACGTTTAGCATTAACGAGTGCGTTTGGAAAGTGTTAAAATGCCGTAGTGATATAACCAAGAATAATCATCCGAGCCATCAAATCTCATCCCGTACAAATGCAGTGATTGCCACTTAATAGACATGCAGTTGCAATTTGCAACAAAGTAAAACTTACGCTAGTTTTCATGCCACTGCCCAACTTCACAGCAGTCTTGAACTGCCTATCAATGCTAGAAGCGCCAACGGTTAGGATCCATGGAGCAACATTGGATACAGAACTTAGCAGAGGACCATCATTGCCTGCAGAACAAGAAGTTAATATTCCATGTTTCATGGCATGAAATGTTCCAATGGCAATGGTGTCCTGAAAGTAATCTTTAGGCCACCCTCCAATTGAAAGTGAGATTATGTCTACTCCATCAGCAATGGCATCATCAAAAGCAGCTAAGAGGTCCATGTCTGTGCAACCACCGTCCCAGCATACTTTGTACATGGCAAGGCGGGCTGATGGAACACCTCCACGAGCAACTCCGTTACCTATGCCATACAAGCTTGCATGATTCACAGAAACTCCAGCAACAGTTGAGGAAGTGTGAGTTCCATGGCCATCATCATCGACTGGACTTTTGTTTTGAGTGCCAATGTGATCCAGGTCGTAGTACTTTGCACCAATTACCTTCCTGCCAATGTATAACAAGTTATGCATATGTTCGTAATTCTTTCGCTTTTGTTAATGTGTCATACATACATATATATATATATATATATATTGTATAGTAATCCATGAACACCAACTCATCATATCTCAAACCAATGATAGTTAAATAACTTATTAAAAGAAAAAAATCTAAATAGTTAAAAAAGGAAAAAATCTAAATAGTTAAAAAGAAATAGGTAAATCCGTTATACCCTGATAAAAGTAAATCATATCTTATTATATATTTATTATTTTATTACTTGTTTTAATATAATTGGTATGACTTTTCAACTAAGCAGTGATCCTGAACCGTTATATAATTTCTCCAATAATAGGTATTAGAACCGGTGATATTGGACAAAATAATTTTAGGTGCAATTCCATTTTTGCCTCCAATATTAATCAATATTTATTTTTTTGAATTTTAATTTTTTGAAGTTCTTTTTTTAATCTAAAATTAAATTATGTATAGGTAAATCAATTGTATAAGAATTTAAACACATTATAATGTAAATAAACAAAATATCCAAGGGCATAAAAGGAATTATTGCACCTCGTGACTTCATTGTGGATGTCGCAAGGCACAATATCTAGCATTTTCCATATATATAAAAGGAAAAGAAAATGCATACTTGTTGCAGCCTGTAAAGTTGGCTCCTGTGATACATTTTCCTTTCCAATTAGCTGGAGCAGGTCCATAACCATTATCTTTGAAGCTGGGAGCATTCAAATAGATTCCTGAAATAAACAAAAAGAGCAAATTAAAGGGTGTATAATTTAAAGGATGACTAAATTTGAAGTGAAAATTATAGTATTTATCTACTATAATAAGAAGATAATTGATTAATTAATCTTTTTCTCTTAATTACCAGTGTCCAGCACTCCCACTACGATGTTGCTCTCTACTTTGAGTCTCCTCTGTATTTGTTGTGTCATTCCAAGGAAGTCCCATGATCTTGTTGTGTGAAGTCTGTTTCTAGTGTTTGCAAACACTGAAACCACAGTCTCTTCCTCTGAATTAATTTGCATGCAAGCAGGTTATATATGATCAGTGCACAGTCCTAATTTACTTGAGAATTTAATTAAGTGTGATTATTGGTAATTAATTTTATTACACACATCCTTATTCCTTACCTAATAGCCTGTCCACTTCATGAGGCAATAGCCTGGCTACAAATCCGTTAAAGCTCCTCCCATAGCTATATATTTTGGATTGCCTTGCTGTAAACTCACTGAAAAATCATTTACGGAAGCGTGATTTTTGTAGCAGTCGCTTCTGCAAAATATCGAAACATCACAATAAAAAACAATACTGCTCCCTGCTCATGGGAGCAATATTGTTAAAAAAAAAACGTTTTTTTTTTTGTTTATAGCGGCCCGCTGCATGGCGTTTACTACAAATATCATCACTCTAAATGAAAGTAAATTTTACAATTTATATTATTTTGCTATTAGTTAAGAATATGATCTATACTCTCCGATTGCGGTCAAAAGCAAGTTGTGGTGCTGATCTACGACTGAAACTCCAGCTTCAGGCAAATCTCCCATGTAGATAATGAATGGCTGATGTTCATCACAAATAATCATGCAATTAATAACACACACACACACACACAAAACAAGCATGCTCCTGAATGTGTAGGATACTGAATCAAATATACCTTTCTTGCATTATTAATAAGGCCATGGACCAACATTACAGCTACAGTGCTGAGACTCCATAGCAACAGTACAAGTATGTTCTTCGACATTTTCGCGTTGTGGTGTCACTCACTTTCAGTGGCCTGTGAAGTGGAAGATGTGGAAGTAGGATTTAAATAGATGGGATTAAGCCAGCCAGCATCATAACTGTGAGTCCATGTATCGTAAAATATGGCAATAGAATAGAATTAAGTGAGAAGTAATAGAGGAATGTACTCAGTCAGTCTGATTCAAGACTTGAGGATTTAGTGGCTTTCTTTTTGGATCTTTAGTGAGTGATCAATAAATACATATATACACACATACAATAGTATATATTACAAATTTTATACATTATTGTTTTTATTAATGGACCAGTATTTTTTTTTATATAAAATAAACTTTAATTTTAAATTGAATATATTTTTAGATAATTACTTGAAATAATAATTTTTTAATTGTTTGATAGTAATTAAGTATATAAGTATTCAATTTTGATTAATTTTGTATATTTATTTAAAATGTGTATCATTTTCTAGAAAAAATTTTATTTTGCTTTTAAGATTCATAATAAAATATATAAAATAAATTGATAAATTTTAAACATATGAGTTCAGTCTGCATTTTTATGACTGAAACATAAAATTATTTTAAATAAATCTACGTGTACTTTTTACTCATTAATTAGCCAAACAAAAGTATATTTCTCCACAATGTCTTTTTTTTTTTAATCTTTTTCTCTATTTTATTTAGAAGAATTTATAAAATAAATTAATAATTATCTTAATTTTATTAGGTATATGTATAATATATTACGTAAAACTTATTAACTACATTATACATTTTCTAATTATATTTATAAAATAAATTTAATTGTGTTTTTTTAAATACATTTTATTTATTTATTTGTACCTTTAATTTTAATTTATTCATTTTTATGAATATCTAATTATTGATTTAAATTTCAATAAAAATAGTAAACTTCTTACCCAAAAGATATCTTTCTCTCTTTATATATATATATATATATATATATATATACGTTGTAATGTAGCACAAGCAAGTTCAATCATTGTTGCACTTGGATTTAATTTCTTTTAAATTAAAAAAAAATATTGCTTTCGATGTCTGTTAACCTATGGCCGCCTCAGCTTTATAACAAGATTAACTCATTCTTACCTTAATTAAACACTTGACAAATTATTTAAGTATATTTGGTATCTAAACTTTTGGGTTAATTATTAATTGAATTTTACTTTAAAAGTCATTTTAATTTGCATCTTCAAATTTATAAATTGTATCAATTATATTCAATTTTATTTAAAGGATCTTATTGTATTTTTAAAAATTATTTTTAGATCCCTATAAAATACATTTGATATTTAGTTGAGTTTTTTTAGAAAAATAAAATTTTAAAATAATTTTAATTTTAATTTTACCATTTTTAAAATAAATTTAAATGTTTTTGCAAAATTTTAACTTTTTATGTATCAATAAAAAATAATAAGAAAAAAAGAAAAGAGTTATAACGTGGGAATTAATTTATATAGACGAATATTAATGAAAAATAAATAAAAAGATAAAAATAAAAATAATAAAATATGTGCTTTTAACTGTCACCAAAAAATAGTAAAATTTTAGTTTTTGTAAATTTTTTCATATCTTTAGAAAAATCAAAATTTTTTTATTCTTGATTATATTTTTAGATCTCAAAAGCCTCTCTCTTTTTTTTATTATTTTTTAATATTTCATACTTTTATGTTTTATCCTTATTAGAATTCTTTTTTTTTTTTTGAAAATTTATTAATTTTTTTTTTAAATAATACAATTTAAAGTTGAAAAGTAAATTCTAAAGTAGTAAGAATAAAAGATTTTTAGTGAAAAAGTTAATTATTTATGAAAATATTTAAAAATTTATTTTAAATTTACATCAAGAGTGGAAAAAGTAGAATTTAATTTTTTTTTACATTTTATTCTTTTCTTATAAAAAAAGAATAAAAAATTTAACAAGTGTTAAATTTATTTTATAAGAATTAAAAAGTAATTTTTAAAAATATAATTATATCATTCAAATAAAATTAGATAGAATTGATGCAATTCGTAAAGTTGAAGAAGTAAATCAAAATAATTTTTAAAGTTTGATTCAATTGATAATTTACTCAAAGTTAAGGATGGAACTAAATAGTTCTCGCGTAATATATTCATTTAGACTTTTAATTAAAGAGATTAATAGGACTTTGAACTTATAAAGACACCAATAATTAATAATAGTAAAAAAAATCTATTACATAACTATTTGTTTTTTATATGAAAATAAAAATAATACATATTTGTGTAATTATTTCTTTTTTTTTTTTGAAAAATTAATGGATTTAATATTTTTTTAAACAAAATAAATTTAATTTAAAGATTTATGGATTTTGCAAGTGTGTACATGGATTAGTGAATATGTATAAAATATTGAAATAAAATAGTTTAATTAACACAATAAAATTCACTAATTTTTAGTTAAATTTTAAAAATAGGCAAAACTAATTAATTATTTCCTACTTAATCTTTTCTTGGCCAACCCTAATTAGTTTACTTGATAACTAAGCATTAATTATATTTTAGAGGCATATGCTAATATGACTCCTAAGTGAATAAGGAGTATCTTGTAAATTTACATATAGCGATAATAATAGAAAAGGAATGCGATGCCTATATAAAGGACCAATCATCTTCACTCTACACTCTGCAGCGTTCAGGTTAGTCTCCATCCTTTCTTTCTGTGTTTTTTTTTTCCCTTTCAGTTCTTTTCATTCATCTTTTTTCCTTCGTTCTTGGGTCTTTAATCGATGATTTTCATCCCTTTTGTAATTCAACGATCCTATTCTCTCATTTATCCGGGAGATTAGATAGTTTTTACTACTGCATATTTCCTTGCTTTCTGTCTGTCTGTCCACCGACTATTTAATGGAGAAGTTCAAGTTAATCCAAGAACTTGGTCAGGGCTCTTATGGGTGTGTCTCGAAAGCTATTGATAAAACATCTGGTGAAGTTGTTGCCATTAAGAAGCTCAAGAAAAGATATTATACGTTGGAAGAGTGTCTCAATCTTCGTGAAGTTAAGTCACTGCGAAGAATGCGCAACAATCCCCATATTATTCAACTTAAGGAACTCATATTAGAACATAATGTCTTGTTTATGGTTTTTGAGTGTATGGATTCTGATCTTTATCAAGTTATGAGGGATCGCAGACATGTTAAGTTCACAGAATATGAAGTCAGGGAGTGGTTGTTTCAGATTTTTCATGGTCTCGCTTACATGCACAAGGCAGGATATTTTCATCGCGACCTGAAACCTAATAACCTGTTGGTTAAAGGAACCACAGTCAAGATTGCTGATTTGGGTCTTGCCAGAGAGATTGATTCACAGCCTCCTTACACAGAGTATGTGATGACGCGTTGGTATCGGGCTCCCGAAGTTCTGCTTGGTTCACAAGGATATAATAGCAAGGTTGACATGTGGTCGATGGGTACAATAATGGCAGAGTTATTCACGTTTTCTTCTCTGTTTCCCGGAAAAAACGCATTCGACCAAATGGCGAAAATATGCAAAATAATAGGCACTCCAACAATGGACTCTTGGTCAGATGGATTGTGCCTAGCAAGAAATATCGGCTACCAATTTCCAGAGAATAGTGGTACGAACCTGTCTTTGCTTATTCCATCAGCAAGTAAGGACGCAATCAACCTCATCAAGTCGCTCTGTTCATGGGATCCATGCAAGAGGCCTACAGCTGCAGAGGCGCTTCAGCATCCCTTCTTCCAGGACTGTTACTCTATTCCACCAACTCCAGTAAGTTCTATCCGCTACAACAAAGAGCACCTTCAAGCTATAACAAGATATCTGCTGCAAAGCTTAGAGATTTGATGACTGAATCTGCATCTTCCCGCCTACATATTGTGATTATGCTTCAGAGTTAGAAGTCGCGCATGTTCTGGTTTCAGTCTGCACTGTTATCGCGTAGGATATATGCTGTTTCAGCTTCAAGAAAGCTCATGAACACTGACTATGTTCTAATATAGAAAACTCTGTTTATGAAATGAATTTTGTCATTTGAGAACTGTTTATGAAATGAATTGTCATTTGATTAGCGAGTTAACTAAATTTTTTATTTGTTTTCTTTAATGGACTCCAAATTAATGTGGTAATAGGATTGAAATTTCTCCAAAGAATTGCAGATACTTTACAATTATGCGACTAATAACACAGAAAGCATGCTCCTAAATGTGTTAGGACAGTGGTAGTGCCACTGAGATTTTCAAGAGCTCTAAGCAGTTGAGCCCTATGACTAAACTTTACCTGTTCAAATCCTACCAATCGCAAGTATTATTAAATAATTAATCAGTTTGATTGATTGACCGTTGCAAAAAATGGTTTAGTTTGATTGGCTGTATTGGCATAATCCATTGTAAATGATTCAGTATCTGTTTTATATAATCAATCATTTTTCATTTGTCGATTGTTATATTCGACCAAAAAAAATTGTCTATTATATATATATATATATATATATATATATATATGGATAAAGATTTGTGCTATGACAAACGACGTTACAGTGTGTCTTTGCTCGCAATACAATTATGTTTATGCTCCTAGTTCAAAATTTTTTTCTATTAAATTATTAATAAAAAATTTATAGGCTATGGATATTTAAATTTTTATATGACGAGTTTATTCATATGCAATTTAAGTTTTAGATTCTAATTTTTTTTTAAAAAAAAATTGAATTTAAAAAATAATAAGTAAGAAGGTAATTGTCGCTAACATCGATATCATGTTAAGAGTAGCGACATGTATCATTATCCATATAATATATATGCACAGATACTGAATTAATGTGCCTTTCTTTCATTATCAATAAGACCATGAACCAATTGTCACGAAAAATATGCTTAAAGAGTTTTGACACCATGGCAAGAGATTTTGAATGCATATATTCTCCCAAACTCAACTATAGTATGTAGGAATATTATAGAATATGCTAAAATAAGTTAGAGTTGTGTGGAGTACTCTAGCATATCGTAAAAGTGTATAGAGAGTGCTAAAGGCTTGTAAGGGAAGCTAGTAGAATTATCTAGACTTGGGGTGTCTAGAACTCTCCAGGGGAGGAGAGGAAGGGAAGCTTCCTTAAGAAAGCCAAGGCCTCTCTTAAAAATACCTCCACTCCTCATTTGTAAATAAGAAGGGGTGAAGTGTCTTAGGTGCCATATAAGTGTGTGATAGCCAAGTGAGGGCTAAGCCTTGTAAAGCCATAGGAAGCATATTTTCTTGTAGCTATTCTTGTTTATTTAAATAGTATAAGGTTCCTTTACATATAATACTTGTGCTATCTTTTCTTACTTAAACATACACTTTTGCTAGTGGGTGTGTTAGCTTTCCAAATCAAGGCACGATCCTAAAATTGCAGGTAAGGAGGCTTACTAGCATACCTGCATAGGTTGGACGAGATATTGCTAGGTAGCACGTGGACAAATGTTGGGGGTTAACAAAACTCATGTAACACAGTACCACAGCTACAAAATTGAGATTGCAAAGAAACACTGCATATTCTTTGACATTTTCACACTGCTATTGCATTTTTTTTCATTATGGTATGAACTCCTTTATGTTTGGCAAGCTTTTTTTTTTTTTTTTGTAGCTTATGGACATCGATTACTGCTAACCTGGTCTTGTTGGGTTTTATTTATGTTTACTTAAATCTTCATCACTATCTGTTTCTTAGGCATTAACATTGGTTTTAACTCTAACTTGCATAGATCATCTAGCAAAAAGCTCTCAAACTTCCAAACAATTTTTTTTTTTGTTGGAGTGACTTTTCAGTTGGTTAAATCTTCCATCATTCTTTTTGTCTAATTACTAGTATCTAGAATTTATTAAATTCTAACTAATTTGGATTGAGCTGGGTAGAATCACAAGAATGACAAAAATATCCCAACAACTAAAACAAACAAAAAGAAACAAAGAACATAAAATTCACTTTTAGTTAATGTTTACTAAAATAGTCATAAGATAATGCTTTACAAGAATTTTATGTTATGTCTAACAGTTTACTTCTAGGTATCCAAATTTTATGCCATGTAAATTCATTTTTTTCAATTGAAATTATTATATTAAATTTATAGCTAAAAAATTTAAGTCGCTATAAATTTATATTTTTGTGGCTAGTAGATAAAATCTTTTACTACAAAGTCGTTTATAATTTTGTAGCAACTAATTTTATTATTTTTTTGACATTTTAATTTCATTATCATCTATATAGTTTAACATAAGAAACTTTAGCTATAGAACACTCACGTTCCAAAAGTAATTTTGCTCATGCCATATTTTGTTAGTATAAGTTACGAAAAACATTCTCATAACTAAATTATTTAGGTACATTATTATATATATTTAGTTGTAGATCACTCAATACAACGAAGAGAACAAAATATATACCCTACATAAGTCGTTTCCATCCTTATGTTGACTAGATGGATTGTATTAACCAAATAAATAAATAAATGATGTGAGTGTCGAAGAAATTGCAATTCGGTTTATGGAAAATTATGAAAAATTGCATTAGTGGCATTTTAGTAATTTTCAGCAATTTTGGAGTTTTAGATTTTGGCGCAACAGAACCCAATTTGATTGGAATTAGCCCAATGATTCCAAATAACAAGCTTTCCTTGTGTGCTCCATTGTTTTTTGGGCAAATTCCATCGTTTAGGCCTCTAAACTAGCAATTTTCTATTTTTGATTGTTTTAGAGTTTTTTCCCTATTTTGTTTAGGATTCTTTTGTTTATGGTTTTTTCCCTATTTAAGCTGTGTTTTGGACTCTTGGTTGTGTTGTTGATTAATAAGAAAATTTCAAATTCTTTTAATTCCTAAAATTCTTTGAATTTTGATACCTATTTCCTGAATTTACGAATTATAAGTTATATAAGGTTAGTGTTCGACAGTCGTGCGTGATTCAATGAACATTAATTCATTGTTATCACTCTTTTGCTACGTCAGTTTGGTATCAGAGCTGTGATCCTCAGACAAGATGTCTCGCAGGTGACAATAACAATGACCACAACTGCAACGTATAGAAGAGGTTTATGAGTGTGATGACCTATGTTAGCTTGAGCAGTGAGTGGAGCAGATTGATCAATGGTTTGACACCTTTATGGAGTAGCTCACGGAGAGGATGGGCGAGCTATTGTCCAATTAGAATAGGGGGCAACCAAATCAGTGCCAGATCCCTAATGTGGATGATTATACTAACCTTTTTGTTGTTGATGATGAAGAAAACTATGGTGATGACCCTGATGACTTCCCATATAGGTGTCCAACGTAGCATACTGAGAATGATGATCAGAGATGATGGGAGGCAAGTATGCGAACTGAAATCCTTGAATTTTATGGCACCTTACAACTTGAAGAATTCCTTGATTGGCCATGGTAGAAGAGATCTTAGAATTCAAAGGAGTACCTGAGGGCTAATGAGTGCCATTAGTGGCCATGAGATTTTAAGATCGAGCAATGGCTTGGTGGCAACAAATTAAATAGACGCGAATCCAATTGGGGAAGTTAAAAATTATGACTTGGGAGAAAATGAAGAAGTAGATGCATGTGGTGTTCCTTCCCTTCAATTATCAACATTTAATGTATCATCGTCTGCAGAATTTGAGATAAGGTAATCGTTTAGTTAATGATTACACCACTGAATTTTATCAGTTGATAGCTCACAATGATGTGCATGAGACAAAGGACCAATTGGTTGCTCGGTATATTGGAGGGTTAAGGGAATAAATTACAGAGACAATCAACATGTTCAATCCTATATGTATTTCTGCAGTGCACCAACGGGCGTTACATATCGAGAAGTGGTGAACATGTGGTTTTATATAAAGCCTCTAGATTCAGGAGTGTAGAGGGCGGTGGCATTGCGAACTGTGGGACTGGCGGAATGGCACAAGACAGTGTTGTGAACAAAGCGGGGGTAGTACCAACCACTGCATATAAGGTTAGTTTGAGTAGTGGTATTAAGTGTTTTGATTATGGAGAAGTAGGTCATAGGCAATTTAAATGTAAAAAGAAAGGAAAGAGAGTGATGTTTGTTGAGGCAGATAAGCAGTATGAAGATATGGATGTAGCTGACTTAATTGGTAACCCAGTATTTGATCTAGATTCTGTTGATCAGGAGATCATGACTGGTAATTTAAGGGCTCTTTGGTTGTGCAGAGATCCTGCTTAACACCTAGAGCTGTTAACGATGATTACTTGCGAAATAATATTTTTTAGTCCACCTGCACTATCAAGGGCAAAGTATGCAGATTTGTGATTGGTGGAGGTAGTTGTGAGAACATAATTATAATAGAGGTGGTCCCAAAATTAGGGATTCTAACTATAAAGCATCCTAAGCTTTACAAGTTGGCACGACTAAAGAAAAGGGGTGAGGTAATAATGTCAAAGTGTGCCTTGGTTTCCTTTTCTATTAAAGAAAAATATAAGGATGATGTTTGGTGTGATGTGATAGCCATGGATGCATATAATTTGTTGTTAGGATGACTGTGGCAATTTGATAGAGATGTAACTCATAATGGCAAGAATAACATATACAGTTTCATGTGTTAGTGCCTAGTAAGGATAGTGATCAACTTGAACAAGTGCAGGAAGACAACAAGGGTGGTGTGAGTTTATTAACCTTGGCATAATTTGACAAGGTAATACAGAAATCCAAGGTTATTTATGTCATCTTTGGGAAGATGGTGGATAAGGAGGTAACAGTTCCTAATGTAGTTTTGCCACTTTTGGAAGAGTTCAGTGATTTGTTTCAGAAGAATTACCTGAAAGGTTGCCTTTAATAAGGGATATCCAACACCAGATTGACCTTAAACTAGGTGCAGCCTTGCCTAATCGACCACACTATAGGATGAGTCTTACTGAGCATAAAGAATTAAGGAGGCAAGTGGAAGAGTTGCTGGCAAGAGGGTACATTTGGGAAAGCTTGAGTCCTTATGTTGTACCAGTCCTTTTATGTCACGATCCAAACCGGGGGCCATGACCGGTGCTAGGGAATGAGAATTCTTTCAAATTTGAAAACCGTAGCAAGCCTTAAAATAATAAAAACATGCAATAAATAAAATAAAATAAAATAAATATACCGTAATTAAAATTTTCAATTTAATATGATAAAATAAAACTCCTTCATATCGAGAAATAATTTAATACAATATTCAGATTAAACATTTGAATTAAAATCTCATACAGTAACATAAATAAAACTCACTACTAATACATAATATAACTAATGTAGTTTTCTAGAGTACAATAATAAATAATTAAATAGGTAATTTACATAATAGGGCCAGGGCAGAAGAAATCCAGTGGATAGGCCTACTGCTGAGGTATGAAGAAGAAGATTGTCTTGTAAAAATATCAACTGAGAGGAGTCACACCTCATTGAGTGAATTGTTATAATATATATACACGCATTACTAAATGACAAATGCAAACAATCATATGTATATAATAAATATGTATACAGACATGTACACACAGATACTGAAATTCACTTTATTTCATAATACCCAAAAAATACAAGTTTTGAAGGATCAAATATAACCCTAATGATCGCAACCTCAATTATTAGTAGAAAACACTCTAGCCATACTGGCTCACTTAATTCTAAATAAATTCACTTAAATCCAACTGGACAGTAGACTGGCCTTGAAACACTAAGTCGACCGAGCTCCAGCAGTCTGACTGTCAATGTGATTGGCCTCGAGACACTTGGTCAACCGAGCTCCAACAATCACACCATCAATCACATCACACATCAATCAAGTCATGATTCACAAATAAATTAGTAATTTAACCTACAATCTATCGCACCGGTACGTACTCGGTCATAGTGTTGCCACTAGGAAGCACGTTTTATTGATATCCTTCATTTAAAATAAATTATTCATTCAAATAAACAAATAATGTATAAAGTCATTCATAATAGTCAAATTAACCATATATATATCAGAAATATATCTAAAATAAACTAAGTATATTTCAAGTGTATATATGTAAAATAAATTCAATTAAATCATGACATACACTCAAAATAAACCAATAATATACTTAAAAATAATGTGAATATAAATTGAAGTTAAATCATGCATTTATTTCAAAATATACCTAGAATATACTAAAAATATACCTAAAATATACTTTAAGCATTTAATAAAACAATCATGCAAAATTATACATTTAAAACATATAATTCTAAAACATGCAACCTAAACGCAATGTATATATATAAAATAACAATTCACAGGAATGCACTCCGTGAGATTGGTTCGACAGGCCTGGTTCGCTGGGCCTCAGTCTCAGTGCAACTAAATAATAAAAATGATCATGAAATCAGAATAAATCTAACTTAGACTTCTAGAGACTCGATCTAGAATTACTAAACACAACTAGACGTAGAATTGGAATTAGACCTGATGTCACATTTTACGAGACTTCTACCGAAAATTCGACAGAATCTCCTTTGTAAAACGGACATCTCTCTACTAAAAAGTAGAGTTAGTCCTGTAAGAAAATACACTTCGAATATAGAAATTCTCACAACCCTCGGTTGGGATCCCGAACTATAAAATTTCCCAACCGAGGTCCACAATTTACCAAAATTCACATAATATAATAAAATATATTAAAAATCAACAAATACCATAAATACCCTCAAAATATCAAAATATAGTATATTTATCATTAAAACATTAAAATAATTATTTTCCCAATAATTACTTAAAAACCCTAAATAATAATATAATATTATTAAAAATCCATTTTTCTCGATAATTCAATATAATTTAATAAAAAATTACTTTACTAATCCAAATAGCTTAATTAGTCCAACTACATTTTAAAAATTACTAAAAATCTATTTTAATACAAAAATAGTATATAATATATAATTTGAAAATAATTTTTAAAAATTAGTATTAATTAGTTAAAAATAGTAAATAATTTGTAAAAATCATTTTTATACCTCAAATAATATTAAAACCAATTAAGCATAATATTTAACTAAAATTATCACCAAATTACACAATTAACCCTAATATTCAAAAATATACATAAAGTACTAATAATTTTCAAAAATTCAATAAAAATTATATAAATACACAAAAATTATTTTATCAACATATATCTCAATAATATCAACAAAAACATGTAATTAATCAATTATTTCTAACAAAATATATATTTAACCATATTTCTCAAAATTGACATAAACCTAAAATAATTATAAAAATTATAAAAAAATCACAAAAATTATAAAATCAACTCTAAAATTAATAATAATTACTAATAACACCAAAAATCACAATTTCATAATTTATATAATTAATTTACGAAAATTAATAAAATAATAATTAAATATTCAAAAATTCACAAAAATCAAAATAATTTCCAAAAATACACAAAAATTCATGGGAGTAGCTTAAGCTAGTAGAATAAACATTTGTAAAGGAATTTTTCATGAATCAACCATTAACACATTAAAAAAAAACCCAAAGTGATCGAAACTAAAAATTCAAGAACCAACAAAAATGAAAGGATTAGAGCTTAAACCGGAGCTAGGACTGAGTTCACTGGAGCTTAAGGAGCTCAGGGACATTAGAATCACGAAGAATGGTGGCCGGAATCGCCTTGAACGTTGATGAGCTCGAGTTTTGATCAAAATGGATTTTTAAGCCACTGTCGGCGCCGGGGAAGAAGAGAAGGACGACGGAGCTAGCAGAGGGAAGGGGTGGTTGACGACGAAGGATGGGGAGGCATTTTGACGATGGAGGATCAGTGAATATATATATATATATATATATAACAACACATAATATAATCATGCAATAATAATAATAATAATAATAATAATAATAATAATAATAATAATAATAATAATAATAATAATAATAATAATAAACATCCTTTTAAAAATAAAATAACCTTAGTACTTAAATAAGATTATTAAAATAATTCTCAAAGTAATAAATATAATGTAAATAAATTTCTAAAATAATAAGTTTTAAAATAATTATTTACGTAGAAAATTTTGATTAAACATGAAATAATAAATATTAATCACAAGATAATAAATTAATCAAATATAACTTTGAATTTTATTAACACTGCATATCCCGTTTTATATTAAAATAATTCAAAAACTAGGGTTATTACAGTCTCCCCTCCGTATAAAAATTCATTCCCGAATTCAAGAAAGAATAAACAATAATCAAGGAGGAAAGAGATACGGGTAAGAAGCTCGCATCTCAGCTTCAGTGTCCTTGGTATGCTCTTCTATGTTGTTGCTGTGCCACAACACCTTGACTATCAGAATCTGCTTCGAACGCAACTATCAAACTTGATAGTCTACGATCGCAACAGGTTCTTCTACAAACATTAGGTCTTCACTTAATTTTACGCTATTGGCCTGCAACACGTGTGAAGGGTCTAAAATATACTTCCTCAACATCGAGATATGAAACACTGGATGCACTTGAGACAGATTCGAAGGCAAAGCCAATCGATATGCAACAGTGCCAACTCTCTCCAGAATCTTGAACGGTCCAATATACCTTGGTGCTAGCTTACCCTTCCTGCCAAATCTCATTATGCCTTTCATCAGAGACACCTTTAGAAAAATATAGTCTCATACCTGGAACTTCACATCTCTGCATCTCGGATCCTGTAAGCACGCAATTTCGGGATGCAATTGTGCACAATTGCGACGTAAGCCCCTATGATGAAATTTATTCAAAAATTGAACTTGGTTGTTGATTTTCTGGACTTTAGGGACTAAATTGTTACGTTTTTTAGGATTTGATTGCAAATAAGTCATTTTTAAGGGTCTTTTAGTAATTAAAAGTTAAAAAAAAAATTTAGGATCGGCACTGGTGTAATGCCGACTGGCATTACACAATGCCGGTTGGCATTGCACAGTACCGATGCGCAATAATTCATTTTTTTTATTTTTTCGCGTATTTTTCCTTATTTTTATGGATTTTTTCAGTGTTTTGATTGGTTGAAAAATTCAAATTTTATCTGATATGTTTTTTTAAAATAAAAACAAACGCTATCTGATATGATCAAATAGGTCTGTTCCTCCTTTGGAGGAAGTTGAGTACGCACAGACTCTGCATTTAAAAATAGAGTCTGCATGCATGCGTGAAGAAAAAAAGGGGAGGCAGGGGCTGGTGGTTTTTTTTTGGATAGAGGATTTTTTACAGACGAAAAAAAAGCTTTGATTTCTTCTGTTCTTTAAAAAACCCTAATTTTTGCAGTTCATTTGAGGATGATGATACAACAATTTTTAGTCTCAGTCCATAAACAAATCAACACTGAGTCGATTTCAACGGTGAAAATCCTAATCTGAGGGGCCAAAAAAGGGTATATGCACAACATTCATTTTTTCTTTCTTCTCTTCTGTGATTTTTATTCATTTTGTTAATTATTTTATTATTTAATTTCACTCCTAATTTGATTGGTTTTTTTGTTTTGTTTTTTTTTAATTTTGATGTCCGTATGTGGATTGAGGAAGAGGAAACCGCCTATGTTTAATTGAATAGAAGATCCATGGAATGCCATGGATGAACATGTACTGTTTTAATAATAGTTTTTAGGATTTTAATTTTTGTTCTGCATTTTTGTATCCTGTGTAATTTATTTTAATTTCTGGGTGTATAGTTATTTAATTTTAATTATGTACGTAGTTTGTAATAGCCCCAGTAGTGGGAATAGTGAAAGATTTAAATTTCTGTATTTTAAAATTGATTAGTAATTAGGTTCAATTGGGTAAAAAAATCAATTAAAATTAATGGTGGCAGTAGCTTAAATTAGGGTTTGCATGTAATTAATTTAGATTTTTTTTAGAAAATTATTGTAATGTTTGTTTGATTTATTTTTTGTGTTTTATTTATTTTGGGCTTGTTTTTTTTTATGTTTTTATGTTTTTTTTGGGCCCCAAGCCCACGTTTAGGTCTAACCCACTTAATAAATAGGCTTAAAAAATGACTTAGGTTTTTTTAAATAATTAAAATCAACTGAGGCCCATTAAGTTAATTAGATTTTAGGCCTGCTTAGTTAATTAAAATTGTTTAGACTTAGCTTAGCCCATTTAATTGTATTTCTTTTAAAATAAATAGACCTAGGCCTACATTTCACTTAAAATAAAATCAAGTTAGACTTACGCCCATTAATTTAATTTTTTCTTTAAAATTGAATAGACTTAAGCTCATATCTTAGAAAGACTAAAAAATAGATTTAGGCTCATTAATTAATAAAATGTAAGCCCACTTTTAGTCCATTTCACTTGTAAATAAAATGTAGATTTAGCTAAATTTTTTTAATAAAATTAACATAGTTTAGACTTAGGGACAACGCAATCTTGAGTGCATTTTTTACTTGTAATTTTACTGACTTGTTGTCTTTTTTGGGTAAATGGATGTTAATTAGGGTTTAATAAAATTGCATATAATTAGAGGATGAAATAGTCATTTATAAAATTATTCTAAATGAACACGAGATTAAGAGAAGTTAGTATTTCGTATCTAGAATCTCCTGGTTGTGGTGCTAATTTTCTGTCAGAGAATTGAGTACCACCAATCAAATTGTCCTAGTTATTACCCTCGGTGGCGACTCTTCATCTCCACGCCATGTCTTTGTGACAGTGGTTAGTGTGTTCTTTAAGGCCCTGAGCCTAAACAGTATCGCAGTTGCTAAAATCTTGGACGCACGCTAAACCCCGTCGTCTACAGTGGCGACTCCACTGGGGATAAGAGATACTAATTCTACTTGCGTTCTTTAGAATTGTTTTATTGATTATTATTTCATTCTTGCATTCATTCTGCATGTCCCTACTAAATCAATGGCTTTGGTTTATGATTCCATGATTCCATTAGCTTCTTGGAGTTGTAGATTGTCTAACCATCACTTTTAGCCTTAACTTAGTTCAAGAGAGATTATCGGGCTTATCTGACTAGAGTCTATAACCCAAGTCCCTAAGGGGGTAATCTTCTCTCAAGTTGGTAAAGGATGCTGGGGCCCTCTGACCTTGGCCTGTAACTCAAAGTCCATAATGGAGAGCATCTTGCTAAAGAAACCTTAACTTTTCACTGGACCCTAACCACATATAATGGCCTAGTTAATTCCCCTAGGATTTTCACCCAAAGTGCTTATTTGTTTGAATTGCCATGAGGTATTTCTATTTATAAAAGTCCAGGCCTATATCTTTGAAGCTCACTCAGGCTAGACCTTTATATTTAGAAATGCTGCTTCTGTGTTTTTTCTTTTAAGAGAGATTTGGCATGCGCATCGGCTCTTAATATCCCCTATTGATATGAAGGCCAAGACCTAAAAATCCTAGGAAAAGAAACTCACCATTGAACATGTGTGTAGGAAGAATAAGGTTGGAAGGCTTATGCTTGTATGTTGCCTGTTGATTACTTCTTGATATTTGCTACATGCTAAATGCATGCTTGCTACTTGTTGCATAGCATGTGCATCATGCATACATACAGTCCATGCGTCATACTAATACCTTATTTTGTAGTCATTCATCTGGGTCCTATCGTGTCTAGGGACGAAGAGGTGGCAAATTGACCAGAGTTAATTTAAGTCCGGAGTCTATAGCTCAAGGCATTTTTCATAGACTGGAGAGACTAAAGGGGAGTCCAATTAACCCACTATTCTTAGAAGCTGAATCAGCTTAGACTGAACATACTAAAATAGAACAACAACTAGAGATATGGACCTTAGAGGACATTAAGGGAGCTTTGATGGATGACATGAGAGCTATGATGCAAGATAAACAGAGACAGGCTTTGGCCAGACTAGTGCAACCTATTATTGGATAACCACCTGCTACTATTATTGAACAACCACTTGCTGCTACTGTTGAACAACCACCTGTTGTAGGAGCTCCACCTATTGCTCCTCCACCTACTGCTAACAATGTTGGGGGGCAACCTGCTCTTAAAAATGTGCCTGCTACTGATGTGAGAATGGAAGATATTAAAAACTACATGGTAGAAAAGGCGAAGAGAGAGTCACTTGAATTGGTTCAAGACCTTGAGTCTAAGCAGATGCAAGCATTGACTCAGAAAATGTCCAAGATGGAAGAGCTGATTAGAGGACAAGGAATGGGATATTCTTTTGACTTTGATGACATGCTGCAAATGGAGGGAGATAAGCTGCCTAAAAAATTTAAAATGCCTTAGTTATAGAAGTTTGATGGGAGAGGAGATCCAATGATCCATCTGTGTCAATACACCACAACCATGAGCACTACTAAAGCACCATTGTCAGTAGTTGCTAGGCTGTTTGTGTTATCCTTGGAAGGAATGGCTGTGAACTAATACCATAGGTTAGAAAAATATGTTAGGGCTGACTGGAAAGAACTATGTACTGTATTCTTGAAACAATATGATTATAACACTCGATTGGAAGTGTCAATTAGGGATTTAGAGTTGACTAAGCAAAAACCAAATGAGTCCTTTACTGATTTCTTAACTCGTTTCATGAATAAAGCAAGGATGATGAAAAACAAGCTTGCTGAGAAGGATTAAGTTAGAATGATAGTTCATAATATGTCACCTAATTTGGTCAAGAGGTTACAGATGATGAATCCCAAAACTTTTGTGGATTTGTTTGATGATGGGTTACAAGCTGAGGAAATTGAGAGTGAGAAAAAGAAAACTGTTAGAGGCACAAGAACTTAAAACTACCTAATTGAGGGCATACAACAAGGAAGTACTAGCCGAGTTGTAAAGGTGTGTGCAGTTCAACAACCCTGAAGGTTCTCCAACTTCAACCAACCACTCTCCAAAGTCCTAAAAAGGTTAATCCAAAAAGGCTTACTCAGACCTTTAACCTTTTCTAAGCCAAACCTAAATATCCTTGGTTTTGACCCTAACAGTTACTGTAAATATCACTAAGCTACTGGCCATCCCATAGACAATTGTATTTGCCTAAAACATAAGATCCAAAACCTAATAGACTCCAAAAAAATCATCGACCCTGAAAAATCCAACTCTAAACCAAACACCAGAAATAACCATTTCCCAAACTACCAAAATGTTCCACCACCAACCACCATGATGATCAACTCAGGAGTTAGTGAGGAAGAAGTGCTAAACTCCTTTGAGGACCTAAACCCTATACCCAATGGAGAACCTTTTGGATAGCCACAGAGAGGAGTGGAAGATTTACTAGGCTAGCCCTCAGGCAAGTTTGATTGTAGAGTATTTTACTCAAAACCACCCTCTGCTGATATCCCTATTGAATCAATTGAGCCCTCAGGTTGGGGAGATGAGTTTGATGATAAGCCAGTAAAAGAAGAGCCTGAAATTCCCATGCAGTCGTTAAGAGGAGTTGAAGATCTGTTGGGATAACCTTTGGGCAAGTTCAATTACAGAGTGTTTTATTTTAAACTCGCTTCTGCTGACATCCCTATTGAATCAATTGTGCCGACAGGATGGGGTGATGAGTTTAAAGAAGATGAATTCTTAACCCCAGAAATGTCCCAAGAAGAAGTGAAAGAACTATTAAGCCAATATACGGACAAGCTGAGGGAGTTGAAAGGAAAAGAAACATGCACAATGGAAATGTGGAAGGATGGGAAAAAAGATCGAACTATTGGAGTTATTGACATCTGGTATAACTCTGATGAGGAAAGCCTAGGTAGTTTCAATGTTTGGAGTGATGATCGTAAAGTGAATCATGTCACTAGAAGTGGGAAGAATTATAAAGCAGCAGAATAGAAAATAGAAAGTGTAATAAAAAGAGAAGGTGTAGAAAATGCAGAAGTAGAGAAAAAATAGAAGAAGGATATGATTTTGGAACAACTCAAGAAGGCTAAAACGAGTGTGAGCATCTGGGAATTACTGATGCATTTGGGTAGTCACAGAAGGGCTCTGGTTAAAGCTTTATCGAATATGAGCATTGAAATGGTAGCTATGCCTGAGGCTATGGTAGCAAAGGTAATAAAAAAGAAACATGGGTTGATAACATTCTCAGATGATGACTTGCCTTTGGAGGGAAGAAACCATAACAAGGCATTATTTATCCCAGCTGAAGTAAAAGGGAAGAGAACCAACTTTGCAATAGTGGATGATGGTTCAACTATAAATGTATGCCTGCTAAAGATCCTGCCTAACTTAGGTTTGAAAGTTGAAGACTTAATATATTCAAACCCCATAATCAGAGCTTATGATGACAACACTAGGAATGTGGAGGGGACATTCCAAGCCCTGGTTAAAATAGGACCTGTGGAATCAACCATTGAGTTCATCATTCTGGACATCCCTATTACCTATGCCTTACTATTGGGAAGGTCGTGGTTCCATGCCTTAGGAGGGGTACCCTCAACTATGCATCAAAAAATAAAATTCCCTTATGAAGGAGAAGTTGTGACCATAGAAGTTGGGACTAATGTTGCTATGGCATCCATATTGGATAAACAGAAACAAGTGTGTGCACCCCCTAGTTTCTAGATTGCTGGGATATTTGATAGGACTAAAATGGATTTGAGAGTAGCAAAAATGATAGAGAACATGAATTACTGGTTTGGACGAGGACTGGGGAAGAATGAACAAGGAGAATTCCTAGGATTCAAAAACCAAGATGACACAATAGGATTGGGTTTTACAGGGGAAGCAAAGCTAAAAGGTAGAAGGGCAAGGAAGAGATTCAATGCAAAAAAGAGGAAGCTTTATGCAAAAGTTGGTCCTTTAAGTAAGAACTTCATCAGGTCAGGGGAAGGCAAATACTATATGAGAGCTAAGGAATCAGTCAGTGTTGCTGGAGCAGATGTCCCTAGGTTTGAGATCTTCAAGTAGCAAATTGTGGAGAATCTAATGAAGGACAACAAAGAGGAAGTGATGAAGCTGACAGTTGAGAGGATGGGTAGTACTGCTGTTAAAGAGTTGTTATGTCAATCACCTCAAGGACAACCACTATGAGACTCAGCATCGCTAGCATCTAGAATAGGAAATAAAATTTCTCATTGTCTCATTGAATAAAATTTTAGTTTCTAGTGATCAATGATATAAATTCTGACCATGCTTACTTATGTAATGTACATCCTAATGGTACTGTGCATTATGGTATTAATTGCATCTGCTTGTTTGACATAAATTCAATTCAATTAAATTCATTCAGCATAGGCACAAATGAAAATTTAAAAAAAATCCATATATCACATAATATAACTTTTGAAGATAGGAAATGTGAGAAAAAAAATAAAAAAGGAAAGAAAAAAAAGAACAATAAGGTAAAAATTGGAGAGGAAAATTCATGACTGACTAATAACATGAGTTATATTATGTGATGTAATGAATGTTCCCATTTTTGCCCTAATGAATGGCTAAAATTGAATTTTAAATTTTTTTTTAAACATCACATATTGGTCTTTATCATACTGCATAAGTATCTGAAAGGAAAAATAATGTATGATGAAAGCTAAATCAGAGCTATGAGATCACTATTTTAGTTACGTTTTCTTTCTGCCATCTCTTTTGTAATTTTTCTTGTAAGCCTAGCATCCCCTTATACCTTGAGAATTTAGGTGGCTCAGTAACTTGCTTTTCAATCCATACATTGTAACTTTCATTAATTATTACATCAGCATCAAGTCTTATATTCTGCTCCAGAATTCTTCGAAGTGCAAGTCCAATTGATTTCATCATCCAGAATTCGCTTCAATCAGTTCGCCCACTCCTATGCATCTTCAATACATGAGATTGCAGCTAATAGGGTTAGTAAGACAAAGGGCCAACAATAATAAATGACCAAACTGAGTCTCTTGTGCACATGAAGAAAGTGATTGCTAGGATGAATTCAAATTGAAGCTGGGGGCAAAATGTAACTCCGGGACAAGTTAGGGGCAAAATGGTAAATACAATAGTAGAACTTCAAAGTTAGTGAAAAAAATCTCAGGGCAGAAAGGAGTATACTACAAGCATGCAGATATAACAGTTATTATACATCAGAAGTAGTAATAAAAAGAAAAGTTCAATAGTGCATTGGTCAATCATGAGCTCTAGTGTAAAGCCATGGACCCCACTCACTAGCCTGGTTATTTGTCTGATAGGCTATATTAAAATTTCAAACATCAGAAGTACCAATAATGAAGCATCTATAAGCTGTTGATGAGACACCTCATTCTCACACTCCAAGCTGCAAACATAGCTTTGCCCCAAACATAATACCTATTAGGATCATGCATAACATGCATACACTTGTATACTTTCTTTGCATAATAAAGTCTTTGAGCCCAATCAAGATTGTCTAAACACTTTGCCATTAACATTCAAGATTAGTGTTGTAAAGGTGCAGGAAAGTAGTTAGAGTATTCACATGTAAAGCATCTGAAAGGTAACATAGGAGGAGCAACTTTACTAAGAAGCATCATCCTGGTGATCTTAAGAGGCTGTGGAATATGGTAATAAGAAAGTCCAACATGTCAGTGATACATATGCTTGGCCTTAAAAAGGGAAGAATGCACTCAAAAACTTGAGACGAATGACGAATGCACTCTGAAAAATTCTTTGATTATGAAATAAAAAACCTCTAACTCCCAAATCTTTTCTTTTACAGTGAAACATTGGGAAAAGGAATGAGGCCCTATACCATAGCATTAACAAAATAAAGCCATAACTTCAATGGCAGAACATTGTGACCCTATAACTAGAGACATGATCACCACAATCAAAAAGGGAAGAATGCAAAAGAATGATATTGCATTTTGACAAAATTTCTTCACTTGCAAAAAGACTATACTAACTTGTAGTATTTTATGCAGGGAAATAACAAAAGAATGAAGAAGGGGAAAGGAACCGATACATCAATAAGAATGACCAGGATAGCAAATGCCAATCACTTATCAAAATCTCGCTCTGTGTGACAAATACCTTAACAAATACTAAAGGGAAGTAGTATGACTATATCTCTTTTTTATTCTATAGTAAAGTACAAATTGAAAAAAATTTATAAGATTGAGAGTAAATTCATCCACTTCATGATATCATATGCAAAAACTTATCTCATGACCTTTGATTTTAATGGCTTTCTTTTATTAGCCTCTCAGAATTCAGATGTCTTATTGATAGTTCTATGCTGAGAGTTTCTAAAACTCTAATCAATCTAATGCTTACTTTACACCTAAATGAGGGGAAGAATATGCAAAGACAAAATCTATGGACTTGCTATATAAATTGGTTGAATTTTAAAGTGTCATTTTAGTCTTTTGAATAATAAATGTGCATATAATCTACTCCAATGCTTAGAAATGAGTAAGAGTACAAATCCCTCAACGGTATCCATGCTGAGTAATACGAGAAAGTTAGGGGAACACTAAGAGGAGAATCAGAATAAGAGCAAGCATAATGTACTCCAATGCCCAAAAATGAGCAAGAGTATCAACGTGAACCTCTGGTGGTATCCACGCTGAGTAATACAAGAAAGGCGGGGGAATACTAAAAGAGGACCCACATAAAAGAAAAACTTACTCTATTTACTCCAATGCTCTAAAAGAGTATGAGTATCCAAAGGAACTTTCCAATGGTATCCACACTGAGTAATATGAGAAAGGCAGGGGAATACTTGGATAAGGAAGAAAAACACAAAAATAATTCAAAGACTGTTTTGATACTCCGAATTCAATATTTTTATGCTTAATTTCCATAAGTTTTATTTAGTAAATTTTCCCTAAAATTAGGTGTGGAAGTAAGCTCTTCACTTGGTAAATGCTATA
Organism: Mallotus nudiflorus; assembly: GCA_947683625.1. Classification (NCBI taxonomy): domain Eukaryota; kingdom Viridiplantae; phylum Streptophyta; class Magnoliopsida; order Malpighiales; family Euphorbiaceae; genus Mallotus; species Mallotus nudiflorus. The sequence goes on from CANTUR010000304.1 coordinate 2,469,488, forward strand.
CTCTCAATATAAGATGGTTAACGATGCCTCTGACCTTTGCATATGGCAAATAAGTGACAGTCATAAAAATAAAAAATAGTGAGATTCGTTAAGTACATGCTAAATTTTCAACATTATAATGTACTTTTATACATTCATCATGGTTGAAACTAACTTTAATAAGTCTATCGGAATTGTAAATCCAGAAAGAAGTGCATCCAACTGGTAGAGTTGGTTAACACAGCAGTATGATAGAAAAACCTGATAGCCTAAATCAGTCATCTTGTGCTGTGGTATCAGGCCATGGGCTCCATCCTCTGGTAGGGTCATCATGATAATGAGTGTCTGGAGATCTAGTAGATGAAGTCCCATCACTACACGAATCAAAGTCGAAGGCTACAAGCTGTCGACAAAACATCTTATTCTCCTGCTCTAGACCATTGAAATAGCTTTGCATACACAGAAAACACCATATCATATGCATTACATGCATATATTTACGTTGTCTCAGTGAGGGCGCTTACCCGCCAACTGTCTGTAACCTACATTGTAAATAATCTCTGAGATGAGGCTAGTCCATATAGATACTCTGCCTGTGTCCGGGGAATCTATTTTGTAAAATTTTGTTAATATCAATGTCAAGTGTATAGATCCATACAAGAAATAAAGCAAACAGACTCAAATGAGAAGCATCTGGTGGATAAAAGCTAGGAAGCTAAGCATCATCAAACTGCATCTGCTGCTCAACTGGAGCTTGAACAGTGGGAGCCCAGTAGAACATAGACTTGTCTGGAAGAGAGACATCACCAAGCATAGCACCGATAAAGGCCCCATCACGACTAGACCCAACGTGCTGAGCATGATGACCAGGACTAGGTCTGGGCTCAGGGCTCTCAATCTTTGGAGCAATCTCAGTCTCTGGAACAATCTCAGTCTCCTCATTAGCATCAACAGGAGAGCGAACCTCCTCAAACTGTAAAGAGAAGGAGTGAGTCATAAGTTCTAGAAACAGAAGCTGAAATAATGTGAAATTACCTCATCATCGTTAATAGGAACATGCTCCAGGGGGCTCTCATTGATAAATTGCTGATAATGTCGAGAACGCTCAAGGAAATATGAGGTAGCATATCCTTGTAGTGCATCTCTTAGCTTTGAACCTGTAAGATGCGAGCTACGAAGCATAGAGAAGGGGACATCAGATGGAATGCAACGTCGAGAAGGGCCAGCAGACTAGCGATACACTTGCTCCCTTAAATACCACATCAGACAGCCATAACCAGAGAGCAGGATCCTTATAGGCTCTAAGCGGGCTATAGCTGCCATTAAATTATATCACTGGATGTCTTTAGCACCCTCCAACCAATCAGAGTTTATCTATAATTTATGTAAATTAAACCAAATTTCTATTAAACTGTAGCATACTAATGATTTTATTTTTCCTTACCAAGTGCCACTCGACAGTGTTCAACTGAACATGATACGTCTGCAAAGTGTTCCTATTGCTAGCAAGGCGAGAAGAACCCTATCTCATCATAAGAGGAAAAGTCCTATCAGAACTGATAGCGTTAAAGCCTTGAATCAGCCCGATCTCTATGCTCTAGATCTGAAAAAAGATAACACATCAGAAAAAGCAAAGAAGAGCAAAACTATAGAGATCAAATGAAGGAGAACATACATTTAAGACATGCCAAAAGCCACACATCATGACAACACCTCTACAGATAGTGTCCAGTTTGTAATAAATATAAATGAGTGTAGCAGATCCCCAATCTAATGTGATAGCTCGATCCAAGTCATGAAGAGGACCCAATAGAGCAATACTGACCTTATGACCAATCTCGCAAAAGAGGGTTGTGCTTAATAATATCAAGAGGAAACACCTCACCTTATGAATAATCTGACGAGGGGTCAAAGTAGGAAGGCATTTAAATCCCTCAACTAATGATGAAAGAAGAACGTTCTTCCGATTCTTCCATGCTGGGGTGAACCCTATCAAGTCGTGCACGTATTGACTTTGTGCATGCTCTGGAAGACTACAATAGCTGATGTCAAATGGAACTGGGGATCCCCCAAAGGCAATCTGGTGATAGCAGAGAAGCTCATAGGTGAAATGGTCAGCTCACCCACATGAGTATGAAAAGTGTGGGTAGTATCCATCCATCGCTTGATCAAAGTAAATAAAGAATAACGAGTCAGATCAGCCTCAAACAGTCAGAAGTGCAGCGATGAAATATCTAAATCCGAAAGCCCAAATCAGATGTGTCACTTGCTCCGGCAGTCCATCAAATAATTCTCGGGCTAGATTGAAACAGCCCATAAACTTCATCAGACGCTATTTTAATTTCAAAAAGAAAACAATAATTAATTAATCAAAGAATTTAAATTGAAGGATTTGATTAGTTAATTAATTAATTAATTAATTACCTTAAAAAAATTTGATTGATAGTGTAGATTACCGATTGGCAATCTAGAATGCCGATTGGTATTCCAGATTGCCGATCGGCAATCTACTATGCCGATCAGCATTAACCCGGTTGATTGAAAATCTGGAATTCTGATTAGAATTCCATACATTCGATCCTCCATTCTGACAACCCAAGAGTCAAATTTCATATTTTCAGAGTTAATTTCAATTTATCATGCATTTTCATATTAATTTCTAACTAATATACGTATCAATGTCAATTTCTACTCTGTAACTAACTCTAATTACTAATTATACAGGTAATATTTTTGCAAAAATAAATAGAAACAAGAAAAGTTACCTAATTACCCACATCTTTGCACCTGTGGGTATGTAAATGAGTCAAGGGAAAGATAGTTGAGTCTTCTCGAAGTTCCAGATTATTATGAGGAAAATGAAGAGGCAGAATCCTTTGACATTCTGAAGCCTCGGCTCCCTCATATTGTCTGCATGATGAGGAGGGCATAGGATCAGACAGATTGCAAATCAAACAACAGATGGTAAAGAAATCAAGAAAAGAAAATCAAGATCAAGTGAAAAAAAAGAAGAAGAAGAAAAGAATAGGAAGATAATTGAAGTGATTGGCAAAAGGGAAAGAATATATAAAATGAAGAATATCCATTTTAATCCTTTCAATTTATTTACTTTTTATCTATCTTTTCTTTCTTGCAATTTGGTCCATAATTGCATTTTGATTAGGAACATGTTCCTAATTAAATCATGACATTCATCAAATTAATTATTCATTGAATTATTAAGACTGCATAATCAATCTGTGATCCTGAATCTTCTGTCAAATACAAAATACAAAACAAGATTACATAACTCATTTTTTTGCATTTTATCAAAGGTTTCATATGCTGCACAGTAGCTATGATATGAATTTCAAATCATTATGTTATGTGCTGCACAGTAGTCATAACCTTCATTATGTTATGTACTGCATAGCAGCTATGACATAAACTTTCAAATTCCTCATTGCTAGATGTTCCATAGGAACTATAGCAAGTTCTCAATTCAATTACACTAGACGTTCCATAAGGAATATAGTGTGCATCGTTAGACGTCCCACAGGGAATATAATGAAATTCAATTCAATTACACTAGATGTCCCACAGGGAATATAGTGTGCATCGTTAGACGTCCTATAGGGAATATAATGAAATTCATCATTGCTAGACGTTCCATAGGAACTATAGAAAATTTCAATTCATCTACACTAGATGTCCCACAGGAAATATAGTGTGCATTGTTAGACATCCCATAGGGAATATAACGAAATTCATCATTGCTATACGTTCTACAGGAACTATAGCAAGTTTTTAACTTATCATCGCTAAATGTCCCACAGGGAATATAGCGAAACTCATTTGCATAAAGTCCACTAGATGTTCCACAGGAAATATAGTGCGACTTATCAAACACTACACCTTGCTCAACAATTTGAGCATCAATCTGTCACTTAGGATACAATCGAGTGTCTTAATTTCTTTTTTTTTGAAATTGTGTGCTTCTATTGCTTTGTCGCAATTTGTCAAGCAAACAACAACAAAGGGGGGCAACTGTAAGCACCCAATTTCGGGATGCAATTGTGCACAATTACGATGTAAGCCCCTATGATGAAATTTATTCAAAAATTGAACTTGGTTGTTGATTTTCTAGACTTTAGGGACTAAATTGTAACATTTTTTAGCATTTGATTGCAAATAAGTCATTTTTTCAGGGGTCTTTTGGTAATTAAAGGTTTATATATATATATATATATATATATATATATATATATTTTAGGATCGGCAATGGTGTAATGCCGACTGGCATTGTACAATGCCGGTCGGCATTGCACAGTACCGATGCGCAATAATTTCTTTTTTTTTTATTTTTTCGCGTATTTTTCCTTATTTTTATGGATTTTTTCAGTGTTTTGATTGGTTGAAAAGTTCAAATTTTATCTGATAAGTTTTTTTAAACAAGAAACGCAGAAAATATTTTTTTTTGAAATCAAAACAAATGCTATCTGATATGATCAGATAGGTTTATTCCTCCTTTGGAGGAAGTTGAGTACGCACAGACTCTACATTTAAAAGCAGAGTCTGCATGCGTGCATGAAGAAAAAAAGGGGAGGTGGGGGCTGGAGGTTTTTTTTGGCTAGAGGATTTTTTACAGACGGAAAAAAAAAGCTTTGATTTCTTCTGTTCTTTAAAAAAACCTATTTTTTGCAATTCATTTGAGGAAGACGATACAACGATTTTTCATCTCAGTCCATAATCAAATCAACACTGAGTCGATTTTAACAGTGAAAATCCTAATCTAAGGGGCTGAAAAAGGGCATATGCACAACATTCATTTTTTCTTTCTTCTCTTCTGTGATTTTTATTCATTTTGTTAATTATTTTATTATTTAATTTCACTACTAATTTGATTGCTTTTTTTGTTTTAATGTCCGTATGTGGATTGAGGAAGAGGAAATCGCTTATGTTTAATTGAACCGAAGATCCATGGAATGCCATGGATGAACCTGTACTGTTTTAATAATGGTTCTTAGGGTTTTAATTTTTGTTCTACATTTTTGTATCCTATGTAATTTATTTTAATTTCTGGGTGTATAATTATTTAATTTTAATTCTGTACGTAGTTTGTAATAGCCCTAGTAGTGGGAATAGTGAAAGATTTAAATTTTTGTATTTTAAAATTGATTAGTAATTAGGTTCAATTGGGTAAAAAAATCAATTAAAATTAATAGTGGCAGTAGCTTAAATTAGGGTTTGCATGTAATTAATTTAGGTTTTTTTTTATAAAATCACTACAATGTTTGGTTAATCTATTTTTTTGTGTTTTATTTATTTTGGGCTTGTTTTTTATGTTTTTATATTTTTTTTGGGCCCCAAGCCCGCGTTTAGGTCTAACTCACTTAATAAATAGACTTAAAAAATGATTTAGGTTTTTTTAAATAATTAAAATCAACTGCGGCCCATTAGGTTAATTAGATTTTAGGGCCGCTTAGTTAATTAAAATTGTTTAGACTTAGCTTAGCCCATTTAATTGCATTTCTTTTAAAATAAATAGACCTAGGCCTACATTTCACTTAAAATAAAACCAAGTTAGACTTAGGCCCACTAATTTAATTTTTTCTTTAAAATTGAATAGACTTAAACTCATATCTTAGAAAGACTAAAAATAAATTTAGGCTCATTATTTAATAAAATGTAGGCCCACTTTTAGTCCCTTTCACTTGTAAATAAAATGTAGATTTAGCTAACTTTTTTTTAATAAAATTAACATAGTTTAGACTTAAGGACAACACAATCTTGAGTGCATTTTTTACTTGTAATTTCATTAACTTGTTGTCTTTTTTGGGTAAATGGATGTTAATTAAGGTTTGATAAAATTACATGTAATTAGAGGATGAAATAATCATTTATAAAATTATTCTAAATGAACACGAGACTAAGAGAAGTTAGTATTCCGTATCTAGAATCTCCTGGTTGTGGTGCTAATTTTCTTTTAGAGAATCGAGTACCACCGATCAAATTGTCCTAGTTATTACCCTGGGTGGCGACTCCTCATCTCCATGCCATGTCTTTGTGACAGTGGTTAGTGTGTTCTTTAAGGCCCTGAGCCTAAACAGTGTCGCGGTTGCTAAAATCTTGGACGTACACTAAACCCCACGGTCTACAGATCTGCATAGCTCTTCTGTTTGTTAACTGCTGTCTCTAATCTCATCTTAATCACAACAACCTTCTCTGCAGCATCCTGAACCATCTCAGGTCCAATTAAAGCTCTCTCCCCAATCTCATCCCAACTCAGAGGGGATTTACACTTTCTTCTGTACAAAGCCTCATATAGTGCCATTCCAATACTACTACGGTAGCTGTTATTATAAGCAAACTCGAAGAGTGGCAAAAGGTCATCCCAGCTACCACCCAGATCCAAAACACACATCTACAACATATCTTCCAGTGTCTGGATCGTCCTCTTAGACTGGCCATCTATCTGAGGATGAAAAGCAGTACTGAAATCCAACCTAGTGCCCATTGCTTCCTACAACTTCTGCCAAAAATGAGAGGTAAACACTGAACCTCTGTCTGACACAATAAACACAAGTACTCCATGATGGCACACAATATGCTTTACATACAACTTTGCTAATGTAGCTACAGAATAAGTGGCTTTCACAGGCAAGAAACATGCAGACTTGGTCAACCTATCCACAATTACCCAGATGGAATTATATCCATCCTTGGAATGAGGTAAACCAACCATAAAATCCACAGCAATCCTTTCCCACTTCCACTTAGGAATAGGAAGAGGCTGAAGCTTCCCAGAAGGCTTCTGATGCTCAGCTTTCACCTACTAAGACGTCAAACACTTATCAACATAATCAGCGACATCCTTCTTCAGTCCATCCCACCAGTATAAATCTTTGATATTGTGGTGCATCTTAATGACACCTAGATGTACGCTGTAAGCTGTAGAATGTGCTTCCTTAAGGATATCTTCTCTCAAATTATCCACATCAGGAACACACAATCTACCACTGATCCACAAAACACCATTATCATCAAGTGTGAAATCAATGAACTTCCTTGCTCGGACATTCTCTGCTAGCTCTTCTAGAATAGGATCTCGGCTTTAAGCTGCCTTAATCCTATCTCTCAACATAGATTGCACTTTAAACTGAGCTAGCAGTCCACCTAATCTACTCACCTTGATCATCAGACCTTGATCCACTAACTGATGCAACTCTTGGATCAATGGTCTCCTCTCTACACTGATGTGAGCAATACTGCTTGAGAACTTCCTACTCAAGGCATCTGTTGCCACATTAGCCTTGCTGGATGATAAAGGATCTCATAGTTGTAGATGGCGGGGTTTAGTGCGTATCCACAATTTTAGCAACTGCGATACTATTTGAGCTCAGGACTCTAAAGAACATACTAACCACTGTCACAAAGACATGGCATGAAGATGAGGAGTCGCCACCGAGGGTAATAACTGGGACAAATCGAAAAGGTGGTACTCAATTCCCTAAAAGAAAGCTAGCACCACAACCAAGAGATTCTGGATACGGAATACCAACTTCTTTCAGTCTTGTGTTCATTTAGAATTACCTTCTGAATTATTATCTTATTCTCTATTTATATGCAATTTCATATAAACCCTAAAAACAATCAACTCCAAGGCAAACTAGTCATGAAATATATAAGTAAATAATGCATTCAATAAATCACATAATCTTCTAAGTTAGTCTATCTACATGATTATTAAATAAATGAGCTAAATCTACATGTTTTAATTTATACATGAACGTAAAGACCTAATTCCTTTTGATTTTAATTAAATGAACTTAAGTCTACTTGTTTTAATAAAAAAAATAGGCCCAATTCTACAAATTATGGAATATTTAAATTAATGGGCCTAATTCTACATTTTTTAATTAAATAGTGATATTAAATCTACAAATTATGAAAAAAGCTTAAATAAATGGGCTAAGTCTAAATTAATTAAATTAAATTAGGTGAGCCTATGTCTAATTAACTAAATGGGCTTAAGGATATTTCTAATCTAAAATTTAATTTATTATAGACCTAAAAATATATTTTAATTAATTAAACCTAATTAATTATGAAGTGAGATAGGCTAAAAGAATTACCTAAACTTAAATAAATAAATCAAAACCTTTAAGGCCCAAAACACATATAAATAATAAATAAACCCAAAAACAAGTAAAAACATTAAAAAAAAAACAATTAAATAAGATCAAGCAAATAATTAAATCAATCATTACTAAAACCCTAATTTTATTATCAAGCAACCTAAATTAATCTACTTCCTCTATTGATTTTAAATAATTACCTAATTGAAACCTATTTTTACTAACCAATTCAATCAAAATAAACATGTAACCACCCATATAATTTCACTACTCTCACTATTGAGGCTATTACATTAATTCATAAAAATAATTAATAAAATAAAATAAAATAAATAAAATAAAATAAAATAAAATAAAAACCCTAGAAACTAAGTCTCTACGAGGCTTTATCCATGGTTTTCCATGGACTTCTCATGAATTCATCCCTCTCACATGATCACCATGCGTTTTTCTCCATAATCACCAAAAAAATAAAAATAAATTAATGAATAAATAACTTGAAAGAATAAAAATAATTAATAATAGAGAAAATAAAAATAGAATAAGAAGAGGATGATGATGATTGTAAGCGATTTGGGTACTCGTCAGATTTGTAATTCACCGTTCTTGATAAGTCTTCGAATCTTCTTCTTCAAAATTCTTCAAGGATCTTGAATTAATTGATGAATTAAAAGGAATTTTTGTAGAAAATAACTAAAAAAAAAAGAATTAAAAAATCCTCTTCAAGAATCAACAATGGATAAAAATTATTTTAGATGCACAAAAACCAAATCTTCAAAACACGTTTCTCTTTTTTCTTTCTTCTCCCACGTCCCTCTTTTTTTCCTTCCCCTTTTTTCCTGCTTGTCATCCTCTTTATATAGTGGAAAAAGAACTAGAAAACCTAGCCCAATCCTAACATGATTCTAATTTCTAAAAATATAAGATTAATACTTAAAATTATACTTAGGAATTTTATATCAATTAAGATTGAGTTAAAAACCAATTAAGAGTTTTAAACCGATTAGAATAGAATTTAAAAATAAAAAAACAGACAGAAGAATTCAATTTCGACCATGATTATTTAATTATAAAAAGACCCCTAGAAGAATTTATATTTTGCAATTAGGTTCTAAAAAATATTACAATTTAGTCCTTAAAAACACTAAATCCTTCCTTTAAAAGATGCATTTAAACCCTTAGAATTTTAAAGATTAAGTATCAAAGACCTATTCATGATATTTTCATCATTGGAGTCCTTTGTTGCATCCATAACACATCATCCCGAAATTGGGTATTTACAACAATCATAATCTTTTAACAATTCCAACCATCTCCTTTGCCTCAGATTCAAATCTCTCAGCTGGAAAATGTACTTAAAGCTTTTGTGATAAGTGAAAATCTCATAAGTTACCCCGTACATATAATGTCTCCAAATCTTGAGAGCAAAGATTACTACAACCATCTCTAGGTCGTGGGTAGGATAATTCTATTCATGCTTCTTCAACTACCTTGAAGCATAGGCTATCACCCTACTATTCTGCATCAACACACAACCTAGGCCAACTCTAGAGGCATCACAATACATTGTGAACTTGTCTACTCCATTAGGCAAAGCCAAAATTAGAGCTGTGGTCAATTCTCCTTCAATAATTAAATTCTCCTTCAATAATTAAAAGCTGTTCTCACAAGCTTCTGACCACTCCAACTTTATATTCTTCTAAGTCAAGCAAGTCATAGGAGCTACAATTCTGGAAAAATCTTGCACAAACCTCCTATAGTACCCAACTAAACCCAGAAAACTCTGAATCTTAGTAACTGAAGTTAGTCTAAGCCACTCAGACACTGCCTCAGTCTTTTGTGGATAAACTTGGATACCCTCTTTAGACATCACGTGTCCAAGAAATGCAACACTCTCCATCCAAAAATCACACTTCAAGAATTTAGCATAAAGTTGATGTTCTCTTAGTGTCTGTAGTATAGTCCTGAAGTTATATACATATTCTTCCATACTCCTCGAATACACCAATATATCATCAATGAAGACTACCATAAATTGATCCACAAATGGTCTAAATACCCTATTCATTAGGTCCATAAAAGCTGTTGGTGCATTAGTCAAGCCAAAAGACATCACCAGAAACTCATAATGGCCATATCGAGTGCGGAATGTCGTTTTAGGAACATCGACTTCACTGATCCGCAACTGATGATAACTTGACCTCAAATCAATATTAGAAAAGAACTGTGCACCTTGTAGCTGATAAAACAAGTCATCTATCCTTAGGAGACGATACTTATTCTTCACTGTCACCTTGTTCAGCTCTCTGTAGTCAATGAACAGTCTCAGGGTACCATCCTTTTTCCTCATAAACAAGACTGGTGCACCCCAAGGATAAACACTGGGTCTAATAAAATCCTTATCCAACAATTCTTACAACTGCTCCTTCAACTCTTTCAACTCTATAGGAGCCATTCTGTAAGGTGACATAGAAATAGGGATAGTGCCTAGAACCATATCTATACAGAACTTAATCTCTCTGTGAGGTGGTAAACCTGGCAACTCCACAGGAAAAAATCAGGAAACTCATAGGCAATAGGAACATCTATGAGCGATAACTTCTCCACTAAAGTATCCCTGCCTAATGCCAAATAACCCTGACAATCCTTCCTCAACAACTTTTTAGCCATAATAGCGAAAATGAGATTCTGAGGTGCAGAACTCTTATCACCCACAAGTTTAAATTCTTCTTCACCAAGAATTTTGAAAGTCACCTCTTTACTTCGATAATCCACCACGGCATAGTGCTGAGATAACCAATCCATACCCAGAATAACATCAAATTCCATCACATTCAACAACACCAATTCAGAGAACAATTCTCTACCTCTGAAAAGAACTGGACAACCAGAAAGAATAATATTTGTGTCCAACGAATCGCTTAGAGGAGTGGCAACAAACAAAGGAAAAGCCATCCTCGAAACTTGCCAATAAGACTTGGAAGAAAAAATAGGAGAAACAAATGAATGGCACCCAAATCAAACAAAACCTATGCATCTAGGTAACAGATAGAAATAGTACCTGCCACGACTACATTAGATGCATGAGCATCTTGCTGAGTAAGATGAAAAACTCTGGCCTGACCTCCACCTCCATGCTGACTGGTAGAAGCCTAGCCAATACCTCTGGCACCTCCTTTGGTACCTCTACCACGACCCTATTGAGGAACAATCTGAGTAGAACTTTGGTGTTGAGCTGGAGGCAACTGAAAAGGTACTGGAGCTGCACTAGCAATTGACTGCTGGGGAAATTACGGAATCTATGGCTACTGATAACCAGAATAGGGATATAATCTGGCAAAATATCTCGTCTATCTGCATCTGAAACATGTCAACAGTGTCATGTAACATGGTCCCTGATGGACTCTGCCATACGTCTGACAAGCACTGGCAGCTAACCCAGAACTGTGACCACTGCTGCTGCTCGAAGCACTTGACCCTAATCTGAACGGTCTGCGCTAACCTCCATGGCCATGTCTACTGCTCCTGTATACTCTCTGCTGCTGCCTCTAGCTCTGCTGGGCTGGGCCTCTCTGCTGACTACTTGAACCAATCTGAAAACTCGAGTACGGTGTAGTCTGAAATCCACTTGACTAAACGCCCAACTGGTAATAATCAAGCATAGCTCCTTGCCTGAATAGCCTTGGCTAACTCTATCACTGACTCTAGAGTAAGGCCTGTTGTAAGCATACTAAGAAATGTAGAACCCAAACCAGTGACATAAGTAGTGACTGTGAAATACTGATCCCTCATTAGGTCCTCTACATATCTGCCAAGTCAAAAGAGCTCTCTGGTGTAGTCCTCAATAGATATGTCACCTCGGGTAATACTCGTCAGTCAAAGTTTGAAGCTCATATGAAGTGGCTCAGGGCAAAATCTCCTTATAAATCGCTCTTTGAACTGAGCCTAGGTCATCGTCCATGTATGGCTGAATCATCTGAATAAACCAGTCCAGAGTTGGTCCTTCAATTGAAAGCTCAACTATCATGATCTATTGGTACTCGGTGTGAGCAGTCTGAGTCCTCATCTCTATCGCATGTAGAAAGTCTAGAGGGTCAAAAGTCCCATCGAATGCGATACTGCCGACTCTGGCATAGAATAGGGCTGCCTTAGGGTCAGACATACCCTGCTGATAGGCAGGCTGAACAGGTAGTGCAACTGGAGGTACTGGAATATCCTCATACTCTGGCTTTACAGGTTCCTCATCCTATAGCTCTCTCTGTCTACAGTAGCCTACCACTCCTCGAGGTCTACCTCTGCGCCTAGCTGGTGGCTCAGGAGGTAAAACCTCATCCTGGAAGGACTCATCATCCTCGGCCTCAAAGACCGATGGAGCGACACGCGCTCGCCTCCTCATTCTGAAAAGACAAACAGAATGATTCAGACAAAACAAACAACTAAGGATAACGCAGAAAACTAAATCAAGGAATACTTATCAAGACATACTTGAACCTAATTAACTACAGTAGTTTCAAAAGAAAACATGACACTAAAAATTAGGGCCACAACTCAACAACTAAGGCCCTGATATAAAACTCCGCTCTGATACTAACTTTGTCACGACCCAAACGAGGGGCCATGATCGGCGTTAGGGAACGAGAATTCTTTTGATTCTGGAACCCGAAGCAAGCCTTAAAATAATAAAAACATACAATAAATAAAATAAAATAAATATACCGTAATTAAAATTTTTAATTTAATATGATAAAATAAAACTCCTTCATATCATGAAATAATTTAATATAATATTCAGATTAAACATCTGAATTAAAATCTCATACAATAAAATAAATAAAACTCACTACTGATACATAATATAACTATTACAGTTTTCTAGAGTACAATAATAATTAATTACATAGGTAATTTACATAATAGGACCGGGGCGAAAGAAATCCGACGGATAGGCCTACCGCTGAGGTCTGAAGAAGAAGACTCTCCTGTAAAAATATCAATTAAGAGGAGTCAGACCACATTGAGTAAATTGTTATAATATATATACACACATTACTAAATGACAAATGCAAACAATCATATGTATATAATAAATATGTATATAGGCACGTACACACAGATGTTGAAATTCACTTGATTTCACAATACCGAAAAAATACAAGTTTTGAAGGTTCAAATAGAACCCTAATGATCGCAACCTCAACTATCAGTAGAAAACACTCTAGCCATACTGGCTCACTTAATTCCAAATAAATTCACTTAAATCCAATTGGATAGTAGACTGGCCTTGAAACACTAAGTCGACTGAGCTTCAGCAGTCTGACTGTCATTGTGATTGGCCCTGAGACACTTGGTCAACCGAGCTCCAGCAATCACACCATCAATCACATCACACATCAATCAAATCAATCAAGTCATGATTTACAAATAAGTTAGTAATTTAACCTATAATCTATCGCACCGGTACGTACTCAGTCCTAGTACTGCCCATAAGGAAGCACGTTCTATCGATATCCTTCATTTAAAATAAATTATTCATTAAAATAAACAAATAATGTATAAAGTCATTCATAATAGTCAAATAAACCATATATATATCGAAAATATACCTAAAATAAACTAAGTATATTTCAAGTATATATGTGTAAAATAAATTCAATTAAATCATGAAATACACTCAAAATAAACCAATAATATACTTAAATATAATGTGAATATAAATTGAAGGTAAATCATGCATTTATTTCAATATATACCTAGGATATACTAAAAATATACCTAAAATATACTTTAAGCATTTAATAAAACAATCATGCAAAATTATACATTTAAAACATATAATTCTAAAACATGCAACCTAAACGCAATGTATATATATAAAATAACAACTCATAGGGATGCGCTCCGCGATACTGGTTTGACAGGCCTGGTCTGTTAGGCCTCGGTTTTGGCGCAATTAAACAATAAAAATAATCACGAAATCAGAATAAATCTAACTTAGACTTCTAGAGACTCGATCTAAAATTACTAAACATAACTAGACATAGAATTGGAATTAGACCCGATGTTACATTTTACGAGAATTCTACCAAAAATTCGACAGAACCTCCTCTGTAAAACAAACATCTCTCTACTAAAAACTTAAGCCAGTCCTACAATAAAATACACTTCGAATATAAAAATTCTTACAGCCCTCAGTTAGGATTCGAAACTACAAAATTTCCCAACTGAGGTCCACAATTCACCAAAATTCACATAATATAATAAAATATATTAAAAATCAAAAAATACCATAAATACCCTCAAAACATCAAAATATAGTTTATTTATCATTTAAATATTAAAATAATTATTTTTTCAATAATTACTTAAAAACCCTAAATAATAATATAATATTATTAAAAATCAATTTTTCTTGATAATTCAATATAATTTAATAAAAAATCACTTACTAATCCAAATAGCTTAATTAGTCCAACTACATTTTAAAAATTACTAAAAATCCATTTTAATACAAAAATAGTATATAATATATTATTTGAAAATAATTTTTAAAAATTAGTAGTAATTAGTTAAAAATAGTAAATAATTTTTAAAAATCATTTTTATACCTCAAATAATATTAAAACCAATTAAACATAATATTTAACTAAAATTATCACCAAATTACACAATTAACCCTAATATTCAAAAATATACATAAAGTACTAATAATTCTCAAAAATTCAATAAAAATTATATAAATAAACAAAAATTATTTTATCAACATATATCTTAATAATATAAACAAAAACATATAATTAACCAATTATTTCTAAAAATATATATATATTTAACCATATTTCTCAAAATTGACATAAACCTAAAATAGTTATAAAAATTATACAAAAATTACAAAAATTATAAACTCAACTCTAAAATTAATAATAATTACTAACAACACCAAAAATTACAATTTCATAATTTATAATTAATTTACGAAAATTAATAAAATAATAATAAAATATTCAAAAATTCACAAAAATCAAAATAATTTCAAAAAATCACACAAAAATTCTTGGGAGTAGCTTAAGCTATTAGAATCAACATTTATAAAGGAATTTTTCATGAATCAACCATTAACTCCCTAAAAAAAGTAAAAAAAAACCCTAAGTGATCGAAACTAAAAATTCAAGAAACAGCAAAAATGGAGGGATTAAAGCTTAAACTGGAGCTAGGATCTAGTTCACCAGAGGTTGAGGAGCTCAAGGACATCAGAATCGTGAAGAATGGTGGCCGGAATTGCCTAGAACGTCGATGAGCTCGAGTTTCGATCAAAACGGATTTTTTAGCCACTGCCAGCACCGGGGAAGAAGAGAAGGACGGTGGAGCTGGTAAAGGGAAGGGGTGGTTAGCGGCGAAGGGTGGGGAGGCACTCTGACAGTGGAGAATCAGTGTGACAGCAACGGGGAGGGGGAAGAAGGTGGGTTGGTTATGGGAAGAAGAAGGAGATTTTGTTGTTTTTGTTATATATATATATATATATATATATATATATATATATATATATATATATGCACTAATCTCCACTCACATGAATATATATATATACACACACACATATATATATTCACACAAATAAAATAATAATAATAACCCTAATGTATGTGTATGTGTGTGTGTGTGTGTGTGTGTGTATATATAATAACACATAATATAATCATGCAATAATGCATTATAGTAAAAAAAAATAACAATAATAATAACATCCTTTTAAAAATAAAATAACCTTAGTACTTAAATAAGATTATTAAAATAATTCTCAAAGTAAAAAATATAACGTAAATAAATTTCTAGAATAATAAATTTTAAAATAATTATTTACGTAGAAAATTTTGATTAAACATGAAATAATAAATATTAATCACAAGACAATAAAGTAATCAAATATAACTTTGAATTTTATTAACACTGCATATCCTGTTTTAAATTAAAATAATTCAAAAACTAGGGTTATTACATTTTAACACCAAATCAGGATGGTTCTTGGTGGATGTGCATTAATAGCCGAGCCATTAACAAAATAACTGTCAGGTATTGCTTTCCTATTCCTAGACTGGATGACTTACTTGATCAGTTTAGTAGGGCCAAGGTTTTTACCAAATTGGATATGAAAAGTGGTTATCATCAAATTCGGATTCGAGCTGGTGATGAATGGAAAATAACCTTCAAGACAAAGGAGGGATTGTATGAATAGCTAGTTATGTCATTTGGGTTATCTAGTGCACCAAGCACTTTCATGCATGTTATGAATAAGATTTTAAGGCCTTTCATTGGTAAGTGAGTTATTGTGTACTTTGATGACATCTTGATTTACAGTGCTAACCCATATAAGCACCTTTCTCAATTGCAAGATGTCCTCATTGTGCTGCGTACGGAGAAGTTCTATGCAACCATTAAGAAGTGTGTATTTTTTACTGCCAGTGTGTTGTTTCTTGGTTATGTGGTATTGGGTAAAGGATTGTAGGTAGATGAATCAAAGGTAGAAGTTGTGAGATGTTGGCCAAAACCTACCATCATTATTGAAGTAAGGATTTTCCATGGGTTGGCTTCGTTTAATTGGTGTTTTATTCCATATTTTAGCAGTGCGCCTATTATTGATTATATGAAGCAAGTGGGAAGATTTGTGTGGACAGATGAGGCACAAAAGGCGTTCGAGTTTATCAAATTACACCTTACTACAACTCCCATTTTAGTGTTCCCTAATTTTCATTAACCTTTTAAACTACATTTAGATGTTTCTAAGGTAGGAATTGAGCTGTTCTGAGTCAAAACAACAAGCTAGTAGCATATTTTAGTGAGAAGTTATCAGGGCCTAGATTATGATAAAGTACCTATGATGTCTAATTCTATGTTGTGGTTCAGGCGATTAAGCATTGATGTCATTATTTATTTCAAAGGGAGTTTATTTTGTATACAGATCATGAAGCATAGAAGCATTTACATCAGCACGATAAAATTTCTGCAAGACATGCTAGTTGGGTCGCTTACCTTTAGAGATTTACCTTTGTGGTAAAGCATAAGTTAGATGTGACTAACAGAGTGGCGGATGCGTTAAGCATGTGAAAGAGTTTGTTAGCCCAAATGTCCATTGAGGTACCTAGTTTTGATTCCTTTGCAGAATTACTTGAGACTAACCTATATTTTTTTAATATTATGGCTAAGGTTAAAGTAGGGGAGAGAACAAGGATTTCAGTTTAAGGGTAATTAGCTATGTGTCCCAGATTGCAATTTGCATTTAAAGATTATTAAGGAATTACTTGGTGTAGGGCATGCAGGACAAGACAGGATTGTGCAATTGGTGAAGGCTCAGTATTTCTGGCCTACCATTCGCAAAGAAGTAGAAAAATTGGTGCAACGATATCAGATTTGTCAGTTTTCCAAAGGGACAACATCTAATGTGGGTTTGTATATGCCTTTGCCAGTTCCTTTATAGCCTTGGGTGGAGCTTAGTATATACTTTATGCTAGGATTACCATGCACACAATGAGGTGATGATTCTATATTCATAATGGTGGATTGGTTTTAAAAAATAGTGCACTTTTTTCTATGTAAGAAAACCACAGATGTTGTTCATGTTGCTCAGTTGTTCTTTAAGGAAATTTACGGACTGTATGTGTTGCCTATATCTATTGTGTCTGACCTAGATACTAGGTTTCTTAGTCATTTTTAGTGCAGTTTATGGAAAATGGTGAATACACAGCTCAATTTCAACAGTGCCTATCATCCACAGACAGATAGGCAAACTGAGGTAGTGAATCGATCTTTAGGGAATTTGTTGAGGTGTTTAGTAGGTGAACAAGTGAAGAGTTAGAATCAAAAGCTATGTCAAGAAAAGTTCGCTCATAATTTTATAGTCAATCAAAGCACTGGATTTAGCCCTTTTGCTATGGTGTATTCTATGGTACCAAGAGGACCACTGGATTTAATTCCTCTTCCAGAAAAAACAAGGGTTCATGGCAAGGTAGAGGATTTTTTTTAGTGGATTGCAGGAAGTTTATAAGACTGTCCATGACAATTTAATCAAAGCTGCCTCCAAGTATAAGTAAGTTGTTGATAAGAAAAGGCAGCATGTTGAGTTTGATGTAGGGGATTACATGTGGGTTGTCCTTACCAAGGATAGATTTCCTATAGGTGAATATAACAAGCTATCTGCCAAAAAGATTGGACCAGTGAAGTCATTGAGAAGATCAATCCTAATGCCAACCGTTTGACGTTGCCCAACCACATTCGTAATGTGGATGTTTTTAATGTTAAGCACTTGATTCCTTATGCAGGTGATTCTTCAAATGAGTCAGATTTATGGGCGAATTTTGTCCACCCTGGAGAGGATGATGCGGGCGTTGAAGAAATTGTAATTCAGTTTATGAAAAATTGCATTGGTGGCATTTTCATAATTTTTAGCAACTTTGAAGTTTCAGATTTTGGTGCGACAGGAGCCTAATTTAATTGGAATCAGGCCAATGATTCTAAATCAAAGCTTGTGAGCTCCATTGTTTTTTGGGCAAATTCCATTGTTTAGGCCTTAAAATTGATAATTTTATGTTTTTGGTTGCTTTAGAGTTTTTTTTCCTATTTTGTTTAGAATTTTTTTGTTTAGGGTTTTTTCCTTATTTAAGCTGTGTTTTGGAATTTTGGCCGCGTTGTTGATTAATAAAAAAATTTCAAATTCCTTTAATTCCTAAAATTCTTTGAATTTTGATGCCTATTTATTGAATTTACAAATTATGGGTTATAGAATATTAGTGTTTGGCAATTGATATAGTGAAAGGGTGGTAAATAATAATTGAAAATTGTTGAATCATTCACGACTACCAATTATCAATCTTCTATGGTCAAAATAAGCTATAGATATCAAAATTTTCATAAAAATTTTAGAAATCAAAAAAAGAATTCAATTATCATAAAGACTACCGTCCAACAATGAAAATAAAGGGTTTAAATAGAAAAACCCTAAAACAAACCTAAACATAATAGGAAAAGCAAAAACAAACCTAAACAAAGTAGGAAAAGCAAATTTTAAAATAGGGAAAATACATAATTGCCCATTTGAGGGCCTAAACCAAGGAATTTGCCTGAAAAGCAATGAACTTCATGAGCAAAATGCCACTATCGTTGGCCTATTTCCATATGAAATAGGCCTTTGAATCACCCAAATCCGATACTTGGAACTTGCAAAAAATTATGAAAATGCCACTAACGTAAATTATTAAATTTTTCCATAAATTAAAGGGCTTGCTCTTCTATGCCTGCATCAACAGTTGTGCGTTATTTAACGAACATTAATTCATTGTTATCACTCTTCTGCTTCGTCAATAAATAAATAAAAAGTGCAAGTTAGTTTTCTATAATAATCTTCCATCCTTAATATAGTTAAGGATGGCGCAATATAGAGAAACGTTTAAAAGGTTAGTCATGAAAATGCAGGAGTAACATTTTGTCAATCCTAACCCCATCTCTAGAAACCACTCCTTTCTAAAGAGATTTGATTTCAAATAAAGGACAGAGTAAATCAAAATATTTATTTATACATCTCAACCTAAATGTTTTCAGATTTCCTTTGAGTTAGAATCAGGATTCATCGACATAACATCAAGAAAGTTGCAATGCCATTATTTCATAATTAAAACAACATTGCACACAATGTAACGTAGCGGAAGCCTAAATTAAAAGGGATAAATGTTACAAACTGTTGAATTGTGCACGATTGATTGTCTAACAACCTTTTATAACCTGCTGATTTGTGCAGAAATACCAAGAAATAAACATCCAAGAATTCGTTAATTTACAAGAATACCGAATTTGGGAAAACAATAATTCTGAATAATCAACTCAATAAAAATTGCCTCACATAGCCTTAAGGCTTACATATTTATAGGGTAACACAAACATACCAACCCTAACCTGAATTTTAAGTAGGAAATAAAATTGTTATGACCCAAACTGAGAGTCATGACTGCCGCTAGGGAACAGGAATTCTTTTGAATCCAAAACCTGTAGTAAGTCTTAAAAATAAAAAGCATGCAATAGATAAATAAAAATACACTAGAATTACAACTTAAATGTCATTTCATAAAATAAAATAATTTCATACAATATTCAGAGAAATGTCTCTTATAAAAAAATAACATTCTACAAATACAAGCATTGCTACTATAGTTTTCTAAAATACATCAAAGTTCAGATAAATAATTTACATAATCTAGTCGGGGCTGAAGAAGTTTGGTGTAGAGGTTTACTACTGAGCTCTAACGATGAAGAATCTCCTGAAAAAAAATATTTTGAGGGGAGTCAGATCTCACTGAGTAAATTATTATAATATATATACATGCAATCTAAAACATATACAGTCAGACATCAGTATATATATATATATATATATATATATATATATATATATATATATATATATATATATATACATATATACAGGCATTTCACACTGATACTAAAATTCATTATATATATATAATAGATGCATAAAATTATTTTTAATTGAAGGGCCAAAGCAAAACCCTAACAATTCATAACCTCAATCATAAATAATCAATAGCCAATAGGCTTAATCAAAACTCCAAGTATTACTTTTTTTCTAACTTAAGGTAGTAGATTGGCTTTAAGTACACTAGGTCAACCGAGGTTTCGCAATCTCACTACCAGCATGACTCGCCCCGAGTTCACTTAGTCAACCAAGGATCCACAGTCAGCCTGTTCCAAGATCAATATCTCAATAACAATATCAGATTTGACCTAATTCTATCGCACTGTTGCGCAACAGTCCTAGCGTAGCCCATTAGGTAGCATGTTCTACTGCTATCCTTCAAATCATTATTATAATTATGGAAAATAGTAAAATGCATAATTAAAATACAAGTGGCATTCATTTAAAAAGGATGTACCACTTATATACTAAATGTATACCATAAATATACCAAAAATATACTAAATGCATATGCTGAATATATGACAAATATACTGAATATATATATACTAAAACATGCTAACATATATACATCATATATATACAAATTATATACTAAAAACAAACTAAGTAAAATGTCACATATACTAGAAATATACCTAAAGTATACCAATTATATACTTCTTCATTTAACGTAATAATTCATATAAAAGCATAATAAAAACATGGATTCTCAAAACACATGTATTTTATATGCAATGTATATATAGAATAATAACTCACAAGTTTGCGCTCCTCGAAACTGACTTGACAGGCCCGGTCCGATAGGCCTTGGTCTCAATGCAACTAGAAAATAAATAATAATAATAATCAAAATAATTTCCAACTTATACTTCTAATAATTCTAAAGAAAGACTCGATCTAGAAATTCAAAACTCAGAAAAACATGAAAATTCAGGATTAACCCGACTTCACATTTTGCGAGAATTCTATCTAAAATTCAACTGAACCTTCTCTGTAAAACGGACATCTCTCTACTGACATTAGAGTCGATCCTGCAAAAAAACACACTTTTAATTACCATAAAGCTCAACACCTCGGGTTGGGATCTCGAACTGCACATATTCTCAATCGAGGTTCACAATTTTCAAAAATCAATATAAAATAATAAATATATTAAAAATCATTAAATTCCATAAAATACCAAAATATAGTACATTTAAACGTTAAATCACTAAACATAATTATTTCCACAATAATTAAATAAAAATTTCAAATAATAATATAATATTAATAAAAATCCAATTTTTTCAATAATTCCACATATAATAGTAAAATTCACTTTTATATACTCAAATAACTTAATTATATGATAAAAGTAATTAAAAATCAATTTAATCACTAAATTAGTAAATAATATATTATTTGAATATAATTTTTAAAAATTAGTATTAATTAGTTAAAATAATAAATAATTTATAAAAATCATTTTAATACCCTATATAATTCTAAAATCATTTAAAACATATTATTTAACTATAATTTCAATAAAAATACACAATTAACCTATATATACAAAATTCACATAATACTAATAATATTCTCAAAAATTATATAAATTCATTAAAAATTATTTTAAAAATTATAAAATTATTAACTCAAATTAATAACACTAATTTAACTAAATTTTCATTAAAAATAATTAATTAACATAATTATCAAAAATTCAATATTTTAATATTAAAATAATAAAAAATTACCCATAATTCAAATTAATTCAAAAAAATAAAAAAAAATTATTTTTGAGAAATTAAAGTTACCATGAACAACATTTATTAAGCAAGAATTCATAAATCAAACAATATCAAGCTAAAAAAAATAAAACCTAAATTAGATATAAACTAAAATCTAACTAAAACTAAAAAACGAGAGGATTAAATCTCAAACGGAGCTTGGAAATCGACTCACTGGTCTAAAAGGAGTTGATCAACACTAGATGAAGGAGTTGAGGTGGCTGAAAATGGAGTCGCCGACGTGAATCTATCCTTTCTGCTGCTACTGTTTCCGAGCTTCCAGGCGGCGGTTCGACGGTCCTCAAGTGACGGGAAGGTGGAGGAGGAAGAGAGGGGTCAACGGTGATGGGTGGCTGAAGATGGCTAACGTTCAGCGAGACTGGGTTGCACAGTAATAGTGCGGGAAGGAAAGGAAGAAAAACCAGAGGGGGGGGGGGGTTGACCCGAAAATTTTTACTTTTGACCCTTATTATTATTATTATTATTAGGTTTATTAATAACACAATAACATATAATAATATTACTAAACCTAATAATAATAATAATAATAATAATAATAATAATAATAATAATAATAATAATAATAATAATAATAATAATAATAATAATATTTAAATTAATAATAACAATAATAACTTTAACATATTTAAATAATAGAACTCCTAAATAATTTATTTTACATAAATAAAGCTTTTAAAATAAAGTAAATAGAGAATATATACAATTAATAATAATATATAAATAAAATTTAAAATTTTATTAACACTACATATTTCAAAATAATTTTATATTATTTAAATTATAGAGCCATTACAAAAATAAAGACAATTCTAACTAAGGTGGGAAATTAAATTCCTAACAATATAGGAAAGTCAAATAATAATAATAATAATAATAATAATAATAATAATAATAATGAATTATATATGTTGTCATTGTTCTATAAACTCATTTAAAAACTTGTTACTCTGCATCACAATGTATGCAAATTTTCAACATATATGTGCATGTGTATATATATGTATATGCACACGTGATCAAGGAATGGCAAAAAGTTTCAAGTTCTGACAATTGATTAGGAGAGTTTTGATTGATATTGTCATCAGATATATATTAAAGAAAGGAAGCTAATAACTAACAATTGTTGGAATTAACTAGCACATAAGGTTGTTGTTGCATAAGTAATGGATTCAAAGCACAATGTATTTAGTTACGTTAAATTAGTTGTTGTCAGACTTTCATTATTGTTGTGGTTCTACTCAAATCGAATTAGTTTAGTCAAAATTCAATGAATCTTGGATATTGATAGTTTAGACAAAAAATGAAGGAAAGCTAATGCATTTTTTGTTAAGTTATAAAGGAAGATGAGGATCATATTAGAGATAGAAGTTTGGTGTTGTTGCTCCATGTTTCCTTGCAAAAAGAATGAGAAGCAAGCTAATGGCTCCAATCCCTTGCCAACTTATCCTTCTTCAGCTTGCTTATAAAAAAGTTCACGACAAATTAAGCAGAAAGAAGTAACTAAGCTATTGCTGTTACTGCAGGCAGCACAAATGCAGTGGCAATAGCAATAGTATAGGTAACTTATCAACACTTTTCAAATAATTTAAAAATCTAAATAATTTTGTTTCAGCTTATAAAAATATTATTTCAGCATTTTAAATAGTAATAAAAAGTTTTGATGTATTTTTATTTAACAAATTGAGCTGCCTTAATAATTGATTTGTAAATTGAGAGAATAACCTCATAAAAACCATTAAATTTATAGAATCATGAATAAATTGGGAATTATATATTATATTAAATTGAGAAAAATAACTAGATTTATATATTATATATATTATTTATATATTATATTTACAGATATTAATTTATAGATATTTATATATTATATTTACAAAATAAATTTAATTGTATTATTTAAATATATATATTTTTTATACTTGTACCTTTAGTATTAATTTATTCATATTTTTATGAATTTCTAATTATTAATTTAAATTTAAATAAAAATAACAAATTTTTTTTACTCAAAGTATATATATATATATATATATATATATATATATTGTTGATTGGGATGTAGCAAAATCAAAATTCAATCTTTGTTGCACCTTGGATTTTGGTTCTTTTTAAATAAAAAATTAAATTGTTTTTATGCAGGTTAACTGACATGGCCTCTAAATTTATAACAAGATTAACTTAATTCTTTTTTAAAAAAAAAAAAATAATAACTTAATTCTTACCAGATGGTAGAACGACTATAGAAAAGAGTTAGTTATGGAAGTTATTTTTCTTTGAAATTTTAAGAGTCCTAAACCTATCTGACTCCTCCATCCTTCTCCGTTTGCCAAGTGCCGCCGTCAGGCCGGCTTGATACTTTATTCCCGACATGGCTTATCTAAGTCACAGAGTATGTTTGCGCCACATAAGCAGACAGCATCAAAGCTAACTGAAAATCATTCTTACGCTGCTGCTGTTATTGGAACACCTCTGTCTTCTAATGAATTTTCTGCCACCAATAAAGGAGGCTTCATTGCCATCTAGATAGATAAGAACCTTTATGAACATCAGCTTAATATTTGCAAGCATGCACTTATTGCACGTATCGTTTTAGCTAAAGGAGAACTTCCATGGAAACTTGTTGATCTCAATAAAAATCTCACCTCAATTTAGGGAATTTCTAGTAATTGCAAATTGATCTCAATGGGACGCGGTTATTATCATGTTATATTGAGTTCCAGTGCTAACAAAAGCTCGGTTTGGAGTCGAGGCCCTATTTCGTTAAAGCCTGGTATACTGTGTTTACAACACTAGTCTCTTGATTTTGATCCTTCGGATCAGAAATCCACCAATGCGCACATATGGGTTCGATTCTATCATTTGCCATAGGAATACTGGCATCCTCAAATTTTGGCTTCAATTGCTAAGGGTATTGGTGTTCCCTTAAAAGTTTATAGTGCTACCATCAACCACGAGTTGGGCCATTATGCTCAGATGTTAATTGATGTTGATCTGTCAACAAAATTACCTGAAAATCTTCTGGTGGAAATGATCAAAAAGAGCTTTTTAATAGATGTCGTTTCTAAAAATCTGTCATTGTATTGTAGTATTTGCTTTAACGTAGGACATGCTTCTCATGACTGCAGACGCAATAAACATGCTTCAAAGGATTCATCTCGGTTGGAGAGGAGGAACCGAAAAAAGTCTGGAAACCAAAACTATAAGACTTTGTTCCAATCGGTAACGTTTTTTAGCAGTTGTGTATCATTGATAATTGATGTGGGGCAACAAGTTTTGGAGTTATTGGAATGAGTTTACGGAACAATGAATAGAATATATACGTTTTCAATATTATTATTATTATTAGGATTTAATTTTTATTTTTTTAATTTAATATTGATTAGAAATTGACTTTCTTATATTATTAGAGATTTGATTTCCTACCTTAGTTAGAATTGTCTTTATTTTTATTTTCTAAATAAAAATTAGAGTTAGTGGGTTTGTGCTACCCTATAAATATGTAAGTTTTAGGATTGTCTGGGGAGTTTTTATTAAGTTGATTATTCAAAATTATTATTTTCCCAAATTCGGTATACTTGTTAATCAACGAATTCTTGGATATCTATTTCCTGGTATTTGTGCACAAATCAACAGGTTGTAGAAGATTAGTGTTTGGTAGTCGTGCACGATTCAAAAAACATTAATTCTCTATTTATCACTCTTCCGCTGCATCAGTTTGGTATCAGAGCTGTGATCTTTAAACAAGATGTCTCGCAGACAACAACAGCAACAACCACAACAACAACGTGTAGAAGAGGTTTATGAGCGTGATGACCTACGTTACCTTGAGCAGTGATTTGAACATAAGATGGAGCGATTTGAGCATATGATGGAATAGATGACTGAAAGGATGACTACTCTTTTGGTCAATTAGAATAGAAACAATCTAGCCCTAGGAAACAACAATAATTTTGTGAGTAATTTTAATGTAGAGGTTAGTGACGATGAGGAGGGAGAAGAGTATAATGAAGAGAGTTTATTTTTTAATACTAATGATGGTGAGGATGAAGATGCAGTTATTGCAGATGAGCCAATATTTAATGAAGAAGATGAGGATGATAAGGAATGTAATGAATTATTAAAAAGTGGTAATAGAAAAATTTTCTTTGTTGAGAGGGATTCTTATCTGACTTCCAATGACTTAGAGATTGAGGTGGAGGAACATCATGATCGTGA
The DNA here is from genome assembly GCA_947683625.1 of Mallotus nudiflorus. NCBI lineage: Eukaryota > Viridiplantae > Streptophyta > Magnoliopsida > Malpighiales > Euphorbiaceae > Mallotus > Mallotus nudiflorus. The sequence goes on from CANTUR010000304.1 coordinate 2,496,070, forward strand.
ATATAATATGCTAGAGCAAATTGAGCATGTTGACTTCATTGGCATTGAGGAAATTCTTTATTCTCATATTCCTTTAATTTTAATTTTGAAAGAATTACAAATTGATCAGGAATTTATGATGTTCTATGCATCTATGAGCAAAATTCATTCCTAATATTTGGGTAAAATTTGAGGGTGAATTTTCTCTATGCTGGAATGATGTGGAACAACAAGTTTTGAAGTTATTGGAATGGGTTTACGGAACAATGGATAAAATACATATGTTTTCAATATTATTATTATTATTATTATTATTATTATTATTATTATTATTATTATTTAATTATTATTTTTTAATTTAGTATTGATTAGAAATTGACTTTCCTATATTGTTAGGGATTTGATTTCATACCTTAGCTAGAATTGTCTTTATTTTTAATTCCTAAATAAAAATTAGGGTTGGTGGATTTGTGCTACACTATAAATATATAAGTTTTAGGGTTGTATGGGGAGTTTTTGTTAAGTGGATTATTCAAAATTATTATTTTCTCAAATTCGGTATTCTTGTAAATCAACAAATTTTTGGATGCTTATTTCCTAGAATTTGTGTGCAAATCAACAGGTTGTAGAAGATTAGTGTTTGGTAGTTGTGTGCGATTCAACAAACATTAATTCTCTGTTTATCACTCGTCCACTGCATCAATAATAATTCAAATCATGATATCATTGAGGACCCAACAGATTTAAGGGTAGGATGACTCATCAGCTGATGGAGAATTGGGTGAGGCAACTGATACAATTGCGCTGGTTCAGGTTATAAATGATACAATGGCGCATTGTGATAATTTTATGCAAATGAGGAAGCAGTGGGGTAGAATGATGATGTTGATGATACAAATAATCCTTTATCTGATAATGACAAGATTCATTCAAAAGATTCTGATAAAGTTCATACAGACATCTTGGATAGCTCTTTAAAGCATATAAATACGATTTCATAGGTTGATGATGTAGAAGTGGAAGGGCAATTGCAAATGGTACAATGAAGGAAAAAGTCACCAAAGCCTGTGAAATACAAAGTTACTTTGACTAAAAGAGTGACTAAGAAACCATACAAACTTAATCTATAAAGATTTTATTTTGGAATTGCTGAGTTATAGGTAACTCTACTACTTAAAGGGTTTTATTTTCTTTTTGTTGCCTTCACTCTTTGGATTATGTTGCCTTTAGTGTCTTTTTCTTCTATCCCTTAATCATTTTGGGATCGCTTGAATCTCTCTTTCATTGTTAATAATAATATTACTATAATATCCCGTGTTTTTAAATATTTTAATACTGCATCGGGATATGCAGTGTTAATAATTTTTAAATATGATATTGATATTTTATAAGTTGTTGATTAATTAAAATTGATTTTAATTGTTTATTATTATTTTAAGTGCTTTACGTAAAATTTTCCCGGAACTTGCATTTTCGGGGAAATTTTCACCTAAATAATTTACTATTAATTATTTTAAATAGATTTACGGACTTGCATGAGCTCATACATATTTTTAAAATAATAGATAACGTGTATATGTGTACTTATTTATTTAATTAGGGTTTAATTAATATTACCCTAATATTTTATTATTTATTTATTAGTTTTATTGTTATTTAATTATTTTTATTTATTATTAAATTTTAAAATATTAAATTATAAGTGTGTGGTGTATATTTAATGTGTGTAATTTAATATTATTTTATTATATAGTGTAAAGTATATGTATATACATATATACATTTAATATTAAACAAATTATAAAGTTTAACTTATTTACCAAATTGCCATTATCCCCTTCCTCTCACTCCCCGACCGTTTCCCTCACCGTCCGCTGCCTGTCACGCTGATTCCTTGCCGTTGGTGTGCCGTTCAGCGTGCCACCACCTTCCCCAGCCTTCCTCGCTGCCTGTAGCAGCCGTTTCCGGCGTTTGGAGGTCGGTTTTGGCTGGAGAAGCCAAATTCTTCTTCACCATCAATCACGACGTTTTCGGCCACCATTTTTGACACCGCCGATCTCTTTCTTCTCCTTGAGCTCCGATGAGTGTAATTCTAGCTTTGGTTTGAGCTTAAATGGTCTTGATTTGCTTAGGTTTCGAATTTTCGAATTCGGCCATATTAGGGTTCTTAAATTTTTTGAACTTTAATTTGATTGATTCATGAAAAATTCCTTCACAAATGTTGTTCCCCTTAGCTTAATGTACATGTATGAATTTTTGTAGAATTTTTGGAGATTATTTGGATTTTTGGGTATTTTTGAATATTTTAATATTATTTTCTAATTTTCGAAAATTAATTAATTAAATTATGAAATTGTGTTTTATGATAATTATAGGTGTTGAAATGAATTATAGGAATTTATTTGGAATTTTTATGAATTTCTATGTATTTATTTTGAATTATTTAGGTTTATGTAATTTTGGGAAAATTAGGTTAATTGTGTTTTTAATTGAAATTAGTTTGTGAATTGAGTTTAATTATTGATAAATATGTTGAGAAAATTAATTTTGGATAATTATACTATTTTTGGTGAATTTTTGGAGTAATTTTAGTATATTTACATATATAGGGGTATTTTGGTAATTTTACCCTAAATTGGCTAAAAATGTAATTTAATTGGTTTTAATAGTTATTTAAGGTATAAAAATGATTTCTACAAATTATTTAGTATTTTTAACTAATTAAAACTATTTTTCGTGAATTATTTTTAATTATATATATAATATACGATTTTACTAATAAAATGAGTTTTTATCGGTTTTTAATGTGTTTAAAGGTTAATTATGTAATTTCTACTTATAAAATGAATTTCTATGTTATAAGGGTATTTTTGGTATTTCTGAAATTGTTCTGTGATTGTGGACCCCGGTCGGTAGACTATAGTTTGGAGTCCGACCGAGGGGTTGTGAATGAGTTGTTGAGCTTATTTTTTGAAGTGTGTTTTTTTGCAGGGTCGGCTCTACTCTTTGAGTAGAGAGATGTCCGTTTTACAGGGGAGCTTCTGCCGAATTTTTGATAGAATTCTCGTAAAACGTGATGTTCGGTCGAACCCTACTTTTATTTTTGTGTTTAATATTCTAGATCGATTTTCTAGGACTTTCTGTTAGGTTTATTCTGATTTCTGTCGTTATTGTTTGTTTAGTTGCGCCGAGACCGAGGCCTAGTGGACCAGGCCCATCGGATCCATCTCATGGAGCGCACTAAGTGTGAGTTACTATTTTATATATATATATATATGTTTAGGGTGCATGATTTAGAAATGTATGTTATTTTGATTAATTATGCATAAATAATTCATTTGGTATTTAAGTTTATCTTTAGTTTATATTTGGTATATTTTAGTATATCTTAAATTATATGCATGCTTTATTAAACATTTATATCTAAAATGTTTTTAAATCTATATTTAGTTTATTTTATGATAATATTGGATTTATTTGACGTATATATACTCGAAATATACCTGGTTTATTTTTGGTATATTTCTAGTATATATATGATTTATGTTGCTATTTACTTCAAATTCATGCATCATTTATTTGTGAATGAATATTTTATATTTATTAATGAAGGATATCGATAGAACGTGCTACCTAGTGGGCAGCACTAGGACCGAGTACGTACCGGTACTCTTATAGCATTTAGGCTATATTACTAACCATTTGTGGATATTGATTGAATATGATTATTTGATGTGTGAGATATGGTTTGGGGGTGTGATTGCTGGAGCTCGGTTGACCAAGTGTCTCGGGACCAATCACACTGACAGTCAGACTGCTGGAGCTCTGTTGACTTAGTGTTTCGGGGCCAGTCTACTGTCCAAATGGAATAAGTGAATATTTTGGAATAAGTGAGCCTGTATGGCTAGAGTGTTTTCTAACACTATTTTTGAGGTTGCAATATTATAGAGTTCTATTTGATCCTTCATAAACGATGATTTTTAGTAAAATATATATAAAATGATTTTACAGCATCTGTATGTATTTGTCTGTATATATACATATTAGATATATACTATTGATTGTATGCATTATCATTTAGTGTGCATGTATATATATTATAGTAATTCACTCAGTGAGGTCTGACTCCCCTCCGTTGACTATTTTTCAAGAGAGTCATCATCGTCAGACCTCAGTAGCAGGCCTGTACGCCGGATTTCTTCCACCGCGGCTTCTTTGTGTAAACTGCTTATCTGAGTCTTGAGTTTTATTTTATCTAGACACTGTAGTAGTCATTAAATTGTTAAAGAGATGTTGAATTATATTTGAACTGGATTTGTATTAAAAGAGTTTATATATATATGAGATGAGTATTTAATTTAAATCCAGTTGGTGGAAATGTTATTGCAATATTTATGATTTTTATTTCCGCTGCACTGTATTTTATTTAACTGTGATATTATTATTATTATTAGTGCATGTTTATTTTATTTTAGGCTTGTTATGGGTTCCGGATTCGAAAGAATTCCCATTCCCTAGCGCCGGTCATGGCCCCTGTTTTGGGTCGTGACAATTACACTACCTTCTATTTGGATTTTTGGTAGACAGGGGTTATCACCACTAATTTTTTTTGCATGTACATGATCAACATATCACAATGGATATTTTTTGTGCTAATGCTTTGCAAAGAATTTCATTTGTTTATGGAAGCATTTGGAGTAACCGTTGTAGAAGGCTTTGGGCAGATCTTAGTAATTTATCCACTTCCTCTAGTTGGTGTGTTATTAGGGACTTTAATGTGGTTCTTGGTGCTCATGAGAAAATAGTTAGAGCTCCTTTTAATGTTTCATATATGGATTTTAGATGTTTTATGGATCATTATGCTTTGTCTGATATTCCTTCTTCTAGGGTAGTTTATACTTGGAGTAATGGCATATTTGGTGATAACAGAGTTGATTGTTGTTTAGATAGAGCTATGGGTAACTTGGATTTTTTTAATAATTGGAATGAGATATCTTATTTAGTGCTTCCTATACATTATTCGGATCACACTCCTTTGCTTTTATGTTTTAATGCTAATGGCAGAGTGATTTCTCATTTTTAGTTTCAAGCTATGTGGGTTACTTATCAAGGGTTAAGAGATTTTGTTTCTTATTCATGGGTAGCCCTCATTGATACTCTATCTCTTATGAAAGTTCTTGGTACTAAATTTAAACAGCTTCTTGTTGCTTTAAGGTCTTAGAACTAACAGGTTTTTAGCCATTTGGATGATAACATCTCTCAACCTTCTTCTCTTTTATAGGAAGTGCAAGTTACTATTTCTTTATATGGTCTTAATAATGCTTATTAGAAGCAAGAGATTGTAGCTCATGCTACTTTGGAGCAAACTCTTAAACAATAATAAATTTTTTTCAAAAACGTAGTCGAGTTAAATGGTTAACAGCTGGGGATCGCAATACTGCTTTCTTTCATCAACAATTTGCTAGAAACAAATCTAAAAGAGGTGTTCATCAACTTCATATTGATGGTACAGTAACGAATGATAAGGTGCTTATAGCTTAACATATTATTGATTATTATCAGTAGCTTTTTTAGGCATATTTTAATAAGGTTATCCTTTAGTTACAATTGGTGTAATTGATTCACTGGTTTCTTTTTGTAGTTGATATAGAGTAGACTTGATGGTACAGACTTGGGTTTTCAAACCAGAAGCATAAATGCTTTTAAGATGCACCCAAGCTTGAGGTATGTTGGTAGCACCACCTATTTGGGGTATGTAACTATTTGTTATCAATCCTATGATCCATGAGAGTATAAGCTAGTCTCGCTAAAACCAAATTTGGTATACTAAATTTGGTTGATCGTTTGGAAGACTTAGCGATGATGAAGGATAACTTCCATCAATATGCTTTGTTAGGTCATAGCTATGCAAAAGAGGCATCAATTGTGCTCTCCACAATAAGTAGTTTTTTGAGTTCAGCCGAATAGGTAGTTGATGTGCAATATTAAGCAAAGTTTGAAGATTGGATTGATTCATTGATGATCCCATAGTTAAGTAAACTATTATTGATTTAGTCTTTGACAAAGACATGGTTGAGATGGGTTATTAACCACTTACAACTCCGATACCATGAAACAATTGACGTATATTATATTGATTAAAAAGATTAGCAGTATATAAGTTAATAAATACATAACCGAATACAAGAGTTTAACTTAGACTTTAAGTAAGATTACAAAAATAGAGATAACAATATGAGAAAGAGGTATATAAGATTATAACAATTGTAACTAAAGGATAACCTTATCACCGAACTCTGATTTTATCTCTTGCTCTATGCCCTTCTATAGATGAAATCAAAGAAATTATCTTTCACTTGGATGCTCACAGTGCTCCTAGGCCAGACAATTTTATAGAAATTTTCTATAAGGTTTTCTAAGATTTGATTTAAAACGATGCATGCGTTGTAGTGTAACACCCACCTAATGCATTTGCATAATATACATCTCATATAGACATGGGGAATGCATGAGATATGTATAATATTAATTCTAATATTTAATAGGAGAATATTATAAATGTTTACAAATAAATTCATAACAAGAATTAGGAAGTTAAAGGTTTAAATTGATTAATGACAATATATATATATATATATATATATATATATATATATATATATATATATATATATATATATATATGCACTTGATTGTTTCTACAAAAAAATAAATGATGATGTAGGGATTAGAATTGGGTATGTGGTAGCCATTCAATTAAAAAAAAAAAAAGAGAAGCATCCGGATAGAAAAAGGGTTGTCTTTCTCCTTCTTCTTTTTCTTCTTCTTAAAAAAAAAAAAGCTGAATTTTCAAGGGAAATTTAAAGGTTTAGAATCCAATCGAAATCATAATCTTTATTTTCAAAGGGCTTAAAGGTTATTTAGTAAGTAATTTTAAGATTTTTGTTGAATTGAGTTAGAGTTTAGAAGATGTAAAATTTGGGTTATAAGGACCTTTTTTTGTGAGTTTTATTGTTTTGATCATATCTTGAGCTAGGAAGCTTAAAATTGAGTGTTCTTTGATGATATGGAAACTTCAAAGAGTTATCTAAAACTATTCTTCATTTAGTATGGTTTGATTCAAACTTTATATTAGTGTAATAAAAGGAAATATTTTATTTCTTTATTCCTATCGATGGTCTGAGTAAGGTGGATTGTTTCATAAAGTTCTTCCTTTATACACCTCTAATCGAAGAAAACTCAATTTTAAATTGCTCTAGACACATAGGGTTAATATTATAGAAAGTTTAATTTTGAGATATATTGTATAGAATTATTGGTGAATTTTTAAATTCACCCTATTAAATCTGTTATAGTTGACAACTTCATGAGTTTAGGTAGTTTAATGATATTATCATGCTAGATGAGGTTTTATTATTTTGAATATTTGAAAAAAGTGAATTATGATATATTTTAGCTAAAACAAATGAAAATGAGACTATCATACAAGTAAATACAAGCAAAGGGAAGGAAGTCATAAAGGTAAATGAATAACTTAATGTTCTATATGAAAATAACATTTAAAATAAATAATTATAAATTTATTTGTTAAGCTGGTTGTTAAGAGAAACATGTGTGTTATAATTGATAGATGGTAGTTTTTGATTATTGTGTTGATGATTGATTATTTTTTAGATGAGATTGTACATATGAAAGAGGTTCTACTTATGAATGATAGTTGCTAAATTCGGGTGTCCTAATTATATGATAATAGAATACTTGTTGAAGCCATATCTAGAGTTTTATAACTCTAAATGTAGTTCCATTTAATCCTATAAAGACTTGGAGATGTTACTTACAAAATTAATAGAAATAGAGAAATCTTAATTTTGTTGTCTTGATGGTCAATTTGAACAATACTTATTGTAGTTTAGTCTTTTTTTTATATATATAGAATGACCATGGTTGATTGTTTTTAATATACATATCCAATTGATGTGAAATTAATTCCAAATTAATTTAGAATTATAATGCTATTAATCTGGAAAATATAACTATGATATTCATTACTTGAAAATTTTGGAGTATTTTAGGATTTACACTATCCAATCAGCCATATGCTTGAATGTGTTATTTTTTTATAGGATATTATATTATTTATTTACTGAGTTACAGGCTCACTCCTCTGCATTATTTTTCAGGATTAGAAGAACTGCAGTCTATCTTGAAGAAACATTTACATCAATTGCACTAGCATTGTGTCGGGTAGGTCAACAGGAGGTCGTCTTTAGTTTTTCTATAATGTAACATGCTTAGTAAATTTTCATATTTTATATTAAGTCCAGCGTATTGTATATAAATAATATAAGGAAAGATATGAACTACTTGACATTGTGAGCCTTTGTGGTGTGTGTTATATGCCATTTATATAATTAGTCTTGTACATATATTGACTCGTGAACTAAAATTTGATATTAAGGGATAGATTATTTACTAGTCACATGCATACAATGTATGCCTGACATCCTTAACAGTTGTCACATGCAGTGTAAAGCTTTTTTATAACAGGAATGGTTACTTCAGGTATTAACTATAGCATTATGGTTTTAATTCTTAAAATTTCTAATGTTGTTACTATAGAACAATTTAGACCTATTGTTATGAGTAATTTTAGTATCAAAATTATTTTGAACATTTTGGCAGATCGTCTTTCAATCATTGCCACTAGAATAATTTCTTATTAGTAATTTAATTTCTTAAAAAATTATCATATTTCTAATTGTATTATTGGTGTTGTTGAGGGAATTATCCTTCTTTTGAAGAATTGTTTCAGTGGTAATATGGCTATGAAAATTGATATTCGAAAGGCTTTTAAGACTTTTGATTGGAATTTTATTATAGATGTGCTTGAGGCATTTGGTTTCTCTCTCCAATACCATGATTGGATTCTTATTTTGTTTTCTTCTGCTCGAATTTCCATCATGATTAATGGCACTCTTAAAGGGTATTTTTTCTGTTCTATAGTAGTACGTTAAGGTGATCCCCTATCTCCTTTATTATTTTGTTTCGTTAAAGATTTTCTTAGTAAATGGCTCTCTTTAAAAGTTTCCTTAGGTGCAATTTAGCCTATAATTTACACAAAGGATACTATTTTTCCCACTCACTTTTTATATGGAGATGATGTTCTTTTTTTTGGGAAAGCATCTCTTTGTAACATGAGAGCAATTTGTAAGGCTTTTAAAGTTTATGCCCAAGTCTTTAGTCAGGTGGTGAACTGGTCTAAATCATAAGTTTTTTATGGAATTATAGTTAATGATAGGCAAATTTCCAAATTTCAAGTTATTTCGAGCATGAAAAAAGGTTATTTACCTTTTACTTATTTAGGTGTGCTCTTTTTCTTGGTGCTCCAAAGAGGCAATGGTTGCAGCCTTTGGCAGATAGAATTTGTAGTAAATTTTCCAAGTGGAAGGGAATTTCTCTTTCAATGGCTGGAAGGCCAACTTTGATTCAATCAGTTATCACTAGCTCTTTACTGCACTCTTTTGCTATTTATAAATGGCCTCAGTCTCTTATTCAATTGATGGAGCATTGCATGCGAAACTTCTTATGGGTAGGTTCAATTAATGAAAGAAAATTAGTTACCATTCCTTAAAAGTTTGTTTGCTTACCCATTAAAGAGGGAGGGCTGGGAATTAATTAGCTATATATTCTCAATGATGTTATGTTAAGTAAAACTGCATGGAACTTGATTTCTTTAAATCATTTTCCAATGCAAGTTCTTCTTCGTCAAAGATTTCTTTATCCTTCTGGCATTAGGTGTGAATATTATTTCAAGTCATCAATTTAGTCTTTAATTAAATCTATTTATTTTTCTCTTCATTCATAAACTAAATGGTTTATTGGTACTGGTTTATTAGTCAGCATTCTAATCTCAATTTCTAGACGAATGAGTGGATTCTGCCTATTATTGCTAATCAACTTGCAATTTCGCCTAAAGCTCAGTCCAAGTTGGTGGATCCGGTTGGTAATTTTTGAATAATAATATTTGGACTCTTTCCCATATTTTAGATGATAGTGTTAAACGTAACATTGCTACCATTTCTTCTATCCATGAGGATTCTGATGTTTGTGTGTAGACAAAGTCAATTGATGGTGTCCATTTAATTAAACGAATGTATAATGATCTTTGGTTTTCTCTATATATGATGCTTTGGTCTTCTCTCATTTGGAAAGAATTTCTACCCCCTTCTAGATCATTGATCTGTCTCAGAGCATTGCTAGATTACGTTCTAACAAATGACAAATTACGAGATAAAGGTATGTGCTTTCCATTTAGATATTGCCTTTGCATCGATAATATGGAAGACAAAAACCACTTATTTCTTTAATTTAATTTTTCAAAATTTATTTGAAGTTCTATTTCTATGTTCTTTGGTCGAAGGCTAGTGGTTTTGGGATCTATATCTAATGCAGGCCACATAGAGCAACAAACCCTAAAATTTATGCAAAAATTTGACAAATTACAGTAGTAGCAGTTTCGTAATTTTGGAAAAGTTCCAAGTATCGGATTTGGACAATTCAAAAGCCTATTTCATATGGAAATAGGCCAATGGTTCAAAGTCATGAGCTTTGCTCATGTGATCCATCGCTCTACAGCCAAATTCTATCATTTAGGTCCTTAAATAGGTATTTTTTGTTATTTCCTATTTTTAGGATTTTATTTTCCTAATTTTTATTTAGGGTTTTTTCTAGGATTTACTATTTAAGTTTTCCTTGTTATTATTGGATGACAGTTTTATTATAATTTGAATTCTCTTTTATTCTTCCAAAATTTCTTAAAAATTTTGATGCCTATAGTCTAAATTGCTATAGAAGATTGTTTATTGGCAGTCGTGTGCGATTCAATAATATTCGATTGTTTTAATCCACTCTTCCGCTACATCAGTTTGGTATTAGAGCCGAACTGATCTTTATTAACCATGCTCATAAGGAATTATGAAGAGAGTTTATTCTATGATACTGATGATGGTGAGGATGAAGATGTGTTTATTGGAGATGAGCCAATATTTGATGAAGAGGATGAGAGCGATGTTGAATATATTGACTTCATTGGCCTTGATGAAATTCTTTACTCTTGTGCTGCTTTAATTTCTATTTTGAAGCAATTACAAGTTGATGGTGATAGTGGATCTATAATATTCTATGCATTTCTGAGTAAATTTGTTTCACAATATTTGGGAGAAATTTGAGGACGAATTTTCTCTACCCTGAAGGGAATGATGTAGAGTAGTAAGTCTTGGAATGAGTTTGCAGAACAATGGATAGCAGATATAATTTTTATTTTTATTATTATTAGGATTTTATCTTTATTTTAATTTAGTATTGATTAGAAATTGACTTTCCTATATTGTTAGGGATTTGATTTCCTATCTTAGCTAAAATTGTCTTTATTTTTATTTCCTATATAAAAATTAGGATTGGTAGGTTTGTGTCACCCTATAAATATATAAGTCGTAAGGTTATGTGAGATAGTTTTTGTTGAATTGATAATCAAATTTTTATTTTTCTAATTTTCGGTATTCCTTTGTGTGAATCAACGAATATTGATGCCTATATCTTGGTATTTGTGCATAAATCAACAGATTGTAGAAGATTGATTTTTAGCATTCATGCGTGAATCAACAAACTTCAATATTTATCCCTTTGTTATTTTATTTTATTTTTTCTTTAAAGCTTCCACTACATCAATATCAGACTTGATTTTAGACGCTATGAAGAATTCATTCAGTTCACAAGTCAAAACCCTCTAGTGTGATGTCATTGCTAATGCCTTATGGGTGATTTGGATGATTAGGAATGTTGCTAGTTTTGATGTAGAAATTCCTAACATTCACTTTGCATTGCGTCTCATTTGGAAAGGTATCAAAGAAGTAGATTTCTTTCGGGTGGGTTGCATGTTTAATTCATCCAAGGAACTTTTGATCCTTCGCTTGCTGCACATTTCTGGAATTCCTCGTCGATCTCCACAGATCATTCCATATTTTATGGCATCCTCTGTTGCACAGTTGGCTTAAGGTGAACACTGATGGTTCGACCTTGGGCAGTCCAGGTCCAGCCGGAGCGGGTGAAATTTTCAAAACTACAAGAGGTTTTTCTAGAGGGCGTTCTCTTTCAATCTTGGCTCTAATTTTAATTTCTAACAGAGCTCCATCTAGCTATTTATGCAGTTGAGATGGCTTGGTATCATGGTTGGCATCGCTTGTGGTTAGAGTATGATTTCACCTTTGCGGTTCATTTATTTCATTCAAAATTAAAGCAGGTCCCTTGGATGATTAAGCCTCAATAGCTTTAGTTCTTACACTTTGCTTATAAAATGGAATTGCCAGTCTCACATATTTTCAGAGAAGGTAATGTTGTAGTTGATTTGCTTGCGAAGCACGGCATCTCTACTACTGCTTCCTTGTGGTGGGACTTAGCTCCTTTTTGTTATAATGCTCTTTGTACTAATTTCAATAGAAGATCTATCTATAGGTTTAGTTAGATCATTTTGTTGGATTTTGTTTACTCTTTTCTTGTATCACATTATTTATTTTTAATTTAATTTAATTTTAAATTTTGAAAGCGTGATGCAAAATTTAAAGGTGTGTCAATATTGTTAAGATGTTTTAGTGTATTTCCTGATTTCCAATTTCCAACTTTTATTAAAAAAACTTAATTCTTACCATAATTAAACGCTTGATAAATTATTTTATTTTAGCGATAGATTTCCTTTTTTTTTTAATCGTTAATGAGAGACCACTATTTAATTAAGATATTGAAATTAATAGATTTAACTTAAAGTTTTAGGATTTTCACAGTTGCATATATGGAAAACTTAATTTGTATAAATAATTAAAATAAAATAGTTTAAATAACACACTGAAACTGATTACTTTTTTTGATCAATTTTAAAAGAAAAAATTAGTCTAAAAAAATGAGGTAAAATTAATTAATTCCTCATTAGTTGAGGAATCAACTATATATTTTAATTATTAATTATATAAAGGAATATACTATTACGGCACCTAAGTGAATAAGGACCATCTTTGTAAATTTCCATATAACCAGAATAACAGAAGGGCACGCATGAATTGCGATGCGATGCCTATGAGGACCAGTCATTTCACTCTACACTCTGCAGCTTTCAGGTTAGTCTCCATCCTTTCTTTCTTTGTTTTTTTTTTTCGATTTCAGTTCTTTTGATCGTCTTTTTTCCTTCGTTCTTGGGTCTTTAATCGATGATTTTCATCCCTTTTATAACTCAACTATCCTATTCTCTCAATTATCTGGGAGATTGGATAGTTTTTGCTGCATATTTTCTTTGCTCGCTCTGTCTCTGTCCACCCACTATATAATGGAGAAGTTCAAGTTAATCCAAGAACTTGGTCAGGACTCTTGTGGGTGTGTTTCGAAAGCCATTGACAAAACATCTGAAGTTGTTGCCACTAAGAAGCTCAAGAGAAGATATTATACGTTAGAAGAGTGTCTCAATCTTCGTGAAGTTAAGTCACTACGAAGAATGCACAAGAATCCCCATATTATTGAACTCAAGGAACTCATATTAGAACATAATGTCTTGTTTATGGTTTTTGAGTGCATGGATTCTGATCTTTATCAAGTTATGAGGGATCGCAGACATGTTAAGTTCACAGAATATGAAGAAAGGGAGTGGTTGTTTCAGATTCTTCATGGTCTCGCTTACATGCACAAGGCAGGATATTTTCATCGCGACTTGAAACCTGATAACCTGTTGGTTAAAGGAACCACAGTCAAGATTGCTGATTTGGGTCTTTCCAGAGAGATTGATGCACAGCCACCTTACACAGAGTATGTGATGACGCGTTGGTATCAGGCTCCCGAAATTCTGCTTGGTTCACAAGGATATAGTAGCAAGGTTGACATGTGATCGAAGGATGCAATAATGACAGAGCTATTCACGTTTTCTCCTCTGTGTCTTGGTAAAAACGCATTCGACCAAATGGCGAAAGTATGCAAAATAATAGGCACTCCATCAAGGAGTCTTGGTCAGATGGATTGTGTCTAGCAAGAAATATGGGCTACCAATTTCCAGAGAATAGTGGTACGAACCTGTCTTTGCTTATTCGATCCGCAAGATGCAGTCGGCCTCATCAAGTCGCTCTGTTCATGAGATCCATGCAAGAGGCCTACAGCTGCAGAGGCCCTTCAGCATCCCTTCTTCCAGGACTGTTACTCTATTCCACCAATTCCAGTAAGTTCTGTCCGCTACAACAAGGAGCACCTTCAAGCTATAACAAGATATCTGCTGCAAAGCTTAGAGATTTGATGACTGAATCTGCATCTTGCCGCCCACATATTGTGATTATGCTTCAGAGTTAGAAGTCGCGCATCTTCAGGTTTCTGTCTTCACTTTTGATGCATTCGTTATTTGCTGTTTCAGCTTCAAGAAAGCTCATGAACACTGACTATGATTTATAAATTACTATAACAACTTAAGCAAATGTAAATTTCTGTTGCTTATTATTGTTTCTTGACATCTGTGGTTCGTATGAGAGAATTTGGGAATTTGTTTTAAAAATATTAAGGGTATTTCATAAACTGCTCTGATATAATATACTGTTTATGAAATAAATTTTGTCATTTGATTATCCAGTTAACTAAAATTTCATTTTTTTTTTTAATTGGAGAACCAGCAAACTCCAAATTAATGTGGTAGTAGGATAGAAATTTCTTTAAAGAATTGCAGATACCTTACAATGATGCAACTAATAACACAAAAAGCATGCCGCTGCTGCTGTTTTTTTCATATGTTTTCTTTAAGCTTGACAAGCTTCACTTGTTTTTTCAGCTTATGGATATTAATTACTGTTAATTTGGTGTTGTTTGGTTTTATTTATGTTAATCTTTATCACTTGTTGTATTCTTATGTATCAATATTGGTTTTAGTCCTAGCTCCAAATAATCTGTTCTTCTTTTTTTTTGTTTTTTTGTTTTCTTTTGGAGTGACTATATACTGTTAAATTCATGTATTATATTATATGCTTTAGATTAGATAACTAGATTTACTTTGAGATATGTCATGGATAAGATCTGATGACTACCATCATCTAAAATATATCAAAGAGACCTCCATAGATCGTTTCCTATCGAAGCTTTAAGCAAGCTCTTGAAAAAGATACAATAACAAGAAAAAGATAAAAGTTTCCTTTTTGTCAATTATAGTTTTCTTTCCCAATACTCATTCGTGCTCATCCGCATAAGATAATTTAATTTCTTGACACCATACAATTCCCGCTGCTCCTCCAAAGTGCAGCCATCTCTCGTTGTATATGTGTCATACCTTAAATTTGACTGTCCTTAAAAAGATTTGATGATGAAACGAATCCCTGAGATAACTAGAGTCTATTTGTTCATAACACCTCTAAAGTGTGCAACCTTAAAATACCCAACCGACCCATTAGTGTGCAAAATTGATCATCGGGTCATTAAATTGTGCTCTGACCTTGCAAAATACGAATTATCAGAATAACGAGAGGTTTATTTTGAGAAACTCCTCTCAGAATACTCAGCCTGTTGGGCCGATGTGTATTTCATTAGACTGGGACCTAGCTTCATGAAAAAAACAAGAATCGATTTTGACAAAATGGACTTCGGAAACACGTCCGGAGGGCTCTAAAATCTCAAGAAGTGGTCCTGGAATGGTCCAACACAACCTGGGTATTAGCATGTATCACTCAGAAGTGCACGTAAACACCTATAGGTGTCATGTGCTAAAATTGAAGCCAAATTTGACAAAACGGACTCTGGAAACATGTCCAGAAGGCCTAAAAATCTTAGGAGCCAACCTCGAAACAGTGCGCATAGAACCCAAGAAGAGTGTGTAGAGTGTCGAAGTGCACGTGAAAAAGAAAACAGGAGCATGTGGTCACTTGCATTTGGTGTGGCCATGTGTAGAAATCCCCTCACATGAGCATGACCACACCTACACCACCCCATTCTACACATTTTTTTCCTATAAATAGACCCTTATACACCCCATTTTAGAGGGGGGGGGGGAAGCAAGTGAAGACACACACACACTCAAGAGTCAGTCTGATCGAAGATGCGAAAAACCCTTTCCCATACAGTTTTTGCTCTCCCACAACCTTTCCTTTAGGTTGTTAGATCCCTTTTGCCACCAAACCTAGCCTCATCTTTGTCAAAACACACTTCAAAGGTATACAATCTAACATCATTCTACTGTTATTTTGAACCTGTTGACGAGGAAAGCTTGATAATCTCTTGAAGTTAGAGCTTTAAAGTTCACACAAGCTGAGTCAAGTTTGAGGACTACATAATCAATTTAGCACGTTTACTTTAATGCACTGCATTTTATTGCCAACATTTAGAAATACTGTTATGCTTATGTGATGAGACTGACAATCTTGCATGCTACGTGAATAATATATATGTTAT